>JBBMJY010000011.1:11866414-11885746 GCA_037833715.1 Toxotes lorentzi
TCAGGCTCTGGGTCTCTGTGAAGCACTTTGAGACAATTTGATTGTGGAAGGCACTATATAAATAAAATTGAATTGAACTGAAATTAATTGAATTGAATTATCTTTCTCTTCCTCATTTCATATTTTCTGTCTTGTCCTCCCTCTCACACTTTCAGTCCATCAAAGCCAGTGAGACCTGTTGTGCTGACACACGATAAGGTATTTTGTCAGTGTGTGTGTGAGTGTGTGTGTGTGTGTCTGTGAGAGTGCGTGTGACATGACAACAGCCAGAAAGCAACAAACAATAGCACCAGCCTCTGACGGTGTCACACCTAATATCCCCAACAGCACGTGCACACACGCACACACCCACACGCACACAGAGTAAAAGTCTGTTACATGGTTATGAAAATGTATCCTCTGCATTCATGAAAGCTGAAGTGTTCGTACTGTTGGCACAGCACTAACGCTGTGATGACCACTGCCAGACTGGTTGGACAGGTTCAATCCCCCCACACACACACACGTACACGTGTTACTATGTGTGGTGTGTTTAAAAGTGCGGGTGACTGTGTTCTGCGTTTTCTCTGTCATAAGGATAAAACATAATCCAATATAAAGCCGTACACATGATTAAAACGGTACAACAATTAAGCTCATACTGGGCACATGATTGCCCCGGGACAATAAGCTCAGTCAAAAGCTAGTTCTGCTTAGTGTCAGTATGCAGTGACAATATAGTTTGGCATGTATAAAAAGAACCAAAAATATTGTCTTGATTTACGGAGGCTGGTTAATAAAGTTACTGGTTTAGTTCCTGGCACAACAATATGGTAAAAACTAAACCAGTGCAGTACGGTCTCCTCCTACTGCATCTATCTATCCTGGCTGTTATCACTGCCCAAGGGCCCTGGAGCAAGGTACTGGATCCCATCCAAGGATCCTGTCTATGATCACTTACTGTGATCTCTCTTAATGACTTAATGCTTACTGCTGCCTGCCGAGGGTTAACACCAGGCGTGTGTGCTAAATTAAGTGTGCAGTACATTACCAGCAAAAACATTCCACCTACACAGGATAGTTTACATGACCCTTATCTCCTTCTCAGTGCGCTATCAAAGAGTCTGCTTGTCTCTGTGTTGGTATGATTATACATGCCTTGTTATCAAAGAAAGATAATTACGGAAATAAAGTACTCCATATGACTGATAAACACTGTTTTATCAACACAGATTAAAGCAGATTACTGCTACTTCTCCCCAACTCAACTAAAATATCAGTAACAGGGGAAGAAGACTACAAAGATTATCAAAACTGGGATTATATTCAGAGGATTGCTGACTGGCACCAGCTCATGAACAAGGCACTTAAGGACAGAAAAAAAAAAGAACAATCCATGATGAAACACTTTAGCTTTGCTAGGAGGCAGCAATTGGAAACATGCCTTTCATTGCCGAGTCCCTACTTCCATGGCAGCTACACTGAAGATTAATGGAAGTGAATGTTTCATCTATCAATTATTCATTTTCTTGATGTATCAGCGTAAATCATCATCTAGGATCAACGACCAAGGTCTCTGACTAGACTCTTTATTTTGCATCACTATTCAAAAGTCATACAGGGAGAAAGCCTTTGCAGAAGAGGCTGCTAAGTGCCTCCCTAATTCACATCGTAGCCACAAGGCATGCTGTGTCCTTATTGTGACTATGTTATGAGTGACTTTTAAAAAAAAATGACTGTGCTAAGGTGCTGCTCTCTTCATGTGCACCGCTGATACAAGCTCAGCGTTGCACAGTCTTGTCTTGTTATTGTGAAAAGCATTCCTGCACATCTGTTTCCAGCTCTGATGCAGAAAGTGTCAGTGACACAGATTCCCAGAAAAATAGTTATTAAAAGACGAGGAGACCCGCAGATTTTGAGCTGTGACATTTTAGTCATAGTTACATAAAACTTTGTCCTAGTTAACAATGGAGAGAGAATTTTGACCCTTAATCCAGACTTTTTTTTCCTGAGGTATTTGAAACTCGAGGGGTCAGCCTGTTCATGAGGGATCAGAGTATTTCTCCATCGTTCTCAGAATTTCTATCCATGCCCCTGCCCCCCTGCCCCTGAAAATAAGATTTCAAATATAAGACATGAAAAAGTGTGACAGAGGAGATCGTTTGTGTGTGTTGCTGCTGCTGCTCAAGGACACTTCAGCCAGCTGCTGACTGACCCAGCATTGTGGTTCTGGGACAGGCTCATACTCATCACTGGGCCCCCCTGCTGCACTATGCTGTGATATCTACCCCCCCCCCCCCCCTTACCAACCTGGGAGCTGACGTAGAGTTTCAGACACTCATCACACACGGCCTTCCTGCAGCAGGGCAGGGGTGCGATTGGTTTGTCTTCCAAGCACACCCGGCAACTCTGCATCGCACTCTCCTCACCGGCCCGCTCCGCGTACAGCTGATGGGCCACGTCCCCGAAAGGATCCACCAGGTCGTCCAACGAGTACAGTGCCGGTTCGGGGCTCGAACCTGCCTCCTGTCCTGTCTCCAAGTCCATGTCTGGTCCGTCGGATGCGACCGTGTCATCGTAGCGGCGTATGATTTCAGCGTCTTTTCGGTGGCTGTCGCCGGTGATGCAGTAAACAGTGCAGTAGACGTGCTCTTTGACGCTGAGAGACTCGTCTAAACTCACCGTGTTGCTGTCACTGTCACACACACGATGGCACCGAACTGCAAGTGCATCCGAAGTCGCTGTCTCGCTCAGGGTTGGCTCGATTTCCGTCCCGGCTTCGTCCGTTTCTCGCTCCGACTTTTTCCAGTCGCCACATTCACTTCCATGACCGCTGGTAACGTCGTTGTTAACGTCTCCCGGGTGGCTTTCATGCTCGGCGCCGCACTGCATCCGACTGCTCGTGTTCAAACGCAGAGAGGGAGACTTAGAAACCCCCAAATTCCTCCTCAAAATCTCGACAGCGCTCGCCCTCCTCCTCTCTCCTCCGCCGTTGCAGTTGTTGTTGTTGTTGCCCTCCGCATCCTTCTCCTCCTCGCTGCCCCTCTCCTCCGGCTCCCTCTCTCCTCCGTCGAGGGAGAACCGAGAGTTTGACCGGGCGACACGTCGGTTTAAATCTCTGACCGACCGCTCAACTTTAACGTCCGTGAAGGAAGTTTCTGTCGGGAGATTGCGGGACAATTTCACCCTCCCCTCCTCGAAACTGCTGATAAAACTCGGCATTTTACAGGCGTCAGCTATCGGTCCGTCATCTTCCATTCCCGGTTCGGCTCTCCCCATCTGATGAGCGGCTCTCCCGCGGACGGACCTGTGCCTGTCTCTGTCTTATACAACTCCTACTACCAAAACAAAACAAAGCAGGCAGCTCGGTGCTTCCGGGTCTCGTCGTCAGCGTGCGGGAGAGGAGCGATAGGCCGAGGGGAAGCCTAGTGGTGGACTGCAGCCCTGGCAGACTTGGAGCAGATGGGCACAAGCACGGTGGATGAACAGCTGTAGTATGGCCAAGGCCGGATTAGTCTGGAACCGGACACAACAGGCAGCTGACCCGGGTCTCCAGAACCAACACCCCCCCCCCCTCCCTCCAAAAAGACCCCAGGCTTACTGTGTGTCAGCTAACTAAACAGAAACTTTGTATGGAAATATCAGTTGAAATGATAAGGGCCTTAAAGTGGACCCCTCTTCTTTACTTATTCTCTCCCTGTGTCAAAGGTTCAAGTCAAGTGATTTCACTTGTTGACACATGTTGCAGAGTCATCAGTGCATCAGCGAGTTAAAAGAAAAGTTCACACTGCACTGAGAGTGTGACAAACAGGGACTAACAAGGTCCAGCAGCACCCTTCTGTCCCAGGGCCCCTGCTGGTTAATGCATATTATTAATAAATCACCTGTTATTATGGAAATGTGCACAGTATGTACAGTAGTTGCCATTATCTGTTCTGCCACTAAACAACAGGTTTATAAATTCTTTCAATCGCAGGTCCAGATGCATTCACCTGTTAATAACCAGAGACATTGAAAATGCACTGCAATATTATTTAATTGTTTCCTTTTTTTAACCTTTGCCTAAATAAAGTCAGCATAGTTAAAGTCTCCTTCAGGCCTGTAGGACAGAGGACACTCAATGACAGAGGATGAGCAGTGCGAGCTCTGTACGTATGCTTCGCTTAACAAAGAAATGTACATTTTTATGGTTTAAAATGTAAAACATAAATGGTAAACTTACTGGCTTTTACTGAAGTTTTCAAACACACCTCACGGTCTTCATCAGTGGATGGCGTTTGCTGAACAAACTCTATCCGCCGATGAAGACCATGAGGTGCAATGAACCTAGGCTTAGAACAGTTTCTACTCTTTCGAAGGTCAAGATTGAAACTTCACACTCACGTAAAACATAAAATCTGAAACGCACACACACGCGCGCACACACACACACACACACACACACACACACACACACACACACACACACACACACACACACCACTCTAGAAAAAAGAAAACAAAACTGCAGTTAGAATATAAAGTATAAAGAGAGCTTGTAGCTGGTGCACATCTAGATATTAAATTCTAAACCAGTGCTGTTGTCGCTTTTCTTGTCAACGGGTGGTGCAGGTAGGACTGGAACTACAGGGGTATTATTGCAGTTCTGACATTGTGTGATACACTATTTGCTGCACCTGGTTATGGTTGCAAAACATCAATGAAACCATACTTATTAAGTATGTACTGTGTATGGTGGCACAATGGAGAAGGGCAAAAGCTTTCAGCCAAAGGTTGTTGGTTCAGGATTGTGTCTGCACATCTGCCCAGCTGTTGACACTGAGCAAGACACTCAATCCATCAGCTTAGGTTGTGTTTATCAACTATGAGAAATGTGGTCAGACTGACAAAAAAAAAATTTTTAAAAATCACATTTTGTTATTGTTATTTTCAGTGTTATTATAGTTATTAGTGGTAATAGTACCAGCTTGTTGGTTCCAGACTACATAGTATTTGAAAGGTTGCAGACCCATTACTGCTTCTTGCATAACACACACACATTTCTCATCTGCATAAATTGCCCCTTTAACCAGAGCTTATTTCATTTTGATGGCACTTTTTTTGGTGACACTTGAACACGGAACGATGAAAGTAATTTGGACGGACACATTTTTAGTTCAGCGCTGTTGGCACAACTTTCAAATAAACCTAACTGGGGCGCCTGTAAAATGGGTTGTTAGCTCTGTTACAATTCCTCATTAATGCCACAGGGCGCAAGCCGCACTGTAATTAGTTTGCTTGTCCTGACTGTGCCCAATTGGTTTTAGTGGCGAATGCCAGCAATGTTAAAAAAGTCTTTACAAGTGTGAGTCTCAGTTTATTCCATAAAGCCAGAAAACCCATCAGATGTTTTCAGAAGTGTGTATTTCCGCACTAAGCAGGTCAAAAAGTGGGGACAGCGTGCAGTCTACACATGAATATTTAAACTACTTCCAACCTTGAGTGTTTACTCTCAGAAACTCAGCTGGATGCATCTATAAAGAGGGTTTTTTCTAACAAACAGAGGTTTTCAGTCTTAATTGGGTATTTGTTTCATGTTGTACGTAAACACCATTATTCTCAGGAATTTAAACATTGACTTTACTTTAAAGCACTTTACTTAGCAAAGAAACAATAGTGTGTGTGTGTGTGTGTGTGTGTGTGTTTGAAAGTAAAGGAGATAATGATGTACTCAATGGCCAGTCTGGATGTGGGAACCGAACTAAAGCAGAAAGTGATCAGGGTTTAGATTTTTGCCCTTGGCTGTATTTTAGGATCCTGTTTCAGTGGAGAACAGGTTTGGCTTTATTTCAGTCAGAACCGAAATACTGGAAAACACTTGGCTGGACAAGAAAGACACCCTCAGCCCCAAAAGAAATAACTCAGACTGTGAATACTTTGTCAATAGCATGCATAATGTAGCAGATATAAATAATTTGAGTACAAAATAATGTCTGAAAGGTGTCAGAGAACAGAGGACACATTGTAGACTTTCCTTCTTCACAGTCTACTTTATTCCCAAACTGTCTAGTTTATGTACAGTCAGTCTCCTGTGGGAAAACCATCAGAAAAAGAGAAGGAGTCAAACCAACATAGATGGTTCTAGTCAGTGGTGAACATCAAGGAATCAACCCAGAGCCACAGAGAAAGATTTGACATGTTTTTTTTTTTCCACCTGCATTGAAGTACTTGACGGTGTGGTAGTTTCTTAATGTATTATGATTATGTATTATTGCACTTTCGGATCTCCCTTAAATTAATTACAGATTAAAGGAAAAAAATGCAGTTTTATAGAATTAGACTAATTGCAAAACTAAATGCATTTTTTACTGTCTACAATATACAGTGGTTTGCTACATAATTTAGCTAAGCTTAGTGATGGAGTACCTCAGGGTTCTGTCATGGGTCCTCCACTTTTCTCTTACTTGATATTCTTACTTGATCGTCCACTGGAATTATTGACATAATACTTCTTTGCCCTTCACAGCTGTGTTCACATTTTAAACTAATTGTACAAGCACCATGGTCAATGACAATATTTAAAGACCATGAAAACTTCGGCTTATTCAATAAGAGATGGTTTCTGTATATGGTTTACTGGTTTGAAGTGGGTGAGGCTCAGTTGGCAGCATGTGTGTTACAAACTTCCGAGCACCAATAAGAGTTTAGCAATAATAGAATCAAGCCACACCCATACAATCCTAATGAAAAAATATTTAAGATTACAGAGAATTCCTTAAGATTTTGAGCATTATGGGGGCTTTAAACTGTAAAAACACCGTAACACTACTCCTATTCAGCTGACAATGCTGAATTCAGCTTATCACAAATGGATTTTTTTTTCAGACTCAGTGAAAAACTAGCCAAATACTCATACTTACTCATACATTTACTTACATGTACTTACTTAACAAACCTAAGGTACATTTTTAGACCTACAGACAAAAGCTCTATTGACTGTTCCAAAGTCTAAATGAGATCAAGCGACTCTGAAGATAAATAATGGACTATGTAGATTGTGTTGTCTTTATTATGATTATTACTTTAAAATATATTATTACTGTTGTTATTGCTTCTTCCTTTAGTTGAAATTTGTGTAGAACTCAGAGCAGGTTGTGGCTTTGCAGGCTCATGGGTTAAGTGCCGTTCAGTTCATCATGACACAGAAAACAATATACTGTGGTACAAAGTCTCACACACACACACACACACACACACACACACACACACACACACACACACACACACACACACACACACACACACATTTGGGTCACATTAAATATCTGAAATTCTTTCTGTTTCAGTGTATATTTGCTTCACTCTGTTAAATCTGCCAGATTGGTATTTAGGCTGATATTGATTCCACAGTGCCAGGTAAAATTAAATTGATCTGACTCCATTAAGACAAACGAAGTAACAAACAAATTCACTTTCAGTTCAGATAGTGTCATTTGCTAATGACACAACCAGCTGTCTTTTTCAATTAAGCTTCTAAATAATGGATATCTTCCTGATTTGAATTTTCCAAAAAGAGACTTCATCTGCAGTAACTTTGTTTATTAAAAACATGGACAATTCAAATATAAATTAATGATGTAAAGTTAATTATCTGCTGAAGTGAAAGTGAATCTCCAGCTTTGACAGAACGTTCAATGAAAGAATTATAGACTATAGTGCAACTAAGTCTCTTCTCTCCCATTCTCCTCTTACTCTCTCATTTCAAATACACTGTACAATTAGAAGAAATAAAACATAGTAGTCCCACTTGTACACAACATCATACATTAGTAGTCAACTAGAAAAAACAGTAAACACGGCCACGTGATTAAAAAACGTCTAGAAGTTCAAAGTTACATTTCATCGTTTTACATTGTAGTAGCTATTTTTCTCCCTTACTTGGCAGACACTTCAGACTGTGTTATTCATAGAAAAAATCACAAAGTTCACATTTAGGACTCTTTGAAGAGAGTTGAGGAGCATTCAACAAACCAAACAGTTCCCATTTTAAGTAGCTAGTTAGTCACACGCAGCATGAGATTAAATACGCAACAGTTTGGAAACACCTCATGCAAACACACAAAATGTTGTTTCTGTCCTTCAGAGTGAGTGTCAGTGGAGCCTCACGGGGCAGCAACTCCGAATGTAACCCCCAGAGTTTTGTTAAAAAAGAAAAAATAAAACCAAAACAAACAGATAAACTGCTGTAGATAACTGGCAGAGGGGCGGTGTGTGGAAGGTGGACTTTGAGATCAGTCTGTAGAGGGAAATGTTCTGTTAGTCCATCCTTATGTCAAGAGAAGCTGCTGTTCCCCCTCCCCAAAAAAAAAACATGTTCTTCGGTAAACGGAGAAGGCCTCAAGCTTTTGGTCCAGTGATTGCAACACAAAAGCAACATGTTTAGCCACATTTCCAGAAGGAATCAGTTGATTTTTTGAACAGAGCAAAACAAAGAAAACCGCTGGCCGTCTGGAATGCAAATGTGAATTTTTTTTTTTGATTTGCGATATCCTTGTTATTTTTCTTACATGGGAACCAGAGAAAAGTGACCCTGAGGCCCATTATTTCTGGTCTCCAGTCTGTGGTGTTCAGAAACCAGGCTTTACAGAGGTCCATGTGGTGATTCTATTGGCACTTTCAACATTAAAATTCGAGTAGTGAGGTGAAAGGGTGGGGGGTGGGCGGGAGGGCTCCTAAGTCTCTGGCATTTCTCCGGTATCATTTTTGTCCTTGTTAGTCTGCAGGCGAGGGTGGATGCTTACAGTGTCAGCCTCTGTTGTTTCCTTTTCTTTTTCTGAGCTCTGTCATTCACCAGCAGTTCTAACAAAGACTAATTAAAAACTAATCAAATAATTGTCCAACTTAGAGGCTTCTCTGGTCACACGCGATGCTCACGCCACTTTTCAGCTTTTCGTCACATTTTTTTTTTAAATGATACAAAAATGCCAATCCATGACAAGATTCAGGCCACTTTGACTGTGATTGTCATTTCTGTAAAGGGTGTGTCTTCTCTCTCTCTCTGTAGAAGCATTGCCTGTGGAGGATTTTGGCTGCTTTTGAACTATTTCTGTTATTAAAAAGAGCCGGATGCTGCAGACGATAAGGCTGATTGGGCACTTTATCTGGCTTCCAGCATTTTTTTTTTTCAAATATAATTAAAAAAAAAAAAAAAAAGGGCAAAACTTGCCTGCTGAAAGAGAAGGGTGTGGTGTCTCCAAGAGGACTGAGGTGGATGGAAAACTGTTGCCTGACCTCAATCGCTCTTCTGTGGTTGTTTTCTCTGCCGTGTTCTGTCTACATCTCCCTCTACCTGTCTGTCTTGGATGGAAGACAAAGTATTTAGACAGCAAGAGACCAAAGAAACACATCTGGAACAAGTGTCCTGTCTGTATTAACATGGAAGAAGACACCCCATGGCCTCTGGGATGCTGCAGCTAAAAACTGTCTCTCTTGAGTCCCCTGTCTGTCTCCCAGTCTGCCAGCCTATTGCACCTGTCATTTGAGTGTTCAGTCTTTCTGTCCAACAGACAGAATTCCTGTTGTAAACATTGTTAAGATTCACATTAGTAGTAAAAAAGGTAAGTGGTTGTAGATCTGTTATATGGATGTGTGCATGTGTGTGTGTGCATGCTTGTGTGTATTCACATATGCATTTCTTAATGCCTGTGTGTGTGTGTGTGTGTGTGTGTGTGTGTGTGTGTGTGAATGTGTCTGCTTCCTGTACACATGCACATACATGATGTTAATATGTAAATCTACACATCACACTGTTATTTAACATTCAGAGTTTTTGATGAGTAAAATGTGTAGCATGTACTCGTGCTTGAGTCCAGCCAATATTTATATCAGGCCTCCGTCTTTGCTGTCGCTCTTACCCAAATGCACCATAAAGTAATCTTAGAAAATTGAAGTCTGACATTCCTTGATCGGTAGTCTTGTTAGGAGATGCTTGGTCAGTTTGGCTGAAGTCCCATGTCTAATCTATGAGGCACAATGAGCAAAAGAAAAGTTCCAGAGACGGCTAAACAAGTTCTACTGTGTCAGGGATGTGTCTCTGGGGTTTTTTAAACTCTTTGGTCAGGCATATCTGCACTTGAGAGCTGTTAGATACCGCCACACTTGAGAAAGCAACTGATTTCTGCAGTAGGATGAAGGAACAGGGCTCCGTGTTAACATTTCTCTGACAGCAGAAATCCATGAGTTCTCACTGGAAGCCTGAAGAAACACTCCATCAATGAACTGTGCCCCCATTGCTTCCCTTTGGTTTCTTTCACAATGCAGATTCCCACCAGCACACGAGGAAGCGAGTCATTGGCTCCAGATTGTGTCCCTCAGAGTCAGACTTAAACGTACGTCCTGCAGTTGCCACTTCAACCACACGAGGCCAGTGTTTTATCAGGAACAGACCTAACTGCATTGAAAACAACAGACAGGCAGATCAGGGAAGCTGACCAAGTACTAGGGGGATTTGTTGGTTGAATTGCAGAATATTTTAGTGTCTTCTGTATCCCGTCTGCTTGTTTGTGTCTCAGTTGTTGTTTATTAAAATACAGTTGGAGAAGTAAAAGCTGGGTGTTAAGCAGTGGTGGTTGGTAAGGCAGCACTCCTGGAGTATATCCTGGTTTTACTTTGACCTGGAGAGGAGAAGAGAGGAGAGGGTTATATGAAATAGTGACAGAAACCCTTTTAGTGCTTTAGATTTAATGGTAAATGATTATGTTAACCTCTTAAAAAGCAACTGCTCCTAATGGCAGGTCATTATTGAAAGGCATGCTGAGCAGCCACTTTAAAGAACATACTGTATACGTGACATTGTCTTACAGTACAATGTTTTATGTAACTTTAAAGCCACCTCAAAATTTTGAGGTATAATTGAAAACACTGAAGGTTAAAAGGCTTGTGATGAAATGCGAAGCGGTGCATTTGCTCAGTATCATCCTTGATAAAGTAATTCACTGAACAACATAATGTTGCTTGATGAGAACATCAGAAGCACTTGTCCTGTGTATTTCATAAAAGATAATAACACTCGAGAGACAGATTAACACTCTCATGGGTATGCTGGCTCTCTGATCCCCCCCACAGATATTAAACATACATAAGAGGAAAAAAAATCAGGAAAGAAGAACAAAATGCTAACTGTTTGTCTGGTTGCCAAAATAATCAGTATCAGTGTTGACACAGTGTTAAAGATAGAGCTTTTAAGTGAGAGTGTATACCTTTTGAGAGAGAAAATAGCACATTCTTCCTCTTGGAAATGAAAAGTATATTCAGAAGTAGTACAACAAACCGTAGCTCGGTTCAGCACACTTAAGATTTTTCTGCTACAAAGGTATTTGGTCTGGTGTGACCAGTAGCTTTTTGGTGGCTAATATTAGCTAACGTTAGCAAAGTTTAAGTAAATACTTTATCATGGACATTTCGGGGTGAGTTTTCTGACCTTATGATTCTTCTCCACTTACAGCACTGTTATAATAGTTTAGCATTTTAGCTCAATGCTAAAGAGAAGTAGCAGTAGCTGCGGTTTAGCATTTAGCATTAACCCATAAACTGTATCCTCAGTGGCTGCTCTTCAGCAAAAGTTGCACTATGTTGTTTTATTAACACACCTTTACTGAAACCTACACACTTCTTAGATGAAACTTCCAGCTATAGGACTGACACTAATTTGATGTGATTCTCAGTGTCCTGGGTTCCTGAGGAACTGATCTAATAGTCAAGCATCTAATTTCAAGGTTGAAACAAAAGGTTCAGAAATGAAACATCAGTTACAGGAACCCAGGACACTGAGTTACAAGTGTCCTGGCTAAAATAGCAGAGGAATGGTTTCCTCTCTGAATTAATATTAGTCTTAGTAGTAACAAAATCTATTTGTATGTGTTATGATGCTTTTGAAATTATGCTTAACTCTCTTCGCTGCTCATTACACTGAACAGAAGTAACACATTTGTAGAGGTCAACAATACGTTGATGCAAGAGCTTGTTTTCTTTACAAAGCACAAAGCAATGCAGAGAGAGAGAGAGAGAGAGAGAGAGAGAGAGAGAGAGAGATTTCCTTTGGGACACTACAGCTGATGTTGCTTTATTGGTCCCTCTGGCCAGAGCCAATAAACACCAAAGTGAGGGGACAACAGCTGGGGAACAATGATAGCATATTGATGATGTTTGTATATGTGTGTGCGCATATATACATGTGTATGTACATTAATGTGTGCATAAGCACAAGCCGTCCATCAGCTTATTCACTGTGTGTGCTTGGACGTTTGTGTATACAGTACACAGTGTTTTGAGTGTGTGTTCCTAAGTGCTTGCATCTGGGTGTGCATACAGTAGATATGTGTATTCATTCTCCAGCTCTTGTGTGAGTGTGTGTTTGTGTTTGCAGCCATTATCTTGGGGGTCGATGATTTATGATCTGTGTTATGGCTTCCAAAGGGAACGTATAAAACTACAGAATGGCCCTTTATTGCCTTTCTTCTTTGTTTAGTCCTATGTTTCATCCATCACAGTGTTTCTCATCATCTCGTCTCTCTTTCCCTCTCTATCCACTACTCTCTCGCCCATCTTGATCTCAATTTCTCCTTGTCCATCTCTCTCTCCGTCCATCTGTATCTCTCCCCAGTTCGCTGCAGCTCTTCTTCCTAATAAAAACAGTTATTGATAACCTGTCGGCTGCACATCAGTGGAATTACCATTATTCTGTCTCATAGCTTTTGCCACATCACTGTAGCATTGCTCGGTACTTTTCACAGGACAAAGTGAGGCCGTGAGATTGATGCGGGGCTGTCTAAGCCTGGACTGATTTTGTGCTATCCTATTGGCTCTTCGACCTAAGGATAGCTGAAGATCTTGTTGAAACTGGAATCCGTGGTTTGAGTCTCAGGAAATCACCAAAGCGACACAAAATAAAAGCTTCCAAAACAACAAAATCCATTTTGTAGCACAACAATAATAATACTCCCACAGTGAATTTGGATTCACTGTGGGTAAGAAAGCAAATTATGAAAAACAGCTTCAGCGTGGATGACATCAAGGATACAACGGTTTTCATCACACAGCTCCCCCCCCACCCTTTATTTGCAACGTGTGAGGGGAGTGCTACAACAGTGATAACTGATGAGACCTTGGGTTGATAAATGATAAGACCTTATGCTGATGCGGTGAGAATATGTTTATATCATCCTATGCAGACCTCAAGATATCAAACACAGATGAAGATTAGTCCCAAAACACAGTTTGCTGTTGATGGCGGGGGGGTTGAATTTCAGATGGTGAGAACTGTCAGCCTCCCACTTGCAAATCTAAAGGCTATTTCCTTGCTTTTAGGAAGATTTAGTGACTACATAATGCTGCATGTATCTATTAAAATTACAGCTGAAATATTTGAAACAAAGCACTTAAAGACATCAATAGAGAGTATAACTATACTTACATGTACATGGGCTGTAGTTGAAGGTGGGAGGTCTTCTGAGGCCCCTGGTAGCCGTACGAGTCGAACCCTCCTATAAAATCAACTTCACAAAAAACAAAAAAACAACAACAGAAAGAAAACCCCAATCAATTAGAGAAATTGTATGCTCAGCTGGGAACATCCCACCACAGATGATTCATCACATTAGGCTTCCTACACCTACAGAGATCTCAATAGTACATTTTGTACAAGAAACACCACCTCTATTACTGCTCTTAGTGCTAATCAGTCTTGTAGGCATGAAACTGATTCGAGTGAAAATATGGCCTCTGTAAGAAAATCCAAATTCTAATTCTATTTTTAGGCAAAAGACTAAGACAGCGATATATTTATGCCTTGAGAATGCTCTTAACTCCTAAATTATCCAGGATAGCTCCACAGATTGCTGGGCTGAGGAGCTGCCAGCAGGTGGTTGCTTTCCTCAGACTGAAGCAGAGAGCCTGGACTTTTGAAGAGAGGAAGCCATGATTTTTTTTTTTACTTTGATGTTGTAGAGCTCATAAAAGGGTACTTCCTTGCCTTGATCAGCAGCAGACTTTCTTATTTATTCAGTGAGATTTTAGAGCATTGAGTACAATGTGGAATTCTTGCTGTCACTGCAGAGATGAAAGTTTATGTTAGGCCTGCAATAAGGAGGGCTACACAGTAAGTCCAGATATCAGGTTGGAGCCAGCACAGCCAGGCAATCTGATTTCCAACAAATGCACAGATTACACTGTTTCAGTTTGCGTATGCCGATTTAAAACATCATAAATTACATAGATTAACTAGAATGGCACTCAGCAGAGCATATACTTCTGCCAAGGCCAAACAATTCTACACACGTCTGTCTAACTCTGATAATCAAAAAAAAAGAAAGAATGTAGCATGATAACATAAATGATTCATTTGTCAAAAGGCATAGTAAATACAACCCTGTGTATAATGCAGATTCAGCATTTTCTTCCACCCGATCTGGATTATTATCAGCAGATCTGCACCAAACTGTACAAACTCATACATCTCAGCAGCATAAATATGGATGAATATTTTACATCAAGATCGAAACATTATTTCCCAAGGAACTGACAAAAATGTGGGAAACGCTTCCACCAAAATTTAACGGATTGTTCCCTGGTCCACATCCCATCCCTCCACCACGTTTGGCGTAAAATTGGTTCAGTACTTTTTGCGTAATCCTTCTGACAAATAAAGCAACAAGCAAACAAACCGACAAACAGGAATGGGTGAAAACCTCCAACTTGGCGGAGGTAAAAAAAAAAAAACAAAACTTTTAAACAGATCCTTTTAAAGGAATAGTTCAACATTTTGGGAAAAACACTTATTAGTTTTCTTGCCAAGAGTTAGATGAGAGGATCTATACCACTCCTATACAACTTGTTGTCTTCACATTTTGGTTTTTGCACAGATTTGACAATCAAGCTATAATACATTAGTAAAATGTCGAGGTGCTGGTAGAAGGATTTTAACTTTGGACAGAGGACAAATTTTTATCAGTGTAAAAATTTTGCATGAAAATGGTTTGTCTTGTTTCATTGCAATGTTGTAGCTTCTAAGAGTTGTTCAAGTCTACCTGACATGTTATCTGTTCTCTTCTTCGCTTGTTCTTTTAATCATTATAAGCCACTACACCTTAGCTGTGAGTTTTCACACATCCTCCTTAATCCTCTTAATGTATGCATGTGAAATTTTGATTATACCACGCAACGGGTCGACAGATGATCTTCTTTGTCTACCAGCGGTTTTCCTGAACTGCTGCAATACGGTGATATTTCATAACCATCCGGCTCATTATTGTTGTTCAGACAGACAATGCAGAGCCATTGCCTGTGTTTGATGCACTCCTTCTTTGTGTGGATCCTTTTGTGGAGGAGGAATGGCCCAGTGTGAACGGAAAGGGTTTCCTGCTGATTCATGCTGCAGTCAAATAGTCTCAGCAGAGTTTCTGCCATGCACGACCTTTTGAACACAAGAGGAAATGGAGCCCCTAACCTTGTCAGTGTGCTGCCTATCAAGCTGTAGTGGCCCAATTTAACAATTCAGATATGTTATTCATGAGGCTCAGGACTGTCCGATGAGCGCATAAGAACACGTATGAGCAATTCTCTCCAGAAGCCACAAACTGCAGTTCGATCTGTAAACATTTTATAAGACACAATCAGCAAACTGAAACTGAGATTTCCTGAATTTCTACAGTCAAATTATTTTACATTATTGTGGTATTCAGCTTTGAACGTTTGCTATTGACTGAAGATCCAAAACACATCCACTTACACAAAGACTGATCATACAAAGATTGCTTTAGTAATCTTTAGGGGGGTGTGTGTGTGTGTTATTGGTGTGTTTGATAAGAATCTGTCTGACACATTTGAGTAGCTGTGAGACAGATAAGGCTGACTATAATGATTAATCTCCCCACACAGACACAACAACACACACATACTCATGCATGCACAGAATAATTATCAGAGTAATTAGCTTTCTCAGCAACTCAAAATCTTCATTGGTCCTCAGTGAGTATTAGCGTCTTCACCCAAGGCATTTTCCTTACTAAGCTCCCTGATTATTGTTTAGTCTCCCAGACTGCATTATTGCACAGCGCCTTCCGCAGCCACATTCAGGACTTGAGGCTCAGCAACATGAAGATTACAATGGATCCCCAAATTATTGTGGAGAAAATGATCTTTTTGTTATGTGAAAACGACGCACGTGACATGACGCTGCCGTCGCGTACATATTCATTAAGCCTTATTAGTGGCCTGAAACCTCAATTTGAGACCTGATTCCTTCTGATAACATCTGTCCCCTGAGAAGAAGTGTGAGAATGACTCATGTAGCTTATTATCGCTCATCTGTGTGGAGTGTGAATGTTTTCCCAATGCCTGTGTGGGTTCCCCTCTGTATGTTCTTGTTTCCTCCCACAGTCAAAAGACATAAAAATGTATGTGGATGAAAGCTCTTAATTGTCTATACATGCAAAATATGAGTGTGAATGTGTTGGTCAACATGTGTTAGCCCTATGACAGACCTGTCCAGGGTGTGCCTTGCCTCTCTCTGCACAGTATGCTAACACAGGCACCAGCTCCAGTAGTAGTAGTTTAAGGACTGAATGAACAGATGGTTAGCTGATGGTTTACAGACATGAAATTTGTCTGAATTTGTTAAAGACCCTGAAAACATGGTTTCAATTTTTATGTTTTCCTCTAAAATATTAAACATGACTAGACAAGAAAAAAAAATCAAACACACAAAAAATTGTGTGTTCCTGTTGAAGCTGATTGAAAAAAAAGGGCTTTAAACAAGAAATTAATTGGTAAATGTTAGAATTTCAAGCCTCTTCCTGAGATTTCAGTTGTAACAGTAAAACAAAGAATGATTTATCATTGTTTAAATCAGCATTTTCCATGTCTTCCTCTAGCTCTGTCTCATCTGAAATTGTTGTTTAGTTCCAACAATAGTTCTCACTCGGGGTGCAAACCAAGCAGAAACGTGCAGCAGCGAGAGCCAAGGGCCAGAGTAAAACAGTTGAGCAAAAGGCCAAATAATAACTGTTAGACATTAATTATTTAGACACGTAACAAGTGGCATTTTCAGCTTCCTGTCATCACAAAGCTCGTTAAAGTGTAGTGTTAAAAATTCTCATTTCAAAATAACCCCCGAAACTCAATTATCCTCCATAAACGTGGGATAAAGAGAGTGTTAACAATCAATCTTTAACAATCAGACGATTTAATATTTTTATATTGTCACATGAAGAGCCTTTAGAAACAGTGGCAGGTCTTGTATCCAGTGCTTACCTACGGTTTTATAACAGCTGCGGCTCAGAAAAATAAAAAAAATTTAAAAATAAAAATTCCGCTGTCAATCTCAATCCTCAATCTTCTTTAGGCAGGAAGGAAATAAGGAAAACTTGTCTACTCTCAAGCCTTTCGAATTATTTCCACTGATCCAGTCTGCATTTATTACCTATCAATATTTATGTGTTAGCAAACAGCATCCTCAATCCAGTGTTGAATAAGACATGCTTGGGTATTGATCCTGCCGCAGAACAGCTGCATCTACTTTAATGGAATAACTAAACTCATGGGCTCAGGTAAATGGGCTCATTCAAGTTAATACTGACAGACACACACGGCATTTAAAATACAACAATCACAGAATTAACATGTTGATTTGCCTCATTTTTCTCGTCTCTTACTTGTATTACTTTTCAACTGCAATTCATTTAGACTGTCAAGATGCTCACTAAATGATAGTCAATGTTGCCTTTCACTGTAAAAATTGCACACTTCCCAATCAACATAGTTGTATTGATGAAGTGATGCATTCATAAAAAAACTGAATAAAGATAAATGATGTGTGAATGGATGGGTGAATATCTTCTTGTTGCTCTTTGAGTCTCCACTCTTCGTTTTTTCATCAAGCCTGTTGCTTGGTGATGGTGGTTGAAAGTGGGAAGTTTGTGGGAGAGACATAGGAATGAAAGACGACTTTGATCTAACATGAATCCACCAAGTTCTCTTCGCCCTCCACTCTCGTCTCTCTCTCTCCCACATGTGTTATTGTTAAATGAATGAGCCCAGCTGTGAAACCTGGAAGCTACAAGTTTCACACTGAATTCTGTCCAAGTACCAATAAAGTCCAAGACCAAGACCGCTTCATTCAATCCCGCTGCTTTGTTACGAAGAGAATGAACAATAGGACGAGCTGGTAAAAGGAGGATGGAGAGGAACAGGAGCAACTGAATTTGTTTCACAAGCTTGACTGGATTTCTGAATTCAGAAGAACCAGTCGCATGAACTTAAACCACCAAGACCTACGGAAACAAATATATCATTCACTAAACCTTTCCAAACAGTGATTTTCCAGTCATAGCTTAGCAAACATAACTAAGCAAGGCCAGTCTGTCAAGTTTTGTATTTCTCCACATGTTGAAGTGGTGTGCATGGAGCTGTGGTAAGAGCAGCACTTGGCGTTTCAAGCGTTTGGATGGTGCTGTATTTTTTTAACCTTTCCCAAACAAAAACACAAAGGCAAAAGTGAAAGGAATGGATTAAACAGTGTGTTTAAAGGCTCTAACATAAACTCTGACTGCCAGTTACCTCAAGCAGTAATGAAGGCTGAGGAGATAACAAGTACGTAAGATAATAACACTCCGATCTTACATTTTTCCTCTTCACACTTGGACTATCTCTACACTACAATACACGAACACTGCTGTTTCTTCATTTCCTCGTCTTCTAACATTCCAGCAGAGGATGTTAACCTTTCGCCTGGGACATGCAGCTTTAGTCTCAGTTTTTTTTTAATGTAGCCATCTAACACATATTTAAGACACTTTTCCAAGATTCTTGTTATACAACAAGTCTGCTCGAAACGCTAAAAAGTCAGCCAACGTTGGCTTAATCAGCTAACCAACTAGTGACAACTGTTATTTCAGCCTACAAATCAATGGTCTAGAAATGAAATGCTTGCTTTTTTCTACCTGTCTGAAATCAAGGACCAAGTGTTTCAAAAATGGCTAAGAACTAATAATAAACTGCATACTATTCAAAATATATAAGATTAATATAAATATAAATAAGATAAATGTCTTTTTCTTTGGGTCAGTTGCAAAATGTGCATGTACATACATGTATGTCAGTGCTTGTGTATTCCTGTGTACTTACAGCTATCCTCTTCTTCAGAAATGAGCTTGACCACGTAGCAGGCATAGATAAACCCCACCAACTAGAGACAAAGAGAGCAGAATCAACAGAAGAGGGATTATTTTTTTGTTTATAGATGTACAGATAGATAGATAGATAGATAGATAGATAGATAGATAGATAGATAGATAGATAGATAGATAGATAGATAGATAG
>JBBMJY010000011.1:11885846-11953847 GCA_037833715.1 Toxotes lorentzi
TAGATAGATAGATAGATAGATAGATAGATAGATAGATAGATAGATAGATAGATAGATAGATAGATAGATAGATAACAGAGAAGGCATGGACACTGAACAATTAGTTGGAACAGGTGTTGGTATAAGTGGAGCAGAGCAGCACTGTGGTATTTTGCTCCAAAATAGAGCACTTGAATCAGTGGCTACACACACACACACACACACACACACACACACACACACACACACACACACTGGCATTGTCAATGACATCCACAAGGTTATGGTTTCAGAGCTGCACTGACATTGTTTTAATACACATCCTAAAACCACACAAAAACAAATATCAGGGCAGATATATCAGCAGATAGTTCGGTTTCTGTCGTCACCGTCAAAACGAACACCTCACGCCACCACCCAGTCTGACAGGGCTTTGTTGTGTTGGGCTTGTAACCAAACACAGAGGCGTACCTCACATTGTTCTGCCTCATGGTCTCACATCTGTCTGAGGCCATTCACAAACCTGAAAACAATGGACTGAACAGACTGAACTATCAAAAAGGGGGCTACAGTGACGTTCTTTTGTGCGCTGTGATTGTTTCCCAAAAAAGACAGCATTAAACACGTGTGTGTGTGCACATGCAGGGTTTAGATAGTGATATAGCAGTCCACATTAGCAGGACACCTTTGCTCTCTGATCTGCTCTCCCACTGGATGTTTGTTGCCAAGGTGACCGATAGGAGGTAGCTGATTGGAGCACAGACGCAGGAAGGTTCGGTCAACTTAGGGTCAGCATTTTAGTGACCTTATTACCCCGCAATCATACAGGAGGAAAGAGAGACAGAGAGAGAAAAGAAATGTGGGAGGAGAAGAAGATACATGAAGACAGAGATGGAAGTATTTCTATTTGTATGAAGCACTGAACTAACATCTTCTGCTGAATATCCTGAATAACGAGGCCTTATTCCTCAGACAAGGTCTTAAGTGATGGAAAAATGACATTGACCTGGTTGGTATTCTATCGAATACACGGACACACACACGCTCACACACACATCCATGCACAAGCATGTAAACACACACCCAGCTGCAAATGTGTGCAACTACATTTGAGATTCAGCGTATATCTCAAGGTCTTGACCTCATTTAGTCTAAATAATGTTCAGCTCCCAAAGCTCCTCTCTCACCACCCTTTTCTCATACTCTCCCCCTCGCTCACTATTTCCTCCCAGCTTCCTGCTTCTCTTCCTTTCTCCCTTTCCCTGACATCACTAACCCCCCTTCCTCCCTTTCCTTTTCTTTATTTCTCTCCCTCTCTCCTCTCCTGTCTCCGACAAGTAAATGAGTCATAGAAATATAGTGTTTTGCTCAGTGGGGGATGAATTTACTTTAAACTGAGCCAAACACTGGAAGAAGACAACGCTGCCAGTATCAGCATGGGGATCAACGGTGACGAGAAAATCAATCTGCAGAACACAGGAGGTTTTATGGAGCAGGAATGCCTTGAAAAATTACCACTGGTCAAAGATGGTGATAAACTTCACTGGCAGCAAAATTTCAGTCACCACCTTTGACAGGAGTTTAGAGGAACACCTTTATTTTAAAAGATTACGATGACCTCACTGAAGCCACAGACTGCCTCCCCTGTCCACTGCCACTCCATCAAAAATGATTTATTATTGGTATTCATTTTAAATGAGACTTTAACTGTTACAAAGTCAAAATGTTGTTTAAAAGACTTTCAAGAGTTTGGGGACTTTTCTGTCACATGGAGTAAAAGCTGATCCAGAGCCTGTTCTATCTTCTGCAGGCTCATTGCCTCTGAAAATGACTTCTGGGTACAGTTTTGTTAGCACCACTGAACAGAGTGCAGAGAGCCGTGCCCCGCGCTGCAATAGAGAACATTTGATCAGCTGTGACAGAGCGCGTTTCCCTGCACATCAATATCCTGTTAATATTCTGGATACTCAAGTATTCCGTTTTGGTGTTGCTGCATGTAAACATAATATCCTGTTTACAACAACCCTGATTATATCTTCTCCCGATAGCCAGGGTGCACCAATATTAGCTATGACGTGTGTGCTCCTTATCGTGTTTACTGTTGGAGTTCTGGGTTTGAATTGGTTTGGTGTCTGCAGTTATATTTGGACTATCCTGTTCATGAACCCTGAAAAGTTATGTATTTAGGGTTTTTGCAGGGCTAAAAAGTTACCAAAAACATATCTTATATCAAAAGTAAATAAAATCTCCAGGAACAGCTGTTGCTATGACTAAGATTTAGATCAAAATACATCCAAACAGCCATCAACATCTCTTAGCCCACAGCGTTGTATTCAGACGACACTGACGCTCTCTTTGAAGACAGCTCCTTGTCTATTTTGTTCGCAGTGACTCATACATTGAAGCTCGCTGCATTCAGATTATTATAATGCCAAGAAAACAAATATGTGGAAGTGAAAAATGAAATCTGTGAGAATTAGGTGTATAAATAATCAGCTTTCAGAGACTGACACTATAGCTTTGGTTGTATTTCACCTGACTTCAACTTTCAGTTTTATTTCAACTACTTCGAATATTTCAACTGCAAATTTCCACCTGTGAACACACTCAAATTTTAATTTCTAGTTTCAAACTATTTTTGAGGAACAAAGGAAGAATTAAAAACTACAGAGTGGTAATAATGGTGACTGGCAGTTTGTAGATGTGAGAAATAAAAAGTAAAAAGTATTTGTTGTTCTCAACATTTCTTTCCCGGTTTGCAGCTTCTGTCTGTATTTAGATGAACTGAATAAATTCTTCGACAGACACAAGTTCCCCCATTTTTCATTTCGTCTGTGGAATAGGGTTACCTGGTTACTGCAGCACAACTGAAGGATGTTCGGTGTGACCAGTGTAAATGAAAATAGCACCACTTCAGCATGGACTCAGACAGGATCCCTGACCTGATAGGTCTGACAAGCAGTAACTTGTACACCTTCACCACTTCAGCTCACAGAGGCAGGTACCTCATTCTGAGCAGGAACCAATTTTAGGGGGTTTTATTGGCATGGGCATCACACACTATTCCAGGAGGCATGAGCACAGTCTTTATCCTATTTCTTAAACATACTGTACAGCAGGTGCTTGTTGCCATGGTAAACACAGCAAATGTAGATAGTTATGCAACAGTAAGTCAGCAAAACCAATTGACATTATCTTAAGGGAAGTGGGAAGTAACCGTATGGGTAATAAACTGTCAAATGTTCTTGCCTTTCCACAATAGCTGACAAACATCTTTCCCCTTTAAAGCTTGAACAGAATGTTCTGAACAAACGTTTGCAATGATGATGACTGCTAAGTGGGCTGCCTGCACCACAGACACAGACACACTATAGTGTCACAGTGTATTCCCAGCTTTGGCCATTTTGTACCGAGGCACTGTGCCATGTTTTCAAGCTCAACCCCTGAAGTTTATTCACAGCTTCTTTGGGAGAGTGATCATGGCTCCCATTTTGGATATTAATATTAGATTTGTTGTTGATAACAGTAATTAAGTGAACTGAGTGAATGAAATGAAAATAAAAATGGAGCGTTGCAGTGGTTAGCACAGTCCTCTGTGGGTGTTTATTTGTCAGCCATGTAATATATTGGTGACCTGTCCTGGGTGTGTCCTCACTCTTGCTCACTGGGTGGGCTGGGATGGGCTTGGACTTTGTGACTCTGGGGCACAAAGCACTGTATTCGTATTACATGGTATTGCCTGTATGCATTTTATATATAATAGCTCTGGGAGGCTATACTGATAAGCAAAGAGCCTATTGCAGGTATTTGGTCATAAACCTAAGTATTGGATAATTTAAAGTTTTGAAGTCATGGTGACACTATACAAAATGTCAAGGGATCACCAAAGTCGTTGGGATTCATCCTCTGGGCATCATGAATGTCAGTCTGGACCAAAGTGGTGAACAGACTTACAAACAGACATTGCTAGCATGGTTAATAACACACAATGTAAAAAATGCACTTTGAAAATTTGAACTGTAAATAATTGAATCCTTTAAGCACTAGAATGAGATCCTGATATAAAAGTTAGTTATCTTCTATGACATTTAGTAACAAATTAATCAAAGTAATAAATATGGTAGGAATTTAAAGTGCTTGTTAAGTAAGGATGTAGCCTACAGTGTCAGGATACTTGTACATTATCAGATTTATTACTAGATTTTGCTGTCTTGCAGGTAAAAGCGCAACCTGACAGGTAACACTGTGCCTAAAATGCTCAAGAGGCCCATAAAAGTGTAGGGCTACATTACCAGAGTGGAAAGGAAACGTCATTAAACTAGTAAGGATAACTGAATCATCACTCTCTCCTACAATAATCAAATCCCAAATGCTCCCTTAGCAGAGATTCTGAGAACACCTGGAAGTTTTGAAAGGAGCTCAGGGAGAAATTAGCTGAATGTCAAACAGCTGGTGTTCGATAAGGAAGGGAAAACCTGCACTATGTGTTCTGCATATCCTGAGACCAAAAATCCAGGGAAAGCATCACGGGAGAAGGCCTTTTAGAAAAGCAAGGACAGATGTCAGGGGAAGGCAGCTATAGGTCAGTCACCCAGTGACGCAGTTTGTCCTCCACCGAGGAGGAAGATGAGGTTGCATTTTGCCAAAACACTCACAGCGGAAAGTGCTGATGCCACCGAATCGTCTCCCTCAAGGTCTGTAAAACTTGTAAAACTAAATCAGCTCACAGGTTGATATATGACCAACATTTCATTATACAATGACATTATTTAGATCCATAATGAATTCTGTCCCATTGCCTTCTTCTTTAGCCCCACAATATTCCATGCTCATGAGGGATTGTGGAGTTGTTGTCTTTCTGTCTGATAATCTTGCTTTGTATTGAACGCGTTACTCTATGATGAAAATGTATTCATCTCGAATGAAGGAAACCATTACTGCTGCATCATTCTCCTGCAGATAAATTGTACTGTGATGAAGGTGTCACATCCACTGGATTAAATCTGTTTATGTGCTGATGATGTCCGCTTTAACTCAAACTAATGTTTTACTCCATTTTCCTCCCTCATGCTCTCTGTAAATTATTTGTGATGAACATATTTTGTCAGTGACTCAGAGCTGCATTGAAAAATAAATCACTGTAATACTTCAATCAATAATTCCGTCTAATCACTTTCATCTAAATCTGTTTGTGTCATTTGATGCTAGTGTAAAACTCTGAACACATATTACAGCAACAATAAATGAATCACAAATAAAGTAAAAATCCAGTATCAACCTCGCTCACCCGCAAAGGATGTTTGTTTTCATTGGATGTCACAGCTGTTTTTGCAGCTGCCGTCTACCATTCCTTGTTGCAAGCTTTTGTTTAATTGATTTAAGAGTTTCAGTGTTACCTGTCTTTATTTGAAAAAACTAAAAACAAATCAAAAAAAAGAAAAAAGAAAAAAAAAGAGAGATTTTACTTCAGCAAATATGGGATTAGTGCTGCAGAGCACAGCGGCTTCCTTGGTTGACTGACACTCAATTCTCATACATTGTTCTTTCTCTTTCCCTTCTCTTCCCTGATCTTTGAATAACAACGTCTATGAAAACCAATCTGGTCCCCAGTGCTGCTTCCATGAATACAATTTGACCCAAACATGAAATCATTGTCTGGTGTCAACAACAACAACAATGTCACATTCAATTCACTCAGTAAAAATGAAAATAAAAACAACGCTTCACGTGCTAATGACTCGAACTGACTGTGACAATGATGAACAAGCAAACCTAAAATTTACAATGTGTAAACACTCATTTGATGATTGATTTCATTTGAAATGGTTTAACTGACTGAATTATTAGAATCCAGGGTATGTTTCCTTTTGGCTGTGGCCATTAAAAACCATTAAAAACCATTAAAAACCACCGCCATCTTAATGATTATAGTGACAGGACAGGACTTAGGTTTTCTCTTTTTTTTGGTTTGTGTTTTATTGTACTATAACTTTCTAACCTCACTGGCTTAGAAATGAAATCATTAAATGAGCTATGTGAGTCTGTGAGAGCATCATTACAACTCAGCATTTTTATTTATTTTATATTAAGAGACTTAATAACAGAGACCTAATAATGTTACTGCCAGCTGGTTACACCGCAATTATATTTATCTCAACATTTTGGATTTTACACCAAAAATATGTCAAGGACACGGGCCAGTTTGCAGGACAATGTATTTGGTTATGTGTGTTGATATTGTTCAGTATTTAGTTTAAAGTAAGTTGTGCACATTCTCTCAGTCAGCTGGCTCTGTGTTGATAAAAGGTGTAGCATGTGAACAAGCAGGCGTAGCTAATGATCATTTTCAAGGTCATTTGACTGTGTGCAGTGGAAGGCTGAGTGAATGCAGGTTTTCTTTCCTACCAAAAACAACAGTAGGTGATTTCGCTGATTAGTTCCTCCACTCTGAAGTTATGTTAATCGCTTAAATTACTTGCAGGCATGAACTCTAGACCACAGAGCCAGCAACCTTATCTTTTTTTAATGGGAAATATCTTTTAATTATCACTCTATCTGTGCTATTAGCAGGTAGAATAAAGCTGAAAAAACCCTGTAATCACAGAACTCATACTTGTGCATTCCCCCACTGTGCTACAGTCTGGCAGTGATGGCGTTAGCCTACATTTCACTGAGGACTCTTTGGATGTCCCTGGAGAAGCCCTATGCGCGACTTCACTTCGGATATTCATACTGTGCACCAAACTGGAAAGAGACAGAGTTAACTGAAAAAGAAAACAAAAAGAAAAAAAAAGTAAAATTCAGGCGGCAAACCAGTCAATACAAGTCAGTTAATCAGTTAACAATTCAACATGTAAACCAGGGTTAGAGTTATATGAGCCATGTCCAAGAAGCCCAGTGTGAAACAGATAAATGATATTCAGACAAATGTTCTTATCTCTCTACAAATGAAAAATAACTTTTCAAGATTTGGCGCTTGGTCAGATCTGAACTTCTACAACATACGAGTTTGTAACTCAGTAAGCCAGAAACAAAGTCACACTGTCAGTGAGCCAGTTAGACAGGCAAACCAGTCCAGCACATACCCAACTGACCACCCAGCCAAAAAAAACAAACAAACAAAAAAAAACACATGCTAAGCTGAAAACCCTGACAGCTGCATATGTCTCACTGGCTGTTCTGACTTCCACACACTGTCCTTGTCCTGACGTGTCCTAGTTGGAGATTTTTCTGTTTTTTTTTTTGATTGCCTTGATTTCTGGAAAACATCTGCCCTCACCAGTCACAACTGTTCATGAGTTAACAAGCCAACTAACCAGTAAACATGCACACAACCAGTCACTTCACAGCTCAACCCGACCAAACCCTAACCCCTCACTTAGTCATCGAGTTGACTGGTTGAATGTATGTTATTAAGCAACCTGACAGTGTTTCCACCAATTACAGTAAACCAGCCAGCCAGTGAGACAGTGAACCAGTCAGACTGTTGAGTGTGTGCTCATGGAGCATGACAGTGTTTCCACACACCAATTACAGCGAGACACTGGTACAGCTGTGTGGTGGCTTGGCGCTCAGCCACACTATAAGTACCACTATCGATTGACAGAGAGACACAGAGAGTGCATGAGGAGAGAGGGTGAGCGAGACAGTCATGCTAAGAGACGGAGGAAGATGCAGAATGAAAAATAAAAGAAGCAGTTGGACTAAAACTCCCAAACTCTTTCTCTCTTTCTGTGATGGTGTAGTGATGCATGCAGTCACATTAAAGTGTCGGTTTGTTTGTTGCGTGTGAGCCTGTATTCATATGCATGGGTACACCCAGAAAAAAACAGAGAAGACTGGGCTGAAAAGTGACAGGCCTCCCTCATTCCCGCTCTTTATTTCTCTCTCCGCTGTCTCTTCTGATCCCGCTAATTATCACAGTTTGACAGTGCAGTAGAAGAAGAAATACAGAGGGTGAGGGTAAGAAACAGGCAGAGGAAAACACAGAGAACGAAACGATGAAATAAGACAGAAAGAGCAAGAGAGAGACACAAAAATACTCAGATAGAGAGGGAGAGTCTCTAAAGCAGCTTATCCAGCCCATTCTATGTTAATGAGGGTATGAAGTTATTAACTTAATGGAGCCTAGATGCTTTATATTACTCTAAAACAGATACCACAAAGTTGCACAATCACCCACCATTCACTAACCATTTGCCAGAGACAAAAGAAGTTGGCATGGTTGTAATACACTTTAGAATACATTGAACTTAATGTGCTAGTGAGTGTAACTGTATAGAACATCAGCTGAATAAATAAAATCATTTGAAAGCACTCTGTCACACAAAGTACAGAATTTAACTACAGTGTATTTAACTATTTCACACAAAAACACATTCACAGTGAAACCTTGGTTTTACAGAACCCAACTTTACTCTGTTGGTTCAGTCTTGCCACTCTCGTCAACGCTGTTTCCAGCAGCAGCCGGCAGACATACAAAGTTTGCAACTAGCCGGTGAACATGGTAGATTACTTAGCAGCTAAAGAGCCTAATATTCTCCTCAGCAGTTGGTGGCGACCAAAACCAAATTTCTTTTGTGGAAAGAACCTTGGTTCCAAATGAACGGTAATGTCTGGTAGATGTATAAATAAGGAACGGTTTGCTAACTTGCCTCGCCACAGCTGCTAAGCTATGACTGGACAGTAACCGATTGAGTGGACACATGTAAAGCCGGTCGGTTGCGCTCAGTACAAATTCGCTCATGCTGTTCGCCATCATTGGACAGAGCCAGGCGAGCTGCTTCCCCCCTCTGCATCTAAGCTTTATGCTAGCTAGGCTAAATACATCCTGATTCCAGCAACACAGGTTAATGTTACCTGTCTCATATCAGAACGTCAAGCAAGAAAGGGTGTTCTGCAAAATGTTACACTCATTTTTCTCAAATGTCTGTTCAGAACTGATACATATTTACAGCAGCACCCACTGTGAGCAACAGGCACTCGTATTAGTTAGAAGGAGATTTAAAGCCATAAACCCAGATATTAACAGCGTGTACGCTACATTCAGGTACTTGGGTTTGAAATTACAGTGCATACTAGAAAGTACTTATTTAGCTCAAGTACTTACAGCCAGGAGTATCTGCAGCGAGGAGTGAGCCACCTCTATAAACTGAAAATCCATCAGACAGCCAGATATAGATATATATCGGTGGTCCTCGGGTGCCCAGGAGGGGGGAGGGGTGATGGGTGTCACCCTGCACCCCGGGCCGTTCTCCATCCACCAGGAGCGGTGCATGGACAGGTTGAAAGTCAGCACAAGGTCAGAGTCCTGGCAAGACAGAGAGAGAGACAGACAGACAGAGACAGAAAGTGAGTTGAATTACATCTTCTGACAGAGGAACAGGAACGAGGCAAAGGCAGGTTGAATGTCGGGGCAGGTTTTAACCAAGTTTTAATTAAAATCAAACTGTTTATCATATCAAAGTCTCAGAGACAGACAGACAGAAAGAGAGAAGGTTTGACTAGAGCTAAAAATAGATATCAGATTTATAATTCCAATGATCTGGGACCATTCAGATTAGATCTCAACCGTACACATGCAGGGTAATGATGAGGACAATGAGTGAGATAGAGAGAAGAATGATGGGAGGAGGCTACAGAGAGAAAGGAAGAGAGAGGAAAAAAGGAGAGACTGAGAGAAGCATGGTTTCGATTTGGTATTTCTTCACGCAACAAAAGCCCTTGTATAATGCTTCCAGGCTGAGAGAAAGATGGGGTTTGTGTTGTGGTGCCAGTGACGGGTCAGTAACTAAAATGCTACTGTTATGGTTTTAGGCAACACAGTTATGATTTGTTCTACTGATTTATTTTTCCTTAAGCAGGACACTCCCAAAACTATGGATTGCCATTTAAAAACTGAGAGGCAGCATTACTGATAGGGTTCATATACTGTCGTGAAATTTTGCAAAGTAAGTAACTGTTCCCAGAGGATGAATTTTACTCTCGAGCAATCCCCTGACTTTTACTTTAGTGCTGACATGAGGCTGACATTTCCAGTTCACAGTGATAACCATTCTGCAACTATTCTCCCCAAATTGCTGGGTGGAACGTTCATGTTCCCCGTCAAAATGAATTGTAATAACATTGGAGTGCCGGTGACGTATGCATCGCTCCACATTAAGTACAGACTCTTATTCTGGTTGTTCTACAGATACGGAGTCTTTTTCTTCTCTTTATTTGCTCAGATTGCCCACCACGGCCCGAACAGCCCCATCACTGACAGAGATAACTTAAAATTACAGCCAGAGGCTGTAAAGAATAGCACAACTGACAGCCAGTAAATAAATAAAGATTTTCTGTTCCTCACTGTTTCTGTTCTACTTCACAGCAGCACAGAAAGACCACATACAGTAGCAGCTGCCCCTGCAGTTACACTGCACTCCACTTCAATCATTTTAATTCTAAAAGCCTGAAAGACGCACAATAAATCAGCTATGATAGTCGTCTTGGTTTAAATAATGCACATATTAACGACTCCACTTAGCAAGGAGATACATAGATCATTCACCAGACAGCAATGAAAAACGCCCTGACACACACAGACACCCAAATACACACATCCATAAATGCACACGCATGTGTGTTTGCTGTTGTGCAGCTTTTCCATTAGTCAAATAAAAAGTTACTTATAAGCAGGCTGAAAGCAGAAATAACTTTCATTTGCTAATTTTCTGCGTGGTTTTTACAACGATAAAAAATGTATAAACCTTTGATTTTCGTCAAAATCAGATATCAAAATCCTATTACTTTTCATTCCTAGAAAGGCATGTATTACTGTGGTTATCTGTGGTTACAGAAATGGCAACCAAACAGTCGTATAAAGGTAAGGGAACTCACTAATTTTCAGCAGTAACCACATTGTTAGTATTTAAAGTAACTTATTCTAGCGAGGAACACAAATCTTTAAACGGAGCTTTAGCAGAGCTTTTAAACAGTCTCTGCTCTTTCATCAACACCCGAGTCAACGTCGTCTGTTTCTACACTGTATATCTCACTTCATCTTTATCTTTACCTGTCCCCACTTATCCTCCCACCACATCCACACTCGACTCTGTCACCTCCCTTCATATTGTTAGTTAATTTTTTCCTGTTCTCCTCTATTAATTTATATTGTGGTCTCTCTTACCCCTCTCTCTCTCTCTCTCTCTCTCCCCCCCTCCCCTTTTTCTCCCTTCTTTTTCTTCCTTGGCCTCTCTCTATTTCAGTGTAATGAGTAAATGCCTCATTAGTACAGAGCTCTGATTAATGCCATCTCCCCTTGTTGTGCTCCTCTTTTTAATGAGTAAAATCTCTCTGAATCTCTCTCTTGCCCCCTCTCTGCCATCACTCTCCCTCCATCTGTCTTCTACTGTCACTGCCTTGCTCCAAATCTTCCTCCCTCCCTTCCTCTCTCTTTCTTTTTATATTTATTTCCTTCACCTCTTTTCTTTATTGCTCCTGTTTCTCTCTCTTTCAGTGCTCTCACCATGGGGTTGGGAGGGGGGTAATAATTATTTCAGCGCAGGCTGTATCAGTACTTTGCTAATGAGCCTCTCGAACAAACACACACACATAAACACAAAAGTAATTATCTGTGAAAAGTTGAATTTGGAAAAATTTCATCCAAGACCAAGAAGGATGCAATGCTACTAATTCGGCTGCTGTTATTCTCTCACTTTGTGAGCGCCATGAAAAGGGACATGAAGAAGAATGTGTCCAAACTCAGCCAAGCTGTTAGTTTGCCAAGTTTAGATGCGCTAAGCGCTTGTAGATTACGGTAATGAAAGAAGATGCAACTTAATTCAAGTTGAGAAAAATGTAAAAAAAAAAAAAAAAAAATAGCACAGAGTTTTAACAAAAAAAAGATTAACAGCAAATAGTTTAGGCCGAGAGAAAAGAAAAACAAGAGAAACAAGGAAAAGAAAGTCTAATCCCTTCTCAAAATTGTGTATCAGTTGTTAATCTTGCTAGTAAGATTCAATATGCCTGCTTTAAGGAAATAGTTTGACATGTTAGAAAATAAGGATTAGATGATTAGATGGGCTTGATGCCACTCTCATATCTGTACTGCTAATATGAAGCTAGAGCCAAAAAAAATTTACTGCTAGCATCTCTAAAGCTCATATTAGCACATTATACGTTGTCTGTTTAATCTGTCCTGTGTAAAGGCCATACACTGTGGATCTTTTGCGGAAAATTGCGTACTGCTTTAGCAGAATTAGTAGGCTGATGTTTGTTTGTTTGTTTTTTTTAACCTTTGGACAACGCCAAGCTAGCTGTTTTCCACTCTACATGCTAAGTGTCTCAACAAACTCCATTGTACCTGCAATGAAGCAATGTCAATGTGATGTCATATTGTCCTTATGGTTACACTTATAACATCAATATATTAAAAAAAACAAAAACAAAAAAAAAACCCATAAACACATCTAACAACAAAAGAGACCTAGAAAAGCAGTGTGGATGTTTGTTTTCCTTTTCCATTGCACCATGTCTGAGGATCCCATGCCTGGGCATGAGTTCATTGTGACTACAGGGTCTATAATACAGTGTTAAACTAGACTGGTACTACTAATAAAAATAAAAAAAACAAAACAAAACAAAACTATAATCTCCTTTCTATTCATCCAGCTGCAGTGAGCCACCACGACAAGCTCAACCAACACAGATGGAGAAAATGTGATAGTAAAAAAAGACGCAGAAATTAAGCCTATTTTTTCTGAAGTATATCACAAGTGTTTGGAGATAGTACTTTTGTACTAAGAAATAATCCAAATATGGAGAGTTGTAGTGTTCACAATCTCCACAAAGGATCTGGAGGCAAAACTCAAATTACTCCATATTCACCAGTGGAATACAAAACAATTAGATTGCAGCTTGTACTGGCATTGATGTGTTGATTTTATATTATATATATTTATTTAGCATTGCAGCATTTAGGATCATGAAGCCATAGCTCCAAAAATAATTTAGGGATGTAAATCTGTCTGATGATGAATGGCCTGTACGGCTTGTAACCTCAAATAAAAAATATCAGATAGACTTGTATTAATATTTCTAACTGTGTTTGTGTGTGTGTACATGTGTTTCCTACAAAGCACCAGTTTTGACTTTTAGTCTCCAATCTCTCCACATATTTCCTCCCCTCTTGTCGTGTGCCTCACCTCTCTTGTTATTCCCCTCTCTCCCTCATACACACACAGACACACACACACACACACACACACACACACACACACACACACACACACACACACACAGTCTATAATTTCTCTCCCTCATACACACACAGACACACACACACACACACACACACAGTCTATAATTTCCAGTGTGCTAGTTGAGGATCATGCACTCATGCTCTCAGGTCTTTGTCTCTGACTGTGGGCTAGTGCCGCTTCAATGAGCCACATCTGCTTTTCCTCTGCCTTTCTCTCCACCTCTATACCTCTCTCATTCTGCCTCCGCCCTTCTGTCTCTCTCTCTCTCTCAATTTCCCCCAATTTCCCACCTTTTTATTTTCCTTTGTCTTCCGCTCCCAAGAGATGGGGAGATGGGGAGGGAAAAGATCACTCAGAACAGTCTTTCCTCTGATGGTCTGATAGACAACAAGGGAGGAATGATGCCCTTTTAATGCTACCTGGAGATAAATATGAGGCTATTTTAACAGAATAAAAACAGACAATCTGGGAAAAAAAATAAAGCTCTAAACCCTGGCTGTATAAGAAAAAGGGGAACTTGGAAATGAACAATTAAACACCATGGTGTCCAAATCTGATTAGAGCTGATGTGATGTTGTTATTTCTTATCTGTTAAGCCCGTTTTTCATGCATATGTATTCATACAGTCCAGTCCAGTCTCTCGACTCTGTCTGGACTGGATACTAAGTAATTGCATGAGTATGAGTGTATTGCATGAGTAACACCATTCAAGTCCATTTTGAAGGACAGAGAAAATCTGAATTTTAAGTCTCCAGACCCACATATATTCTGGATGGATGAATGGCTGAATGGATGGATAGATGAATGGATGGATGGTATAAGGGAGGAAGTGCCAGTTTTTCCCCATGAGTGCTTCAGCATCTGCTGCCTGGACACACACATGCCATGCCCACCCACGCCTTATAACAAACAAAGACTCACACAGAATCGAACGCCTTTTTACATAAACTCAACATACAATTCAAGCTCCATCAGTCAATTAGTGAAAAAGACAGACAGTATATAAAACACTCAGCTTGACATTCTGACAGACAACAATAGTCAGTTTGTCGGTCATTTCAGTCCGTCCAGCAGGCAGCCACGGAGATCACCAGATCATCAAACTAAAGGGCAGAAAATCAGGGAGGGGACAATATTAGCTTTATTCTCTCTGAAGTCAATTTTTCCCTCTATTTAACTAAACCTCTATCTCTATCTGTGGCCTCATCCTCTTTTCTATTATTTTCTCTCTCTCTGCTCTTTCTCCCTATGTCGCTCTATCTGTGTTATTTCACACCAATATCATCAGTCACGGTGCATCTCCCTACATTGTTTTGCTGTGATTTCCCATGGGTGTTAGATGAGGCCTTAACCCATAACGCCTAAAGCACTTTTCTCCAATCAGATTGGTTGGGGGTGTAAGGGAATTGTTCGTGTGTGTGTTTTTGTGCATATGTGTTGTATGGTGGGTGGTGTGTACAGAAGTTCAGATCCTAACCCTGACCTTAACCACACCAAACCCATTACCAATTCAAAGCAAATGCCTCAAGATAACCATTTTAACTCCTTCGATCTTTAATACTGGTGGGCCAATTATAGTGCTTCTCCCCGTTCCCCAGGTGGGATCCACAATTGCTTGGAGGATGGGGGGTTGCTATTTCAAGCTTTCAATGGGTTAATTGGCTTTTTTAAACCCTGTAGGCACACCTTATGCAATAAATCCGAACTATTCCTTTGGTTTAATGAAAAATAAAAGTAAATAGGAGAATATCTGCACACAAATAAAGCAGCTGCATGTTAATTATGCAATAAGCAATGTATTTACATTAAAAATTGATCAAATGACTATGTGTAATGTGAAAAGTGTTCCTCAGCTCAATAGAGGATTTTTGTGTCTTTCAGCTTGTTGTTTTAGTTTTATGGCCTGTAACGCTTGTTTTTGTTCATCTTCGCTGCTCTCATCAACCTTGTTTACACCACTTGCCCAGAACCAAATGGCGGACAAAGTGTGTGACTAAGCAGTGAACATAGTGAAGCATTTAGCAGCCAAAGAGGCAAATGCTTCCCTAAGAAGCTGGTGGAGACCCAGACACAGAAAAAAAGGAGAATGAAATGTAATATTGGACTTGCATTCACTGGTTAGCCATACACACCACTACAAATGAATGCTAATGTTGCAGGCAATACGTTCACCATATCAGCTTTATAAGATGATAATATGTCTTTGTTGTGTGGAATAATCCTTCTGATATATTACATCTGTGGTTTTTTATTAACCCATCAACTTTCACTTACTGTACTTGTGAAAGTTGCACCCATTGGACTGAGATGTAGCGAGGCTGCCATGTTCCCAGAATTCAGCGATTATTTTAGTGGGTACAACTTTATTATGACCAATGCCAGTGATGGCCAAACAAAAGAAGACCCACGTTGTAATATACCAGAATTATCCTTTAATGTTTCAATCAAAGGACCTTCTTCAGACCCTTTTCTTCTTCAGTTCTGAGGAAGCTCAATAAACCAAACCTTCAACAAAAAGTACACATAAAACGTGTTTTATAGTATAGGCAGTTTAGCAGTTTTCCATAGCATTTGCAATAAAAACAAACATTATTGCTATCACAGCCAGGCTAAATCCATTACAATCAAGGCTTGAAATGAATGCAAGCCACCATCCAAGCCCCGGAACAAGTTTGACTGCGGCAGTCAAGTCAATCAAATCCATTATCTATTGAGGCATACAGCCAATCTCTGTTCAATCAGCTTGCTCTGTCTGAACAAGTAAAAACTAACTCTTGTCGTTGCACATGAAACTATACAGCAAGAATGAATAATCAAAACGAACCACCAATAATAATAGCTCAGGGCTCAAATTATAAAATTGGCTGGTAGGAATGTCCCACTAGAGACATGTTGATGAAAAAAAGGCAATTTCATGCCATGATTTCAACAAATGCATCCATTGATCAAACACAGTCAGAGCTGATGCATTAACTCAGAGGATCGGGGTGGAGGTTTTAACTAGAACGTCTATGATTAAATGTGTTGGATCCTCTCATTCATCGTCTCAATCGGTGGTGAATGAATACTGAGGGGAGTAAAATTAAGTGACTATTAGCATTCAAACTGGCCCCGGCAATCTGTTTTTTACTTTCTTCAGGGATAAATTGGGTGGTTCGCAGTCTGATTTACTGTCATATTTTTTTTCTACAATTTATCCTGCAGTAAAAAGCTGCCCTCGCGCTGACGACAGCCGCTACTGATGTTCATATGAAATTGATACGGAAGGGACATATTTGATTTTTTTTTTCTGTAAGATAAGCGATTCTATCTTCCTAAGAGGTTTTGTTGCTCTAACTTTCCCATTTTCTACTTTTTTTCCCCCTCTTCCCTTCTCTTCTCTTTTTTCTCTTGAAAGCAACACTGATTCACGTGTGGCTTTATCCAATAGCGCGTCAACTTCTATAGCTCATACTTTTGCCTGTCTAAACCTCTCCGTCTTTCTGTCTGCCCCGATGCCTCCCTTGTCTACCCCCCAGTCTTTCACTGTTCTTAAGTTTCTCCCTCTTTCTCTTCTCTCAATCTTTCATCTTTATCTTTCATTCCAGCACTTTCCCAGTGGTCACTTCTTTCTCTCTCTCTCTGTCGCGGCTCCATGGTGTGTTTGCGGGCTGAGATTGGATGCCTGGACAGATGTGGGATTCGAAATGACACTGTTTGTGAAAGTCTGGATTCGGTGTGCACATAGATGCAAGTGTGTGTCCCCCCACGCTTTCTTGTGACTGATATAATGAATGACAGGATCTCCAACTACTGCCAGAGCAAACAAACAGCAACACATGCACCCACACATACACTACACACTTACAGACACACATTTTCACACATACAGTATGCAAAGATGCATGTGGGATAACCGTCCCTCACCGCATCCCACCCCCTCAGTAAATGACTGACAGCTGAGTGTGGCGTATGTGTGTATCTATGTGTCTGTATCTGTGTGCCATCTGACGCCCAGAGGGTGGCTGCATCTTTCATATGACACAGTGGACTACTGACAGTTAGCTGTCTAAGACTGTGTGTGAGACAGTTGATGTGAATATGCAAGTGTGTGTTTGCAACATGGTGACAGTTCTCTCTCCACAGGCTCCTCTCCAAATCTGTCAGGAATGCCACATCAGAAATCTTTTTAAAGATTGAGTTTATGGCATTGCTGCTATATTAGATAGTGAGGTAGCGAGTGGCAGGAAGGATGGGAGTGTGGCAGACTGATATATGGTGTGAATCTTGGGCTTAAACTCAAATTACTGTCAAGGCAGGATGTACACCTTATCTTGCCTCTGGGGCTCTACAAGGGTATTATGGGAGGCAAAGATACACATTTGATAGAAAGTTCTATCAAATACAAACGGCTGAGAAGGCAAACGTGTCGTAAAGGCTGGTGTTAAAGGAGTTTGTCAAACTGCTGTTCAGGAGAAAGTTAAATAATCAGTTTTCTTTAATTCAATTTTGGCTTCCTAACTTCAGGATAAGTTAAAATCCCAAACATTTGTTGTTTAAAGCCTCACACACAAGAATGGAGTATACTTACAACAACCTAGTTCACACAATGTGTAGTACCAGTTTAGCTGCTTCAAATGGCCACATTCAAAGGCACGGTTAAATGCCTTCTTGTTCAAATGAGGATCTGCAGTGGACACTTGTGGTCTCTTCTCAACACTTGGTTGTACAAACACAAGAAAGTAAAGTAAGTAGCTGTGAAAAATAAAAGAATGAAAAAACGTGTGTAAGCGAGAAGTTCAAATCAAAGCCAGCCCACTTTCACACCTCCACACACCTGGCCGATCTCTGCCTGAAGTGGGCGTGTTTGTTGGACTGAGATTTTCAGACAGAGCCACTCCAAATTCAAGCTGAGAAGGCGGAAAGGGGTGTCACATGCTGTTCGACCATCTGACTAGCATTTCAGTACAATTCATTCCCATTCTCCCATACTGTGTACATCTCAAGTACACAGTATGGGAGGCTTAAGACATACTTTGGGTTTATATAACATGTAATTGTGACATTTTATTCACAAAAATAGATGTTCGGCCAGCAATCATGCAATACAATGTGACAAAATTTATGAATGTGAAAATTACAAGTGAGGTATCACATGTGTAACTTTGGTGATGATACGAAATGATGATTTATATGATGATTGATAAATGACAATGCAATTTCAAACCTACTGCTCTGACTATCAAGTGTGTATTATGGAGGGAGGTAGTAAATGAAGGAGACATTTTGGACACAGCATTACAGATGCTCAGGGTTATGGAAAGTCTGAATATCTACGTGTCTACAGCAAATGAGCACATGCAGTCTGCTGATGAGAGCTGTGTGATACGGCTGAAGTTGAGACTGTTTTCTCAACTGCTGTTTGTAATCTTGCGAACAAAATGTCAAGCTCAAAATAACTATTTTAAAAAAACGTTAGTGCCATATGACATAGTTAGAACCCAACTGTACACATGGGACAATATCAGTGACTCATCACTGACACGCAACATGTTTCTCACGATGTCCTGTTAACTCAGTGTCATGATGTCTCATCAAACCCACTTTAACATCATCTCAACCATGTGTTCCTCCAACGTCCGTCCATCTGCCCGCCTGACTTCTGGACTTCAAACTGCGCTGACAAACTCTGACACATTTCCCCCTCCTCGCTGTCTCTCCCACCTCTACACTCGCTGCCTTGGGTTTACTTTCCTTATCGAGAAGAAATGTCAGAGGTGTTTGGCAAACCTTTACAGCCATGACTTTCCTATAGATGCGCTACAAAACAACAGGATTTGCAGTTCACCTGCTGTACATCAAAAAGTCCGGACGGAGCATTGACAGCACAAACATGTCTGTCACCACGCACTGTCACCACGCACGGCATGGATTTGTTGTCTTTGTCTGCAAAATTTTCAGTTCTTATATAAAGTGGAAATGTTATTACATTAATTTATAATGTGGGGCCAAGCCTAAGTATTCACTTACCTCCCTGACAGTCTGATAATTGTTCTAATAAACCTACGCTGCTGGCAATCGGGATGCACAATCTGAATATTAGGTCTATTCACGGATAAAACAGGGTGTTAGCACTGGAAAATTACATCAAAGCTGCAGCACAAATCCAACAGTCACTGATAACAAGGCATAAATCAAAGTGAGGGAGATTCTCTGCCTCTTTCACACACAGAAAGATGTCAGATCTCTGTAATGAAGAAAAATGGGAGTTCGTCGCAATCATTCTTGTCCTGTGACCCCAAAGTAATGGCCTGAGAGTATAAAGTAATGTATTAAATTGGCACATTTACAGTTCTGGCCAATACATAAAGCCCTGCATTATAAATTCCTACTGACCATAAATAGCACCGCCTTGTCGACAGGGACAGACTTCCTCATGTCGTGGCACTTGAAGTATAGAGGAAGACAGTGAATGAAAAGGGGGGAAGAAGGTGAAAAGAAGAACGGAAGAGGAGCATGGGATAGAGTCGCGTGGCACTTTGCGAAACTACATGAAAAAGACTTGATTATAGGGTGAGCAGAGGGAGAGGAGGGAGGAATTGCATGGAGATGAAGAGAGATGAAGAGAGTGAAGCACAGCAGGAGGGAAGAGAGATGAAGAGAGAGAGAGAGGGAGAGAGTCGGCATCAGAAAGCAACAGAGATGGAGACTGAGAGGTTTCTGTCAGCACAGATCACACCATCATTGCCCTTATGACATACCAACGAGTTATTCTGATCCAGTATGCAAGGTACACAACAGAGGCGAGGCTAAGCATGAAAAACATGTCGCTATGGTGCATACTTGCTCTTTGATATCTAAATAAACCATGTATTTTTGATCCTCTGTGACCCAAATCTAAACCCACAGCATCTATTTTTGCTGGGCTATCATGACGTTACATTTTAACTTTGAACCTGTTTGCGTCTCTCTGATGTTAATAGCACAGTGTTAATTTGGTATCTTATTTTGATCTAGTTTTAGTCTTAATCTTACAACAAAAATGTATGAGTTTTAGTCACATTTTGGTCATTTGATTATTTAGTTTCAGTCTTGTTTTAGGCAACAGAGAGTACATTTTACTTTTCATGTATTTTGACATTTTTGTGTCAGCTAAAAAGTCTGAGGCTTGTCAACATCTTACATTTCTACAATTACCACAAATATTTTTGCCTATTACATGGTTTAGTATCATCCAAAACACTACCCAAATCTAAAGCCTACGTGGGTTTCACTTGAGACAAAACGCTGGACAACACTAAAACTAAAATGTTGGACAACATTAGCACAGTGATAATCCCTTGGCGAACATTTAGAGGACACTTTGGTTGGTTGGTTGATAACCTACATTAATCCTGCACTCATTGCTACTGACAGTCTGCTTACCGTAAGCACAAAAATTAGCCAGATGAAATGTTTAAGTGCTCTATCTGCATCCTCAGCTCTCGATAATGCTACATTACTCTTTGAATGTTAGCTTGCTCACTTTTCTGTTTTCATGTTTTGTTCCAGCTGTTTTATATTTTGTCAGTTTCGATTGTAAAAGCATCTGAGCCCGTTACGAGAACCAGTTCTCTGACTGGCAGTGACAAAACTGAGATAAAACGCTTGATTTCAAAGTATCGCTCACTTGCTATTTGTTTCTGAACTTGCCATAAATTTTAAAGAGGTTATCGTTTCCGGAGATTATTTTTTATTCAGTTTTAGTCCTATTTTTGTTGTGAAAGAAAAAGGTTGTCAATTATTCGTCATAGTTTTCACTGATAGAATTAATGCTGCAATATTAAAATGGTACCCTTTGTTATGCTAACCAAAATGAAAAAAGACACTGTACCAACAGAAGCATAGCATTTAATTTGACACTTTGCTGCAGAGTGTAACTCTGGTTTTTATATTTTCTGCTTCTCGGTTTTTGTGGCAACAATCACAGCCATAATTGTTTTACATGTGGTCCAGTGTAATAATAGCCCTCAGGTCAGTAAACAAGCCCTGGAACGGCAGGTGATGGATTCATATCTCATACAACAGCTGGTGAATCTGGGAAGGGGGGAGAAGCGGGCTTGTGTGGCTCCCCTCTCCCTCAGTAACTGGGTCAAGGTTGATATGCTCTTGAGCGAGGCGCAAGCGAACTGTTCTGGTCATAAAAACAAGCTGTTCAGCGTCTGCTTTGAGCGTGCTTCTCTCTGATTGGTCAGCAGGTAATTGATAAAGGTGTTGCTAATTAAGGGGCTGCTTCACCCTCGTTAGAAACCAGATATGTTGATTTTGGTCAGGAAAGCCGAGGCCTTTAAAAAATAGGTTTCTTCTAATAAAATGAGGAGAAATATTAGACTCATACAGTTTTATAATAGAATATGAATTCTAAATGTGGTGAAATAATTTATTTCATTCTTTTTAATTAATCTATGACCAGTTATTATGCTGCTTTCCCAGATGTTCACGACTTGTTCTCTAGCTTTCCAAAATGGCAGGCAGTCCTGTAGTTTCAGTGTGATACAGACAAAACCCAAACAGCACTTCCCAGCTGTAGTGGCTAATGCAACTGTTAAAACTAGGCCTCAGGGGCAGTGAAAGGTGTAAATATCATTAAAATCAGAAATCAATGAAGGTGCAGGGAGGTGGAGGGATATTATACAACTGTTGACTCACTGGGAAACTAGTGGACGTAGTTTGGATGGCAACGAAACTTAACAAGGTTTGTTTGTGTGTACTTGTACATACATATCTTTGTGAGGACCAGTTTTAACATAGACCTTACAGAGTGAGGACATTTTGGTCAGTGTTTGAGGGTCAAGACTTGGTTTTAGGGTTCAAGTTAGAATTGGGGTTGGAATTGGGTTAGGCATCATGTTAATGAGTGTCCTCACAAAGATATAAATATAAGTATGTGTGTGCGCGTGTGTGTGTATATCTGTGTGTATAAGAGCAGGCAGACAGGGGATGAGTGTACGGAACAGTAAGTGAGTACCAGAGGAGACAGGGAGACTAGCTGAAGATTATGTGCCAATTACGTTTCAGTCCAAACTAGCACTAATTAAGATCGAAAAGCTGGGAATACCAATACGATGAGGATTAGGAGCGGTGATATGTGGTGCTATAGCTGTAATTTGGCATGATTTACCAAATGGATAGCAGACATTTGATAAATCATAGTTACATAACTGTCCAACATAACGAGTAATTTACAGAAAATTGTGGGAAAACTACAGGTTTTTTTTTCCAACACCACACCACAGAGTGTAATCAGCCCCAATCAGCACTCTCATCAACTGATTTCTTCTGTTTATGGAAGCGCTGATTGGCCCTAATTAATTTTCCAAGTTTTTAATCTGTATTTAAAAATCGACAAATTTCACTGCAGAAAGGCTAAACATCTGTAGAGACGTTAACAGCCGCTGCTTTTATGTCTAATATCTGTATCAGTATATAACTACAATGCAGAGAACTGACATGCTTTCACACATCGTATTCAAGTGTAAATGGAAACCTAAGGATTTGTTTTCACATTCAAACCAGATGTTGGAAAGTTATAAATGAGTCTATCTTTCCAAGGTGTGAAAAAAAAAATTAATCAACAAGCATTATTCAAACAGGAGTATGTAGTGCATTTAATTTTTGGGGGACTATCTTCAGCTGCAGATTAATACACATTCGGCTCGCTAGCCAATATTAATGGCAGCAGGACAGTGTATGTGGGATTGACTCAAAATAAAGTACAGTTCCCATTTTCATGGCGATGAGGGAACAAGTCGCTCAAGTTACACAGGCAATACTTGTTAGTAGGATCAATTCATTTTGGGCTTGTTATGGGATTTGTAGACTATAAGGAAAATACAGAACATTGCCAGCCTTATTTCTGGATCTGAATTTTGACATGAGACGTGTGAGCCTTAGAGATCCACGTGAACTCCAGAAATCCTGCCAGTGGTTGTTACTCTGAACATGTACATCAGAAGACTCCACAAGGATGCAGAAATAGTACAAGAAAATGTTTTCTTACTCTGGACAGATCCCCAACCTCCAGGTAAAAACAGATGATGAAAACATTCCAGGTCATCCACACTACGAGCCAGGCTGCGTACTGCCGAGAGACAGAGTGAGAGAAAAAGGAAAGTCAGAGGCAGACAAGATCTGACGGGCTGTTTCTGGGAAATTAAAAAATCATGTTCATGTCTTGCATTCAGAGCAAGCAAGGCTGTGTTAATTTTGTTAATGAAAAGTATGAGGAAAAATGTTTGTTGACGACCTGTTTGTCACAACGAACACGAGCCAAAAACTAAATAGAAAGGAACGTTTGAAAACAAGAACTTGACGACATACATTACATTTTTCGTCAGCGAATTAAAAACTAAACAATAATGTGAAAAAAAACGAACGAATGGACAAGTTTTACTGCAAAGTCTAATTCAACAACCTGAATCTGTGGAAACTCACACTGTAGTTCCTGATTAGTGCAGTTCCTCTTCTGTCCGTCTATCTAAATCATCCTCTAGATGTTCACTAAAGATCACAGTATTGATGTTATCCAACAACATAAGGTCTCCTCTTGAACTAAACCTTTTAAATGAACAGTAGTTCAGTGAACAGGTGAGTGAATTCAGCGTCTGACTGACTCACTGCTCTGCAGCACAGGTAGCTGCAGTAATGCCAGGTTAGCAGGGACGACAGTAATAGATTAGATTAGAGAGAGCGGTTCTGTTCAAACAGACAAGAGTTTGGAAATGCTGTCTGGATTTACTGAGGTGAGTCAGTCTGTACTACTGCAGAGCAGATTGACATGGACACCTTACCAGAGACACCTGTAACCATGGTAATGGTACACAAATATGGCGACAGATGCAGCTTCAAAAGGCACTTAAGACATAAAAATTAAAAATGCATAATGAAAATGAGAGGAACATGTCACTGACTAAAACTAAAGAACTAAAATTTGACTAAACAAGCTGAAAAACAATGCTGAAAACAAGCTGCCAACATTAACAGTGGAGCGAGATGGAGAGAAAGGACAGAGGAAGGCTTCACTTTCGATGTTGTTAAGGTGCAGAGAAACAAAAAACAAAGCAGCAAAGAAAGCAACCAATCACCTGAATCAAACCAGACAGGGAGAGAAAATGGATAGCAGGGCTACAAGAGTGCATGTGCGTAAAAAGGCAGGGAAGAATGAATGACTGATGGAAGGAAGGAAGGAGCGAAGGCAGAATTTATAAGCTTCGATCAAACTTTCATTCCCTTTCATTATCTGGATCTTCTCACTAAATATTCAGAGTGTGTGTGCGTGCATGTGTGTGTTCAAGAGTTCAACGCACCCCAGTGACATATCTTGGCCTGAATTGAATCGTGCCGAACAGGCCCAGGATGACGACAATGATGTGGAGGAAGTTGGTCAGGATGGGAGCCCACTGGTAGCCCAGGAAATCTATCACTTGACGCTCCAACACACTGACCTGAGAGGAGGAGGGGGAGGAGAGAAAGAGAGGAATTTAGTGGCAAGAAATAACAATATCTGTCTATCTATCTATACAAGCACCACGGTCATCAAATGTGCGACGTCTTTCCCATATATCTAAACGCAGATGTCACTTTCGTCACTGTTCAGTCTTTGTGACTGAAGCCCCTGCCATCTGTGCCCCAACAATGAACCCTCTTTGAAAGTCACTTAGATCTTTCCCTCTTTTCAACTCAATACAAAATCAGCATAAACTAAGCCTGCTCAGTATTTCTATACATGCCAAAGAACATGATTGGATGTTAATTGCTTAATTCTACCATGTGGTGCACCTGTGTGGAAGCATATGCATTCGTTATGTTTCTCGTCTAATTTATTCAGGTTTTTCCTTTAATTTATCACCTGTCTGTAGTTAATGAAGTCAGCACAGCCTATGATATGGCACTGCTAAATATATTAACACTCACACGTTCAGCATGAGAGCGAGGAGGACAAAGAGAATACAAGAAGAAAACGGTACATTAAAAAAGAAAGAAAGAAGGTCACCGATTCCATTATTAGCTTCATTTAGAAAAGAGACTGACATTTACTGGTGTATACTATCAGCTAGCGGTGTTTAAAGACCAACAGATTACATCTCAAATCAAGGGCTTTAATTTCTGTTACTCTCTCTCTCTCTCTCCATTCACAATCACACACACACACACACATACACTTCTGGATGGCTGAGTTTAGTGTGCCCTAATGTGAGACCATATGGCAACACTACAGCTTTCCACAGCCAGATAGCAGGTACACACACACACAGGCGCACACATAAAGACACACACTGACTGACACAAACATAAACTGTAACCTTGTACAAACTACACCTATCTGACATTAGTTTTAAATATGAGAATGTTTATTGGATGTGAGATTTACAAGAACAGGAAGCTGTGTGAAAGAGAGTGTGGTGTGCTGACATGTGTGCATCCACCCGTGTGTGTCCACCCATGTGTGTGTGTGTGTGTTTCCATGTCAGGGCAAGTCTGCTGTGCTTGCACTTGACAGCACCTGCTGTTATTGGACACATTGGGCTCAGCTGGCACCACAATGTGCGAGTGTGTGTGTGTGTGTGTGTGTGAGAGAGAGAGACATTGTGTTTCTTTGTCTTTGACAGGCTCCATCTCTGTGCGTTTCTTTGTGTATCGGCTTCATTTTATTATGTAAAAGTGTGTCCTCTCATTGACAAGTATATTGTGCTGCAATTGTGCCTCTCTCACAAACACACACGCACACATACGGAGGCCATTATAAGAAGTCAGAGGCCTCCCAGCCCATTACTGAGGCCCCTGGGGGCCCCTCTTTCATCACCAATAATATAAACAGCCTTCACTCCAGCTGGGACACACACATTCCCCCAAAAAACACACGATAAATCACACAAACACAAGACAAGATTTGATACCAGGGATAAAAAATTGGTTTGTACACCATAGGTAGCAACAATATTGATCTGTCCCGGTCATTACAACACATATCCTCAATGGTTGTGCTTTTTTTTTTTTTTGCTGGTGTCTATTCTTCTAACGTGGGTTAATATGGAAGCCAATAAATAGCAATATTCAAAACCAGACCATCTGTTCCTTCACACCACACCCAGCTTTTGATGTGAAATTCTCATTACATGGCTCAGCTGCAAAACAACTAACTTCAGCTGCCACAGTACATCACTGTGTAATTAAGTCACTGAGTTGTCCTGACATACAGAAGACAAAGCACGCATACAGCCCCCACTGCCGTATTCCCAGCATCCTTTGCATGTGTCAAATGACAGAAGCTCAGAATAAGGTGTGAAATCGCCACGGCCTTTCAACAGCTATGACTCTGGGGGGAGAGAGATGGAGAGATGTGCACGGAGCACAGTCCCTACAAGCAGCTCTGTGCAGCTGATGAAAGCTTGAACGTTGTACAGGTGGAGCTTCAAGCTGGCTAGCCGGGTCCTCTGGGATCTGCTGCGACAGGCTTTGATGCTGCCGACAGAGATATTCATTTCAGTTGCGCTTCTTAAAGCACAAGGGCAGAGGGATGTTTACATTCAGCTTGTCTATCTTGAGATGTACTGTACTGTGCATCCACCTGTGGACACAGCACATTAGTCTTAATATGTGTTGATTTTTCTGAGTGCTTTTTGTCCATCATAAAGCTGACAAGGCTGGGCAGTGGCCATATATAGCTAAACAAATACTGAAGTTCATGGTGAATGGCTTTACAGCATCTATGAATCAATGTACTGTACAGTGTGTGTGCTTCATAAAACACAGAAAACAAGTTGGTATGCAGCCTTCCGTCAATCTGTCTAATGTCAGCACAGAATCCCTCAGGGAACAAGAATATTTATTCCTCCTACTGCTTTGTTGGCTTAGAAGGATGCTCATGCTCGTGTTAGCATGAGTTTCCCAAATGCAGCGGTTAGCTGAGGGAGCGACTAAAGAGCTACAGTGCATCCATCACTATCCTGTTGCTCATTCTCACAGCCTCCCCCATGTTTAATGTGAGAAAAAATGGTTTAGTATTGTAGTGGCACTAAATAAAGAGAAAAAAATCACCTAAAGAAGAAGTGAACTTTGTGTCAAAGGGCAAAATAGCGATAATCTGCTTGTCACCATTGGTTTTGTCTAGTGCTGAACATTTATCTGCTTTTCTACCAAAAAAAAAAGAAGCAATTTTCTAGTCCCATGAGCTTGGATTTTGCTCACATACAGTAATTAACAGTGTCTTAACAAGCTGTAGTAGGTGAAAGGTTTAGTCTTTCTTTAGCTTTTCAGCAGCTCCATTGACACGTCACTACCACATTTACCCAGCCGTTGCTAATTAAAGCTGATTCGGAGAGTTGACAAAAAGGAAACTTTCAGCTGGTATTTGGTTAACATACACTTTGAATGCTGCAGTTCCATTTCTGACAAAAGCTGAGTCTTTGCTGATCAATAACAGCAGCAGAGTGGTGGTCTTGCTCCATTCAGGTTTCAGACAGCTAACTAGCAGGGGAGCTCAATAGCTGTCGGGTATAAATAAGGGATAACTGGTGGGCATAGTTATCAAAATAAATTATTAAGCGCATCGTATTGGTTTAAGCTAAAGTGGTCAATTCTTCAAACTAGCCAAGTCTAGCTTTTCCTGAATGTTTGAACCTTGGAAGGACTTCAAACACCAAACAACTGCATTATTACCTGTCTACATCACTGCATCAAGGCAGTAAAGCAGTGGAGCTCGGCAAAAGCAAGATTTTCAGGGGGTGTTAAATAGCTCTTTAAAAATGCAAAAAGAGACAGAAATTGGTTATTTATAGTGGTAGATGCAGGATTTCAAAGAAATTTAAAAATACCTGTGTGTGTGTGTGCGCTTACATTTCTATACACCATGAGCAAACACATTCTGCCACAGGCACACAAATGCACACACACCACAGACATGCGGCTGAAGTGATAAAGAAAGACACTCGCACTCAAACACTTAGGGAATAGACTGGCAGCAGAAAGATGAGGGTGATGGAAGGGCCAGAAGAGAGGAGCCGAGGAGAAAAATCTTCAGTGGGTTTGGAAAAGATTTTGGTCTATTTGATAATGAAAGATAGAATGATATCAAAGAATTATTATTGCTCCGGACAGGGAGACAGCTGGACTGTGTGACCATTATGAGACACTGCGGAGCGATAAAAATGTCTTTTATCTTAAACAGAAGAAGAGGACAGAGAGAAGGAGAGCGAATAAGACGGTGAGGGACAGACAGAGACAGGCCAAGAGATCTGATGAGAGAGGCCTGAAGGGATGGAGAGGTGATTAAGATCTGACTGTTAGTCAGGAAAGAGAAGAAGATGACAGAGAGGCAGTGGGTGAGAGAAGTGAAAATGTCTCATCTTCTGTCTCTCTGTCACTCCATTCCTCCCTCTTTACCTTCTCCCCTCTCCCACCCACTCTTTCCTCACTCTGCTAATCTTCTTTCATCTTCTCATTTCCTCCCTACCTTTTTCTTCTTTCCTCTTCTCATTGTCACCCCCTGTTCTCTTTCCTCTTCTTCCTCTCCTACATATTTAATATGCATTCATCTGTTACCAGATCTGTTGTGTCATAAAACAGCAAATTACCTCATCTGCCTCATCTCTCTTTTCTTCCATCTCCTTCCTCCATTACTGCACTGCCATCCACTCCTTTCTTTAATTTCCTCTCCTTCATTTCGTCTCCATCTCCACCTTGTGCCTTTTCTCCATGCGACATTTCTCTCCCTAGCTCTCCTTCCCATTCCTCCTTCGACTCTGCCGGCCTGTTATCTCTCTCGCTTGCCTCCTCCCTTCCTCAGTCTCATCCTTCCCTCCCTCATTCCCTCGGTGCTTTGGCTGAGAGTTTTCGCTTGGTTCTGTGACCTTTAAAAAACTGCTGATCAAATTCTGCTGCTCATCCCATTATAGACGACAGAGAGGGAGGGAAAGGGGGGGAGGGGATGAAGGGAAGGAGCTGAGGTCAGACCAGGTACGGTGAGACAGATAGCGAGAAGAAGAAGCTGGAGAAAGAGATGGCAAAGGAGGTATGGAAAGCAGCAGGGATGGATTGGAGAGAAAAACATGCAGAGGAAGTGAGAAAATGTCCAACAAACACTTTATGAGTCAGCGAGGGAGCATCACGACTAAGGAGCAACATCCAAGCAAATCAGGCACACATCAAGGTAAATATGTGCCCTTGTTTTTCCCTCCTTGGCTTTCACTCCAAAACCATAATTTTCTTCTGTCTCTGTAATCATCATAAACTTTATTCTCCTAATAAAACTCTGAAGCAATCGTGGTTTACTGTTAACTTAATTAAGGCCGCCTGCCTGCGCAGTATCCCACTGTGTACAGCAAAAGCATTCTCCTATCGATTCAGTTCACACAACGATCAATTCATCTCCATTGGAGGCTATTAGGGACCATTTGTGGCTACTTAGGGCTCGGAGAGAGAGGACAAACGGCAGGGAGGATGGGCCGAGCAAAGCGAGAGGGGAAAAGATAAAAGGGTGTAGGGAAAAAGAAGGAAGGGAGGGAAAGCGAAAGAGTGGGAGCATATGGCGGAGAGGGAGATGGAGGAAGGGCAGAGATGGAAAGAGACAATGATGATCAAAGGTGAAAATCTCTCCATTAAATATCCAATTTCCGCCATTCAGGCCCACTTATTGTCATCACAACTATTCAATCATATCTGTAATAGCCATAATGTCCCTATTCACTCAGCTATAGATAGACTGCACACAACTCCAACTGAGAGTTTCACTTAAATTAACATTACAGGATGACCATTAGGCTGGTATACTTAGGGCTGTGGTCATAAACCTTATAACACTGCTTCCATAGGAATAGGCACTGGTATAATACTTGTGACTCATCCAGCTGATGGTTACCTTGGCATGAGCTGACTGAACCTTCCAGAGAGTTGTGTTAAGCTCCTTCTGAGCTCTGTGGTGCACCTTTCAAATTTCCTGATCTTAAGAGCTTTCTAGGCTGATGAAGGAGACTATCAAGATATGGCTTAATATTTCTTTTATGTGCTAACATTTCATCACTTGGCTCTACGGCTCTAAATGTTGAGGTGAGGCTAAAAAAAAATACACCCACATTATACAGATTAATACTGATGTTTGAAAACCGACTCTGGGAAAGAACCAGTGTTTCGTGGCTGGAACTAAAATGTGTTTTGGAACTTACACAGGAATTTTATTTTGACAGGAAAAAAGGAAGGGGAGAGGCTTTAAAGGCACACTTCTTAGTTTTGTGTCTGAAGTGGCCTGTCTTGGCCCCTTAAGAGGATCTGGTCAAAAGCTGTGTAGCAGCATTTTTGATCATTTGAAAACAAGGTGCCCCAGAAGTGAAAAGAGATTTACAGTTGTCTAGACGTGACACAATAAACCTAAGTATTCAATATTCCTTATCTGGACAAATCTGGGATGAATCGAACAATCCACATGCTGGTCGAGAGAGACCCAGGTCAAAGCTGACACCTAAGGAGTAATCTCACCTGAAGCTGTTTTTCTTTGGGCTGTATCATGGCAGAAAAGATCTACTGTTGTAATTTGCACCTTATCTGTTAATTGTTCACACCGCCTTCCAGGAAAAGAACTAAGTGTTGTTATCATGCAGCAGTGTCTTGTTTTTTCCTCCTCTTAGGAAGTACCAAAGTTCTTATTAATTAGTTAGGTTAGGTGGTCTTAGGTGGTCTGAGACTAAGACTGGTCATCATCTATTAAGTACTATGTGTCAAAGAAAGATTACTGGAAACAGGAGACACCACATTGCGCTGTACACTGCAATGTGATGTGGGAAATGGTAACAGTGATGATTCGTACAGCTCATGAAGCCTCACTCTCTACAAAATCGATCTGATTAACCCCAGAGGTCAAAAGTTGAGGGTCAAAACACGGGTCAAAATATGTAGAGGGTAGAAACCAACAGCACCTCGGTCCACTGGAAGAGGTTCAAGACCAGCGACTTCAGGCAGTTTCTGCACCAGAGTTCGAACATCACTGATCTGGCCTGCCCAGACAAACTAAAGTATTACTGCACATGCTCCAGGCTCCAGATGAATTGAAGCTCAGTGTGAATGTACCCAGAACACACCAATGAAATTCAAACTTAAGAAACTATTTACACTAGATGGCCACTACTAGTAGGTGCATACCCATAACCAAGCCATCATTTCAAGGGGACGGGACACATTATTGCCTTTACATTTCGAAGATTCAATGTTTACATGTCATTTAACAATCCAAAGAATTAATACAGTGTGAAAGAATACATAGGTCCATGCAGTTTCTATGAACTTTTTTTATGTAGCTGTCAGGGAAGACCATCAGTCATAATTAAAGTACACTGCATGAGTGGCCAATATCTGATCTCAAAAGTATTGGCCCCAACAAATTTAGTTTAAACCAGCACTTGTCACACCTCATAGATGCCTGTCCAGATTATATGCATTTGGTTCATCTGTTTTGCACATTTGTTGGCCTGTCAGTTTTTATATATCTGGCTGCCATGGCTATCAACAGATGGAAAGAGCGGATGGAGGCAGTGTTAGCCAGTTAGCAACACCCTGTAAGTACCCTGATGTGCCATGTGGAACAACTGAGATGGATCGAGATGGCAGTGTGTTAATGAAAGCTGTGCTGTAGAGGACCAGACGTAGGCTGTCATTATGGTCACTCATCTCCATGCTCCAGCTCTAGGCAGACTACTTAGAAATATGATGAGCAACTGCTGGCCCGCAGGCAAAATTCAGTTTCTCGCCTAATTTGCGACAATAAGACCCAGCACCTGAACAAATTGTAACTACAATTTAGGTCCCACGGACGTCCGACATATTTAAATGAAATGTCACTGGAAAGGCTGACAGATAGACCTAACGTTAATCTTATTTCTACTACCTAACCAGAAATGCTACAGAGGGAATTCCCTTTCACTGTTACTGAGTCTGCTTCTCTTCTCCTGGTCCTTTTGTCGTTTTTTTTTTTTTTTTTATTCTCATGTTAGAGTGGCACTGACAAAGCGCTGCGATGCGAGAATATGCTCAGTTCGATCTCACTTCAAACATTAGCATTATGGTGCCACATGTTGAGAGGCTTTTTCAGCCCAGCAGTCAAGATGAAGATGTTTCAAGGTAGACAACATGATTTCACCTATTAACTCAATGGGCTGTGCTGTGTTCGGACCATTGACTTAAAAGATCATGTTGCCAGAGGTTCCATTTTACACTGAAACAACCTACTGTATGCTGAAAGATTTGTATTCCCTCTACACTACTTTGGATAAAAGCCATTAAGTATATGGTATGTCTTGTGTATTGCTGGTCCCATTATGATTTGTTGAACACCACTTGGTCTTGAGAGTCATTAACATATCTGTATCTTTGTCTGATAATAAAGAATGGTAAGACTTGTATTGGAATAATGACAAAAATAACTCAACTAACATTTTAAGATACAGTAGTTCTTATTTTTATGACACTGCCATTAATACCAATAACACACCACTCTGCCAATGCAGCCTCTGTATTTGTCCCTCACTGCCGCTTCTCTCTGAACCTCTCTCCTGCCAAGAGCACCATGGATCCATTTCACATCTCCTTGTGAATTAACTATAGTGATTAATATTCCTAGGAAACATTTCTTTATGTAAACGTGGCATTTAAATGCCAGAAACACCGGCTAATCAGTTTGGTATTTCAACAGATCTTCCCTCTCTGTCTGTGTCTGTCCACCCCTCAGTCTCTATCTATTTCTGCCAATGCTCTTTTGTTTTCTGTCAGCTGGATGCGGCTTTCTCTCCCTGGAAACAACAATGCAAAAAAAAAAAAATCTGTCTGAAATCTGTTTTTGTAACTGTAAATCCCACTACTGTCATTCAAATGTCTTTTACTGTGCAAGAAAAAATAAATAGATAAATAACTCTGAAAAGATAAATAAGAACTATTTTAATTTTACAGTAAAATTTAAGGGGACTCAACGGCAGTTAAATAAAGGTGGGTCTGGAGAAGATCTGACAATGAGAGGCACTCTATTCAATAGTCTGGAGGGTGGAGGGAGACCAGTACAGGGGAGGTCTCTTGGTACCAGTAAGGAGTCTCGCTGCTTCATTTTGTGGAAAAATCGACTGCTAATGACGCAATTTTAACAGTTTGTGAAATTTTAAAGAAGAATAAAAGATAGACAGAGACCCCAGGAAATTACTAGGGATTACCAATAAGAAAATGTAGCTGAAGGACATTTAACATCCTTAAAAAAAACTTAAAATGGAGTGAGGGTTGTATTGCTTAGTGTCATTAAGAAATAGAGCTGCATGTTGTCAGCATAGAAGTGGTATGGAATATATATTGTATTTCCCAAAGTCAGACCCCAGTGGAAGCCTATATAATAAATTTGACATGTCTTTAGAAGGATAATTGAACTGAATAACAAATAAATTCTCTTTTTCAAAACAGGATGAAACCTTTTTGGACATAGCTGCACAAACTCTAAAATTCAAGTGTCTAAGTCAGCATTCCTGATTGGCACTTGAGAATCAGAACTGCTATGAGACCCGCTATCAACTTTGATGGTGTGCTACTAACTGAGCACATCATGGCCCTGTATAGCCTGTATCCCCTTCGGTTGATACTTCCTGTTTCTGCCCCCACTTTTTTTTTTTTTTTGAAGCACATATGATGTTGGTTATGTGAGAATTGTAATTTAAGATATCTGAAACTGTACAAAGTTCAACCAGGAACAAAGAACCATTTTGTTATTAAGCTTGTATTCTACACGGAGAGTGGAAGTTCACACACACTCAGAGGTGTGTTCATCCAAAAGTACAGAAAACAGGGGTGTTTGCCTAACATCCATTTTCTCTCTTTCATAGAACCAGCTGTGGGAATGTCTGACACCATTGACGTCTTGGTGAAATTAACTGCAAACATGTTAATAAACTGTTGGCAGAATGGCTACAAATGCCCACCACTGTCAGTCACATAAAACCTAATCCAACATGTAGTAACACTAATCGGAGTTATACACTGTATGTAACACAGCAAAAGTTAAATTAAAGTCTTTTAATCTGTTCTGACTAACGCAAAACTAAGTTGGAATTCAGCTGACCTTCAATGAATGCACAGTAACTTAACAAGCTAGTTAGCTTGGTTACCTCAACTCTACTGCAATCATTAGATATTTCCACCAAAAAAAATTGCACAGAACACAGAAAATGAATGTCACTACCCTGACAGAAAAACAAGTAAGTTAAGTTAAATTTCTTCATTTTGATACAATTTTGACCAAATAAATAGACAAAACAAACACCCAGTATACAGAAACTGATTTCTTAGCGTGAATTTGAAGTTCGGGAAGGGACTAGAGGTTCATTCATCCAATCAAGTTGGCTGTAGCTGGTCAAAAAAGGTCTGAGTATAACCTCAAACTGTGAAGCACAATTAATGGCATGTCCCCATCCCCAAATACAGACAGAGGGAGGGTTATTTATAGCAGTGGCATCTGAATGGTGCACACACAATAGTACACCCACACGCATTCACAGCAACACAAAACAAAGCGTAGAAACGCACACACAGGGCTGGAGGACATTCTCTCTCTGCAGACTATCAATCGGAAAATATTGGACTGCCTCAAACACAAACGTGTGTGTGTGTGTGTCTCTGTGTGTTTGACTGTGTGTCGACCCTGTGCTGATACTGAGCTGAATATGTCATTAGTAATAATTGCAGGTTGCAGCAGAAGCTCTTTACAGTTATTTAGCATGATTGACCAACTGATTATGATTAATATTATACATCATCCAAAGAAATGCACCTGTCATTTTCTACCTCTTCCCTCCTTTTGTCTGTGATCCGGCCAGACCAAAGAAACGGTGACATTATCAGAGGAAAGCAGAAAGAGTGAAATGCTCGGTTTTGTCCCAATACATTTTACCGGCTCTGGCGTTTTGATCTAAACTGGACAGATTTTGACAAAAGCACAAGACACAAAGAGACAACAGAGATGGACCAAACTCATGGAAACTAAAGCTAGGATTCAACTTGCTCAAAGATGGATAAATAGGGCTTGTTTAAATTTCCAGTCATATTTCTGATACATAAATCAAAACCTCATGATATATTTCTTTTGGGGCTGTTAGGGGTAAAACCTTGTTCTGCCCTGTGGAAAAACACCTGGGAATCACTGTAGTAAAGCTACAGTGGTTTCAATTAGATTTCAGGAATTACACAATTTGTGCAAACAGTTTTGTTTTTCAGCTTTTCCTCACCTGGCTCTGTAATGGCTTGGGCTTCCTCTGCTTATTGCTTTTTCCCTCCTTCTTTATCTTTCAACCCTCCCAGTGGTGCTCCCTTTCTCTCTTCTCACTCTTTTTTTCTTTCCTGTCTCACAAACCCCTCTCCTCTGTTTTGTTTTTTGCTTGTCTTCTCTCCTCTGCCATTTCTTCTTCTCATCTTCCTTTTCTATTGCTATCAGCCGTTTTCTCCCTCGCCTTCTTGCCTCCGCTTCCATTATCTTTCGTTCCTTGTCTCTCCTCCTCTCACCCCACGCCTCCGTCCTTCCCTCCCTCACTTAATCGGTTTCTGTGTTACTATGCACCACACACACACACCAACACACACACACAGTATCATCTCTCCTCAGTCAGTCTGTAAATGAATTATCAGCCCACCAATGGTTTTCTGTTCGTACACTCTTATATCTTAATGGTGGATCTATGCAGGCAGTGCTTTTATGAGAATAAAATGTGTGTGTGTGTGTTTGAGAGACAGAGTGTGTGTGTGTGTGTGTGTGTGTGTGTGTGTGTGTGTGTGTGTGTGTGTGAGTGTGTGTGCTCGTTAGAAAGAGGGGGGTTCAACTGCTGCATGATAAATAGAAAGTATTAGGAGGCACCTCTATTGTACCCAGGGGCTCTTATTTTGTGTGTGTGTGCGTGTTAAGTGCATGTGTCTGTGTGAAGGTTGTGTGTTCGTTTATGAACAATGTAATGGTAGTGCGTGTGGTGTGTGCTTAGTTTAGTAAGTATTTTAAGTGTAAGTGTGGGTGTGAGAGTGTGTGTGCGTGTGTGTGAAGTAGTGGGATATGTAGAGTGGAAATGACACCAGACAAACCCACAGATGGACGCCCAGCGGGCTAAGAAACATTAAGACTGCACAAACACATTAACACACATTAACACACACACAGACACACACACACACACACACAGAATGGTAAGTAGATATTGGCCTCTCCCTCTCTCTGAACAACCTCATGGGAACCAAATGAAATCAACCACATCATTGGTGGTTGTGGTGTGTGCATCTGTGTCTATATACACGTGTACAAGAGCAGAACACAAGTGAGTGTGTGTTTCATAATTTGAGCTTTCTGGTAAAATGGATTACTTTGACTCAATAAATGATATAAAACATGAAAGGGTGTGATTCATATGTCAGTTTATTGTATCTGAGAACTGACTGCAGCTTGAAAACAGTCAGGCAGACTCTCTAAACATAAGCTGTTTCCCAAAAATGCTTCAGCTCCTTCAGTAAGTCAGGAGACAATAGCATCAGAGTGGTTTATTGTGTCTGGGTCGCAGGCCAAGACTACATTAACTTTGTGTCCCAGGCTGAATGGGCGACATGAAAAGAACCTGTGGTGTCCCAGCTGACAATGAACTGCCGGCCAACTTTGTCACCTTATTTAAATGAGCTTCATTGTGCTTGCAGCGCTCATAGCATCAATGGGCGCCAGGCGCTTTATTTCCTCCTGCTCACTGTTATGAAGCAGAAAATGTGGCCATATTTCCATAATATTACTCTGGGTGCTATCGTTGAGGCCACATTGCTGATCGCCCATTCACTGTCAGTGAAGCACATCCAGCCAGCACTTGCTCCCGGTGCATGTGGACATGAAGGCTCGTCTGTGTGTTTACTGTACAAAAACGCCCACGAGCAGATTGCACTTAAGCCAATTATGACGCTGTAAATCTGGAAGCCTCCGCAGTTTTTCCATCAGCAGAATACCTGCTACTACACACAAAACAGACATCGTTCTCCAATAAGGTCAAACGTGTTTTTAGTTCAGGGCTAAGCTGAACTAGCCCGATCTCTGCTTCCTTGCACACTTGGCCTGGTTTCCAGGACAGAGCCAGTGTGAGTCTCCTGCAGCTCACTCATTATGTCTACAAATCCTTAATTTACCAGTGATTTGTTTTGTATATGGTAGCTGGATACAGGTGCTTACTGAGTCATGACAAGATGAAATCAGAGCAGTAACAAAAAACCAAAAAGACACCAATCAATAAACTGATGTTCTATATTAGGGCTACAGCTTGGGATTATTTACAGAATTGATTAATCTGTCAGTTTATTTTTTTTATTCATTGAATAGTCATTTCTGTACTGTTGCATAACAATTCACTGTTCCCAGAGCCCAAGATAGTCAACAGTCAAAAACATGAAGATATTTGATTTATAGCTATAAGAAAGCAAGATGGAAGAAAGAGGAAATCTATAATGTTTTTGCCCAAAAAATGACTTGAACAAATAAACATTTATCCTTATTGTTGGCAACTACTTTTCTCGCAATGACTAGTCTATTAAATGAGTAATTGTTTCAGCTATATATCATATTAAACCCAGTAAAGAAATTCATATGTGTGAGAGTATGTGTGTTTATGTGCACGTTGCCGGAGTTGCTACCTACAATACTGTTTGTGTGGTCCTCCAAATGCTCTTACTGTAATGTGATTTATCAGCCACTTCAATCCAGCAAGAGTGTGCGTGACTGTGTGTCGGTCTGTGTGTGTTTCAGCATCTGCGCCTGCGTCCATCCTCCCAAAGGCAAGTTGCCTCCCCAACTGTCACGCTACTTAAAGATATTGCAACAAAAAATCCCAGCTTCAGCATTGTCCGCCTGCACCAAACAAAAGCTCTTACAAAGTCTCTACTGATGTTTTTTCTCTCTCTACACAGACAGAGAGAAAAAAAGAAAGGACAAGTGTGTGTCAGTGTGTCGGTGTGTGTGTTTGCGGCTGTATATGTTTGTTTTTCATTAAGTTAATGGAGGGAATGATGTGGTGCTAAACCTAACTGGTTTAAAATTAATGTAATTATCGTTATTAAAATCTTTGCTCTTTAGTGGGATATGGGCAAGTCTTTGATGCTACACTCTGTGCCTGCTAACTGCTCAGTTTCCTCTTTTAATAATCATAATAAGACTGAATCACTAACATGTATAACACTCAGCAATAGGGTGGGACGTTTATTAAATTGAAATGTCATTAACACTAAATGGTATGCGTATGGAACATGGATCTGAGAGTTATAATAAGCTCAGCGGAAATCTTTAAGTTCTAAATTAGACTGTTTGTTGGGCTTGTTGCTGTATCTAATAAAAAATTAAACAGACAGTATAAACTCACACCAGCTTACAGCCTATCAAATTATCAAATGCATTTAATACTGAGAAATGAAGGGTTGTCTCTAGCCTGACAGCCACATGAATATACATTGGTACAGTTACACAAATCACATACAAGATACCCAAATCACTGTCTGTTAGTTTTGTGCAGCTGGTTGTCAACACGACACCGTGACATGCACATGCAGTGCTCATGGATGAGTTTTGTCTTGTTGAGCTGTATGTAACTATGAATTCAATATTAGTAGTGGGCCAAAGATTCCTGTCAGATGAATTCTGCTGTGCAATGCTGAAATGGTTCCCAAATCACCAATGATAAAGATAACTGCACAGCAAAGCAAACTTTAGCAAAGCTACTTTGGTATTGATACTTAATTTAAGGGTTCAGCATGGGGCTCTTCTTTTGTGCTTGGAAAGTTTCAAAGATGTAATTTCTTTTCCTGAAAACTGGGAGTTAAAAACTATGGAAATTATTTCCATGAAGCTGCTTGAGCCCTGCCACACTGACACTGTTAAGAGTAAAAAGAAGCAGCCAATACTGATTTTTTCCTTTACTAAATAATCACACGTTGCTTACTGTGCACTAACTACGAATTGCTGCTGCTACTATAAGGACCTATATGCTGCACTGATGGGTAGACTTCCTTTTATTGAGCCCCAAACTATTATTAGTATTACTTACAATACAAAGCATTAAGAAGTAGCCAAATTTAGTGTGATCACTTTGCTCCTGATGATATCCAAAATGGAGGAAGTTATCCAAACTTATTAATAGAATTATTTATAATTTTTCTTTAACGTCCTATTTCAGAGTTGAAACTGCTCCACAAAAGAGCAGTGGTTAGTAGACAGTTATGCGACAGCAGTCAGTGATACAAATATGTCTTTTGAATAAACTATCACTTATTTTTCCGTTAGCAATGGAGCTAAGCTGACAAGCTAACAGGTTAGCTAGTGAGTGAACAGTTAGCTCGGCAGCTACAGTAGTTCACCAGCTAGCCCTGCAAATACAGTCTCTGCATCACCAAACATCTACGCTTCACTGTACCACTTTCCGGAGTGGCCAGGCCTCCTTGCGTGGTCTGTTTTTGTTCAGTTACTGACAGGAATAAAAAAGGCAACACAACGACAACTCTTTATATTACAATTCCTTTGACAGAACTGAAGTAGTCTGAACATACAGGTGGATATACACAGTATATGATGCCTAGCACCAGGACCTAGGGAGTTATTGACCCGACAGGCACAGACACAGAGCTACACAGTTTAGTGGCATCTCACCTATCCTGCTGTGTCCTCCTGACTCTGCTGAAAACCACACACATACACATACACACACCAGTCTCCATTAGCCCACTGTTTGCCCTGTCACTGACCCTACATCTGAAACCACACTCTGTGACACAGACACACAAACATGTGCTCCCTCACACACACACACACACACACACACACAGACCTCAGGTCTGATTCATTCCTCACAATCACTTTGAGGGTCACAATCTGCATTTTTAATAAAAAAAAAAAAAAACAAGAATCTAAAATAACTCGTGTGCTTGAGTGTTTAAAAAAAAACACACAAACCAGTAATTTTGCCAGTCTCATTATTCAAGGAGGCAGCTGTAATGACACACAAGAAAAACGTGAGTATGACATTACAAAAAGAGAATTTTGGACCTTGAATTTTTAAACATGCAAAATAGCTTCACATGAATTAAGTTCAAGAACTTGCTTGTATTTAGAGAATGAACCAGCTTAAAATAAAACTGAACTCCTGCATAATTGTCAGTGGATGAGCATTGTTTGTACGTGAGCAGAGACCCGTCCTGTTTCATACAAGGAACTTTTTTTGGATGAACCACATGATAACATTTTTTTCTTCTGTTCTTGAGGGGAACAAAGTAAGTAAGTGTGTGCCGGGCCATTGTGCATTTACTACGGAATCAATCTGTTGACACACGGAGCCATTAGATTAAGTGCTAGAGAGACTATTCTTCTTCACAGAGGTGTCTGTGATTAGAGAAGGCTACGGCAAGGAAGTTTTAAAAGGAACAGTTTGACGTTTTGGAAAATAAGCATATTCACTCTCTTGTCAAAAGTTAGGGGAGCAGATTAAAGCCTTTACCGCACCCTAGCAACCACTGTAGTTCGGGTCACCAAAAAATGCACCTTTAACACAGGAGACAGGCGTTTTCCATTTCAAACCGACAATCAGCTGTATTGCATGACTTTAACCCAGTGTTTATTACTGTAACCATGACAATGACAGCCCATTAACGTTGACAAAGTATTTATTTTAACCCAAACTATGATCTTTTCACAAACCTAACCCAGTTTTTTGTGCCTTAACCTAACCAAGTCTTGACCATAGCATTTTGCTGTCATCTATCAAATACAGTCAAAATTTGAAAAGCATCACCGCTTAAAAGGAGGTTTTCACATTTCAGCACAAATGTCCTTTGCTTACTTTTTGTGTGTCAAAACAAGCGGCAACTACACCACTTGCGGTAAACACATCTCTAAAGCTTTCCTACCCATCAGCACATTTCCTTTCTCCTCCCCTCCCTTGCTCCATCTCACCTTTTCATTCCCTTCTGCCACACCTTAATGTGTCCTTCCCTCCTTTTGGTACATCCATTCTTCCTCCTCCCTCTATGTGACCCATCTTTCTACATCTCTGCTCAAACATCACTCCTCGCTCTCTTTCAAATCCACCCTTTCCTTCCTACATCCTTCTGTCCTTATCCATCCCTTCCTCCCCTTCACACCACCTTGTCTCTCTGTCACCATCTGCTGCAGCTTTATTTAACCATCCATCCATCCTCCGCACCTTCCATTTCTTCCTTGCACTTTGCATGGTTTCACATTTACTTGTGTTTTCCTTCCTATTCATCCCTCAATCCCTTACTTACTTCTCCCTCAATCTATCCCTTGTCCTTCACTGCTTCCCTCCCTCCTTTAGTCCCACATTATCACCAGTAGCACTCAGGTTTCCACAGCAACACACACATGTACAATCACACAATCACACATGGACAGACTACTGCACTATCACCTTTACACACACACACACACACACACACAAAACACCACTGCTCTGTTTCTCTTGTCCCTACGTATCTCATACACACTGAGTTCGACACACACACACACTCTCAGATGTAATCACTGTGAGTGCTGAGAGCGCAGTGCAGAGGTGTGAGACTTCTAAATGCTACTGCCTGCCATCAATCATAAAATCCTTTCTGGGGATTGGACAGCTGACAGTGTCGGCATTACGCATCGTCTCCCTTTATTTCAATCAATCATGTCCTCCGCACTAGAAAAGGCCTACAGATTGCAAAATGATATTGGCTTGCTTTCATCAGACTCAGTGAATGATTATGTTGGATTCAGAGGAGAGACTCGCTTTGTGTTCATGTTTGCTCAGGTTTCATGTTTTTGTGTTTTTCATTTAAAGTTTTCACATTTCCTGCATCTGTCAGACAGGCAGTATAATTACTACTGTAAACAGTTAGAGACGTGTCATGCAATGATATGGATTTCACAGTTTGTCCCAGTACGGAATAGATTTTAAATGTCACACCTAATGTGAGGCAATGTCACTGATAAGCCAATAAAAACAGACACTGTTACAGACACAGCTTGGCCTTGGTCAGCTTGGACGTACAATTATCTGCGGACTACACAGCAACAGCTGTTGCCAGAGGCGGCAACACAAGCAACCTTTTCTATCACCTCGAAATGAAACATTGCCGTGAGTGTGAGGAAAATTTAAGAAAGCTCCAACACACGCACCTCTAGCAAAGGTGAAAAAGAAAATCCAGTGCAGACGTTTGACAATGATTGTGTTTTGAAAAAGAAGTTGAAAAATTGTTTTGTGCAGCAAATTTAAGGGGTTTAAGTTGTTGAATTCTACCAAGACTTGACCAAGAATCTTAAAGTGGATTAGTTTAAGTTGCAGATTGTGTTATCAGTTTTCTAAAAGACACAATCTTTAGCTTCTAGTTGTCCTAACTTGTGCTGAACAAAAATTTAAGCTCAAGTTATTGGATGTTTCCTATGAATTGCACCCTGGGAGCCATTTTTAACTTCAAAATCAAAGCTGTACACATGCTTGTACCTTCAACTTTTTTTTTTTCTTATCAAAGAACGGGTTGTTCCTCTTTTTTATTGATGATTCAAGCAGGAGAGTTTCCTGTACAGTTCCCCAGTTGCCAGACACCTAACAGTGTCTATGGATAAAATGAAGCAAACTTTTACTTCCAGAACCCTGAACGCACAGAAAAACTGTCTCTTAAACCTCAATAACTCTTGCCATCTTTGTCATCTGCTTTGTCGTCTCTGTGGTAAAGCTGGACATAGCATGACATTGTTCTATCGCCACACAAAATTCTTGAAGTAGGTCAGAGAGATGGGTGGGTCAACTCTTACTTTCTTTTAAATACAAGGGTGATCTTTGCCTAACCACCATCTTTTTCTAACTAACACATCCATACCTAACCATAGACATGGCTCATCTGATATGAGCAATGTTTCAGTCATGTACAGAACACAGGCCACTTTGGAAGGAACTGACAAATGACATTTTCTGTTTTACAGTAGGCGTGGGGAGCTGTTGAACTGTATTATACTACTCCAAGGTCTTGTACTGAATTTAAAGCACATTCTATTGATATAATTAGGAAAGATATTACACAGTGAGATATGTCTACAGAATACACCAACTCCAAGTTCATTGCCCTATATGTTCAATATACTGTATATATTCATACATTCTAATTTGTGGTATTTTAACCTGAAGTGTTGCATAATATCAGAAATGTGTCCAGTTTTCATACAGTAGGCGCTGTGGGAGTTTAAGCCCTAACCCTGTCGGTATTAATGGCATGCTGCTAACTGGAGCTAGAGCTAGTGTTGCCCTATGCACAAGACTGTGTGGACTCCCTTTCACACACACACACACACACACTCGTGCTGAACAGTGCTGCCACCACCATGTCTCCTACATTCAAAAACATACTGTGCTTCTATTTTGGTGCGACGTGACTACAGTTTGGCTGATGTGCTGATACGCGAGCCGAGCTGAAAGCTGAGACCGTATCCGTATCTCACTTTAGCTGCCGTATTCAAAAATACAAGAGATTGCCGGATCTGATTACTGTGTCTGTGTGTGTTTGCGTATGTGAGAGTATGACAGAGGGAGCAGGGGGAGACAAAAAAAAAAAAAGGCAGTAGTTGGTATATGTGTGTCTATGTGAGAGAGGGAGATAAGAGTGGAGCCAAACCAGAGGGCAGGTGTGTAAGGTAATAAGACTAAATCAATTCATACTGAGAGGGAGAAGGAGGAGAGGAAGGGAGAGGGAAGGAGAGGAGGGCATGAGAGAGGGATGCATGGTGGAAGAAAAATGATTACAGGTAAAGATGAAAGTGTAATGTTGAGCTCTTTCTGCCTCTCACAGATCACCCAATATCTTCTCTGCTCCTTAAAGGGGTTCAAAACTGAAACAAAACTCTTCCTTCATTGGTGCCCTCAGGGACCGTCTAAGGAGAAGAGGATTCTCTGGATTTATATTGCAAGACTTCAGAGCTAAGAACACCAAGACCGCATCTTTATGTTGACGCGTACATGCCTAGCAGTGCATGGATGTGACTTTGTCTCAAAACACAAATGCACTCGTCAAAATGGGAGTATTCTACATGCCTGATATTGAAGTGTCTCATAAGAAACAGAAGGAACTGTAAGGAAGACTTTGGTGACTCAGGGATTTTTTACCTTGTTAGCTGAATAAAGGGCAAGATTAGCACTAAAACAATTAGAGGATTAATCAGTTAGGTAATAGACATTATGAGAAAAAAATTACATAAAATTGTTTCACTGTTTAGATCATTTACCAAGCAAAAATGTCAAACATTCACTGCAATTCCACCTTTTTACTTTTGTTTCACCAGTCAAACAGAAAGAAACACAGCTGTAACCGCAGAAACAATGAACTAAATACAGAAAACAATGAAGATGTAGAAAACAATTATATTCCTAATGTGACTTAGCAACCACAGCGAATCAATCTTAAAGGAATAGTTCAACATTTCAGGAATTGTTCTTTTTTGCCAAGAAGACTGGCTCATGTCTGTACGGTGAAGCATGAGTCAGGAGGTGATTAGCTTAGCTTAGCATAAAAGTTTAAAAATATGCCTACCAGCAGAGTTTCCTGGATGTTGCTTCACCTGACTGCTGTTGACCCAGAAAAAGTCACCGCACTTGACTCCCAATAAGAGCAAATCTCATTTTTACATTTCTCCTTTCAGTCTTACTTATGCTAAGCTAATCACCTGTAGACTCTAGATCTATTCATAACACAGAGGTATGAGAGAGGTATCAATCTCCTTATCTAACTCTCAGACAAGAAGGTGAATAATCAGCGTATTGTGTTGAACTATTTCTGTTGAACCCAGCTACTCATCTGCTTGTATTGCTTGAAATACAACCTACCGCACTGCACCGGGGAAGGTTTGTTCCACAGAGCAGACAATGGAGTGAGGCGAGAGAGGTTTAAAAGGGAGAAGATGATGACCAGGCTTTGAGTGAAGGGCACACAGGGGGAAACTGGATTCTTATCCCTCATAAAACAGTAAAGGTAAAACTGTAAGAGAGTAAAAAGAAGGGCTGTTTTCACGGTAAAAAGGTTTTTATATGTTTCATGTAACAGTGAAAGGGGCAACATGTCTTTCTGTGGATATTCCTGTAAACATACTGAGCCAGCCATTTACTGTGCCAGCAGACCAAATGTGTTGGACACAAACAGTTTCAGCATTTATAATTTATTCTATAGTCCCACTTGAGGGTCTTTTTGGCCTAATTATGATAAGTTCAGTTGTACAGTAACAACGTGAGAACACTCTGGGCCAGATGTTCTGAGGCTTTAGCGGCAGTTTTTTAGGCACCATGGCCCAGAAACATGGTACATAAATATCGAAAAAGCTTGAAATCGGTTATTTAGGGGACATTTTGTGAGGTGAGTTCCATGCAGATTCAGTATCATGCAAATAAATATGCAGTTGAAATATACTAAAGCTCCCACATTTGCAAGTGTCCCTTTTTTGTGCAGAATGTAATGGCTCTACAATGAACCCATTTTAGAAACATTTTTCCACTTAAATGCACCTTCTCATAAACGCTTCATCCGCAAATTGAAATTAGAGGGCTGTTCAACTGCCTGATTGTGCGATGATCTGCAGCCGTTTGTAAATATGACCTTGCCATCCAGTTTGCAGCCTCAGTACAAAGTAAAATATATTAGAGAAGTCATGATAATAACTTTTTAAGCATAAATTATAAAAAAAAAAACATAAGAAGTACAAAGAGACAGTGTGTTTTGGGTATAATCACATTAGGCGTGGCGCTACACTTCCTTGCGATTGCAGGAAAAACATGCTGTACCATCTGCTGTGCTGCTGCACTGAAGCCCAAAGAAAGGCCAAAAATAACTAAGAAACTTAAACTGTGTGACATCTGAAGTAACATGAGGAGAAAGAGTAAGAGAGAGCTATGATTCTATTATGTAAAACTGCATGTTAAAGGTCTCTTCTTATCCATTCTCACAATGAAATTGAGGTGATATCTTATTTCTTGGTATGTTAATGGCCTAAAGCTCTCCTTCTGTTGCCTAAAGCAACAACCTGCTTGTCATCATGCTAATCAGCACTAGATGCACTCAGTGTCAAAAGTATTTTGAAAGTCATATGAGGGTTTGTTTATTGTATACAGCTCCTAAAATAATTAGTACTTCATTTGCACAAGAACAGTAAGAGCTACATCACAGATTCTGGGTTCTAGCTGTCAGGAGAGGGACATATCAGGACAGCATGCAGTTTCTTCGTGTTTCAACAGCAATGGACGGATGGAGTCAAGGTCAGGGCCTGAAGAAGAGTGTATATTGACGAAATGACGGTAAACATGTAGTAGATAAATCAATAAAGGTCACAAACCATACTAGTCAGTAACTTTTTTTCCAGACAATAACATTTAGCCTTGGCCTGTTCTCAAAACTTTGTCACTTCCTGGCTATGATCCACTCCCTCTGACTCTGAGCCCGTCATCTCAAAGCAAAGGAAAGGCTCAATATTAAAAGGGAGATTTTTGAGAGATGAAGGCGAGAGAAGTCATGCGAACAAAAGAAACAGCTGAAGGCATTGGTGGGATCCTTCCAGTGGCCTGGCTAGCTTGTCTCAGATTATAAAAATGGAATCAGTGATGAAGAACTTAACATAACTGTTAACAACTCTCTACAGCAAAAGGAAAAGTGGGGTAAAGCTTGTCAATCACCCAGCTGTGTTCTTTTCCTCTTTCACCTCCATTCAGTTTTGACACAGCTGCTCCTTGTCACTGCCATTCCAGCAATCATTTTAAAAATGTAATAAGATGATTACAAGAGAAACAAACCATCCCTTCAATATAAGTTACCCTGCAATTTATTACAGTTCTACTGTCACAGAATCTTCTCTCAAATTATTTAATGTATGACTCACTATGTCTGAATGCAGAAATATGCTCTGCCTGGCCAAAAAAAAAGTTGCCACCTGGATTTAACTAAGCAAATAGGTAAGAGCCTCCTATTGGATAAGTACTGCATGGACGATTATCTTTCAGCTGGCAACAAGTATTTAACCCCAACTGATGCAATGAGTAGCTGTCGAAAGACACATCCTGTGGTCGTTGCAAAGATGTTAGTCTGTTTGAGAAGGGTCAAATCATTGGCATGCATCAAGCAGAGAAAACATCTAAGGAGACAGCAGAAACTACTAGAATTGGGTTAAGAACTGTCCAACACATTATTAAAAACTGTGGGGAACCATCGTCTTGAGGAAGAAATGTGGTCGGAAAAAAATCCCGACTGATCATGATCGGCGATTGGTGAAATCAAATTGTAGAGAAACAACAGTAGAACTCAGGGCTATGTTTAATAGTGAAAGTAAGAGCATTTCCACACGCACAATGCAAAGGGAACTCCAGGGTTTGGGATTGAACAGCTGTGTAGTCTTAAGAAAACCAGTAATCAGTGAGGCAAATTGGAAAAAAAGGCTAGGGAGCATAAAGATTGGACTCTGGAGCAATGGAAGGAGGTCACGTGGTCTGATGAGTCCAGAATTACCTTGTTCCAGAGTGATGGGCGCATCAGGGTAAGAAGAGAGGCAGATGAAGTGATGCAGAACCACATATATCTACGATGCACAACCAGTGTAGTTGGGTATAAAGAGCATCATGGACTCTAGTGGCCACTAATGGGTCTTTTTGGATTTATTTCCTCATTTAGCTTGGTGGTCCTTAGCAGGTCAGCCAAAGGGTTAATTTTGGCTGCTGTCTCCTGTCAGACTACAGCACATACATATTATGTGCTCCACTGTCACAAAGTCAACACCCAACATATTTGGCTCTCTCCACTGGCTGCCATCTATGGTCATTACTGATAACTTTGCAGTGTTAAACGACCCATTCATCCATTAATCATCTGTTCATCCATACATCTTGAGTATCTACCCATCATCTATCCATCCTCTCTTGTTATCATTTGCCCCTCCCCTGCCTCTCCAACTCATCTTCCCCAGCCCTTTCTCCATTTATTCATCCAAATTTCGATCCCTCCATCCCAATATCGATCCACACACAGACACTCATCTATCCTCTAAGAATATATCTATCCAACCATCCATTCTTCCCTTCCTCCCTTGGCTCCTTGTCCCAGTCGAAGGGCTTCTACAGCAAGATTTAACACGCTCCACTCCCTCCGCTGTCCCTGCACGTGAACACACACACACATATATACAGACAGACAGACACACACACACACACAAAGGCACTTCCAACAGGATGCAGACGCAAAGACACACAGACATCGTTTTCACAGCTCCCTGAGCAACTCAAATGGCCCGGGAGAGACTGTGCAGAGCAGCGAGAGAGAAAATAAAAGAGAGAGCGAGTCTGAGAGAACAACTGAGAGACACAGAGAGAAAAATTACAAGGCAACAAGGGCAACGATGATATAGAAAGAGAAAAATAGGGTGGAACAGCACAAGAAACCAAAGAAAAGAAGGATGGTGAACAGAATAAAACAAGACATAAGAGAAATTTACAAGTTCCCAACCATGTTTATGTAACTGTAAAACTGATTAACTTTATAGACTGTCTAAGAAGATGTTTTATCAGGAGAAAGTTTACTGCTGATGGGAGGGCGGCTACACTGTTAGTAGAAATTGGTTTTCTTTCTGTAGGAAACAGATAGAAAAAGCTTGTAACTCACTTTTCTTGCTTTTTCAGCTAAATATAAAGTGTTGATAACTTTCTACTCCTTTCTGTGCTGAGCAACTTTCCCAGCGCCCCCCCAAAAATCTATTAGACTCAACAAAATATTGGTGTCATTCTGAAAATACAGTTGTTTTCTCTCCTGATAGGCGGTGTTCATCTGACACCAGTCATATCTCTGTCTCATAATTATGTGTAATGAAGCTTGAGGCATTGCTTTGCAGTTGCTCACCATTATAATTCATGCACTCCTTTGATGTAGTAAGATCAAAACGACTGCGCAGGCGGAATACCAGGGTTCACGGCAACAACAACAATAGCAACAACTACATCAACAGGATATGAGTTCTCAGAGAACAATAGGGGGGTGTTTCACCTTGAGGGGTAAATAACAATATAGGAGCAGCAAGCAACGGAAAGTCAGCACCTCAACTGTTCGAGGCATATTAAAATTAAACAGAAAGTGTCTGTCAGTGTGTCTGTCTGTCCACCTTCTATGTCAGACTGCCTGACTACCTGTGTGCAAATACTGAGGCAGCAGTATTTGGCCAAACACCATCTCAGCTCATCCATCAGCAGTGGTCACGCACAAGGTCAGCTTCCAGCACCGCTGATTCACATCTTAGCAGCTCAGCGGGGCACACGTGCTCTGTGATATCGCTCGCTCCAATCCAGTACATGACCTTTGTTGCATGTCGTCGCCTCACTTTCCTCTCACTCGTCGCTGCTGAGTGTCGATACGAAACCGGCGGCGATTTTCAAAGATGGGGTCAGGACTCTGAATGATGCAGGAAGATTGAAATTGGCCACAAGATTGCTCTGAAGAAACAAGCCTGTTAGAATGTAACTGACTGCACTAGCTTAGTCGGTGCCCTCCACAGCTGCAGTTTAAGGTTTTGAAGATTTCGGGGAGGTAGTGAAGATTACTTTGAAAATTTATTTCTATAAAAAACACTCACTAATGACACAGATTAAAGAAGGCTTTGAAGGATTCAAACAAGTACAGTTTTTCATTGTTTGGTTGTTTACTTTTTTCTCATACGCTACGAGAACAATTTCACCATTGTGTTTTGCTGCTTGATACGCTACTTCTTTGATTCTCGAATCACAGATGAAATAACTGCCATTTCTGCAAACGATAAGCTTCCTACAACTGAAATGTAGAATTATGAGAGGCAGTGTACACTCATGCCTTGTGATTTGGGAGGAGGTATTTGAGACAAGTCCCATTCATTTCTTCCATAGACAATAAGAGGTGACTCACAGTTGGAACACATAAAACTCTCCGAGTTGACTCATCAGTACAAAAGATGAACAATTACATTCGAAAACACCTGGTTCGTCGATTAAAAAAAAGGGTAAATGTACAAGTCTGTGTATGTAAAAACATAAAGTGCGTGTTCCTCCTATTCATTGAACTCTAACGCTAACCAACCTCTTATCAATGCTTTTATCTTTCCTATTTTTTAATTAGCAAAGAGCAATGAAAAACATCAAACGTTAAAATGGCATCACCATCATCAGGATTAGATCAGCTGCAGCCAATTAACCTTAATTCTATAATGGCAAAAACAAAAACTTTGGCTGTTCTCTGGTCAATGTGCTCTCTGCATCTGGTGTCTGTATCCAGCCAAAGACTGTTTGTGATGAAAAGACACATCACTCTGTAACACCACTGCATGAGGTTTTTTTTTGCCACTAAAACTATAGTCTTGCAAATGTTGAAGACTCCATAAGGGAATCACAAGGATTCAAATCTGAAGGCTGGATTTGATACTGGTTTTTACTCTAATAAAATGCTATCAAGCCTGATCCCTAACTGCTGAATAGTTAAAATGTCTTCGGTGTAGGCCTAAAATACTGCTCTGTTAAGAAAACAGACATTACAGTTTGTAACTGGAAGTCTTTCAATAATGGCTACAACTACTATTTAGAGTAATCCGCTTTTCCAAACATGAAAAGAATTAAAACTGAAGACCATCCGGGAGACTTGTGTGTTTTTCTGTTCTGTTCTGTGAGTGATTGAGGATATCATTAAAAGAAAAATTTGGAGTGAGGAAAAATATTCTCAGAAGCAGCTGCCTCTCCAACTTGTAACTCGTAAGCAGAGCATATCTGGACAAAGTAACACGTAAAATGCCTGGCCTGCCCTAAACCACAACCTTCATATATCTAAACTAATCAAGTTTTGCATTCACACTATTCAGTGATAGCTAACAGCGTTTGTGGTTAGATTACGTTGTATGCAGTCCATTGTCGAGTCACAACAGTGGCGTATACAGTGGATGTGATTTCACACTATGTGTCAGTATCCGTAACTATAGAACAAATAATCCAACTGTGTAGGGGTTCAATTTAAAGCCTCCACTGAGCTGTGGAGGAATATAGATTGAGTCAGCTTTTCCAACTCGAATAAAAAGACTTCATTTTTTTACTGATTCCACTTTGCCACAGTTCCACAGACTGTTTTATGATGACAGTGTGAGCTGATACAGTATCATAGTTTTGCACCCTTTCTGTGCGCCTTTGAATGCTTTTACAAGACATACCACAATCTCAACTGGGAGAAAAACTCATGTTGTTTTTACAATAAAAACATCTAGGGTGGAAAATTGCAGTTTATGAGAAAGCTTTCCAAAGAAAAACACAGTAGAACAGTGGTGTTGCACTGGGCCTGGTGCTGGTGAATCAGTCTCGTGGAAATAGTTAACATCTAAAAGTACTTTAACTTTGCACACAACAGGAACATTCATCTTTAACTAAAGGGTACAATTTTATTCAAATAGCCTGCATCTGCTGTTATCTGAGGGTGTGTCACAAGAAAGTGTGTGTCCTCTTTTGGGTACGTGTTATAATGTAATAAATATGATTATTTTGCGGGGCCAAGGGAGCAAATATTTCTAATTCTATATTTTATGGCTGTGCAGTAACACATACAGTAAGTTCTTACAACAGGAAACTAATAGAGGTGACACTGTCAGCTGGTCCACCACTTTGGTGCATAGTAAAACTGTATCTAAATAACCATTGGACAGATTGCAGTTAAATTTTATACAGACATTCATGATTCCCAGAACGGGACTTCGGTGATCTCTTGGTTCGACAGGTACATGTTTCAGCCTTTAAGAAAAGGCTAGTGTAAGGAAATCTTTGTATGACAGAACATATTGAATAACAGATGCTAAGGTAAGACAGTAGGAGGGTCTACAACTATCAGTAGCACAAGCGACTAATTGCCTTAAATATGATACCAGGAGGTAAGAGTAGGCGCTCAAATACCTAGACAACTACACGTTTCCGTTACTCTATCTGAGCCTTCATAAATCAATTGGTGAAGGGTCACGGGAGAGAGGCTCTGTCACCTCCAGATGTTTTGCGATACACATTGTCATCAGGCAGCAGCAGTAAAGCATCCTGCCTAGGAGGCTCTAACAGCCTTCTGCTCAGCCCCTGGATGCATTCCAGCTTAAAAAATACACCTTAGTACCCATTTTCCATTTCAAAAGTTGGTCTTTTTCCAAATCTTAACACACTGGCTGAATTTGAAGAGCCCAGGTTGTGCAGAATTCTGTGCTGCTTACTGACAGCTTTTTGATGGACCTCTTTGCCTGATGGATCTTTTTTTCAGAACAACAAATGTGGTACTACAAAACTACCGCATGAGTACACCAGGCAAGCTTTCGGTATATACAGTATTTTTTGCTCACTATTTACCACATCTCCAGACATTCCAGATGTTGAAACTTTTTATCTTTGACAGCTTCAGTTAAATTAAATGCGATATAGAAATCACATCCAGGTGGTTCCAGCTAATTATTTGATTTTATTTAATTTTTAGTAGAACACACAAGTCTGCTAATGCAAAGAAACTTTTACATTTGCAGACAGAGACACTTTTGATCATGTCGAGTTTTCAGACCCATCTCTAGAGATGACTGTTCACCATAACAACAGATTTGTTTATGCACACAGTGTACTGCTGTCAAAAATAAACTAAAAACTGCTGAGAACTAAGAAAGGAAGAATTATTTTCATTCTGTTAGTGTCCTGAAGTAGAGGTCCTGACTTAGAAATTAAAAATATCTGCTAGCTTGAACAGAGTTCATCCACTTGTCTGACCCACAATAATGTGTATCACAACACCACATCATTATGCCCTGAAAAAAACTGAACATCTACTTATAAAGCAGACTGTCAATAGCACTGTAATTGTTTTGGGACAGTTCAGCTACTGCAGATATAATTTTTGCAGCCGAAATATTACTTCTGTCCCATGACAAAAAAAAAAGGTCACAGTTTAACCACCGTTTCCTGTACAGGCTGACTGTCCTGTTGTTGTTTGTTTTGCTGTGTCTGTACCTTACAACCATTTGTTGATAAATGAACTAGCAAAGCCATGTAAAGGCTACTATTAAATATGGTGTTGGTTTCAACTGCATGATTTCAAAGGATACACTAAGAGACTCTCAAACACACAAAAAGCGAGGCTGTAACGAGGCACAGCAAACCTGTTTTAGATTTCACCACATGCTGAAGCAAGTTTGGTGCATCACGTCATTTTTTTGTTAACTTTTCCAAATCCAAAAATGCAAGAATGAAAGTGTAAGGAATGCGTTAAATCTGCATTACCTGCTCTTATATAAGCTGCCAACATTAGCATTAGCAGTAAGCCAGCCTCCAACAGTAACCTGCTGTTATTTCCTTAGGCAATGGGAATGTCATTAGCTAACTATATCATTATGTGGGGGTTACAGGTTAAGTTACCAGAATTTGGGAGTGTTCAGGAGTTTGGGTAAATTTATGCTCCAGCAGCTCCAGCCAAACTTGCATTAGATATCATATATATCACTCACTGATTAATCCTCACCTTCAAATTCTTTTCTCTTGTAAAAGCGTGGCACACTGTATGACAGCATGCACATTAAAGCATAACCACTATGTTGCTTGTCCAAGTATGTTTTTTTTTTCTGAAGTAACCACCCAAACCATCTATGGGTTATGTTGAAATGCATAAAATTACATTTTTACAAATAATACTATAATACCACACCAAACTAGCTCTACCCTGAATTGCAATTACAATGCTTTTTTCCTTATTTCCAGGTGTTCTGTGGCTCATCAGCCACCAAATGCAAAACCTGCTTTTGCTGACTTCGATTTGAAATACGCATCGTTACAGTAGATTTTGAGTGGTCAGTCTGCTACAGTTGCCACACTTGAAAGGCATAGGGGTTTAGCAAAAAGTCGCTTTACAACATCCACTTGAAAAAAGAGACACTCAAAAATGTAAGAATGTATAAGGCAGGAAAATGCCTTTTTCCAGTTCTTAGTGACCATTGTCTCCAACCCACATTACATATATATTCACCAGCAATTTCTCAGAAAGCCAGCATTTTACTGACATTTTACTGACAGTTAAAAGGTAAAAAAGTACAATACCCCTTATTCACCAAGAACAGCCTGAACAAAATGAATGCAGCTTGCACTGATCTACAAGGTTCGAGGTCTGATGTCGGACTTATTTGGCACAATGGAACTACCTCAACAGGACCAGTAGGTGAAAGCTAGTTTTGTGAACAGATTCTATTGAACGCACTGAATGAATTGCCAGTCAAGTCAGTGGCCGAGGTGTGATGGCTGCATTCCTCCAAGCAAACACAGAAAAAGAGAGGAGGTGGATACCGATAAAGAAATGAAAAAGGCCAAAAACACATACGTACAGAGAGTGGGCATATATAAAAAGACAGACCAGGAGGTACAGCAAGTGACAAATTAGAGACTGCGGAAAAGAAAAAGCGACAGAAAATCTATAGGCTCAGAGCTGAGATTGTGTGTGGCCCTTGTTGAAAGCGGCATTGTACATAAAGGATAGCAAAGCCTTTTTATCTCACAGAGTTGTGGCGATGAGGAAGGAGGTCTGAAGATTATGTTTGTTGCCAGAGTGCAGGAGCTCCGTTCACTTTCAACTCAAAATACTCTCAAAGTGGATTTGCTTCAAAATGCTAAAAGACCGAGAGCGGGAGATGGATACATATTGCAAAATAACTGTGACTGAATATCACTTACAAAATGACATGGGAGTTAAGCAAGAATCAGACTGAGTGGGAGAACCTTTTTTCAAAACTGCGAAATCTGAATGTAAGGCAAACCAGTTCAAAAGAACTTATTAAAACAATGTCACAAGTTAATGTTTTCTGTTTCGTTTTAAGTTGCAGAAATTGCTGTTTTGTCAGTTATTTCTAGGTCAAAATGTGTGTTTCTGGAAATTTCCAACATGTTAGCATCAATTAATCTGTGGTCACTGTTTTGCAAACAGGTAACACACATTCAGAGATACCACTTCTGCATTCATGTCGCAGCTTCCACGTGGTAAATTATTCATTACGTCCCTCAGTGGTGGAAATGTCACAGGAATGTTCTGCCGCTGACAGGCAAACACTGTGTCTCAGATAGTCTATGGCTGCTGTACATGTCCAACCTTGATGCATGCAGACAGTCTTTGTCTTGTGTACTGGTACAAAGATTACTGTTTTCAGCAATTTTATGATTATGACTGATGTTTCTGAAAATTTGTTTTAGTAAAATTACTAAAATGTTTTCTGCACTTCCAGCTAGAACAGTTCTCTGACTCCTATTCTCTGGTGCTTTATTTTGAAAGATCAATTACATATCTCTTCTATTGGATTATGAATTATTATCTCGCTGTGATTATGCACTACATTGAATTACAAGGCTATAATTCTGCTCCATTCACTCTATTCAATTAACTTACACACCAACAACATAATTAACGTTCCATCAACGTTAACACCTACCAACCGCCTGCACACGCTCCTCTGAACAAGCCAATGGAGCGAGGCCACCGGTTGCCGTCCTGTTACCTATCACGCCATTGGATGATTTAGTCATCATCTTTGTGACAGCAGCTGGTGGGTGTGTGGACTGATATAGCAACAAGGTCCATAAACCAACGCCACAGCAAGTGAGTCACCGGTGGCATATGTGTATGTGTGTGTGTGTGTGCGTGCGAGTGTGTGCAAACAACATCTGATCTGCTATGATCTTTTTGCTCTGTTCTGCTTTGCACCATCCAAGTTTCTAATCTTCAGCTCCCCGCACTCTGACACACGTTTTACAGTTCGCATGTGTTTCTTCTTTCTCACCTTATCATCAGTGCTGCCATTTGAAAGCCTTGTAAGTTGAACTGAAATGAACTGGATAATGAAGGAAATTATTTTCCGAGTCATTAGGACTTAAATATCCCATTTTCATTTTCCAAACATGACTTTTAAACAAAAAGATCAAAATTTTGGGAAATACCCTTATTCACTTGTTTGTCGAGAGCTATCGCAGTCCACTCGCCTGTATCACATCATTTTGTGTGGGACTAGTTGTTGGCCAGGCGCAGTGAATTATTAGCATTTCCCTTGGTTGCCTTGTAGCCTCACAGCAAGACTCCAGCAAGTAACAGTGTGTGGCCAAAAAATAGTCTAGCGCATAACTACCCATAAAGCTGCAACACATCATTTGGACAAAATCAGCAAAGCATTCATTCAGTGTTTACACAACATTTCTATAAATATCTCTGCGAAAACGCAGCACAGAAATATGGTTTAAATCTTGTCAGAATCTGTACACTCTCCGCTTCTGAGTTCTCATCCTCACAAGACTGTATGTGACTCACAGCCCGAGCTATGAGGCAGAGAAGAGAGCTCGACACACACGTCATCTGCCTTTTACCGTGCATAATTGGTGGACTGTGTGTCTGTCCGAGAGAGAGAGAGATCACCCCTTCAGCCTTTCCCATATGATGACAGTGATATGAGATTAATCATTAAATGATTGATTGATTAATTAAGAAAACATTTGGCAGATTTATTGATAATGAAATTAGAATCATTGGCTGCAGCCCTACTTTTGAATGGGACATGGGACAAAAAATAAAAAACCAGAGTGTCCAAGTCTCTGCAGATTTGTCACACTGAAATTAACCAACACCAACAGCTATTGCAGGAAAGCAGAAAACAATTCTTTTTAATTGACTGGTGACCTTTAAGGAAACTTTTTTAAAAAGCTTAGTACACAGGAATACACTACATTTACTCTAATCAGGATTACAAAATGGCATAATTTCACCTGGCGAGACTAATTGTACTTGGCACATGGTGACGTCAGCTGTGAAGTAGACATATCCCCAACTTGGATCATTGATCACTGTTCAGCTATAGTGACATTAGCTATCTGAGCAATTAACCTAGCTAATGAAGCAAGACAAAAACAGCTGTTAAGAGTTATAGTTAGAGATATCAGTTCCTCCACATAAGACACACTGACTAGAACTGTTTTTCTACTTTGCGAGGTCAACTATAAGGTAGAAGCTCACACAGTAAAAACAGTTACGTCCAGTGGGAGGTCACTAGCAGAGCAAAAGGCTGTCTTTTAATTTGTGGTGAAATAGGTTGCTTTTAATGAGGACTGTGGGCAGTGCGGTTTCCTGTGAGTAACTATGGAAATGACAGAACTAGAACGTCCATAAAAAAATATCTTAATATCTCTATCATTGCATTCTTGCAATGTGGAGGATCTGACAAGGACTTCACCATCAGGACCCTTGTGTCTTAATGGTTTCAACTACAGCACAGCTAACTGTGCATGGCCAAACTGTAACATATAGTAGTGACAGACCTCCAGCTCGGCTAGTGGTGGTATCAGCTGGCTTAGCTATTACAACAGTTAGCAGAGCAAGACATGTTGTTGACTATGGCATAGCATTAGTTCCACCGCATTAGACACAATGACTATCACTGTGACAGCATCTCATTCACAAGCACGCACACACACACACACACACACACACACACACACACACACACACACACACACAAATGCTCCCTCTATTTTAACTACGGAAATACACAGCATCCCCATTTACAGCACAATGGTGTGTTTCACGCATGTACAGCACATGCAATGGCAGTCTCGTTGGCTTCCTACAGTAGACATGTCGACTTAAGCAGCTGTTGTTTCTTCTGTTTTTGAATGAGAACGTGCACAGCGATGTCCCATTTCACAGCACAATGGGCCCTCTACAACCACACACTCACACAAATTTTCATATATTTTTTTTGTACTGAATACAAACACACACTTGCATGCTGACACACACAGGGTATTATGTCAGTCACAGTGCCCTATTCAATATGACAACAGGTCTTCAGTTTGCACATACTTACTGTACACGACTCCATGAGCTGATAATGCTACAGCACAAGCACTTTTGCTCATGTTTATTGCATCTGTGCACATGCATATACAGAATCCCATTCTCTATCACAATACACCTTCAGTTTCTATACAGACTTGCAGGAAAACTCCACCCGAAAATCCTCTTACACTGTTACATATCATCAGTCTGTGAGGTTTAAAGAGATTCAGGATATATTTTGAGATGAGTGGTACCACTTTGCTTAAACCTCTCTCCTCTGCTTCTACTTAAGTCGGTGAATTTCCTTCATTTCCCAGGGTAGCCTCCAGAGAATCCTGTCTGGACATATCGCCCCACTATAGCTGGTTGTCAGTAGCTTGCTGATACAAAGTACAGTAAAAATGCTCCTTTGGTTTTACATGTAGCCAAGATGAAGAGCTTTGTAATGATTGTAATAGTAACAGCAAGCAACTAACATTTTACTGCTGGGAAAAAGTATAAGCCATTCATCTCACTCAAAATGTCTTATGGGTCCCTTGTATTATGGTTTATTATAGCTGCCCTAATTAAAATTTTTACATGAATAATCGGTCAAATTAACGTCTGTGATGTGAAACACGGTGCTTGTAGTGACAAGCCCACAGATTTTCATCTTGTTTTCAGCTGTTGCACTCAGTTGTTGACAGCAAAAAAGGTTCTAATAAATGTGCTGTACGTTACCTGTGTACCCCCGGACGAAAGAAAGACAAAATTAGCAACTAGCCGGTGAACAACAGGAGTTGGTGGGGACCAAAAACAAAGCTAAAAGGAGCCTAAAATATTGGACTTACACTCATAGATATCACTCACCAAGAACATGATTCTAAATTAATTCATATGTTTTGTAAACAGGGAACTGTTTGCTCATATATTTGCATATCAGGTTTATAAGACCATACTACGTCAATGTTACGTTTGTAGCTTCTTCCACTTGCCCTAGCCAAAAACATCTCCTATTGCTGCTTTAAGATTCTCATCCTATATCTGTGATGCATTTCTTTCTATACGCTTGTTAAACACTGTAGAAAAACCATTTGAAATGAAGATTTCTCTGAAAATGAAATCCACTGTACTACAGCTGCCCTTGAAATGTATTGACCTGACAGAAGATCACCTACATTTTTCTGTAGGAGACAAAAGGGACCCACTAAGATGCCATTTGCTGCTTCATCTCATTGTTGGTATTTTGGGGTGGATTTTCGTTTGATTGTTATGAATTTACAAGGCTAAACTAATGAAATAATTTGTGTCCCTTCTCGCACATCCTCACGCGCACGCATCACATACACACCTACAGACCCATCCCTTCCTCCCTCCCTGTTGTCTTGCCTGGCACCAGTTTCCATTGACACAGATGGTGATGGGAGAAAGAGAGATACAAAGAGAGACAGGCACAGATAGAGAATGGCAGCATGATGATGCTGTGTGTTTATATCATGTCTATTCCTCATATTCCCTTAATCCATATATTTTTTATCCATAAATCACTTGTACCTGCTCCACACATCTATCTATCTGCCAGCCATCCACCCACACCTCTTTTTTTTCTCCAGTGTCTCAATTTATCACTCCCTGCCTCCATCTATCCATCAGGACACTTAGTACAGTCTTAGAGCTCCCACTCACAGCCATTCATCCATTCAATCCACCTATTCCTCAATCTGCCCTACAACCTAGATCCTACTTTATATCATGACCTTTTTACACACCAATTAACTTCTGAAATCTGACCTCTCAGTCATCCATCTTTTTTTCCCTCCATCCACCCATCCCCTCCTTCATGTCTAGTCACCAGGGTAAAGGTGCGTTTTTGCTGATTCGCTATCATAACTTGTTCTTTAGTTGTTGTTGTTGCTGTTGAACTCTTACACAATAAAAAAAAAAATCTTTTCTTACTCCTGACTGATCCTCCCATTTAGCCACCCCCTTACAGGATCAATAGCAATCTTAACACTTACCAGCTGCATGCCACAGATGAAGGCCAAGGTACACCTGCCACTACAGCACCCCATGGTGTCCTCCGCTTTCTCTCCTGCGGTCCACGTGGTGAAGAAACTCGTGGGTAACTCCCAAATCTCCAGCTGGACCTTCAAAAATCCAAAATGCCCCCGGAGGGCCGTCTGGCTGGCTGGCAGCCCAGGTAGAGGAGCTGGCTGCTCGGTCTAAGAGAACAGCCCCTGTACTCACAGGAGCTCAGGGAAATGAAAGACTCCTACTTCATTCAAATGGAGGAGCTGCTGACAGGTTAACAGCCTGAAATGGTCCCCTGGATTTCCAACGCACAGGGGGTCAGGGATCAGAGATGAGAGGTGGGGCCTCGGGATGATTCAAGTCCACAAATTATTCTCGGTGTATCCACGGAGCTCGGCTGTGTGGGCAAACCCTTTCTTTCCAAGCCTCTGCAACTGAGGGCAATTTAGTTGCTGGACAAATCAGGCGGTGTGGTGCATTTTGATTTACTGGCCACAAACACTGAATTAAGTCAGATTTCTGATAATAAAAACTATCGTGGTTTAAGAGGGGACTCTTGCATTAAACAAAGGTTACAGTGACTCTCCAGTTATGTCCACAAAGGGTCCACTTGTCCAGTCATCACCTACTGGACTACAAAGTCCAGTCGATTACCTCGATAAGTAGCATCCTTGGCACGGTCCTGTACAGTAGCCACTTACTGAAAGATTTAAATAATTTTTTTTTTTTTAACGGAAGAGAGAGATGGTGAGATTAGATGGATATATTCACCAGATTAGACAGTCTCTTGTTTAATAATCCGATTTGGCTGGTTGAAACAGCCTAATTTGTTTTAGGGTGGAGAAAACAAGTGACAGTGGTCCCTGCCTCCTCTCGCAGACCAGCTCCTCTCCTCTCAGGGGAAGTCGCGGGCATGTAGCGGCAACATCCTCCACTGTTCATTCACACCGTAACCAAACACAACGTTTTTTCTTTTCTTTTTTTTTTTATCCTATCCACAAACCTGCGGTTGAAATCCGGCGTCTTAGTTGTTTTTCTGATTTTTTTTTTTTTTTATCCACTCAGAAAATGGTGAGTTGTTTTTTTTTTTTTTTCTTTGCTGGGATGTTCTGATATGTCAACAGCCACTAGAAGCTGATTTCGGTGTCTCTGTTGGCTAGTAAAGTCCTCCTCCTCCGGTTCATCTCCCCATCAGCTCCACAACACAACCGCCGTTTTGTCAGCCCCGTCAGCCGTTGGTCGGTTCATTCACTGCCTCCTCCTCCGGCACAGCGAGGAAATCTCTACAATGTTAAGAAAAAAACAAAAAAGAAAAGACAGAGAAGCATGTCCACGTTTCGGGTGGAGAGACAGACAGGGTGAAATTTCAGGTCGGGGTAAGTCTCTCAACGTAACGCACAAGAAGCGATATGGGCAAAATGAAGCGAAGTTTTAGTTTGTCGTCTCGGGCTTGTCTTCAAGGAGTGGAGAGGAGAGACAATGGGAACCGGGATGGACCAACGGACCGAGAGAGACAGCCGAGAGGAGCGTCTCCCGCCTGCCATCTGTCAAATCAAACACCAGGCAACAACATGGCGGTTCCGAGTGGGATTTCCAAAATAAAAGCCCTCATTCGCTGTTCCTAAACTGGAGACAACGTAAGATCACAGCAGTAGTGGCATACATTTCATCAGCGTCTCTTCTAGTGGTGTCAATGTAAAAAATAATAAAAACATTCAATAACTGAATGTTTTTCAATAACTGAATGTTTTTGGCACAGAATTTTGGCACATTAAATATCTTTTTAGGACTTTTCTTCTGGATATATCATGCACAAAAATCTCTAACATGATCTTTTGAGCTCTTTCATTTTAATTTACATAATAAATATTTTTGTGGAGTAGCTAGGACAGAGTGGCCATTTCAACTGCTTGCGAGCTTAATGGGGTCTTATGTAAGTGTTCACTTTTGCAGCTATTACTGTAAAGTTTTTTAAGAGTGTCCAGACAGATAAAGAAAAAATCAAGCCCATATTTCATCTATGCAAGTAGATTATTAGGATCAAAGGTTAGGCGACCTCTAGCAGCCATAGTAATTGTAAGAGCATAGAAGGGAGGTAGGAGTTAGGGGGAAGTTGAGGATGGATGGTGGGATCCACAAAACTTTCACATACGAGACCACTTTTATTTCCCATGTGAAACTGATAGTCATTGTTGTTTCTTTTATTCATTCAGTTGCGCACCAAGTCTGAACTAGCCTGTGCATGCACCTTGCAAGAACTCACAGACCCTCAGTTTTTATAGAGAATGGAAGACATAGCTTAGACATACTAGCCAAGTTTTATTCACGCACGTTATAAAGATTTAGATCAAAGAAAATGACTGCAAAACAAATTTGGTTAGGAAGATATATATATATATATATATATAGTTTTCACTCCCTTCAGAATATTTCATTCTTTGGAATGATGGACAGGGGCATGTTCTGTGCTTTTATTTTGAAGGCGTAGGGGCCTGACATCCATCCCTGTTGCAGCTGCCTCTGTCTGACTTGATGAGGCTGATGTTCCGCTCGGCAGGGGAGCGGCGAGGCTCTTTTCACTCACTCAAACACACAAACATAGACAACAGGGAGATGTGGCTTTGGTGGCAGTGCAGCTGCTCAAGAACATGGCCTTTAACCATCAAGCATCATAATAAATGAGACTATGTTCTCTCTCTCTCTCTCTCTCTCTCTCTCTCTCTCTCTCTCTCTCTGCATTGGAGTGTCCTGTCTGAGTTGTCAAGATAATCATTTCATCCTCATTTCTCATTCACTTAATTGAAGGCTGAAGGGTTTCCTGATAACCTGCTATTAAGGCTGAATATTAAAATTTAAAAAAAGACGGGTTGGGGTATACAGTATGTTTAAACATTTCATGTAGCTTATTAAAATTGTTCACAACTATCTGTCAATTATTGGAAAGAGCCTGGGGTCGACACATCAGAGGGTGATTGCCTCATTTGTGAATGACACTTAATTTAGCTCAGTGGCTTTGTGTTGTTCCCACAGTGGCTGGAGTTCAGCGAAGGCACCACAACAGCAGACTGCAGCCAAATTAAGCCACAAAATGCTCCTGAAAACAAACAGCTTCCCACCAATTAAAGGTGGGGGAATCTGTGTGTGTTTGTGTGTGTATGTGTATATGTGTGTATTGTGGGGGTCACTTGTGCCACGCCTATAAAATGGCCAGCAGTTTAAACAGACACAGAGGTGTAGAGGCTATCACTGCTTTAGCTATACAACATAATGGCCTGCTTTCCCCTCACCATCAATCTTTGTCATAGCTTACCCCTCCCACACACACCCAGGAAAACAACACACGCATTCAGATTCACACACGCATGCACAAACAAATGCACATGCACGTACGCACACACGTTCGAACCAAAACGCAGTGCGACAGGAGTTTAATTATGCCGCTAATCTTGAGTGACAGTGGCATGTATAATGGTTGATTCCCCCAGGGCCATGTGTCAAAGCACCCACCCATTCATCCATCCATCCCTTCTTCTATTTATCATCTTACCTACTTAGTCATCCATCCATTGCCCCATCCGCCCATATTTCCACTCAACTTCTTCCTTTTTTTAATCTTTAACATTCTCCACCTTTCTTTTTATGTCATTCCCTGCTTCTCCCCTTCCGTTCAGTTCCCTTCTTTATCATTTATGTGCCCTTTTCTAATAGTGGCTCAAAAAATCAGCCTCTCTCTAATTTCCCTTTTGTCACACATCATCTGCTCTTGCACAGAGGTTACAGACCTGGTGATCTGGGCCTGAGCGCCTGTGGCCTCTGACCAGTTGGACCTTGGCCTTGGTTCACCTGAGGGTGAAGCCTTGTCACAGGTGAATATCACAAATTTCAGCTGTGTGAATCAGACTGAACATAAAAGCTAATGACACAATATGAAATAGGTTCAAAAGCTATTAGTTAATTCATCTGAAAATGAATCACTAAAATTAATCTGCAACAAGTTTACAACTTGATTAAGCATCAAGGTGGTTTTAAAGCAAAAATTCGTTACTTCCTTTTTCTGTTCTCTGTTAGTAAATGAAACATCTTTGGATCTAATGTCTGGACAAAATCAGATGTTTGATATTGTCACCTTGGGGCCCTGAAAACTTGTGATAAGCATTTTCACTATTTTCTGACATTTGCTTAATCAAGGAAATAATCAGACGATTTGGTATTAATGGAAACTGTTAGCTGCTGCCTTAACAAAATACCAAGGTTTAACTACACAATGTGTCAGCTGTTTAAAAACTGATGAGTCCAGAATACAGAGCCATCAAAAGAGATTGCTGTGCTCTAAAATTGACAAGCAAGGACTGTGTGTTATGAAGAGCGTGTTTGTCAGTTTGGTGAATCCTTTGCCCTGCTCCATTCTTTTTCAAAAACTTATTTTCCCACAGGTCTTGTAGCACAACACTTGCAGCGTGTCACATTTCTTATCACTGCACACAATTTGGTATCTGGCAAATGAACCTTTAAATCCTGCTTGGAGTTGTGGTGCATCGAGTCACAAACCCACAAATGAAGAAGAATCAAGAGAAGCACTTAAATTTAAAAAGCTCAGTCTCAGCCTTGGAAACGGCGTTTGACAAAAAAAAAGCAACTCAGTTCCACTCAATAGAAGTGTTGGAGCTTTCATATGTACGATGTGATCTTTGTGGACAGAGTTGTTCAGCTGTCTTTAAAATATGTAAGTTCAAATTTCCATTTAATAAACCTGTGATTTTAAATTCAGATGAAAATACAGATTTTACTGGACTGTTAAAAGGAAAGAAAAGCAAACGAGAAAGCCCATAACAAAGGAAGGAGGAAAAGAAGGGAAACAATACACATTTGAAAAACGCGAGGACAAAGAGGCAGAAACAAATTGTATTGTCGTAAATATAATGTCAGGTTACTGTTTATTCATTGTTATTAGTTGCTTACGTCATTTGAAACACTGTGCTGCTTTGCCAACACATACTGCCTTCCTGTCATGTCACTGAAGCACATGTTGATTTGATTTTGACAGAGAAAAAGTGACCAAGAGAGCGAGGGAGTGACTGACAGATAGAGAGAGAGAGAGAGAAAGATAGAGAGAGATAGGTTACACCTCCTTCCAGATAGCGGGTACGTGTTTATTACTTTATCTGTCTGGACCAGATGTCACCAGATGCCGGCTGCTGCCAGCCTATCTCAGCCCACACACACACACACACGCCAGGAAAACACACAGACCTTCTGCCACTCTGACATGCTATACCTCCCACACCTTGTCCTATCTGAAAACAATCTAACTGCGCAGCCAGGTAGTTGAAAATAGCCTATATGAATGCAGAATATCAGTTACAGTGAGTGAACCACTGAGGACTCATATGTACTGTTTACCCCGTGTAAAAGTGAGGATGGACAGAATATAGATACAGGTTGGCATGGACAGAGAGAAAGAAAGAGATGGAAGGAGAAGAAAAATGACAGAGAGAGAAAAAGAAGAAGGAGGAGGGAAAGGGAAACACAAAGGGATGGTGTGCTGTTGAGAAAAGGGAACCTCCATGTTGGGCGTTTCGTTGAAATAAAAAAAAAAAAAGAAGAAGAAGAAAAATACAGATCATGCCAACAAAACCGTGAAAGCAGAGATGGAGTTATGTTAAAGTTGTCGTGTGCGGACAACCGTGGTAAACAGACAAAGAAAAAACACCGTAAAATGACGGGCAGACTGCATGCTACAGTGACTCACTATTGCAAAGTTGTATTACGGGTTAAGACGGCTGGGCTAGCTGGTTAGCATGCTAACTTCTGTGGAAGAAAAGACAGAAACAAGCAAACGTAATCGTTGACGCTGGTTTTCATCACTGGAGACAGCTCTCTGTGAGTAAAGCAATGAGACATTAAAATTGAATTGAAATTTTCTTCTAGACTGTTAAGTAATTGGAGAAGGGCGGAACCACGGTTTCGAGGCCCAACTCAATTGCAAGTCAATCACAGCTGTCAATCATGATGCCACACCTCCTTCTCCCTCTGTTTCCAGCCTTTATGCTAAGCTAAACTAATTTACTAACCGACATCAGAGTGGTATCAATCTTCACATCTAACCCGCAGCAAGAAAGCCATTAAGAATATTTCCACAAATGTCAAACTATTCCTTCAACTGCAGTGGATGTTTGGCCTGATAAATTGGTGGTGGCACGGTTGATGGTAGATATAACAGATACCAGATACATTATTATTTAATAGATAAAATAAGTTGATGATGTGCATGAAGTCACCTCTTGCAGCAGCTCCCACATTTTCAAAATATTTGAACATTTTGGGGGCGTAGGGGGTATTGTGAGGGCAAGAAAGCACAGATAAGAAGTCAGCTGGAGAGCCTCATTGTCTGGTAAAAGCTGAACCATTTGCAGCTCAGTGTCAGCAAGATGAAGAAAAAGATTTCAGACAGAGCAGGCAGATACAGACACTTGTCACCATCCAGGCTGAGGAGGTGGAGACGGCACAGATTCACACATTTCTGCAGATTGACATCAAGAGTGTGGACAGGTCTGACAACATGAATCCACATTAGAGGAAAAGACAGGTAAGTATTCAATGTGTGCTACAGATAATAATCTTAAATTGTGGCCAGTTCATTGTTCTGCTGTTGTGCACAGAGAGGAAACATGGATATAAAGAGTCATGTAACTCATACACATTTTGCTTTGTTATAAGTGAGCTTCGACTAATGTGGAACTGGTGGCTGAAGAGAGGATAGTGTCGAAACTGAGCAACATCTTGGCAAATATCTCCTAATCTCTTGATGTGCTTGTGCAGCAAGAGAGCAGCTTTTAGCTGCTGGCTCAGCACCTCCAAGGTGGTTCATAAAGACACTCAGTTTTCAGCATCACAGTCTTCTTCCTAACAGAGTCATTGGCACTGACAGCAGCATGCACCTTGTACTTCATCATGCTTCCAACAGAATATATGATAACCTCAAGAAGTCACTCTACATGTGCAGCACAATTTCACACCACAGCTGTAATTAAAGGAGGAGTAAGTGATTCTGGACAAAGACTTATTTGAACTCAACAGCCAAACAAATACACCCGTCCCTTCACTGGTCCTTCAGGTGCTCCGTCTCCAAAATTACCAGGGTGACAACATTAACTAGTGGGTTAGCTGACCAAAAAGAAATATGGCAAAATCCAGAGCTTCTGCTGTCCGACAATAAGTTATTGTCAGTAAGGGGAAGCTTTTTGATTACTATGAAAATACAGGCTGTACAGTAGAAAGTGTGACAATAAGCCTGTCAGCATTTAAATAGGTGTACAGTAAGCTTCTGACTATTTTCTGTTCTCACCAATTGTGCTTGTAGACTAAGAGATGAAAAGTCCTCTTTCTTTCCAGCAATCAAAGCACTTATTTATTTATTTTTGCAGAGTGAAAGAATTCTGTCAATGTAACACCTCAACATTTTATTCAGTTTGCTTTGTACAAAGACATGGAAACTCAACAGCAGACACGACACAACTGACCCCACTAAAACCCCTCTGCAAGTCTCCTTAAGAAATCTGTTTTAATCTTTTTACAAAACACAAATGTGGGTCCTTAGCAAGTATGCAAAAAGAAGAAAAAACAAACAAAAAACACAGGTGTGTGAAATGCTCCTACATGTTACCAAGCAAAAACAAAGGCAGCCTTAGTGTGTGTTTTTCTCTGTTGTGTAGATGTAGACATTTATGCCATGAATCACTAGCTAATTCAGTTTTATTTGTGCTCCTTGTCTGAAGAAACATTTTACCTTCTTTAGAGACAAGTGTGTGTGTGTGTGTGTGTGTGTGTGTGTGTGTGTGTGTGTGTGTGTGTGTGTGTGTGTGTGTGTGTGTGT
>JBBMJY010000011.1:11965137-12006051 GCA_037833715.1 Toxotes lorentzi
AGATAGATAGATAGATAGATAGATAGATAGATAGATAGATAGATAGATAGATAGATAGATAGATAGATAGATAGACTATAATATGGCTAATTTAGTGAAGCATTTGGGTTTCACTCATATGCAGTAGTATATATAGTGAGGAAAACTGTAGCCTGAATTGCACCTGGAGGTATATGAGCTAATGAGAAGAATAATGTCACAGATCTGCGCTGAGTTTCCATTGATTGGCAGTGAGGATGAAGACCATTAGAAGCCAAATCACTACCTAATTCTGTCAACCAGTCTGTCATAATGAAGGGTGTTAAATACTACAGCTGGACCAGCACAGAGAATTCGAGACTCATGTGGATCATCATCCTTCAGGGCCTCATTAATAATCTTAAGAAGGACATATTTCATCCAGATGAGTCATTCCTGTTTTAATTCCACACCGGAGTAACTATCACTTCACATTCGCAGATAAGCTGTGTGAGAGGCAGACAGGGAAACAGAAGGAAGAAATAAATCATCTCAGGCGTTCATCACTTCACGCCACGTAATGAACACAAACAACCTAACGCGGGAAAGTAATCGTGTTACGGCGCGCAGCCCCACTGTCGTAAAATGATGAAAACTTTCTTTAGAGAAGTCGTTTGTCCTGTAAAGCAGATTTTTCAAAGTGAGATGGAATTTAATCTCCTCGTCACCTCGGGTAATCTCCGCCTGTCTTTCTTTTTCCTTGCTCTCTCTCCCACTCTTTCCTCTCCTGCTCGTCTCTCCTCTTTATGTCTCTCATCCTCACACGAAATAAAAAGAAAACAGAACATACTCGAATGATTCACTGACACTCGTGTGAATAAACTTCTGCTGGGTGCATTAATCAAAAGAACTGGTAACATGAATGGAGAAGACATGCTGTCACACGTGCTATAGATAATACTCATATGCACAAATTAAAGTTGCACAGATTGGGTGAATGCATGGTGGGAAGATGTAAATTTAATGCTGTGTTTTTAGTATGAAACAGCACCACAGCCTAAAACCTTGTGTTGTACTCAGTTGTGGCCCAAAGCTGAAGTGGACCTTGCACTGCCTCAACACTCCTATGGTGTCTGTGGTTATCAGAGTCAACTAGAGAAACTATAGAAAATTAAAACATTAAAACCAAGCTATTGCTGTTGTTGCAATGTGTCCTTATGGGACAGAGATCCAGACAATGTGTCACCATTAAGCACTGCCTCAAACTTCACTTCATTTCAAAGTGCAAGACATTTTAAATCCAAGAGACTTTTGTAGACACTGACTTTAAATAGCGAGGTCAGCAATTATAGAGACCTGAAAACAAGTACTGGTTCATCAAAAAATTTTACACTGTGGGGGTCCATGTATTTTCTTCTACAACGGGGACAAGATGATGTTGTAATTTAAGTTAAAAGGGCATATTGTCAAAAGCTGATGGGTACTCATTGTCACATGTATTCCCATGTGGCAGTGAGGTACTGGCGCATAAAGGTCAGCTTAGTTATCGTGGGGGAGCACTACTCACCCTGTTTCTGTAGCGCTGAAAACAATCACGTCTCCTAGAAATTATGTTTATGAAACACTAATTTGTTTACCCCATTATGTTGTGATGGGAAATGATCTTGCTGTCTGGATTTTGAGTGCTGCATTTTCATACGACACGCAAGGCACAGAGAGGTGGTCGAAATAGAGGGAAAGTGTACAAAGGGACTTTGACCCTTTAGATTGGTGTTTTGTGTCCTGAGCAGTGGTGGAGGAAGTACTGAAGCTTAGTACTTAAGTAAAAGTACAAATATCCCGCAAAACATTTACTCAAGTGAAAGTGGAAGTACTACATCAAGAATCTTACTTAAGTAAAAGTATTAAGTACTTACTTTTAAATTTACTTTAAAGTAATTTTAGTTACTCACGCAATGGGTTGTTTCAATGTTGGGGCTGTGCCTTTTTTTTTTTTTTTAATTACTTTATTGATACCTCCTGGGTAAATTACTCTGCATTTTACCCACACCAAGTGAACGAAACACACACACAAGCATGCACATGCACCACAGAAGCTGGGGCAGGGGGAGCTGGGGTGAATCGGTGCCTTGCTCAGAGGCCCCACAGCCGTGGTCGCAGAGGCAGGGGAGGATCTCGGGCCGGTCCAAAGTCCAAAGCCGCACTCTTAACGTACTGCACCACGGCTGTCCCCCAAATTTTGATAAAGAACATAGATATGCTGATTTATGCCTCTGCCTATGTCTACTGCTCACAAGCAACTATACAATACCTGCTTAAATATGGCCAAAGATGGCTGTCTAATTCACTCACGCTCAGCCGACATTGACTCTGGGTTCATGTTCGTGAATCAGGCCAGTCCACTAGCTTGCGCTGCTACCAAATGCGCGCTCTGCCATCATTGGAGGTAATAGAGCCACCTGATTGGCTGGCAATGACAAAAAACACCTCAACGCAATCAGTTTATTTTTTTCATGCAAGATTTTGAGGAAATTATGTTCATAACATGTAACGAGTAATGGCATACACTGTAGAAATGTAGTGGAGTAGAAAGTACAGATAATTGCTGCAAAATATAATGGAGTAAAATCAAAAATATACACCTTTTCCACTCTTCCTCCAAAAACTTTACCGTCTGTCTCTCTTCCTTTCTTCCCTCCCTTCCTGTCCCCCAGCTCTCTTCACCAATGAGCAGTCAGACCAGCGGCAGGGAGGCGGGCCCTTCAGCTCGGAACAATCAGAGGACGTTTCTAGATGATGTCATTTTGACCTTTAGTTCACCGATGGCGTGGCTGCTGGTGGTGGCTCTGATCATCACGTGGTCGGGGGTAGTCATCGTCCTGTTTGATCTGCTCGATTATAAGACTCTCACAGGTAACAGGAGTTATTAGTTATTAGAATTTTTTAATTATAATTTTTACCATTTCTCAACGATTTTGCTTCCATAAAAATGTAACTGTATTGTGCTTGTGATATTTTACAGTGCCTAAGTGACACTTTCCCTCCACCCATGCATCACCCATTTTTCACATTTCATCCACACATCCATTTTTCATCTGAGCATTGTTCAACAGCCTTTCAGACATTTTTGAAGCAAACTTCAAAAGTGGATGCACTCTCGCCAGGGTCGTCATTTTCAGCAGCGTCCTTGTGTCAAATTACAGGGGACACACACCATCTCATTTTTCTTTTCAGCACATGTTAACAACATCATAATGTCTCCAGCGTTTGTGCTGCTTGAACACTGGTTGTTTAAAGTTACACATGGTGTGTTTTTCTCATCACTTGACAGACAAACGTGTTGAAAATGACACACACTGTTTTTCGGGGGGCATTTTCTCATACTCACTTAGGCGCTAACAGTTGACAGTTTATGTACCAGTGTAGTAATATAGCTGTGTACATACTGAGGTCTATCCACTCCTCATCCATTTTCACTTAAATGTCTGACTCACGCAAAGAATGGGTTGAAAGAGCACTTCCTGGTGTGAACATGCATACTAATAACACAGTCTCAGGGGGTAATCAGTCCTCATTTTGATTAAAACATTAAGTAGTTTAAAGTTAAATGATTCATCTCACGTGGACTTTTTTTTTTAATTTTATACATTGACAGTTGCTGCTCCACAGAAGCTGAGAGAGTGACTTTGCTTCCTCATATATTTTTAATCCTGTTATCTCCAGCCCATGACTTAATTGTCTTGAGTGATCAAATTTCATTTTCTGTGATCATGCTTTAATTACTTCATTGTCATGAGATAACAGAAAATGAATTTCCCAGAGATCGCAACTAGGTTACTGATTGATTAAAGTAAATGCAGCAGTCAAGATCTCTCCTTCAAACATTTTCAGTTCTGCTTAAGACCGTCTGCTCACTGGCACCGTGATCAGGCTTACAAAGCACTACAAACCCATTAAGTTATATCTTGAGATAATGAGGAACGTCTGATTGCAGCATAACAGGATGAAGGAGGAAGAGCAGCAGCGGCGCTGTGAGATTCCTCCATGCTGCGCTTCAGCATATTGTTTTATTTCTGTAAACATAGCATTGGGGTTGATTCCCCCAGAAATCAGAAGACTGAAGAAAAACATAGCTGTGCTAATGTGAATTTGCTGCAGCTATTAAATACTTTAATTACCCAGACTAACGAGCTGCAATGAGATTATTACTGTAAATTTCAATGACAGTTTCAACCGTTAATTTATAGCTTTAACTGAGCTATAACAATGGGATCAAATTATTAGTATGCATGTTAATGCAATGCTCTCATAGTGAACTTAAAGTAGATTATTTATAACTGATGTGAATTTCAAGGTTTGGTTTTTTAAAGCATTTTTAAAGTGTACCTTAAAAATAAAACGCATGTACATTGAAAAGGTTATTGGTTGCTGTAATTGCTTGAGGACGGGATTTTTCACAGACAGGATGGACAGGAGGAACGATCACAGACACTAACAGCTCTTTCAATGTACATAGGCAAGGTTTTGTTTTAAGACGGACTTGTGGGAAAAAAAAAAGAATCTATCCTTTTCCACTGATTCAGATTCGGGGCTTGAACACAATGGAGGTCAGTGTTCAGTAAAAATATTAATTTCACCTTGAAAACAGCTATGTTTGATGGCAACATCATCACAAATAAATGTGTTTACCAGTATGTGAAAGGGCGGTGGGTTGCAGTTTCACCTCAACGACAAGTATTTCTTTTACAACCGTGCATCTTTTGATATGATGATTTCAGAAAGAAAAATGTTTAAACCTTCAGTTATATCATTTGTAATTGCTAGTGTAACCTTGTGAATGTTTTAGTCAGTGGCCTTGTATAATTTAGGTCAGCATAATAGTAGGTATAAAGGTAAAGCAGCAACAGATCTGACTCACAAAGGTCAAACTGCCACCGATCTTCCAAACACACAAAAGAAAATTAATCCATTTGATTTTGTCACAAAGCCAGTGTATTTCAGTGCTCAGTTAATTTACTGTAATAACGACCTACTCGTATCTGTTCTTTATCACTCCCACAATTACTACACATCGCCATGTACTTGGACTATCCTACAGTGTAATGATAGTCCTGGCTCACACATCTGACGCACTCATCTTTAACACTTCTCCGCACTCTCCTCCTTTCTTCAACCCCCCCCCCTCCCCCCCCCCTTTTTCATCTCTTCTCCATCCTCATGCTGTCAATCACCTGCCATCTCATCCAAAGAGTACACATCATACTGTGACGACCCCGTGTGTTTATCTCCTGGTAAAAACAACAACAAAACCACTAACAGTTTAACTGCTTGCTTGCACTAGACTACTACAATGCCTGTGACAGAGCAGTGAGACTTGAGATGCTCGATAAGGATCGTTATCCAGTGTGTGTCCAGCGTTTGAAATTGTGAGGCTCAGTATTTGACCTTTTCAAGGGTAAATCAACACTAACTAGTGTTTTACACCAGCTTTCAAAAGCTAAACATCTGCAGAGACCCATGAAACCACTGATTTGGGTGAAAGGGCAGTGTAGCAGCAGTCGTCTTCCTCATTGTGGACAGTTTTGTTATTTTATGTAAGAAAAAAAAACTGCTAACAAGCAGAACTGACAAGCTGACAAGTTTGCTAACTCTCGTTAGCAACGGAGCCAACCACTCGCTAACAGTTAGCGAGTGGTTGGCTCCGTTGCTCACGAGGCAATTGAAACAGTTGTTTTTTTCCTGTCCCATGGCTGACTGCATACCATGCCTCTGAATGGGTCAACACAGCTAATAAGCTACAGTAGCTTCCCTGATTTTAGACTCTCTGGCTCTTCATTCCCTCAAAGGTCGACACAATGTCAAGACTTGCTTTTGGTCAAAAATGCTAATTCACAGTTTGCTAAAGTTGCATTAGATGTGAAAAAGTCCATTGGTTACAGTGATTTCATTGGAATTAACTGATATTATCGAGAATTTAAAAAAAAATGTTTCTGTTGTATTTCGTTTTTCTGAAAAGAGACATTTGGGTGACCTGACGCTTGTAGTAATTCACTGTTTTGAACATGGAAAGATCATTGTCGACCTTGGTGTTACTAGCTGACCTGGTGTTGCTAGCGTAAGTGATTCAGTGTTGATTTGCCCTTAGACAACTGTTTCCTGATATGAAACTTTCCCTAATTTGCTTTTTCACTAGATTGTTTTCTTGTTGTGGTCTGCTGTCTGTGTTTAATAAGCCTCTTGGCTACAGATGGATGGCAAATTAATGGAAAAACAACATTAAGTTTAGAGAGGTGTTTGGCCGCCACAGGCCTCCAGAACAGTCTCTGGATTGCTTCTCCAGGAATGAACAGCATTCTTCAGTAGGGTTCTCCCTCATTTGATTTTTTCTGATAAGTGGAGAGTGCTGTCTAACAAAAAACACAGAGCTTTGAATAGGTGTACAACTGTTGAGATCTGGTGACCGGAAAGGCCAAGCATACGCTTTACAACATTTTTATGAAATGATCAAACCCCTCAGTGATCATTTGTGCCCTGCATGAGAGAAACTGCATTTGCTATGTTTCACTCATTTATTGGGGTTTGTATTTAATTTGTCATCAGTCTGTGTATTTTCCATCCCAACCTTAGAGTGCATGATAACGCAACATGTGTGCTGCATTACTAGTGTGGAAATGCAAGTGTGTCTGTGTTTTTCTGCTAACAGTTCTCAGTGACAAAGAAGCTGTGTGATGCTGAGGCTTAAAATAGACATCTAGGTATTGGGTATGACAATAGTGTCTCATGACAACTGCAAATGTGCTGGCCTGTGCGGATTTCAGATTGAATTGTTTGTGCCGTTTTGCAGATTTATTGTCTTGTGACCGCTGACATTGACAGATATGTTCAAGCTGATGTGGCTAACATGATAATCCAAGAAAATTTAAACAGAGAAAACGGAACACAGAGTCCCCGAATGAGACTGATTCATTTATCACCCACATATCACGCAGAGTTATCAATAAAATTTACAAAAATCTTTTCTCCAAGTTGAAGAAACATTTCTCCCAGGGCTTAGGATAGACCTGAACTAAGGAGGAAAAGCACACAAAGAAGTGTCCCCTGTACAATGTAGTTATCTTCCATTTCCTGAAGCAAATATTTGCAAGCTGACAATGACAAAATGCTGGCCTGCATTTTTAATCACAAGGCTTTTCTTCCACCATGACATTTCAATAAAGGCCAGTGTGTGTAAATGAAACAGCAAGGAGACATTTTTGGACAATTAAGAAGAAACGCAATTCTCCCTGTCACAAAAAAAGCAGAGATAGAGTTTATGAGTGTGTGTGTGTGTGTGTGTGTGTGTGTGTGTGTGTGTGTGTGTGTGTAGAGAACAAACAAGTTGCACCAGAAAATTATACAGATATAGAAATGGGGAGACATACGTAGATATACATAGATATAAAAGAATGTACAGAAGGCTGCAGGATAAAAAAAAATGCAGAGCTGCCAGAGGAATAAAGGAGGTGGAGGAGAGACAAAGATGCAGCACTGGAGACAGTCACCTTATCAGACCCTTGTTCTTTCTTCCTCTGACAGAGAGACAGAGGCTCAAATGTGAAAAGGAAAACTACTTAGATTGAGACAGATGGAAACGTTACAAGAGGATTTATGTTCTGGCTCAGACATTACTGATGGAGCCTAAAACTGACACATGCCACATGTCCACAATATCATTCACTGTCAGGGACAATGACGCTGCGAGAAGGAAAGAAAGATGGGGAGCAAGGAATGAGGAAGGAAAGAAAGACAGGGAGAAGGAGAAATAGAGGAAGGAAGGAGGGAAGAAGGGAAGAAAGAAAGAACAAACAAATCTCTGTATCATTTAGCTTTTTTTATCCAGCTTAGATGTGTCTCCTCCAACTACTTTATGCTCTTTCTTCTGAGAGGCTTTTCAGAGCCCCTTGGGTTTCTTTTTTGTTGTTGTTGTTTGTTTATTTATTTTATTTTATTTTTTTATCTCTGCTGCGCAATTTGTATTTTTCATCTCTTTACTTTGAGTTTTATCATTTTGATGTGGCTGCTAAATGGAAAAAAAAACAAAGGCAGAAAGGGAGGAAGTAAAGAGAAGAAGAGAGACACTGGATGAGATGACATGAAAGTGAGACTGACGTGAGAGAGAAAAGATTTAAAGAGAGAAGAAAAGGGACATGAATGAATTAGAGATGGAGAGAACGAAAGACAGAGAGTAGAAGGTTTTTTTTGGGGGGGTGTCTGGCCTTCTATTCCTGGAGTCTCTGGAGTCTGGAGTGCCAATCAAAGGAATGTCAGTGCTTTAATCAGTTGTTTATGAGGATCCCTTATATGACTCCTCCACACGGGGGAACAAACAGGCATAAAGCTGGGAGAGGGAAATTAAAAAGATCCACAGAGACAACCAAAACAATGCATTTAGCACTTTAGAGCCAAGAGTTACCATAATACCCACGGAGAAGCGATGAATGTGCTAATTCTCGCCTTTCCTCAGAGAGACAAAATGCAAAAAGCACCTGCACTGCAGCAGCAGCTATATGATCACTGTCTGTTTTAACGCCACCAACCAGAATACAACTGTGGGAACAGAGTCATTATTTTCGTGGCCAGAGCAGCTTGCACCAAAGCATGAGTATCATCCTCTGTAGTATTATCCTCTGTATCTGGTTTATTACAGATACAGAGGTGCAGCTAAACATTTGGGCCGCACAGCCCCTCAACAGCAAGTCATCCTATATACCATACTGTGTGCCCGCTGTATCGACTGAATATAAAATCAAAACAATTCTGAAATTCAATACAACATGAAACAGATGCCGCAGCAATTAGTTTTTTAATAAATTGCTCAAGAAGCTGTGACACACAGCCAGAAGTTTACAGCAAATGAGAAAAAATGGCTTTCGGGAGCACTGAGAGCAGCTGCTGGGACAAATCCACTGTGGAGAGCTCAGAGGGGTCAAAGTACAAAAGACTGACTAAAACGAAACACAATGATGATCATTTTTTGTTTTAATTGTCAAGCTGCAAAGCTTTAAAATGCCTCATTTGCCTGCTATGACTTTGTTAGCCGGTGAACCTTGACTTCACCTGTCTCCTGCAGTGTGTTCCACACCTGCATTCAGTAATAAGTGGGCAAAATCAGCTGTGGAAGGAGTGATCCTACAAAGCAGACAATAACAACCATATTTAAGTCAATATGTTGGTACCACTCTCTCATAAGACATTCTTTATAAATCTATATCTAATTATTACTGTTTAATGAATGTCCATTTATGTGTTAGGGATGAGTTGTAAAGTCAGCAAAAAGAACAACTTCTGAGTTGCCAGTTTGTTAAAAATCTCCTTATCTGGTGAGACATTGATTGTCAAGTTTATTAATGAAATCATTACTAAAAGGTAATGAGTGCAACTTTCTAATTAGCTTTCTAAGTCTGCAGTTGTTAGTGGTTTTGATAAGTGATCAATAAGCAGGTTTCTTAATGTCTAAGAGGCTGAGACTTCATTTCTTTACAATTATAAATGTCAGTCGGTCATATTTCATAAATTGTTTAATCATTAAAATAAGTATTTGTACAAGTCTGCAATGTTAACAATGCTAATCATTTGTTAAGAAATGGATTTTGCTCCAGATGTTCTGCAGCTGTTTTCAAGAGGGTCAGAGGGTCAGGGTCAGGAGCTCTTGCTCATTAATTAAAGGCCTAAACAGACAAAGCAGCAGTCCAGCTGAAAGGACAAAATGAAAAGCTGCTCTAAAGCGTTAGTGAATTTATTGGGCATTAATAAAGTCATTATTTACAACGTACAAACCCTTGGTGTTTAAGTGTTTAATTTTCACACTGCTGGAACAGAAACCAAAAGCTAATAGGTGACATTGCTTCATGTGAGGACAGACAATGGAAACATTAGATTAGAAACGTGTTGGAAATGTTCAAATACTGCTGGAAAGCTTGCCGTGTTGTTGCTGTGTCTTGCGGTGTCCTTGCATGTTCTGCATGATGAAAACTTTGTTTTGTGTGTGATGTTGTTTTTTTTTTTTTCACGTTTGTGGTATTATTGTAATGAGGGTATGAATCTAAAGCAGCATGTGGCTGTGAACAGTCGAAAACATGAAACATGCAATGGGATGAAGGCCGCTGATCGCTGTTCTTCTGTACGACTTTACAGCTCCGTGCATTTTTTTTTCTTCTGTTTTTGTGTCACTTCCCCCCCTCTTTGTTTACCCACTCTCCCTTTTTCCTTTTTCTCTGTGCAGCCTGTAATCTACACTTCACACAACACTGTCTCTGTTTATGTTGTGTTCATGTGTCTCTCCCCGTCAGGTCTCCCTCCTCCTCCTGCCATCGCCAAGAGAGGTTTGAAGGCTAGAGGCAAGCAGAAACTTCTGAGCCGTCATACATTTCAGATTCACGTTCACTCCCTCATACTAAGTTTAAATATATCTAACAGCGTACAATATTGCTCTCTCTGGAAACCTGCTGTGACCAAACTGAGACTTATAATAAAAACAAAATGAATCATGCCAGTGTGTGTGAGCTCTAGCAGCTGCATGGGCAGCTGCATAACACAAATACCTACATGTCCATTTTATATATACATGTATATAAATACGCAGTATTTAACAGATAGTATCTTAGTGAAGTTTACTGTGTTTCTTACATACTATATATGCTGCTTGTACTGTAACACTTTTTTTGTTTGTTTGTTTTGTTATTACAAGAATTTGTTCTTTTCTTCTCTGTTGGTGTATCTATTTATTTATTCTATTTTATTCAGGTGTTGTTCGTCCAATTAAATCAAGCCCTGCTGGAGTCCCTGGTGATGTCGCGGCTCAGGAGAACACCGATTGGTTGGAGATGATTTGGACGTTTGCAGCCAGTTTGGTAGCTCCTGATGAGGAGGAGGAAGGTATTCACCAGCTAACTGAAACCCTCACATGTAAGAAAACATCAGCTCATGCTAATTTACCATCTAATGACGAAGATGATTCATCATAAATATTTTGAATGAGATGCTTCCCCGTCATGGATGGATTACTTGAACATGCCTGCAGGCACAGGCCCAGGGGCCCGAGGGTTTGGGAGCTTAAGTGGCTGTTAACATTTCTTGTTGGAAAGTCGTTGAAATTCTACAAAGAGATGCAAAATGACCACAAAGTCAGCCTAATGTATTCCGTCTGCGAGTCTTGCTCCTATGTAGAGGGTGGTGGGTGGGGGGCCTTCGTTTTCGTGCCCAGGGGCCTGTTGTTTCATAATCCATCCATGCTTACCCTACTTAACATCTTGTTCAAGACATGACATTTACACGCACCAAATCATGAATGAAACATTTTTAATATTCTGAGTGTAGAAGGACTATTAATCTGCATGTAAATGTAGTAAAAAGCAAACTGTCTCAAACATCCTGTCCTAAAACCAGATGTTTTTACTGCCGATGCTCAATCTTGATAACCCGGGCCGTGCAGATAATAGTAATGATGGAGCTGTCAGAGCGTAATCACTCGCTGACTAACTGAGTTATAATGAATGTGATGCCCTTTCATCCCGCAAAATTGTGGGAATAGATTAGGCAGAAAACAAACTTTCCAGCCCATCTTCTTTATTCAATTATCAAAACCAGTGTTACATTAAAAATACAGTCAATTTAATGTAATTAAAAACTTGAACTGGGGCACTTCCATGCTCCTTTACCCACATAGCCTAATATTTATCACTTGATAGGTTCAGTAATATTGGCTAAGGAAATAACTATGTGTAAGGAGCATGTTTTCTCTGAGAGAAATCATTACAATCAGTAGTTTGCACGTGTATCATTCTTCACTGATATTTACACCAATACGCAATAAGTGCGACTGATGAAAAACTGGGACTGATGAATGTCTAACTTTCATCCAGCTTTTCATTCTGAGGAGCTCTGAAAGAAAGATTGTGGAGAAAAGACAAAAACAGACCAGTACGAAGAGCTGGAGAGAGTTCAGCGGCAGCAACAAGAGACGAGTGCGTCTGACAAAAGTGGAAGAGAGAAACATGGAGAGATGTACATTATATCACAGCAATATTTCTTTCTGTCTGTCTGGTGTTAACTGGAATTTGATGAATAAAAACTGCTAATTTAAGTTCCTGGCTTGTGGTTTCTTTTCTCGGTGTGGCTCGAACATCATTGCAGTCTTTCTCCATGTTGTTCTGTGCACTGTTTTCTGGAGTTTCTGGGTTTGGTTTAATCATCGGTCCGATGTGACCTCTGACTAACGAGCCCCCAAGTCGACATCAGGCAGGTTCTAAGGTAACAGCAGCAGCCTGACAGCCCAACACCTGTGAGGCAGACATGGTGCAGATAAGCACCACCTTCCTGTACTGGGCGCCTCCAGTATCAGACAGTGTGACTCCAACAGTGAGTTAAAACATGAGAGGTGGATGATGGTGGGTGACAAAGAAAAAACACTAAACTGCTAATTCATAATTCTTCTTGAGATAAGGAAGACTGCAATACCTGCAGTTAAAAACAAAAACAGGACTGAATAAAAGAGGTGAAAAAATAAGAAAAATGAAGTGTAAGCCTGAGCATGAGATCACCTGCAAGATATATGAACCTGCCTCACATGAGCGTAGCAATTCAACATGCAACCACTGCAAAGCCAGAAATAAGAAATACAAATCATTTAGATTAAGGTTTTCCAGCTCACATAACCTGGATGTTTCTGGACTGTGGCAAAAAAAACAAAAAAACAAAACTGGAGCATCTGAGTGAAACCCAAACAAACAGAGAGAGAACAAACAGACTCCAAGCAGGGAGGACGAGTGCAGAGTTATGAGATTTGACCAGTGACTGTGATCACTGAGCCTGAGATCATTCACTGCCACACCTCAATATATAAAAAATACATAATTTACATGTAAAATGTCCTGCATTCAAAACTGCTCAGAAGTAGAATCTGAAAAATGTACCAGGAGTATATCACTAGTATCAGGAGTGACAATGCTCATCTTGCAAAATGGCCCCTGTCACTGTTACTGGATCACTGATGCATTGACATGAAATAATGAAAACTAATGTAAAAACATACGATGCATACGCTACATCAAGTCTTCTGTGTGCAAAACCAAATCACATGAGCTGGGAAGCTGGAAGCACAGCACCAGATCAATCAGGAAAATGACAAAGCCATCCTGACTCTGTTCAGCCTAACAGATGATTGTTGCTCTTCCACAAAAACATCAGCGATGTTGTCAATCAATGTCAATAATTATCCTTAATGCTTGAGAAAAAAAAATCCCCTTCTTGATGTTGAAGGTGTTCTAACTCTGCTGCCTTTCCAAATCACTTCTGTGAGACAAACTAATGCAAGCAAAGGCACAGCAAAGAAGACAGAGGAGAACGATTTTTAGATTTTTACTACCAACTTCAAAGTGATTTTCCTCCAACAGCTGCATATTTTGGTAAATAGTTTAAATGTCTATCCATGACCATGGTTTGGTTTCCCTTATTTTTGATGCAGGTTCTTTTGTCAGTTCTTTTGTCAGTGCTTTTGTCGTCTTTTCATGACTGGAAATAGAAAGGGATGATAACAGCAACGAATTTGTTTGGTAAAAGTTTGAGTTAAGCACTTGCTCCCGCTGAGTGCTGAACATCATCTGTGTTGCCTGGATAAATATATTTTGCTTCTGCCCCTTCTGTATGTAAATATGTAAATAGGATACGTTCATTTTTAATTAAAAGGAGCCGGCTTGCAATCAGCATTGTATGACTGTGTTTCTGGTATAATGAAATTATCATAAAACTAAAATGAAATTCCAGTGAAATCCTAACTTTATTGTGGCTCTAATGGATTTTAACCACACTGTGGTGAATGTATCAGTGCAGCAGATAATCTCTATGACTGTACAGGGAGCAGATTCAATAAATTTACATTAAATTATGCATCATCATTTGTTCAGACTCTGCTTAGCAAGATTTCGTTGATTGCAATTTTTCATAATACAAAAGACGTCTCCTGATACAATGGACCGCTCATAAAAGGTAAAAGAAAAATATATATTAACCTCAGATCAAGTAAAACTAATTTCTCTATATTTCTTGACACAGCCTGAGTGGTCAGACAACACGACTTGTACATCTTCCTAGTCGGAAAATATACAACAACTCGGATGTGAAGATGAATTCACTTACATAAGCTTATGACTCTCTGTGGAGATGCTAATGAAAAAGGGGGCCTTTGATTTGTGGAAGTAAACACTCCATCCTCTCCGATACACACTCACACACTTTCATTGCAGTTTAAGTAAATCAACAACAAATTACCACCACTTCCACTCTGGTGATGGTTTGCTTGGGAGCTGAGTAGCTTCCAGACAATGGTATAGAGCAGAATTATAGGTAAACTGATGAATTACACTTGATTGTATAAACCAAATAAAAAGAGGGGGGAATGTACTATGGGGAATGGGATTGCAATTATATACTGTAATGATTACTGTTCTGTAACTCAGAGGAATAGTTTGACATTCTGGGAAATAGACATCTGGATGTTCTTGATGAGAGTTAGATTAGACTATTGATACCAGCAGTCTTGTTTCTGTAAGGTAACTATGAAGCTCATTAGCTTACCATATAGACTGAGGAGAGGCAGGGAGTGACAGTTCTCTGTCCAGAGGTAATAAAATCCACCTAATGGCACCTTTAAGGCTCATTCACTCGTGTGTTATAAGTATAAAAATATTTTTTAAAAGGACACTGTGCTACAGGGGTTAGGTGCCAGACTAAGTCTTGGCCAAGTCCATGACTCATCATCACAATGTGTCGTTTTTTTCTCTGTAGTTTTTGTGTTAAATAACTGACATTACAGTAATTAGGGAGCTTTAGAGTGGAAAACTAGCACCAGTTACAGCAGCAGCAGTAATAGTCACAAACTTTTTTGGTTTTTTTTTGCAGTGTTTAACCATGCATGAACATTTTATTTCTGTATCCAACACAGACTCATCATAGAGAAGAAAAAAAGACAGGATGGTCTGGTTATGTGCAAAGAAGGTTCCTGTTAGAGAAGGTTTCTGTACAGACTACATGCTGGGGCAGATCCGTGTACTGGCCAGGATATGTTAGCAGACTTATAACTCATCTGACCTGGAAAAGACTGCTGCCTGTGTAGTGCTTCTCTGTAGTTTTACTTCTCAGATCCATGTTTTTTTTCCTCAGAAATTCAACAAAGTGTTTAACCTCCAGAAAAATCTTCAAATAAGATGTTTAAGAAATATATCACAACAAACTTTGTGATTTTTTTTAAATGCTTTGAAACATTTTCTGCAAGAAACAATTTCAATAAGCAATTTTGATAAGCAGTGTTTTTGTCGATGCGTAGGAAAGGTGCTACGTCAACTTTTGATGGTTTCTTGCCTTAGATTGTGACCAGAATCTTTCCATTTACTACACTAAGAAACTGAAGATCAACATCCATTGTTGTGGTTTTCATTACTGGAATCAAAATGTAAATGGTATTCAGTTTCATCACCAAGATAATGTGAAAGGATAAGGGCAGTTAATCTTTGAATAATTGACAATATATATATATATATAAATACTGATACGCACACGCACACACACACACATGCATGCACACCTGCCTTTAGTTTCCAGTAAAGCCATGAATAATGGATCTTAGTTTTCCCTGGCCTGAGGGAGAAGCTTTTAAACATAATTTGTTGCTTTAATTTATTTACACAACCTGGCAACCCTAGCCCGAGGGCTGGGTGCGTAACACAGAACTGAACCACACTGGGAAGATCACTCATATACACAGTGCAAATGACACATACACACACATCTACGCCAGGTACGACATGTATTCTTGTATGTTTTTAAATTTCAGACACAATCTGTCTGTCTCACACATTCACGAAGAAACAGTGTTAAATATTCAATAAAAGAGATAACAGATGTCACCGTCTGTTTTTCAGTGCTTCATTTTTAACCTTGATGTGTTTCATTTCCAAAAAGAAAGAGAATTTGGAGTATTGACTGGTTTCTTTTCACAGCTACAGTCAGGTGAAGTAGTTACATGTTGAGTTTCAGAGTTGAATGTTCACACACACACACACACACACACGCTCCCCATGCTCAAGTAAACATGAAGTGTTTATAAGGAAGAAGGTGTGCATCATACACGCTGAGCAAAGAGGACCTGAGGATAAGAACCTACAACCTTCTGATCACAACATCACAAGAGCTGATGGTGCTGATGGTGGTGTATAGTGTGCAGCGTATTTTGGCTAAATGCAGTTTGCAAGTTATCACTTCCAAATTCTAAATATTTTTCCAAGAAACCACGGTTATTAAGGGGATTAACATTGAATCTGAAAAGGCAGCTGTATTTTTTTTCAGTGTCAGAATGCAGCTTTGATTTGAAAGTAGTTGTAGTCTGACATTAATCTAAAATGTCCACTTTTTAATAATGACTTTACAAAAATGGATGAACGTTGTTAAAGCAAAAAGGTTGTTAAGTAAAGGAAGGATGTGTACAGGGTGACAGGACCATACTTGGCAGCTGCAGGAAGAGCCAGTTACAAAACTCTGATGAAAGCTGTACTAATGATCCAAAAACATGGAGCACACTTCCTCCTCTATTTCTTTTGGGTTACCAGATTTAGATCCTGACCCCTCCTCTATGCCGACAAGATCAGACATCAGCAGCTGTTGAGGGCTGGTTGGGTTGCCAGGTCCAGACTGTCATTACAGCTGTGTAGCATGTGGCAGAGTTTGCCTGCTTCTGATATGGGTTGGTTCAGAATCAGTTTCGGTTTAATGTATGAGGAAATGTGTGGGTATCTGAGTGTGTATATGTGTGTATGCATGCGTGTGTTTGTGTGTGTGCGGCAGAGTCATCACTGAACTCTGCTGAACTCTCTGCTTGACACATAACAACACAACTGTCTAAATTTTGCACTTGCTTCGCTTTGTGATATGTTATTCATGACTTTTCATCCTCTTCACGTACATGAAATAGAATGTATTTACATACAGTACGTATAATGCAGCCTCACAGGTCTCTGGCTCTAGTTCTGTTTTGATTTGAGACAGCAGCCTTTTTAATGTCTGATGTCTTCTTCCCGGGGCTTCTTCTAAATCCAAAACAGATTTCAGGATCAGCAGTGCCACCAGCCTTTGATCACGCTCTCTCCATGATGAGTTTCATGTTGCCAAAAGTCTAGAGTGTGTTTACAGCACTCTGGTTAGTTGCCCCTGATCCCGCTGAGTTCTTATTCACAATAAGCTGTTTACTGTACATGCATCGTCGTATCCCCATCATTAATAACTCTTTAGATGGTAATATTACACACAACACAGCGCTAAGCACAAAAGCCAACATTCAACTGGATTATGAGTGGCCAGTGTTCCAGTAGCATACTGCTGCTACTGTTATTACTGTCCCAGCAGGAAATTTGTGGGCTTTTGAAATTTGAATATGGCCTTGCCCAGGTTACTGCACAAAAAATGTTAAACCTTTACTTAGAATTCATGAAATCAAGAGTTCAATTTTAATATTAAGCTCCTATTTTCCTTTTATGTGACTGCTTTTGCATTTGCTGTGACACAAAGCGCCGGTTATGAGGTTGTCAGGTGAGCTACATGTCTCAGCAACTGTGCCTATGTATTGCCAACAAAGCCAAAGGTTGTAAGTCCCTAATTATTGTTATTACAGGCACTGCAACCTGTCTTAGTTAGTAGTAGTTGTAGTAGTTGGACTTTTTGGGAACCAATTTGCTTTGAACAAATGACAAGGATGTTACTGCGCAAGGCCAAGATATGTATAGGCAGCATTTATCCTTCTGTAAAATCCTTTTTACAGATGAAATACAATGTGTTAATTAGCAAGTATTGTGCTGGCAAACAGATTTTGTTTCAAACAAAGCCATGGCTAGCTGTTTGCCCCCTTTCTAGTCTTTCTGCTAAGCTAAGATAACTGGCTGTTGGCTCCAGCTCTGTATTTGACTGTACAGTTACGAGACTGCCAACAATCTTCTCATCTAACTCTCAGCATGAGAGCAAATAAGCATATCTCCCCAAAATGTCAAACTTTTTCTTTAAAGGGACAGAGCTGTGTGGGGAAAACTAGCATTTTAAGAGGATCTGACACTGAAGAGGTGATGTGAGGTAAAACAGAGGGTACTACTTTCAGGGAGAGCACAACTTCTGCTAACGAATGCATTCATTTGTGTGTGAGAGTGCATGTGTGTGGGAGAAGGGTGTATATTTCACCATATTTTAAGACAGCAGAATTAATGACTTTCTAGTAAAACACAGCACAGCATGGGAATGCAATGAATACAACAATGAAAATAACAATCTTTCAAAGCACAGACAAGCATGGCAGACACCGCACTGCACATGCACTGACTAGAAGCACAGAAAAGCAATGCCTGTAAATTCATCTCTTTTTAAAAGTAAGTTTTCTTTGTTCCAACTGGCCACTGTGCAGCTCTAATTCAGACTATGTCATCTGTTCATGTAGTGCAGCATGTTATTTTAATTTGAAAGGATTGGCAATGCTTTGGTTGTACCACACAACCAGCATCTCTGCTGTAAATTCTAATTTTCCAGCCAGAAATCCTTCTGCTATATCAATACTTTGGAGATCCATTTTAATCTTCTCACAGCTGAATTTGGCATTGTGGTGCAATCTGTTTAAAAGCACAACACAGCCCTCTGCAGCTCAGCACAACACTGTGTTCAACTTTTTCCCCCCCCCCCCCCCCCCCCCCACCCCCCCAGAACTGGAATAATAAGATATTGTGACATTATTTTGCATTATGCTCACAAACAAATTCAATCTGACTTCACATACAAGTCCTGTAGCCCAGTGTTTGTCAGTGAAATGAGGAGGATATTAAATTTGCTGGTGAGGTTTGTCAACCTGAGAGCACTTTTCTGTCATCGCAGCAGTGAAAGGTAATCTGTTTCTCCATGCTGCTGTCGTGATCAGAGGAATCACACTCCAGTAACTATCACACACAACAACCCACAGGGGCGCATGCAAAGACACAAAGCAGGCATGCAGACATGCGCGCCAGCATACACACCTGCAGGCATACAAAGGTACAACACACAGGCACAAATACTATACATGTGCATTCACGTGGACTTACAGTACAAAAGCACAAGCGCTGCGACTTACATCCACTCGCACAAACCAAATCTCTCTGTCGCTTGATGTTCTGTGTTTTCTTTAAGAAGCTTGGCTCCTGCTGTGAAGACAGCAGTGGGAGAATGGACACACACACACACACACACACACACACACACACACACATGTACACACATGTACACACAGAAGAACATACACACATTGATACTCAAAGCAGCTGCACAGCAGAATCCAACAAGAGAATCAGTCATCAGTTGAAGCTCCCACTCCCTTTGAGATTGCAAAGAGAGAGAAAAATAGTTTGATTTTCTAATATATGAGATGTTTTGTAACAATCCCACATTTAACACAGTGCTATGAGATGTTTAATGGCAACTACACGAAGACCTGTAACTGTAAAGCTGCTTTTGATTTCTTTTACTTGAAATGAATGAAGATGTGACTCACGCTGTGGCTCCAATATGGTTGACAGTCTGAAATATTCAGTGTGTGTGTCTACCAATGCAGGATTTTTGAAGGCAGAAGGATTTTATTCACCAGAGAGATGTTTGAATGATCTGAAAGCTGCAGCTAAGCCCTAGAAAATATGAAACTCGTACCAAAGGTGGTTGTGTTTTGGTGGATTTTTAGTGGTCTTTTTCTACCTGCAGCGATGCACAGATATTTGTTCTTAAGATGTACTGTACCCACTGTTTATCATAGATGCGCTGCTGCAGGTTTGCAGTCTAAACCATCCACTCTACCAAACCCCCACTCCCACCCCCCTCGCGAGGGACTCCTTTCATGCTTTAGTCACCCTGGCTGGGCTGCTGCAACATCCCTCCTGGCTGGACTCCCAAAGCACTCTTTAGCCCTTACATCCAGATTTGTTCCCCAAACACACACACACACACATCCCGCAGTCCCACCTCTGGCATCACAACGCTGTTTGCATCGAATACAAAACTCCGGTGCTCAAACCTCCAGGCCACAGTCTAGTTGTGCACGTCGGCCTGTGATCTGCATTCTGTCGTTACCTGCCACTTAGGTCTCCTCTCCCTGCAGCAGCCTGTTATCGCCCCCACCCCCACCGCCACCCCCCCACCTCCTCCTCTCTGAAAGGTGGGATGACTTTACTCCAGTCAGATCAGCAGAGTCACTCCCTATAATCCAAAAACCTGTCTCTTCAACAAATGCATCACGTCACCTCTGACTCACAGAGGTGACTTCCTCTCATTTTTTTTTAAATAGATGTTTCCCCTTCTGATGCTTTCTGCCTCCTGCCTCTCATGTTTTGCATAAATGCATGTGGGAGAGGGGATAATTTAAGGATTGTGTTTGTTGTAAAACAGATAAAATTGTACTGACAGGTAAGATTGAAGGGATTTAACTCTTCATCTTAAAAATTCTTCATGTTCCTTCCTTCCTGGCAACTTTTATCAGGAGAAAAAAGAGGATGCTGCAGGGTGAGTGAGCACCAAAGAGAATAAGAAAAAGCATGAGAGAGAGAGAGATAATGAGGAAGAGCAACATTGAGACAGTAGAGAAAGACACTGAGTAAGATAGACTAGAGAGACTGAGCAGTTTGATGTTGTTCCACCAACTTGTGCACAAGTGGTTCATAGGCTTTTAATTTGAAATTCTTGCCCATACATTCATAAATAATCTAAATAAAGATTATGCATCTTTTATACTCAGTTATTCTGCTGATTCCTTGTTTAATCAATCAATTTCTAAGATTCTGAAAAATGTCCCTCGCAATTTCCCACAGGCCAAGGTGGAATCTAAAGCTTATTTGCTTTGTAAAACTAATAATCCAAAGCCCAAGACGATCGTATTAAAGAGAAAAGCAGCAAGTTGAATCACTGAGTAGCTCAATGCTTAGCATTTTTAGCCACTCTAGCAGCAAGAATGGCAATGCTGACGGCTAAGGGTGGCGGTGTCAGTCTGTCAGTCCACCACTTCGGTCCAGAATGAAACATCTCAACAAGCACAGAATGCATTGTCATGAAATTTTGTACAAACATTCATGCGTTCCCGCAGGATGCATCATCATCATCATCAATTTGGCGGTCCTCTGACTTTTTATGTACAACAACCATTAAGGCAAATAAAAAAAAAATCCAATATTTTTGTTAGTGACTGAAAGCCTTCAAAAGTAACTTGGTTACTGGTGAACATTGGTATGTTAGCCTTGTCATCGGGAGCATGTTGCCATGCTGACGTCAGCACTTGACTGAAAGTGCCAGTGTGCAAAACAGGTTCACAGAGCCACTAGCCTGACTGTGGGCTGCCTGAAGAATGAACTGATGCGATTCATCTGTTTGCAAAATTCTTGTGCATCAATTTTCTGTCAATAGACTATTGACAAATTCATTGACAGATTAACTTACAAATCATTTCAGCCTCAGAACCAGTATTCTAGTCAACATCCCGCCCATGCACTTCAGGTGAAGAGCTACGAGGCACTGAAATGAGCATGTCAAGAATTTAACATGAAAAACAGTTCCCTCTCGTCAATTTTCTCATTTTCTCTGGATCATAGACAGTCTGTGGTTTGGATTTATTCACACTGAAGTCCATGCTCATTCTATAAACATAGTTAGACATAATTAAAAAGTACTGCTGTATTGTCTATTGCCCAGGGAATGGACAACAGAGGTAACCAAAATGTGCCATCCCTGTTGTTCGGTTGTCCCCTAACAGCCCCCCTCATTCAAACTCAGTGAGTGAGGGGAGGGAGGGGGGTGTTCTATTTAATCAAAAAAAGTGTCACATTAATTCAGACAAATCCGAGCAATCTAGTTTTCTAATAAAGCTGTCATATTTGCATCCGGTGACTTACACTCGCCATCGTTTTAGATTAATTCCTGTCACAACCTTTTGATTTATGAATGCATAATAACTGAGGGCAGTGTCTGTGACTGTGAGCAAGTGCGTGCATGTGTGTATGTGTATGTGTGTGTGTGCGTGTGCGTGCGAGAATTTGTGTCTTCAAAGCCTTGACTTTTAATCTAACATGTTGCTTCTGCCTGGATGAGAGAAAATCACATTTTGCGATAATTGAGCGTGTTGAGAGGAAAAGATCAGACTCCTGGTGTGAAGGAGCATGAGCTGCATCATTGGTTCCATGTTTTACAGCAGCTTCTCATCTTTCCTTATCTCACATCAAAGGACTGAATGCAAAAGATTTTCTTCTCTCCACTTGACATTGTCTTTCCACATTCATTCCTTGTGTACATCATCCAGAGGTTAACATCTACTCTATCCAGTATGCACAGATATCAAGAGAATTGTTTTCTTCAGCTGTTGCTTACTTGAATTTTTTTTCTTTTTCTTTTTGTGGCCACTGTACAAGGAAATTGCAGAGCATTCTCTGTAGAGAAAGGCAAAAACTGTTAGTCATGAGACACATTTTTGATTATCTTTTGAATTTGAATTTTGTTATGGTGGAATTTTAGACATTTCTTCAATTATTTTTCCAAATCAGATGGATTTTATATGATTCCTTTGGTAGGGCAACTGGTACGGTGCAAGATTTGTCAATTTGATCCTTTATTCCTTCTTGTTTTACTTGTCCTGCAAATCAGTTCCAGCTCCCAGAAGGAATATTATTAGGTAAACATCAGTCTACTCTCATTTAGTGTTGCCAAAAGACTTTTTGCACGAATTGAGGATTTTCATGGAAAAACATCCCCACACCATTTACATTATTTGCCAAAACACTACTGTCTCCACTTCAATGATATTTAGTAAAGTAACTGAAGTGCACACAAGGGACTTCACAATGCATGTAATCTCTTTCATCATGACTCAATCCAAACTAAACAAGAGTCTGATATTTCTGATCATTTCACAGGAGTCTAAGCTTATCTGCAAACATTTCTGCCAGTGTCAAGTTTGCTTTCATTCGCCTTTGTGTTCCCACATCCAAAGTCAATCCTGAACAGCACAGAACAGACGACGGAGCAGGCAGAGGGCGTGATAATAACTGAACAAACAAACTGTGGGCTGAAACGAAAGCGGTTTTGCTGGAAGATCTATGCTCTCTCTGCTATTTATGTCACTTCACAAGAGTGAATGAATGTGAGTCTTGACCATTTTAACGCAGGCTCTACAGGGAAGCTCCCTGGTACATTTCTGAGTCATGGCTGAATATACAGTAGAAACTTAAAGTTTCTCTTTTTGCCACCCAGTATCGATAGGGTGTTCCCAGAGCTTGGATTAAAATCAAGACAGATTGCACAGTTGTTTTCTTTGCACTTCAAGAAATTGAGTGTTTTGTTCAATAGTAATTTATTTTTTGACCCAAAGAAAGTTTAACATGCTTTCATCTCTTGATTATTGCAACAACTTTTATTACTTTGTCAGAAGCAAGGATCTAGACTGTACAGAAATCAGCTGCCAGACTTTTATAACCAGAATCAGGCTTGACCACTTTGTTGTTGTTTATAATTTGCTGACTTGGGTGAACCACTCTGTAACTAGGGTTTGGAAAAGTCCCCTAGAAATAAAGATTCTTATTATAAATTTTGTAATGGTTTATAATCTTATTTAAAAAAGACTGTCTTCTCCTTCAGTCTTTTGTTTGATGTTATTTACATTTTGTTAAATTTTATTGATCTGATGTTTGCTGCCTTCCTGCCTTCTTGACATTTTGTGCTGGGTTGCGTTCATTATGAAATACTTTTGTTTTGAAAAATGCTCAATAAATAAATCTTGACTTACTCTCTTAGAATAAAACATGTTTGATTTAATCTTGATAGTCATGAATGAGACCAGCAAATAAGACGGAGACATCTGTTTTTGTTAACATCCTAAAATCACTGCAGACATGGTTTGATCTAAAAGTTAGGCTGGAGGCCAAATCAGCCCTTAAATTTCTCCATTAAGTTTCCTGCATTTGCTGGATCAAACAGATGGACTCCTGATACCCAATTACCATCTTCTGGCCGAAGTTTGCCACTGCTTGTAAAAGATGAAGACTGCTGAACAGACTTGGCAGCTAAACGTGTGGTTAAGTAATCAATATTTTTATTTATTCATTCATCAAATTGCAAAAAGACTGAAAACATTAAAAAAAAAACTTCATAAAGCTTTAATCCCTCTGTTGGTATCGTTAATGTTTGTGTTTTGTTCCAAGGTGCCACTGAAGAGGCTTAGAAGACTGAATCTAATGTCAAAAGCATCTCAGCTGCCAGGGTGCGATGTTGAGCTGTTGGAGGAGGAGTCACACATTTCCACTGTCTCAAACGGACTTTGCATGTCATTATATAGAGAGCGCTATGTTACACGGAAAGATCCTCGCAAAGCTGCCTTTCATTCCACCATCATACATGAGGGAGACTAAGCAGAAACACCAGGAGCTGCCTCACCACCTGCAGAAAGTCTGACACAGGAGAGAAAAACACTTCACCTACTGTCAGTGTCTGCCAAAAGGGCTCCAGGAAGAGACTCGGCTTCCAACACCTGCAGACACACTGGTGAATGACACTGGACTTAACAAAAAAGAGAAAAAAAAAAGGCTGTGTTTGTTTTCAAGATTTCTCTTTGCTTCACTTCATCTCAAACACAGCAGCTTGTCTGAGAGAAGAACTTAATCCGAAATCCAAAAACTGAATTACTTTGCTGTTTGTGTCACTCTGTCAGAAACAAGTAAGGGCACACACCGTCTAAACACACACACCATATGCTGTACAGTGTCAGTCTGTGAGGCAAGGCCTTGTGTTTAGATTTAACTTTGATCCACATACCAGGAACCTTTCCACTTCATTTATTATAGCTGTCTATCCCACACCCAAACAACCTGGTCCTCTGAGCTCATAGTGTGCGGTATAATCCTCTCAATTATGATCTTGATAATACTGTTATGAAAATACAAGAAAATGTACTGCATGTGAATGATAACGTTGAGGAGTTTGTGTGAGCCTAAGTGATGTGCAATCGCACAGAGTCCTCTTTAAAAACACAGAGTTCAATGAGCTGAGAGTAGTCTAACTAGGCAAAATGTGAAGAAGGCACATGTTCATGTACAGCAGCACAATAACAACAGCTGCCCAACAGCCTTCAACCATGAACAGGTTTTTGAAAACGAGCAGTGGCTTCCCACTGCATCTACACATTGATACATGAATAGAAAATGGTGAATATCATTTAACAAATGGTTAAAACAAAATGCAGCAGTTGTGGCTCTAGTTTGTTGGAGCAGGATAAAATGTTGCAGTGCAATGATAAAAGTTGTACAGTGCTGCGCCCTGCTGGTTCAATACTACATGTGAAGATACTGTGTTTCTGTTTTGTACTGGAGGTCATGAGGACTGGACTAAACCAACCAGGCAAATCCTGGCAAATCCTGGTCTGCCAGGAAATAGATTTTTAAAAAAACAAAAACAAACTGTATGCAACTCCCAAGTGTGAATATGTGTTACCACTTTCACTTTTCTATTATAGATAATAAGAATTATGCTTTACTCTTCATCTTGATTTTTATCTTGACCCCATGTTGATGGAACATGTTGCAGACACACGCTTCAGTTTATATGTAATGACTAAAGTTACATTATATATGGGGAAACACTCCATATACAGTACTTTACAATGAATATCAACACATTTTTTAATCACATTTTTTAGACAACAATCTCAGACTGGGCGGGACTGGGGATGTGTCAATCACCCTGATCCAGCCTTTGTACGGCGCGATGTAGGTTTCACTTTCTCTTGACAGTAAACGGAAAGGTTGTGTTTGCGTTTAGGAACTTCATGTGAAAATACGATTTGGGTTTTCTTTTTTTTTCTCTGGTGAAATAATTGACTGCTAACTTGAGTAACACTTGTTGTCACTGACACTGTGACAGCTGGAGTCAGTCGTTCGTGTTTAAGGTCGGCTTTCCTGTTTCCTGCCAAAGAGAACGGAGGTAGCGCAGTTCACACCGATCAGTGATAGATTTCCGATCTGTCTCTGTGTTTTCTTTTTCTGCAGGTGAAGTCATGTCAACTTTACTGGAGAAAATAAAACACTCATCCCAAGAGGCAGCTACTGTACTCCAACGTAAGTCACCATGTCTCTAAGGGCTGTGCTTCACCTGCCAGCAAACCGTGATGTATATGTTCATTTTACTGGCACAGATGAGTGTTTAGTCCTTCCTCAGAGGGACATGAACCACTGAAAACGAAATGCGATGAGCTAAATTTGAATCACCCTGCACCTCTGCAGATGCGGGCTTTGTCAGTGACTCAGATATCCAGTCCCTGACTCGAACAGACCTGAACGAGCTGTTTCCTGGAGTTGAGAACCTCAGACTGAGAAGAGACATCTTCGATATGATACAAAAAAAGGTAAGGAGCTAACGAGCTGAAATGTGTAGGTCTGATCAGAGGTGTAAATAGAGACAAATAACGTGGATAGTGACTAGTTATCAGGGGCTGCACAATGAACAAGTAAAATTCTCCATTATTATCATTCTGTGCTGTGTTGTTTCTGTTTCAGAAGCCAAACCATGTGCTCCTAGAAGAACCGGAAGGGCCCGCCCTAAATGAACTGCTGAGGTGTATGTACAGCATTCCTAGTTACTTTCACTTTTCCATGTTGATGGAGGCAGTATTTAGTATGTTACTACATCATCATACAAACTCTAACACACACAACCTGTTTCTCTACCTGTTCCAGCTGTGGCTTCAACTAATAGGGAGCTCTTGGCTAATTACATCTGTGTTCTGAAGGATGTGAAGACTCAAATGGAGGATGTGCTGCGCTGCATTCAGGCTCATATTGATATACTGGAGAACATCTCGCGAAATCAGGCAGATCCACAACCTGACAAAGGTTATAATGAAGTTTTAATTTTAACTTAGTATCATAGTATCTTAACACACACACACACACTGTGTGCAGAAGCACAAGGCTAATCTCATTCTCTTCCACTTCATACTCTTGTGACGTTTTGGAAGCTTTTGCTAAATGTAAACGATTCTGATTTCTAAAAAAGTCCAAAACATGCTATTGACTCTGAACGCTGTCTTTCTCTTTAGAAGGGTCCACCACAATGCAGACTCCACAGGAGGAAGGTGAGGTGTATAATAATTAGACACTCATCGGTTAAAAGTTAGGCTGTTGTGCATAGGATGTCCTTTGTAAGTACAGCAGCAGTAGTACTAGTAGCAGAAGTAGAACACAAGGGGCCTTGTGAGACATTGTTTATATAAAACAAGAGCTTCAGTTTATCAATGAACTGGCATAATGAACATGTGTTTGTAGTTTCTAAAAGCAATTGTTAAGGCTTTATATTTTTTTCTCTGGATTTTGAGGACATACACGCACGAGAGAGTTTAAGAATCATTTTATTCTACTGAGGTTCACTCAGTTCTTGCAAATGTAAACATCTGTATCGGCGCCACAACCATTTTTCTTTCTCTCGCCACAGTGAAGTACCAGATGATTGTCACCGGTAAAACCTTTGATGCCCATCTGCAGCTGATGGAACAAGTGAAGGGTCAGGTTCAGGATGGGGTTCAGTTCACTGAAAGCAGTCAGGATTGCAAGATTATTATTGTCTTCTGCCCAGTTGTTTCTCGCATCGGGGCGGATGTTGAAGCAGCGATGACTAGTGTTAAAGGTAAGGAAAAGTGTTTTTTCAGCCCACTGATATTGAACAATAAACAGTCATTTGTTTACCATTTGGTTGGAATTACAAAGTTCGTTCTGACCTATTTGATCAATGTGAAGTTACCAACATTGATTTATATGATATACTTGTATAAGAGGCTTTTATGGTATTTACAATTACACAAAAAATATAGATCTTTTGATTATCATTTCTGGTCAATGTCTCAGAATTGCATTCAACTCTTTCACTAGCGTACAATTTTGAGCTCGTAATTTTCCATTCTTACTGTCCCCTGCTCCTTACTCTCTTTTGCTGTCCACAGACGATAAACCTGTCATTCTGGTGTTAATGCATCATACACGTGATCCCACGTGCACAATCTCTAGGAGGACTTGGACTGACGGTACTCGCATTGGGTTGCAGGTCAATGTTTTCTACCATGAGACAAAAAATGGGTTATTAAAGTGTGAACAAAACGATGCAGCTGTCTCAGAAATACTAAAGGAATTACAAAAACACTGTAGTAATAGTGCTTTGACTCCAGCTGTTTGTGGCAACAATAGGGGTTTTTTCGGTGTGTCATTAAGGATTCCAAATCTGAATATACATTTGTGATTTGAGAATTTGTGAAAATTGTGATGATCATGTATCATCATCACATTAGAAACAAGAAACGCTGAGAATAGAATAGAATAGAATAGAATCTTGATTTGTGTATGTCAGTATGCTAATCATTGGTGTAAATATATGTGAGTAGAGGATTCCAAGTCTCTTTTTTTCACATAGACTGTCACATTTCTAAAGCTACCACCAGTGTTGTGTCTTTGTACAACCAGTCAACACACTGTGTATTATCAATCAATCTTGATAAGATTTTACTCACTAGAGACAAAAAAGCTAATTTCTTCATTGCTACAAGTGCTTTTGGACATTTTATTAATTTAGACAATGATAATATAATTACTTCTGCAAGCTTTTTGATTACATTGAACTTTTGAGCTGCAATTGAACTTAAACTTTTCAGTGCATTTGAGCTTATGGAAAGGGCTGTTTTGAAATATGCTCAAAAGTAAGCATGGCGTTATACCGTTGATAATGTGCGGTGGCTGTGCAATAGAGCTGTGTTGCTGTTTGCTCTGTAAACCAATGCACCAAACTTGTTTTAAAGAAACATTACCATTAGGCTAACATTAGTCTTTAGTTTTTATATACTGTTACAGTTATACAGTTTTTATATATAAATGTACAGTTGAGGGATTAAACAGTCCAGTGACCAGAACACTTGATTGATCTAAGAGAGCCAAATCAATAAATAGATACACAAATAAAAGGAAAATGAATCTTTTGATCATTTTTGCTGTAGCTGACTGTCTCAGAAAGCATGTAAAATGTGTGATTATTATGTGCAATACTTTCAATAAACTTCAATTATGAGCATGATTATAATGACTGAATGATTCCTCAGTTTTTAGCTACTAAATATACTTTTTCTGATGGTATCATATGTATGACCAAACACCAGAAACTACATAAACCATGTAGAAACAAACAAAAACAAAACAAAAATCAACTCTGCTCATTAAAGGCTTTGAGAGTTTTAAAAATGTACATAGTTTACCTCTCTTAACATAACGTGTACTAAATTTACTTTCGCACATACAGCAAGGTTTTAAAGTATGGCTGATTTCTAGTGCCCACAATGATAACTGGGCTGTTGCCAAAATACAGATGGACAGTTTTGACTTAAAGTATATTGTATTCAGAGCTCAATTTGTTTCAATAATTCAGTATAACGAAGTGGTTTATCATACAAATTTACACTCAGCATACTTAACTAAATTCTTTAAGTTAATTCCTTTTGTGCAAAAGTTTTTTTTTAAATAATTCAACTGCTGGGGCTTTTATTTTGAAAAGAGAAAATCCATTTTGCTCTGAAATATCAGACCGGAAGTATGACACTGTTTACAAACAGAAGCTGCTTCCGGTTTGTACCCCAAATTAGCGCTTGTGCTTAAATGTTATTTCCCAGTCAAAAGACTGCCACCGACGGGCTTTCTACAACAACTATTTAAGGCCAAGTCAAAAATGTCATTCTGTTAGTAGTTTTGCTACCTAGCAGCACAACTCCGTTAGAAACAGTTAGCTAACAGTTGGCTAGCTCAGTCTAACTTCAGCGTGGCAGTTTGATTTTATTCAACAGGTGTTAGCGACAAAGAGAGAAGGTCTCTCTTTAGAGGCTTCTCATCGGTACCCGTCCTGAAGAGAGTTGAAGGCTAATATTTTCTTTTTTGCGTTTAGGCTAGCTATAGTTAACTGTAAAGTCTGATCAACAAGCTGACTGTTAACGTCAGTTTGCACGTTAGCTAAAACTTGTCACATTCGTGTCATGCTCCTCGGCCGCGTCCTGTTGAGCCTCAGGTCGCCGTGTTCAGAGGGTGTTTGTTTACAGAGGATTTTTGCTGTCAATGAAGTGTCAGTTCGGAGGCTGCATCACATACACGCCAATCACTGCAAGCTTAAGCCACCTACACACCGGTTCGGACCTAAGGTAATGACATTGAAGTCCTGGTAGAAGAAACACTCATGCTGTCCTCAGTTCAGTCAACAAAAACTGTTTACATCACTCTTCTCTGTTTTAGGCTTTAGCACAGACCTGTCTTTATCAGCCAAAAGTGTATGATATGCAACCAGTCAGTATCTCCTATGGCAAAGAAACCACTGCGATTGCCTCAGATGGTGAAGAAGATGAGGGTGGTGAGGGCGAAGATGTGGTTGAACAGGAGAGTGGGATAGAAAATGAGGAACTGAAGAAGAAAATGATGACTCCAGGCCAGGTGGATTCAGGCAGCATGGAAGTCCACCAAGGGACGGCTGACGCTGGAGCCTCCACTGTGTCTAGTGAGTAGTACTGACTGAGATAATGTCTGGGTTTGCCAAAATTGCTACACAGTACAGACTGATTGGGTATGCTCAAAAAATCCAGCTGAGGCAGTGCCACATTGTGCTGGATGGACAGCCTTTCCACATAATTTAAAATTAGTATGTAAATTGGCACATGCTGGTTATGTGGCAAACAAAAATCAGGTGTGCCAATGGCTTGGTAAGCAGTGGAGACTAGTAAACACATCCTTTGTGTGGCTTGACACATTTATATTCAGATGTAATCGTATAATGAGATTGTACTGCCTTTTCCAGTGCTTGTAACCTGAACACAACTTCAGTGTAGCTTGATTTATATTTGCATGCAGCTTAATGGATAGTGGTTTAGCATGTTGCCCAGACTACTTCAGTATGACTGAACATCTCTGATCCTCTAACATGATACGTGTAATTTTATATCATGACATCTTTAAATATTGTCATGTATAAAAAAATCTGGAAAATTAAATAAAGTGGTTAATGAACGATTAACTAGACTTAAATGTAAAAATAATTAAAAACACAACAAATCAGTCCTCCTTCTTGATTTGTAGCATTGTTTACAATGGACAGATACACCCATAGATTTATTACACCATTTTCTGGAAGTACAGTCCTTCACTTAATATGCAGCAAACTGTCCTCATAGTTGTTTTCCTTTTTGATTAACATACCAATCAATATATTATGGCACTGGCCACTGAGCTCTGCAGAAGAAGGTTCAATGTAGTCTTGAACCATGCTCATCACCTGTGCATGTACACCATGTGTATGAGTGAGCTTTTGTATCCGTATTCATACATATACAGTATGTGTGTTTGTTGTATTGTAATGTTTTGTTCTTGCCAGCTGCTACAGGATCAAGTGACAAGAAGACAAAGAGGAAGATGAGGAGAGAGAGGAAGAAGCTTATGAACAAAAAGCTCAAGTCACCTGATACTTTGGACAATTTGATGTCAGAGCTACCGTTTGCTCTGACCAGCCCCACCGCATGGAAGGAGCTAGGATGTATGTACATTAGTATCATATTTTAATTAATCTTTGAATTAAAAGTTTGAATTTCTTTTTTTAATCATTTGAAGGCTAAAGGCTGGAAGGTCTGATTTACTGACTAGCAAAGTCATGCTGCAACCTCGCAGCTGACGGAGTTGCCAGCTGCCTGTATTATTGACTACCTGACTGTGATTTCAGTTTGAACTAATAACCATCCTCTGTAGTCTCCAACCCAGAGTCAACCCAGAAAAAGAGAAAGAGGAAGAGAGGAGACAGTGGAGGTCGAGTGGACAGTGAGGAGGACGGAGACAAGAAGAAAAAAAAGAAAGAGAGCCAACGACCCAACTACTTTGTCTCCATCCCTATTACTAACACACAGGTAAGGAATTACTGTGCTGTTCACATACTTGAGTACTTTAAGGCTCATGCTGGACCTTTTACCCTGTTTATTGCAAAATTACAGCTACTTCTATCAAAACACTTTGCCAACTGATTATCACTTGATTCACTTTTTGGTTAATGGTTTGCTTCTTTCAGCTCACACTATGCTTTGGACAACAGTTGGCAGTATTAAACATTGATAAAGATTTATAGTAAATTGGCTTAAACATATGTCAACATCAGTCTGATACTTCATCCAATTCCTACCTTGTTCATGCTACAATAAGAGTGATAGCACTATGGCTATCCTCTCTTGACCAGTTGCTTTGTTTCTGGTAGTAAGGCTTTTTTTGTTGTTGATTTTGTGAAGCTAATAAAATCAATCAATGTCTCGTCATGGGTTACCAATAGTAGTAAAGATGAGGGAGGCTGTTTCAGAAACCCTTTGAATTCTCCTTGTTTGGAGGAGACTCTAATCTGTTCTCTCCAGATCATTGATGAATTCCGTGTTTGACAAAAAACATTCAACATTCAATTACCTGACTGCTGATGACACTGACATCTTATTGCTTATTGACCAAAAGGCTCCTCTGAAAGGCGCATTGGTTTATCCTTATGGTCATCATGTATCGACCCCTCATCTGTAATGCTGAACTGCAGAAGCTGCCCCTCTATTCCATCTCTTCCTCCGACCTTCCTTCTGCTCTTTCCTACCAGGCGAGTTCTTGGAAGATGAGGAGGGATGGTGAGGGAAGAAGTTGAATGACAAACTGTTACTGAATGTGGTGACTGGTAACTGCTGATCATTGAAAGTGAATTTGTCCAATGACAGATAAGCTCAGCAGTGACTGAAGTCCAAGAGTTGATACTTCAGCAGGAGCCCCAGTTGGCCAAAGCCATGATCCCCGTCCCAACTCTCCACATCACTCTGTTAGTCACCCATCTCGCCAATCAGGAACAAATAGACCTGTGAGTGGATGCAAACATATGGCAACATATACACAAACATACAAACAAAGTCAGCAGACATTACATTTAAATACATGTCAGTTTTTTTTTTGTTTTTTTTTTAGAAAAGCTTTCAGTTTTACAGATTTCTAAAATAGCTGAAATGAAAGAGTGTGGGCCGTATGGCATTGAACCGGATCGATACTGTATGTAATGCAGAAACAGCGACATTGACATGAGTCATACTTAAATGTCAAACAGCCAATTAGCTGGCAGAAGCTGGGCTACCAGAATTTACAGTTCAGTGTTCAAATGTTCAAACAAATCAGATTCCAATATTGGTGCCAGTATATCGGCAAAATTGAATGCAATACAATGTTACAGTTCAAATACATTTCATTATTGATTTGTGCCTCCCCTAATGCACCCACTTATTTAGTCAGATAAATACTGACTGGTTGACTGACTGATGCACACGTACACAGACGCGCGCTGTACATTATTTTTATACAGTGACTGATTGTTATGCCTTGTGTCTAATCTATGATTTAGAATAAAATGACTGATATTCAGGCAGACAGAGTACCACAGTCATGTTTTCCCATGCTAGTCCATTCATTCCCTGTGATGCTGTACATTATCATAACATCACAGATCAGATAGCCAAACAAAGTCTGGTTGCAGTAATGAACGGACAGACTAAAGTTAGTGCTTGAAGACGGGGATGCAGTGTTCTGCAGTGACTAATTACCAGCGCGCCACATTAGATACAGCTTCTGTTTTATCTCTTCCTCACAGCACTTCCAGGAGAACTGTACAAAAGGCCTATATATCTTTCAGCTTTAGATTCCTGTAATGAGCCTTGAAAATATTGTTGAAGAGAGTTTTAGGAAGGACAGTCACTGAGGCTACAGCGTTTGTAGACAGAGCTTTTTATTCCAACTAAAAATCAATAGCCAAATGCGGCAGACACACACTGATAACGCGACTGTGCTATCAGCGCGGAAAAATCCCACAAAGTATGGGATTTTAGGAAATACATATTGCCCACACTACATCCTAATTCATGGTGCACAAAAATGAAAATTTCAGAGTAAAGTTATAATTGTAACATTTCATAAGAGTGTTGGAAATGGTGGGACCATGTTATGTGATGATACTGATGCTTAATCTACATCAAGTAGAAGATTGTGTCGTTGGTAATCACTAGATTCTCTTGTTATGTAATGTGAGAGGCAGGAAGAGAGAGGATTAAGTTGTGAATTGGCATGCGTGTGCGCGTGTGTCAGTGTGTGTTGTGTGTATATTCATGTGTATATTTCCTTTCAGAGCAGCAACTGTGCTGGCCCAGGTCGAGCCGTCATTGGCTGAGCTGCTGGGCGGGCGGGATCTGGTGCTGCCCTTCTCAGGCATCGGTCATTTCAGGAAGGAGGTGGTGTTTGTTGGGCTGGCCTCCGGACAACACAGACACACACTGGATAGCCTGGCAGGTCAGTGACAAACGTTTAGCTTTTCACTCCCCTGTCATCATCTATCGCCTCTGTAAGTCTGTCACATTGATGTATAGGCTGTAGATACTGAATTAATTTTATTTTATAAGTGGTTTTCGTGATGAGTTTTGCTAGAACATACATCGCATTATTGAATGTTACTGGGATACATCACTTGACTTTTTGTGTCCCTGTGGAGGGAGGTCTGAACTTGGGGTCGGCTGAGGAGGTGGGTAGCCGGTTGTAGGGTTTATTTTCTTTCTTAAGGACGCTTGAATGTGGTCATGGGGGCTTTGCTATGGGAGGTCAGAGATTAGACAGCTTTAGGCTATGAGGCTATGAGTTCATTGGTGGTAAAAGCCTGACTTTTGTCCTGACCTGGAGATCAGGTTAAAAGTAGAATCCCTGAAATAAGCAAGTAGTGTCAGTGTGTCACTGGCCAGGGCCCAGTTTGAGTCTTTAACAGAAAATAAAACATACAGTGTGCTGATGCATGTAAACTCTAGTCATTGTAAGTCAACCACATGCACTGATTTGTTATCCAGTGTAACTACATCCTCTTTCTAAAACCAGCGTAAGTGGATTTGGTGAAATAATGTGGTATTTGCGGTCTTTTCTCTGTCGCTTTCTTTTTAAACCTTTTCACTTTGTGTGTGTGTCTGTGTCTGTGTGATACATCTACTTGTCTTCTTACATTTGTCCGTTTACATGATTATACTTGAGTGGGGCTGAATGCCGAAGCATTTGTGTGTATGTTTTTGTGTTGTGCCTTAGGCAACAACATTAAGCCAACATTGCTAAGAGGATTCTCACTCTGTTGCTCTTATGACACCAGCACACACACACACGTAGACAGAGTAAATGAGCTCACATTTGCTTAATGCTGTCCATTTCCACTCTGAGATACCAGCTAAAATGGAAATATGCTGTGATTTGACACTTGCTTTTGTGTACACTCTCACAACAGAAAATAAGGGACTCACAAGGTGCTGGTTCTTTGTGTCTGGCTCTGGGTGAGTTGATGGCGTTTATAAATGTATATTAAATTAACTGAACATGCAGTATTGGAGCAGCATGTTTAGATTCTGCTTTTGTGTGGATTTCCTAGCATTCAGCTGCCCAGATCCAACCAAATGCTCCATTTGGCATATTAGTAATGGCAAAGCTGAGACAAACCCAAAAGGCATTTCATCTCTGCTTGGTATAACATAGGAAATGCAATAAATTAATCATTTAGAGATATGGATTGTAATTGTGTGGACATTTTTTCATTGGTAATCAGGTACAGAGGCTGTGATTAACTTTTCATACCAAATTGTCAGAGAGGGTTGTAGTGGAGGTGGGTGTGTCCTCCTACTTAAAAAAAATTTGAAGCCTCTGATTGGACTTATGCTTCTCCATCAAACTTTCTGTGCCTCTCAGCAGACATAAGAGGCAGACCCTGCATAACTGACCCAGTCAAAAACAACCAACCCTGACCCTTGAGTGACTGAGTTAGTGCAGAAGTCACATTGATGTACTTGTGTTTAAAACAACATTTATTTGTGAAACATCAGTCCACAGTATGCATTCCCTATTCCTATGAAATATTTGATCTAACTCATTTTGCTAGAGGAGCTTTGCTTCAGTGTATTCAGTGTATTGTTCTAAAACTCTTTTAAAAGTTTTGCCTAGTATTACTTTTATTAAATGAAATTGTGGTTTTGGAGTATCACATGAGTCTATATATTATTTTAATACCATTAAAATTTCCATGTATGTACTACAGATGTAGACTTCAGCTCATTGTAAAACCATGCTATTGGAAAAGTTAGATTTTAACATGGATCCTTCCACAAACTTCTATGTACAGTTGTGAAGTGAAAAACAAAACAGAGACTAGAAAAGATCACAAACAGGGTTAGGGTTCAGTCCACATACTGTTGTTGCTGGAAGAGTAAAATTAGGATGAGGCAGGAAGTCGGACTCTCTCGTCCTCTTGTCTGCTCTCTCCACCTCTGTTATTGATTATATACTAAGCTTTCTCTCGCTGTACAGCCCCTCTTCTAAAAATACCTCTTTGGTTTCCCTCTAAACCTCATCGGTCGGTATGTGCGTCTTTGTCCGTGTGTGTCTGTCCTTGGAGGTTGCCTGTGTGTTTGTGCCCGCTGTTGGTGTAACTGCCTTTGTCTGCGTGGTAAAATGATACTCCAGCAAAAAGCTTTTTTTTTTCTCCATCCTCTGACACACATTCTCAGCCGTCTGCGTATATCTATTTGTGTCTTCCATTAGCACTTATATAAAAGTCCATAAAGAGGATTTGAGATATTTAATTGGGAGGAAATAGAGGCGGATGTATGGCCTACACATGATGTTGTGGGGTCATCTGTTACATCCTACACATGATGTTGTGGGGTCATCTGTAACATCCGTCCTTTCTCTATATGGTAACATTTACATTATGTCAAATTACAACCTTCCTCTTTGGCCTTAATCATTAATGGTTGCTTATATAACTTTTGGTGTTTATAAAACTTTGCGTATGTTTGTTGCAGAGTTGTTACGGAGGCGTTTTGAGGAGCAGGGCCTTCTGCAAGGAGACAGTCGAGGGTTTGAACCCCACCTCACCATTATGAAGCTGTCCAGAGCATCAAAACTACGATCCCAGGTACGCACATGTGGGCTTAACATATGAACATACCATAAGTGTTAGCCAACATCATCTCATTAATCTAATATTCCTTTTACCACCAATATTTGTCAGACTGTGATGGCATTTTTTTTTTTTTGCTAATTTTTCCTTTTCCTGCTTTTTAAAGACAATTTAAATTGCTTAACACAATCTTAACCCATTAATTGAACTTTTATTTGTACTAACACCACACCACGTTAAGCCACAGCTTTCCTGTATAAATGGAAATACAGTATGTTCCTCCACACTGGGGTATCAGGAACATGAACTAAATTGAGGCTGGTGCATTGTGCATACACATACAGTATGCAGAAATAGCTCATTGATGTTTTTTTTTTTTAAACTATAGAGGTAAAGTCATTATATTAATTGTTTATTATGTTCAGCAGTTCCTGTAGTTAAACGAAGTTGCAATGTCACATTTTGGTTTTAACAGATAAAGTGAGAATAGTTTCCCTTGCTCCAAAAAAAAAACAAAAAAAAAAAAAACCGTGTTACATTTTCATCCTGTGCTGAAACATTTTTATGCATGATGCGTTTTCATGCTTTCATGCGCTGTGCCACGTTAGCTTACTGTCTTTTAGCAAACTGAGAGAAAAGCCAAACAGCTGCAATGTTACTTCTCTGTCCCCAGCCGTCCTTTTTATTCCCCTCACCTCTCAGCGGCTGTAAAATGTGTCATCCAGTAATTAGATGCCAAGTTATTTCTCCAGCCAAAACTACTAGTGGAAATAACACGCCTGCTGTGGCATTTTGAAAGAAATGTGAGTGTATGTAATGTCATAGTTTATGGTGTCAGGCTAAGAGCCAACTACTATACTGGGATTGATGAGAATAAAGTATGAGGGAGAGAGAAAATGGTGGAGTGATTGGGGTGAAGGGTGGAGAGGACGGAAAGATAAAGGATGAGCAGTGGTCAGGAGGTGAGAGACAGAGGAAGGACAGCATCTGTCTTCTTTTTTCCCTTGACACCTGATGACATCTTATCCTGCCTGGCGCCTGATGAGCGGCATTCTTGTCCTCCCCCAATCTGTGTGTGTGTGTGTGTGTGTGTGAAGCTTTGTGTGTGTCAGGAATGAACCTGCATGTCCTAAAATGTGTGAATAACATCACAGAAACAGCATTTTCCTTGTGCTCCTCAGGGCATAAAGCGCGTGGATCCAGCCCTTTACTCCGACTATACTAACAAGTAGGTGCCCGGTTTTTCCATATAACTAGCAGCGTATTTGGGCAGCCAAGTACACTGACAAATTTTTCAGGGTCAGTACTCTGCAGTGAGATGTTAATATATAATAACATATAATGTCAATATATGCATAGTAACAGGAAAGAAAGACCCTAATCTCTTTTTCCACAAGTCCAGTTGTAAGTTTATGGCAATTTTGTGACTTACTGGTGTCTTAAAATTTATCATGACCTTACAATTTTCTTTGAATTTCAAATGTGTACCAGTTTTATTTGAACACTATCTGCTGAAGGCATCAACACTCTCTTCTCTGTCTTACACTTTCTCATCCTCTCTTTGTTTCTGTCACTGAAACACTCAGGTTTTTTGGAGACCAGACAGTGGAGCGGGTGGATCTTTGTTCCATGTTGAAAAAGAAGCAACAAGATGGATATTACCACACTGAAACTTCTCTACATCTTGGTTAGTGCATTTTGCCCAGTCCTCACTTCCTGACACCTTAAAATCGCTGTTTGAGGGTTAGAATTGGGTTTCAGTTAGGGTTTGGGATTCATTTTTGATGGTTAAGGTTAGGATAAGGGACTAGGGGATGCAGTATGTCAAGGCGTGTCCTCACAAAGATAGATGTACAAACGTGTGGAGCACATCTGCCTGTCAGGTACAATATGGAGCCACTAGAGGGAGCTGTTTGCTAACAAGATAACAAGCTTTTCTGTGATGGTGGGGCAGAATTGCTCACAGAAGCAGCTGATTTTTGGGGTAGGAAATTGCAACAGTTTTTAATTGTTTGTTTTATTTTTAATCTCTGTCATTGAACTTGAAGGGGATTCGCGTATTCCTTCCATTCTGTTTGTGTCTGTGTCGTTCAGTAAGATGTCTGAAACTGAATTTATAAAAGATTTTCAAAAGGTTGTTTGTGTGGCAATGATTGGTATAAATGGTATTTTTCATACCAGTTATAAAAAAAAATGGACTTGCTGGATTTTTGACTGGGTGGCATATTTTTGCACAGGGTTATGTAACACTATCAGACTTCATGTGCTCAGCAGAAACTAAAAGAAAGGCAAACAGGCCTAATCAAACACAGTGTGGATACTCAAGGGCTGTTATGACTGTGTTGGCAGCAGTACACACATACTTGGTATGGAGTTGGTGTTTTTAAATGAATAGAAGTGCTCGGTTCAGTGGGATGGGATAAAATGGGATCAAATGTGGCATAGATTGGTTCAGTATGTTGCAGAATTAAATCAGCAGATTTCTGTATTGTGTCTTTTTTGCTCCCTTGATGTTGAGCTTGTAAAAGACCTTTTATGGAGCAGTTTACAGTATGTTGCTATGTAGCCCCACATAAACTAGAGATGGCACTGCTGACCACTGTGGGACTTGTAGCCAGACAGGCAGTATCTTTGTGCTCTTAGTGTCTAGCCATTGCTGGAGCCTTGTAACAGCATGTTAGTAGCAAACAGGGAATCTCTTAAACAAACTTTTAGAGGATTACTTTATGGGTGTATCTGTGGGTGTCTGTTTTTTTTATGTCCACAGATAAAGCAGCTGAGAAGCCTCTTTTTGTTAAACATCATCTGACCCAGTTTTTGCTACAGCTAAAACAACACTCCAAGCACCGATTTAAGATGCAACAAGTGTGTAGCTTTGTAGCTGCTGTGAGCCAAGATTGATTGGCAAGGATAATAGCAAATTCATTGTCTCCTCTTTCCTAATGGCACTTGTCTGAAAGAGATGTAAAAATCAATGTTAGCAATGCCATTTAATCATTTAAACTGCCTTGTTATGATTCAAAGAGGCATGCAGCTTAAAAGAAAAAACCTAGGTAGAATTTTGAAGGTATTAATGATGCACAGCCAATTTCAGAGGCTGTACAGTAACAGAACATTATAAAACATAATGAATGCTCCCAGTGAAACCAGTCATGCACTTAGATTGGAGGCAAAAGTGGCAGCTTTTCAGGGTCTGTTTGTTTTTTTGTAAAAATGTTAAAAAACAGAAACCGTGGCATCAATTTTGAGTTGAATGCAATGACATGAAAGCAGTGACTGTATCTCTCTGTCTAGAGAATCCCTGATTTGAACTGCTAACTAACACACTCTGTGGTTATATTAAAACCAGTGTTATGATGATCACAACCATGTAAACTGACAGATAAACCAGAACATATTTTGCTTTGTAGCTTGATGCTTTACCGTTATGGCTTAAAATTAGCTTAATATCCTGTAACTGGAGTACCTTAAATCTGTAGACATGGGTTATGCAGAAGGTTATGTTTTAAAACAGTAATGTTCAAAGGAAAAAAAAAATCATGCTAAATGAATCATTTAGGAAACATATTTAGGAAAATGTGTTAGTGCTCATTTGTTTTTCAGGATCACCAGTAGCCACATAAATATATGAATAAATGATCACACTGTTACCATGGAGTTAATAGGATTAATGTATACCCCTGGGTATACATAAGCATATGCTTATGTATACAGGGTAGAGTATGCAATGGATTGACAGGGACTCCCCAAGTCCCACTGTCAAGTAGCTAATTGCTGTGTGTCTGTGTGTGTATGCTCCTGTGTGTGTGTGTGTGTGTGTGTGTGTGTGTGTGTGTGTGTGTGTGTGTGTGTGTGTGTGTGTGTGTGTGT
>JBBMJY010000011.1:12006151-12040705 GCA_037833715.1 Toxotes lorentzi
GTGTGTGTGTGTGTGTGTGTGTGTGTGTGTGTGTGTGTGTGTGTGTGTGTGTGTGTGTGTGTGTGTGTGTGTTTCTGGGTATGTGTGTGTGTGAGAGCTGTCAGCATGAGTGGAACTAGGCTGTCACAATGTTTTGTGGATCACTGGGTTGTCTGAGAGAGACAAAGAGCGACAGTGTGTGTGTGTGGGAGTGAGAGACAGAGGAGGGGGGTGTTTACTTCACACTTCTCATCATCAAAAAGCTTGTGTTTTTGTCAAGTGTTTTTCCACAACAATACATACATATTTAAAATGCGCGAGAGGTAAAAAATGAGCACCACATCCAGTTCTCTGAGTTATAATGCTTGCTGTCTGTGGAGGAAGTGATAGGAATTAAGTGTCTGTCACCCTCGAGCTTATAAGTTAAACGGGCTTCTTAAATCAAGTCTATGTAAATTTCAAAAGAAAAAATATCACAGTCATCCTTTTATAAATGCCAAGTTGAATTCATAAGAAGAAGAAGAAGTGTTTTTTCTGTTACAACCTTTTTGGTCTGGTAGCTTAGGGTGGCTAGTGTTTGCAGCATTAAATAGATATTTGAATGTCACTGACATTAACGAGTCAGTTTGCTAACTTTGACGCTTCACTGCTTGTGCTACTTTGACAGTATGTTTTAACATGTCCCAGATTTTTTTTCATTGTTTAATGACAAAGTAGAGGAAGGCAAACTCACTGCACATCACCAGGAGACATATTTGTTGTTATCTGCATGTGTTCCCATCCCACTCTCTCCATCAGATCACATGATGGTGTATTTAAAGCAACTGACTCAAGAGAACCTTGGGAAAGGAAAGGAAATTCTGCGTGAGCTTATCCTTGTGTAGCCACAGTGGCTGCTGTTCAGCTGAAGTTACACTGTCTGCATGGTTTAAACCTGCTTCTCTTTTAGCTTTAATAACTTCTTAAGAGAACTCTCACCAGGACATTTATTACAATAAGGAGAATTAATTAACAACAATACTGACATGCTGTTTTGCAGAGAAAAGTTTGTGTTTTTTGAGCTGAGATCTTCATTAAGGCGCGTGCTGGTTGCTGGTTATTGTCGAGCTGAAATAATAAAATTAGCTCCTCAGAGGCATTGCCGTTACACACAGCATGCTATTAAATCAATACAGGATAAATTTAGCCTTACTTGGGACAAATTGCATTCTCTTTGCGGTGGCCACAGTGTCACGACTGTCACAAGACAGATATTCATGTGGGGAGGCAGGACAAGGTAGGAAAACACACCAGCAGCACAGACACCTCAGCATCCCAATCTCAATCAATTAACTGAATTACAGTTACAACACTGACAACACTCTTCAGATTGATTAACACATCTCTCCTACCTTCTAACAACACCACTTTGACAAACATATAAGACATCTTGTGATGGACTACCTGTCTCGCGAGAGCAATTCTCTTTAAGTTGACTTTCACAACTTAAAGACACATGAATGAGAAACAGCGACTACGCTGAAGGTAGAAAAACACATTCATCCATCTAAAGACGCATGTGTTGACAGTGGCCAGCATCCACACTCGAGCTTTAAGTCTCTGTGATTTAAAGAAAAGCCAAAAACACATGTTGAGCAGAGAGTGACGGCACGCTGTCACCATTGGAAAGCGATTACTCAGCCAGAAAACAGCAGTCTTATTGCTCACTGACGACAAAGATGCAGCAGGGAATAAGTCATTGACTCTTCATCTCACAATTCAACAGATTTGACAGAGAAATCGCTAATAACATGAATAGCTGAAATTACAGGGCAGCTGCATTGAATACTGTTAATTTTCAGTAAGTTCTGACACCGAAATTACTTATAAATTATTGCATCAAAATAATGTTAGTATTCATAGTGAAATATGGACCTTATGTGGTTGGGAGACTTGGAAGAAACAGTTCCATGTGTCATCTGTGGTACACCACTGAGTCTGATACCGCCGCTTACATGATATCATCCCATCAAGCTGTGTAAATTACACCAGAGAAGGCAAATGCCTACTGGTTGAACTGATTCTTGGTGGGGTTATCCTCCTCTAGATCCCTGTTCCTCACAGTGTGCCACTGAGGTTCAGTGTGCTTTCTCTGGTGGTGCACAGTGGTCAGCGTCTGATGTGTGCCTGTGTCTGTAGGTTAATCCCATAACGCACAGTACAACATAATCCACAGAAAGCCCAATGATACACAGCTCAGTAAGATGTGTTGTGTGTGTGGGGAGGAGGGAGGAGGCCAGAATATATAGACCGTGAGAGAAGATGGGGTGAAAATACAAAAAGCGAGGTTTTCTTGGACCATTTTGTATCGTCACACTGTTTTGACATTATCGTTTGATGCGTTGGTATTATAAAAAATATTGATTATATCCACTTTTAGGATTGTACATTGAAAGTGCAGTGGTTGTGAATTAGGATTACAACTCGTTCCTGTGCTCATGCCATGTCTTCTGTTTTCCTCTCTTCTCTAGTCTATATACTAAAGGGGAAAGGGCATGAAATGTTGAGTTGTCTGGTCCACTTCTGTTTTGACAGATGGATGAAAGTTAATAACTCAGAACAAGACACTTAAGTCTTTAGCCTCTTTCTCGTTGCACACGCTGCTCTGTTGGAATGTGATGTTAACGTAAGCAAACGGTTGGAGATAAATCAACAAGTGTTTGTATATGTGAGAGAGATGACATGCTTTTGTTACTTACATTAAAAAAAACTCTTTACACGCAGAAACATATATATGTAAAGACACTAATATATACATGCAGAAGCCCACAGACACAAATACACACCATTACAAATGCATAGCACTCAAACAGCACACGCTGAAGGACAGATAAGGTCAGTCACGTCTGTACAGACTGTGCTGCCTGGCTTTTTCCAATAAAACGAGTCTTTGGCAGTGTTCATTTTCCGGTCGCCAGCAGTGAATGCCAGCTGATGCAGTTTTCTAATTTGCATGTAAGTGGGCTAATTTCTCTCTGCAGAAATAGTGAATCAGGAGACTGCAACATTTGAAGGACCAAAATTGAGCAGTTAAGTGTTGTTTAACAGCATTCAGGGATTATTGATGCCATAAATATAAAAAGCAGTGTAACATTACTAAACTGGAGTTTGTTGGGTTTTTGGTTTTTTTGCCATGACATGGCAAAATTGGATAAAAACAACAACAACTATACAAATATATGCATGAAAAATTGATTTTTCTAGTAGAGGGAAGTACAACAGCTTTGTTGTACATACGTATATTGGAAGCTCTATCTGCGTTACTGCTTTAAGGCACCCACTGTGGAAAGATTGGCATCACTACTGGCTCTGTTTCTAATAATTAATGGTGTTGAATAGACTCTAAAAGTCCCTCACCCCTCTCCCTTTCCCTCCCTCTCTCTTCTAATTCATTAGAGTGAGAGAGCATCTGAATTTCTAATTCATTACAGGGAGCAACTGAATAAGGTCTTTGTTGTAGTATTGCGTTGTGTATATCCATCTCAGAACACAGGAACATTACCAAAGTTTGTTTGGTGATCGCAGCATAACATTCTAACACGATGAAGGCTGACTAATTTCATGTCCTGAAAAGCACCGTAGGACATAATTCTACAGCTGAGGAAAGTCTTTGAGGGGAGGAATTATTAATGGCAATCCAACAGCCAGAAAGCTTATTGTTAGATAGAAATTAAAAAGCCTTGATTAAATATACATTGCAGCAAAAGAACTCTCACCAGTGGGACTGGTGGGCCTGATGTAGGGTGTCTGGTTATGTGGCATTCATGTCATAATGTTTAGGCCGTAATTATGATCAAAAAACCATTAGCGTCTGCCTCTTTGTTGTCAGACACGCAGAACTTGTCGAAGTGTAAACAAACCGCTGGAAAATGGCTGCGAATCTACCACTAATACAATCGATTCATGTTATGTATGTTATTTATGTTATGTCATGTATGTTATCTCGTGTTGGTATCTAAATCTGCATTGGGTGCAGAAAAAGGTAAGCACCTGACAACTTACTGCTTTCAATAGTGAATGTTAAGAGCATAGTAGAAGGGCTGGAGTGAGATTAATCAGATTAGAGAAGACAGGACTGAAATGAGATAGAGGTGGGCTAGAGAAGAAGGAGAAAGCAGCAAATAAAAGCATCAGCTACTGAGTAGATGGTATGGAAGGATGAGTGAGGGAGTTCAGAGAGGATAGAGCAAGGAATAAGGGAGATTAAACAAGATGGTGATAAAATGATAAAAGAGGATGGGAAGAGAAAGGAGAGACAGAGGAGGGCTTGCAGAAGCAGTAGAATTAAATAGATAGCAAGGATGAGAAGAGCAGATAGCGTGGCCAGACAGACGGCAAGGGAAGATTGAGAGCCTGAGTGAAGGTGACATTAAACAGACGAGCAAATTGAAGTTTGATATTAAAGGGAGGTTGAAGGGGGGCGGCATGGGTCAAGCGAAGAATAAGTCAGATGGCGCGATGAAAAGAAAGGGAGAGGAATAATAGCAGAGTACGGTGACAGGCAGAGGAAGATTAGATAGGGGTTTCAGAAAAGGAGAATTGTCTTGTGTTGGGTTATTTGCAAAACAGTGGAAAGTTGGAAAAACTTACAGACAGCCCCAAATTACCATAGTGTGCTCCTTTCTGATTCAGATGTAATTGCTGCAATGTTTTAGAAATGTTTCTATTAGCAAAGAAAACTAAAGAGGTTGTGTAAACAAACAACCTCAAAATGTCATAGAAATACAAACCCACAGCATGGACGATAAAAGAAAAATACCACCACCACATACTGTGCAGCTGAGTCAGAAGCTTTAAGCAGCCACATTCAACCTAACAAGAGCCTTGAATGGTCAGTTTGTTCAGTGGAGTGTGAGTGAATGCTGACTGAGCATGAATGCATGTGAAAAATGCAAGTTTACCAAATCGATTCAACACAGTAAACCAGTGAACACACTAAGGCTGTGGTTTCCACTGTGTGAGAGCGAGAGGGTATGTTAATTTAGAGGCATATACCAGCTTTTAAATGATCATTTTCCACCTAAAGCTACAGTGAAAGTGGCAAGAAAAAGTACTGTCTTTATTCAACAGACCCATTAAACGTTCACAGTACTGGTGGGAAAAAGTAAGTGATCGCTTGGATTTAATAAGTGGTTGAAACTTCTTTGGCAGCAATATCCTCAAACAAATGCTTCCTGTAGCTGCGGATCAGACCTCCACAACGTTCAGGAGGAATTTGGGACCATATTTCCTGACAGAAGTGCTTCAGCTCAGCCGGGTTCTCAGGTTGTCTGGTGTGAATGGCTCTCTTGAGGTTATTCCACAGCATCTCTGTCGGGTTAAGGTCTTGGATCTGACTAGGCCACTCTGAGAGGTGGATTTCCCTGGCTTGAAGTCATTCTTTCATAGATTTACTTTGATGTTTAGGTCACCGTCCTGCTGCATTACCCATAACATAGCATACCTTGATAGACACTCAATGATGATGAGCTGCCCCAAATCATGATGCTCCCTTCACCTTAATTTGACCTTAGTTTTCAATTCAACCCTTAAACATTGATTCATCAGCTGCTATCCCGGGTTTTCAATTTTTACATTTAAACTCTTTAAAATGATTTTGTAACCCTTTCCAGCTTCATGCAAATCAAGAGTCTTGATGGTAAGTCTTCTGAGATCTCTGTTTTATAAGACATGGTTCACATCCACAGATGCTTCGTGCAAATAGCAAATTCAGAATGTGTTTTTGTGTTTTATACATCAAAGAAGCTTTAGCCCACACCTCCAGTTTGTTTCATTGATTGAACTCTGTGTTTGCTAACTCCTGAGTACAATTAGCTTTTGTTGAAGTCATTAGCCAGGGGATTGACATACTTTATTCAGCCCACACCATGAACGTGTTAAGGATGCATTCCATATGAACTCAGTGATTGATTTTGTTTGTTCAAAGTTGTAACTTAGATGAAGATCTGACCATAAAGGCAGTTAATTCCCAAGGGTTCATGTACTTTTTCTTGCCACTTTATCTACATAGGTAGGTGTCTGGGTTATTTAAAGGTAAATGTCAGAGCCAATTCATTATCCAGCTGGAAAAACTCACCTGTTGCTGAGCTCCACAAAACACCATCAATGGAACCACCACATCACACACTACAGCATGTTAAATCCTGGATGAAATGCTTGATGCACATAAATCATCTTTTTCTTTCTCATTCAGATTAAATGTCCAAGAATTTGTATGTTGATAAAGCCAGCCGAAAGGCAGGAGTGTGCTCTGCGCAGCAACATGAGAAGAGCAGTAATCTATATGGAAAATTTGCTCCTCTGTGACAAATAATCGACTAGCCAAAAGCAAACATTTGATCCAAGAAATAAATATAAAAAGAGGTAAGTAAAGGAGCAGCAGGGATGAGCGATTAGCAGTTGTGACAACATTGTAAGTTCCCTGTAGCTGCAAACAGTTTATCATAGCATCAATCAGAATGAGTTGCAGTGTGTGTATAGTGACAATGGATAGATACACAATAGTAAAATAAATATTATATGTAGCAAACAGGACTGTTGGACATGCATTACTTTCTGAATACACCTGTGTGCCATGTCTAAAAACATTTCTAGTATAAACGCTAAAAATACCAGGTGTGCCTCACACACCCTCAACATTATTCATAGCATACACATGTTATTATGTGTGCGTCGCTTGTCCGTCTGTGTGTGTGTGAAGCATGTCTACAGTTAATTGTTCACACAAGTGTTATGATGAACAGTAAGCCATATCACCAGGTCCCTGTTATCTGCAGCATGCAGTTGTCTTCTTCTTTTTGTGTGCATAACCTGTCTTGTGACTAAGTACTGAGACACCATGAGCTGACCTTCAGCAAAACAATGTCAACACTGTTGCAGTGTTTTCATCAGCCGTCTCTCTCTCTCTCTGTCTCTCTCTCTGCACTGTAATGCTAAACACTAAATGAAAGCATGTTTAATATGGCTCTTAAACAGGTACTGACAAATTTCTACATTATAGCATGTAACATAATTTTTTACTGAGTTGAATAGCTCCTAATTAGTTTCATTGTTGAACGTTCAGAGAAGAAATGTGTTCAGGAGTTAAATTATCCACAAATTGCGGGCTGTTTATAAAAAGCCTTTTCAGAATTCATTTGGATTATGTGTGTTTACAGGGGTGATCAGCGTGTGTTCATTAACATATATGGGTACAGTATAAGTGTCGGGCCTCGTCAATGACAACACCTAAGCCCCACAAATAGCAGTCATCACAATTTGTGTGTGCGTGTGTGATGGAGCGAGTGTGTGTAACGTGGCAGCTGTGAGCTGAATGCTGCTGCTGGAGACAGGGCTCCACTGTCTACTCACACAGCTGAGCTCAGTGCATAATGTGCATCATGCACTACAATGTGCGTGACGTGTGTGTGTGTGTGGTTATTTGCATTAGCATTCCTCTCGCTCTTCGCCCTCACATCCCCTTACCTCTTGTTTGCAATTCCCCATTAACCCTGCGTAGTAGTGATGTGCTTTTAACTAGACTCTCTGTGTCCATTTTTGCACATGGAGCCACAAAATAAGCATCTATGGAACTGGTGGAAGTTCATTGTTCTACTCAAGGACTCATCAGCAGAGCTGCTGAAGGGGGCTGTTGAAAGGACTTGAACCAAGGCCCCCTGATTGAAAATCAGTGCGTGTAATCACCCTGGAACCCGCATCCTCATTCACCATACATTTAAGGATCAGTGCAGAAACGTCAGAGAGGCTGGTGATCTGTTTTTGGCTCTGCGTTGTCAGGTAGCGGTCATTAAACTGTAACTCCATTTCACCAGTAGCAGAATAATGTTAAACATTTTAGTTTTCATCCTTCTTTGCTTTCCTCTGCCGGGGTAGAGCTTTCAATCAGCTCGAGCAACTCATGCTGCCAGACTACACTGAGCTCCGACTGCGAGCCCTCGTTTGAGATCATTACATCAGAGTGCAGTGCTGAGCCGGGTGTGATGTCGGCCTTTTTAGGCACAACAACCTATATTACATCTAAATTGCTCAGCTACTCTCATTATGCAACTATTCAGGCGGTACTGCCAACGTTGTGCAGCGGGATTAAGTATCGACCGCGGCATGTTAACACGTATTAGTGAGGAGAGAGAGAAACTGATCAGGAATACTTATCTGTGGACTGATATCTGGCTGCAAGAAAAGACTGAGTCACTCACTGTTTACAAGCTCGTAATACCGTGCTCTTCCACTGTGTGTTTTCACAAAGCGTCATGAAGCCTGTTTGACAGGCGGCGAGCCCTAAGCAAACAAGTTAAAGACATCTCTGAAATAAAGCAATCCCTTATTTTGAAGTTCAAACACAAGACTAGAATTAACTAATCATGACCTGTCAGCAGATAATAGAAAAAAAAAACATTAAATGAATATTTTTACAAATACACTTAATATAATAAAGGCTGCATCTAACAATTGATTGACCAACTAGTCTTTAAAATGAAAGAAAAATTGGGAAAAAAGGCCGTCATAGGTTGTGTAATAATGTAGTATACGATGTTATAAATATCTTCACCTTTAAAACGCAAGCAAGGCAAGCAGATATTTGGCATTTGAGCTTGCTAAATGACTTTCAGTTATGAACTGTTGCTGCGAAATTTTGATCCAATCAGCCAATCATTTCAGCATTAAAAATAACCCCCACATTTATATCAGAATAGCATTTTTCTAAAGTGTAATTGCCTTTATCTTCAGGCTTTGGCAGCAAATTAAGAAGTCGAAAACCACGGTCAGGCTGCTAGAGGAGCATTACTCATTATGCAGGAGAGTAAATTGAATCCGAGCTCATCTAAGTCAGGTGGAATTAAAGAAACAGTCTGAACTGGACCCACTCCCTCGGGTCAGACTCAGTTAGGTTCAGGATGTAAAATCCAAGCTCTACCACACAGTGAGTATCTATTATTCATTACATTCGCAGCATTTTTGAAGGACTGCAGCTAATAATATGAAATAAACTGACTATACCCAGGAAGCTGGAGATAATCTCTGCCTGTCTCAGTATTCCCTTGACCCTCACTTTGTCTACCATTACTGCTGACCATCGCTTTAATCGTAATCCATACTTAACCTTGGAACTGACCTATTTTTGACGATGAATTTCAATAGCTTTTTCTGTTCTTTGGAGATGTTTGGCCACCTCAAAATACCATTATAGGTCTCATAAATTACACAGATAGATGCAGTAGCAGGCTGCAGCTGCTGGTTATTCAACAACCATTATTCAAGATACAGTGTAGGTGGAGCCTGTAGCCCCCCTCCCCCTCTACACACACACACACACTCACACACACACACAGTAGTGTCTGCTGTCTCCTCATATCTACCGCTCCCTTTTCCTCATTCGCACACTTGTCACACTCTTAAGCGTGCTCCCTCTGTCTCTTTCATGAATATACTTACTCAAGCTTGCTGACATGACACAACCCTCCTCCTCTGTCCCCTGTCTAGTTAAACACACACACTTTTATCTTATACGTATACACACCTCCCCACCGCTTTTCCCCACTTCACACACAAAAAAAATTACACTCTTTTTTCATCTCCTACTCACACACACACTTCAGCTCAACCCATTCTCTCTCTTTCTCCCTCCCTCTCCTACTCTTTTCTCTCTCCCTCCCTCCCTGTCTCCCTGATACACACACTCACACACCCCTCCTCCCTGTGTCAGTGCAAAGTAGAGCGAGAGCAAGGAGCCACTCGTTCATTTTTTCCCCTCGTCTCCTGCCTTGCTCCGTCTTCTGCGGGGCTGCACAGAGGGAAAGGGAGGGTTTTTTTGTTGCCTGTATCCCCACCGGGGTCGTCTGTCGTTCCAGGGGGGAGGAAGAGTGACACAGAAAGGAGAAGACAGGGAGATAAGGAGCGGGAGAGACAGGGGAAGAAGCTGGACTCTTGCTCCATCTGTCTGTCTAAGAACAAGGGGAAAAGGAAAAAGAGGGGTAAACCCGGGGAGAGGGGAACAGGAGGAGAGGGAAGGTGGCGCCATGGGTCAGCTGTGCTGCTTCCCTTTCTCCCAAGCCGAGGAGAAAATCAGTAGGTGTCTCCTGGTCCTGTTTCCATGCGTGGGTGTGTGTTGTGGGAGAGACTGTGTGCATGTAGGAATATAATGTACAGTGTGTGTGTGTGTGTGTGTGTGTGTGTGTGTGGCTTTGTGTCGCTTTGTGTCAGCTGTCTGTGTGAACAGCTACATCCATGATTGTGTGCAACCTACAAATGGACAAGGAGTGCATGTGTGTAAGAGTGTGACCATGCAATTCGCTTTGTGTGCAGTCTAGTATTGTATATGTATTTCTAGAGTAATGGTCTGGCTTGTGATTTAAGAGCCTCTTCAACCAGATGAAAGAGTTACTGATACACAGTTACTGCAAATATCGACTGTGAGTGCTAAAGTCAAAGTATGCTCCTAAACCTTGAGCTGATTAGTTCGGGCTGAGGACTGCAGACAATAAAAACTTAAAGGTGCTGTGTCGAGTTATATTGTTAACAAACAAAAGTTATGTTTACATTCAGTGTTTCTCACCAAATCCCCTATGCAACCTTGAGGATAAAAAAACAAACAAAAACCTGCTGAATCAATTTCCTTCCTCATTAAATGTCAGCAAAGCCAGTTTTTTTTTTTAAATATTCTGAACCACATATTTCTTTACATCCATGTTTGCTAGCCTGCAGTTTTCTTCTTCCCTGCCTTATTTGATGCATTGTTGCACGTCTTTGTGCCCAGCTGTCGATAAGTGGAATGGCATGAGGCCAACAAGTTGTGAATCGTGTCCTTGTCTGCACAATACAAACAAAACAGGGACTTCATAGCACTATTAGTGGTCAGCATGCTGATGTATTTTCAGTGCTCTTAGTCTGATTATTAGTATGTTAAAGGAGTGATTTCTTCTTTTTTTTGTCACCATTATCAGCTTACTTTTGTATGTTTGGGGAACTGCTTCCTCTTTCTTTATTTTTCATTCTTGCTGTATTGATTCAACATATACACTGAATGGCCTGAAAGCTTAAAGAGCCCTCCAGACAGGTTTTAAGACCATAAAAGTCATATTATAATAGCTGATAATAATTTGTTTGTTATATATTTTTGCACAAAAACATTCAGACTTTGTTAAAAATTCTTGAACTCTTGAAAATTTAGACACAAAGTATCTCCCACTTCACTGAAATGTCAGTATATGTGTGCAAGAGGTCTCAAGTTTCCACATCACACTTGTGCAAGTTGCACATACCGGACCATGGTTGACAAAATCATTTTATGCGTACACGTATTAAACATGAGATTTCAGTTGAACACGGAGAAACAGAGGAATGTGAAAACAGCCTTCTAAAGTCAAAATCTGCACATTGATCATTCTGTACAGTGAAGCTCAAACATGACAGTGACGCAACACTAAGCAAGAAACATTTTTTGAGCCGAAGGGGGAATTCAGAGTAACTTTGAAGCGACCAGCTCCTGTGGTACATGAACATGTGGCGCAGATTAGCCAGGAATCTCCTCATCTCTGCAACCATAACTTTCTCTGGGTGAGTTGTTTGAGCACTGATGTTATCTAACAAAGTATGTCGTTACACAACATCAGTGGTCAGTTAAAGGAAAATTCAAATGGATAAATAAAGGAACCAAAGTAAAGGCACAGATTTTCCACTAGATGACAGAGATACAGAGTGGAAACTGTCTGCTCTGCTTAAGCTCATATGGAATGAAATCAGCTCTAGAGGATAATTACTGATCCAGCTTGATAACAGCTTTAAGCAGCGATTTCTCTCTCATTGTTCTGTAGCAGCTGTATCAGGGTTCATTTCGGTTTTGGTTGAATGTACGCCTCAGTTTTGGTGCTACTACGTGTTTTAGGTGTAGAACTTGCTTACTGTTCTATTATTATTAGAATAAAAGATACACAATTTCTCTGACAGTATAGCATCATACACATGTTCATTGCTAGTAACTTATTTCAGCAGTATCAGACTAACTTGTTTTACTCCAATACACAGCATCTGCTGTATTAAACTGAACTTACAGTCTGTTTTTAGCAAGTGTGGTATAGATTGTTTGTGGTGACAGACGATAGAGCTGGAATTCAGTTTTCCCTGTAGTGTTTGGGGGAGTAAATTGGATTAGTTACTTGTTTGTCCTAGTTTTCATTCTAGTGCAAGAAACTGAAATTGATCTTATTTAGATTCTCAAACTAATCGAAAATCCGCCACCCTTACAACTGCCAGGAAAGATTTTCTTTTTTTTTTCTCCTCACGTTTGAGTTACCTCCTTCTCTGTGAGTTAAAGTAGGAAAATTGCATTAACTTCATAATGATATTGCTGCTGTCTTCTTGGTTGGATTAATGGTTAATCAGAGATACGAAGCAATAAAATGGTCCAGTCATTTGTGGCCTATTGGTTGTGTGTGCGTGCTGTATGTAAGACCTCAAGCATGCTGTCATAAACGCAGACTTTGACACTGGCTGAAATGGAGATTTTGAAGATAGATGGTGTGCATGTGGGCATTTTGAAGCACTAAACTGGTAAATGTTAAACTGGGCTGTATGTACACAGATTATTGAATGCTCTTTCTTCCTGCTTCTCTCTGTTTCTCTTCCTCCCTCCTGTGTTTTCTCTTATGTCTCTCTCTCTCTCTCCCCCCGCTTGCAGCTGCATTGCTATAAACAGTCGAGCCACTGTGCCCTACTTCTGAGTGGAGAGCGATGGAGGGAGAGGGGGAAAGAGTGATGCAAGGAATGAAGACTAATGAGGGGAAAAGGAGGAATGGGCTTAAAGAGAAATGGTGATATTGAGACAAAGGCAGAGGCAAGAAGAGGGAGGCAGACAAAGAAGGGGAGTGTGTGTACTGCAGGTCAGGTGCTACCCCTGTGATGTGGTGACAGTAACCCTCATGAGCACAGCAAGCACACGTGCACGTGCGTGTATGTGTGCTTGCAGTGCATCTGTGTGTTCGGTCAACCACGACCAGTTTGACAATGTGTCACACAGTGGTGTTAAGGCCAGAGTATACTTCTGCATGAAATCAACGGCACAGCCAACGCCGTAGCCTGACGTGCAGCTTCCTAGAAATGTAACTACACAGTGTGGTGATGCAGATAGCAGCAACTGTGATTGGTCCACTTGGTAGCAAGTGCTTGTAACAGAAAGTACACCCTCCTCAATCAGACACGTCATCTCCGCTGACACCTTCTCTCTTTTCTGCAGTGCAGTAATTTCACTAAAAGTAACTGTTGTATTAGCTCCAACTCCAATGTGATCCACTCACCAAAAAACTCAACTCACACCTCACCACTGACTTGCGTTTTGGCGGTGTAATTGCACTCATATAGGCTCTGCATCGATCCTAGGCACAAGTGCAAAGCAGCCTTTAACAGTCACTACAGGTATAAAAAAACATACTCACTACCTCTCACAACTAAGTACTAGATATGTACGCGCAAACACAAATCCCCACAGCTGAATTCATTTCTTTATATGAAACACACTTAATTATTGTAAGAAATACAGGCAATCATAGTGTTTATTGTGTAGCTTGAGAAAAGCTGTGTGAGGCATTATATTTCTATTCATTTGTAATTGTTATCGCTGTCAGGAGTATTGAAGACAGTACTTATATCCTGGGAATATTAGAGCTCTATGTGAGAATGAGTTGTGCAAAATGTCAAGTGTGACTCATGACCACCTAGTTATAGTACAGCCGTCTAAATGTATGCTGCTGTTATAGCTCGGCTTATTACAGCATACTCTGCAGCATTACTCATAGTTCATATGTTATTGTCGAGTTACGCTAATTTTATTGACACTATGACAAAAGTTGCCAAGTCAAGCCAATGACAGAGTTACAGAAAAACAAATAAATAATTATTTTTTTTAGGTTTTTTAAGTTAATTGAAGATTGGATGACTGTAAAAACCATTTGTTGGGATGCAGTTAGTGGACAGGTAGGTACCAAGGAATTAACTAAGGAACTAAGCACTATTTCCATTATTAGTTATTTTGTGTTGATTATTTTCTCAGTTAAATCTATAAAATGTCAGAAAAATAGAGAATAATGTCAATCATAGGTTCTGAGAGTCCAAGATGACATCTTCAGATGTCTTATGTTGTCTGATCATAAGCTGCAAATCCCACCACCTGAGAAGCTGAAACGACTGAATCCAACTGAAACCATACAGTTCTTTATAAATGACTACATGAGGGTGCGATCTGCATCAAATCAGTCCTCCCATGGCCTAAAGTCTCTTAGTCTCCACCAGTTCTCATTGAAATGTCAAAGAGATTTCCTGCCACCTATCAGGCAAAGTGACAAACACAACTGAATCTGTTCCATCGTAAAGCTGCATAAAAAAAGAGCAGTCACTAACCTGTGCTGTAATAAGCAGCTGTCTTTACACTCTTTGAGAGGTAGCGATTGTTTATTTCACGTCTCTTTTCTTGTTATACACACTTCATATTACCTTAGTGAGCAGGTTGACAGGCGTCTGAATACATTCAGCAAATATTTCAAAACAGTTTGCGTTAAGGCAACTATTACTTTGTGCTAATGCACATGGATAGTGGGCCATGTTTATTCTTTGTGATCTTTTTAAACAAATGCACAACCAAACAGCACCACTCCCTTCAGCAGTGATATCATTCTATATTTTCTCCGTCTAATAAGAGTCAGATAAAGGCAGCGTTGTTCCTCACGGATGGACACGGCTTTCTTGGAATAAGCGAGCGAAGGGTGGCTCAGTCTCTGGTTGGCCACTGCATGAGCTGTTCACCTGCATTAACAGTGTAACAACAGAACGGACATGAGGAAGTATGTTTTTCTTTTAGCTTTGCACAACCGTGGAATCATAAAATAAAAACGGTAAAAAAATTCAGCTGTGCTGTGGTATTTATGGACCTTTCACAAAGGAGAGTGATGCACAAAGAGAAAAAAGGGCTGGTAGCACAGGGAGCAGGGAGAGGGGAAGAGATGCGTGCAGCACTGCTTAATTCATCCCTTTATTTTTCCTCCCATTCATTCCTCTCTGCCAAGTTTTCTTCTTTCATTCCGGTGCCTCTCTCTGCGTTAACTCTATCTTGCTCGACTACGGTGCAGTCTCTTTATCCAAGAAACGTGAAAACACTGAAATTTTCACATTCACTGGCCATGCTGTAAAATTCTGAGGTCTGCGGGAGAGCGTGTAGAAGTGTGAGTCTGACAGGCAACGACAGCTCAGTGAGCCGGGTCACTGAGCAGTAAAATCCATACCTGAATACCGACTGACACCTTTTTCCCCCCAAGTCAGGTTTCCGACACAGAGGAGGTACATCTGGGTTTGAGTTATGGCATGCATGCCCTAAAGCCTGGCCAGAGGGAATAAGAGACTAGGGTTTTGTTCTGAAAAGACAAGTGGAAACAGCTCAGTGTCTTGTTTTTTTTTTAAGGAGCAATCAATAAGAAATGTTCACTCTTTCAATCCTTTTTCTCCCCCCTTTTTGACTGTGCTGAGGGCTGACTGGATCACAGCCAGTCTCTGTTTGGCCAGACACTGTTTAAGCTAGACATGCTTCAGAACCAGGCCAGGTGCCTCATGCTCTTTATAAAGGCGTCAAGCACACAATAAAGCCACAGTGGGTAACATCTATGGATTCAGGTGGTAGAAATCACTCTTGTGTCAAAAACAAGGCGTGGACAGAGGGGAGATCCTGAGAGGCAGAGGCATGTGATTCCTTGTGCTGCTTTGATCTGAAGTGAGTAAGATTAAAAAAAATAAATAACACTGTCATGGTTTCTACCACTGAGCCCCCTACAGAAACCACACTATATCACATTTAGTCACAGTGGGGCTGTGCTGAGCTGATAGAGCCAAGTGCTGTAAGTTAGCTGACAGACTAGTTTGTGCTCAGTCGTGCTGTGACACCAGGCTACAGAACTGAAAGGTGTCAAATCGAAGCGTAGTATGTGTTTTCTCCGGTTGGCATGGGTCCCTTCCTCTCTGGTCATCCCCTGACTTTACAGTTGCCACCATGAGAGTGACATTTTGGATTTTTTTGTGAAATATGTTCACAACTATTGAATGAATTGCCGTGAAATATTGCATGGACATTCATGTTGCCCAAAGGATGAATCCTGATGAATTCTCCTTTGATGACACCCTGTCCTGCCCTGTCCTTCAACAGGATATTGATATTTTGTTTGCTGTGAAATTTGGTACACACATTCATGTCTCCCTCAGCATGGATTGTACACAATTTGATGATCCTCTGACTTTTGATTTTGTCCACTATTTTAGTTTATGGCCAAATTCCTGCAAAACGAATGACAGTTCCATCAGCGTTTATGGTTATGTTTAGGCCAAATCACAAACATAATTGGTTTTTGCTCTACTGTTTCTTTCCACTGTCTTGTTCTTAATGTGTGGCCTAATGTGGCGGCTCTTTTCCTGGAGTGATGGCAGTTTGCCTTTTGTCATTATGTTCAAATTAGGGGGACAAAATGAAAATGAACTCATTTTGCCAGCAGTTTTCATTATTGCCAAATTAGTTTGCCCTGTTGTTGTTTCTGTCAGGATCATATGAAGGCACAGCATCAGGTAGCACATCGCCTGCATATGTTGTTTCACATGTGCCTCAGTCCCTCTTTAAGTCTTCTTCCTCCTTATTACATTGTTTTAAAGGCGTGAGCTTTGATGGCGTTCACTGTCTCAGTAGAGGGAATTTATCAGCCATGGAATTGTCAATTAGCGCACCAGTAGAGAGGAACTGATGCCAGGCACAAGGGAGAGATTGTCAGAATTATAATCATTTTCCTCTATTGTTTAATTCACCAAAATGCAGGCAAATCAGGCCACATTTTAGAAATCTTGTTACGAAATAAACTGCAGACTTTTAATCCTAGCATCTCCTACTACTTTTTTTTATCTTTTGCTTTCTCTAAGTTTTTATTTTACATGCATTAAACAGAGTTCAGAGCTGTGTCCTTGGGGGCATTTATGGGATTACTGCCTCCCTCAAAGGCCATGTGATGAGGACATCTGGGCACTGTAGTGTGTATCAGCCATTCCCCAGTCAAAGGATTACAGCTTGGGTTTATTGATCTTATTAACTGGATCTTCAGTGAGTGTGCTTCTGAGTACACTGTTCTGATGTTGTTGTGTATGTATTTAGGGAGTGCATTTGTGCTTGCATTTTGTAACAAACAGTCTACCTGGTGTTGAGTAATAATAATTCATTAACAGCTTGTAGTCAATAGGTTGAATACATGCCATCTAGGATACTGTGTAAACATAGATTTGTTGACCTGGGCTGCAGTCGGTATCTCGTGTCTGAGAGAGTCTCTGGTATTTCCTGAGGAAACCACTCCAACATCAGGGCTCTATACCCCCACCTACCCCACAGCCTCTATATATCCCCACTGTTCTCGTCCTTCACTCCGTATTCAAGGTCTGCTCTTCCTCCTTTCCCCTCCTTCTCATCCTCCTCCGGTCTCGCGCTCTGTCCTCAAATGCACCCGCTCTCTTTCGTTTTTTCCTCTTGGTCTGCTTTTTCATTTCTCATTCGAACATCAGGAGGTCCTTGCGTTGCTCAGATATGCTCACCCCCCTCTTCCTCACATCACGTACTGTACTGTAGTCTTCCTCCTCCTCTTTGTCCCCCTCTTTCCCTCCTCCCTCTCATCTGCCCACTTTTTCTTCATTTATCCTCCTCCTCTCACCACAAATGCTGCATTAAATTTCTGCTTAGACCACTTTGAGAGCGTTCAGGAAATCAGATGATTCGGAGTATGAGGAAATTAGTCATAGCAGCAGATTATTAAGATGGATGTATCCAGGGAATTTGATTCAGGTCTTTAATGGGATTATTTTGGGTCCCTTTGATACTGCATGTAGATGTGAAGTGCTTGTGTATGGGTAACATCACCAGAGTAGCTACTGTCAGTTGGAAGACAACATTACAAAGTGCAACCTCCATCATGGAAAGTACTGAAAGCGCCTGGCTAAAGATTTTTGGCAGACTCCGGCAGAATGTCAGCTCTGATCCAACCAGGAAGTGCACTCCATAAGTTATTTGGGGGAAGAAACTGCTACAGAGCAAGATAAATAGGTGTGTTAAGGAAGTTTGGAGTAATGGTATTAAAAGGTTCTTACAGAACATGAAATAAATCACGGCAGAGTGGTGCCCTGGAGAAGAGAGCACGGCCAAGTAAAACAGGGCCGAGCGGTGACGTCGGGAATGAAATAAAAGCAAAGCAGACACACATTCGTTGTCTCTTGACACCGAACAGACTCACATCTTGGTGAAAGTGTACAGTCATAATCCCAAAAACAGCATCTGTACACCAACAACCTTTCTGTCCATCTGAGTGACTACAAACCAGTACGCATTAGAGACAGAGAGGGAAGAGGAGACGGTGGGAAGGAGAAACAGAGTGGAAGGAGAAAGGAGATGCATCTACGGCCATGCTAGCGCAAATGTTGATGCCAGAATAACAATTTGGACAGTGAACTGAGACTATTATTTACTAACTGATAAATTCACTTAACATTTCAACATAATTTAGTTCACAGCCATACCTGTGAGGCTTTGCATAGCCGATTAAGTTTCTTAGCTTATTTGGCTACGTATAGCCTCACAGGGCTACCTTTAATTTGGTTTCAGCTACTACAATGTGAGAATTTGCTGCTTTTCCAGTTTTCATTTTAAATGTAATGTCTTAAGTTTCTGGATTAGGATGAGTTATCGGCCAAAACAAGACATTTGAAGACATCGGCTTGGTTTCTGGAGAATGGTGATGGAAGAAAGAAGTGTATGATCAATTAATCACATTAAACAATAAGCAAAATTATTGCTAGTTACAGGCCTAGTCGAGATATTTCAGGTTGGATCAAGATGGTCGACCGACCGACGGACCATGTTGCTAGCATGGCTAAAGGTTTAAGACAGAGAGAAGATCACTTCCTGGACTAATCTCATTTCTGCTTTAGGTTTAACCAGAATCTACCCAGTCAAGACAACAATTTCCACGCTAAACTGACCTCATTACTGCTGCTTAGACATTTAAAGACCCTAATTGGCTTGGTTTGTACCATATGCACTAAGGGGTTTAGTCTGGCTGTATATGAATTAGCATCGCGGTGAAAGAGGCAGAGGTTGTGTTTAATGTAATGCATACTGATGAAGCAAGGAATGCATGTTATAATTCTGCATCTCTTTTTCATTCGTTGGGATCAGGGTGAGAAAGGTGGTGAGGCAAAGGAAAAAGAAAAACAGATACAGAGAAGAGGACAAAAAAGGTGAGGGAACAGGACAGTTAAAGACGAGAGAGAGTCAAACCTGCCAAAAAACAGATGGAAGTCGGTACAGCCTCCTTTGTTGTTAAAAGTTGAAGTGCCTGTCTGGTTCTCATCCCGTCACCATGACAACACGGCCAGCAAAAAAAAAAAAGGGTAGAGAGAGAGAGAGTTAGGAGAAGAGGTTAGGAAAAGTAAAGATGAGAAGAGGTTAGAGGCAGAGTGGTAGATATGGAGGGAGTATGCAAGATGGAGAGTAGAGGATACAGAAACAAAAGAGTGTGAGTGAGGATATGTTCTTTAAGAGATTGTGTGAGGGTGTACCGTGTGAGGAAGTGTGTGTGAGATACTGTTGAACTTATGTATTTGTGTGTGATCTGTGAACTGAGATCCTTGTGTCTGTCTTGTTGCTGTGGAATCGGTCTATCCACAGTGAGAAAGGCTTATCTGTTACTCTGTTAATATGTGTGTGTGTGTGTGTGTGTGTGTGTGTGTGTGTGTGTGTGTTACACGTGTTAGCAGGTACAGAGGGCACCTTTACTGCCATCATAAAGGTCTTCATTTTGTCAAGACGAAATTGAATATGTACATAAAAAAAGACTTACTCACAAACACACACAGCCCTTTAACACACCTTTGACAAGGTTCTAAGTAAAGATGAGGTCAAGAAGAAATCTGCTTCTGTAGGGTCAGAATTGCAAGCTGATGTTGATAACGACAGCAGGAAGTGATCTGAATGAGAGAGGAGGCAGAATGAGGGCTTTAGTTCCTATATGCCGCTAATCTTTCTGTTTTAAAATCATCTCATCAATTTATTCTCTAAAGTGCTGCCTCATCCGAAACACTAACGATTTTCCATGTTTGCATTTCTTCCATCTTTGAATTAAAAGGTTCCAGCACCTGACTAAGGTTTTTTTTTTCCCAGTTCACTCATTTTTTATTAAAGTTATTTTTACAATGTGCAGACCTGTGTAATAAATTATGCTCTGTTGACTGGCTTTCTAGCTCTGTGCCCAGCCCCAGAAAGTGCACACCTGCCCCCTGTCTTTACCCTGCAGAGTCTTTCAGTCTTGCTTTGGTAGTATGACAGTCTGTGGATTTGGTTAACCGTATCTCTTCAGTATATTTGTGTATCCATTTAAGTCCTCATGTAGCCCTCATGTAATCTTCATGTAGCCCAGGGGTCAGAACCTAATCTTTAAAATCACTGCTGTCTGGCACTAAAAGTATCTCCCTTGTGTTAATGGACAAAGAGGCTTTTATGACTGTACTGCTTCGTGAGTGCATGAAATCCACGAGACAGAGAAATATCTTTTTTTTTTTTGGTTTAATGTCTTTCTTTAATATCTGACGTTTCTGCTTGTGTTCCAGATTTGGTTCAGAGTCCGCTCCATGCCAAACCCTCAAGTATGTCGTCCTTTTGCCATGTCTACAATCAGATTTAGGATAATCTACATCTGATTATGAGCTAAAATTGCTCTCCATAAAGTAATCCCTCAGAACAATCAAACTCAGGACGAGTCGCGAAGTGATTACTTTCAGCAACTTCTGGATTACCGTTGATCATTTTGATACACACTATGTACATGTCTTTTTTCAGTGATCACTTGGTACATGTGTAATCCTAATAACACTTTTTTCCAAATAATCATTATCAGTTTCTTCACTCAGATACATGATTCATTTGTGAAATGCTCTCAGAAAGTAGCAATTTTTATAACAATCAGAAGTTTAATCAATAAAATGGTACCTGTTAGCATTTCCTGTCAACTAATACCATATTTCTGTATGTATATCTGTAGTCATTTTTACTTTCCATGTCAGTTTAAATTCAGTTCACCGAAAGCAGCTTCTGTTGGTCTGCTTTACAGCAGCAGAGCAGCAAGTGATTAGAGACACTGTCCATTCACAGCACTGCCTGGGTGCATGAACTATGAAGCTGTAGTTTCCCTGAGCAAGGCAGTCTATAGGAGTATCTGTATTATATCTGTATCTTTTTTATAATAAACTAAATCAATTAGCTTGTGTCTACAGCCCTAAAGTTTTGAATGCAGCAGCTTTACTTGCTGATATTTGCCTTTCGCATGTTTTGGTATTTGGATACAGAGATTTTATTACAGACATTCCCTCATTTGTGCTGTAATAACTTCCTCCACCAGCACACAATGAGTTACGTTTAAATAAAGTGTAAACCAGCCAAACAAGGTAGTGGCCTTGAGCAACTGTTGGATTCCGACACTGTAGTTTGGGCTGTTTGAACAAACAATTTTTACTACAGTTTCTTTATTTTGAAATGTAATCCACACATATCTTCACAGCATTCCATGAGATGGGGGGGAAAAAATGATGAAAAATGATGAAATGAAAAATATGTTTCCTGAACAAAAAAATATTTGTTATATATGAAGACCAGGAGCCAATTATCACTAATGAGCTGCACGAAGTTTTGGTCACTTGATTTAAATGACTGATCGTGATTTGATCATTAGTTCTAATGCCCCAGCTTCAGTTACTCAGAAATTGCGGCATCTGAGGAGTTCACCATATTAGTGAGTGTAGTTTACTAAGAAAGGCAGATTTAGAATAAATTCAGTCTGCTGCAGTCCTGAGGATAAAAATACCTCATCAAACCATGGTCAGAGGTGTGAGTCATTCTAACTGACAGGAAGGCCACAGGTAATCAAATACCACCTCAGTGCAACAACAGGGCCCCTCAGAAAGCACAACTCAATAAACCATGAACATTATGTTAGGTACAAATCAGTTTAGCAAAAAGTAAGCAAGTAAAGCTGATGTGAGCATGTGGTGACCGTAATTGGATGAGTCGACATATGCCTCCCCCTGGTCTGATGAATGCTTCTTTCTGTTTGGCATGCTGATTCTCTGGCTTAAATAACACAAATCCATGGATGCATAATGCATGTGTCAACCGAACAGGCTGGTGGTGGTGGTGAAATGTTGCTGTGACATGCATGTGACAGTGGCTGTGATTTATTCCAGTGGTCTGCATAGTAGATCTCAACCCAGCAAAAGACCTGGAGGGTGAGAGAGACGGGATACATTTGGTAAAAAAACAAATGCAAGAATGTGCCAACAATCAGTCGCCGTGTCAAGTCGTCATGGACTGAGACACCTGCAGAGCTGGCTCATGTATGGTATACGGCTGCATTCGTTTAAGAGGCAGTTGTCAGTGACGCTCTGTGTGGAATTTTCTGTTAAGCAATGTTGCTGTTTTTATTCAGTGTTACTCACCAAAGCACATGGTGTGTATTGTTTTCAGGAATGTCTATAGAGTGGGTCCAAGCCAAACTTGGACCCTTCAGAAAACCATTGGTCCATCGTACTATTAGGTGTTAAAAACCCCACAGTGCACCTCTAAGGGGGTGACCAAGTAACACTTGGTTGGTAAGACTATTACAGAATGGGGAAAAAAATCATCTGTATTACTCTGTGGATGAGATTCTGACCTCAGCAAACCTTTATTATCCTCAATCGCTGTCTCACTACTGCCCTGTCTTCATCGGTTTCTATAATGAATAACAGCACACCGCTTTCAAGTATAAACAAACCTGTGGGCCCGGAGGGATTTTGTGGTATAGAAGATTATCTTGGAGATTTTATGTTTGGCCTCAGTAATCAAATGCTGAGGTGGTTATAGTGTTTTTGAACCACTGCAGTAATCTGTGTGTGTGTCCAGACAGACTGGATGCATGAGTGATTCTCTATTACTCTCTTTCTGAATGGCTTAGTGCTGGCTGTCCATCGTACAGGCTGCCTGCCCAACTGTCTTTCTACATGAATTATTGATTTTCTACTTTTTTCCCCCCCTGACTTTATGTCTGCCAGACTACATCTGTCTCTCTTTCTTCGTATCTGCCATTTTGTCCATAGCAAAAGCAGAAGCAGCAGTGCTGAGAGGAGGTTTACGTGTTGAATTAAGTGTCTTTTCAAACACCGCAGGAGGCAGATTAAATTCAAAATGCATGTATAGGAGAGTTGTTAGATGCCTGTTTACCTCATCTGTTATCTCTTCTATCCGTCTTTAATCTTTTCTGTTGTTGCTGTATCCAATCTGTTGTTGCTGGATTCACTCTACGATGAGCGACTGTATAGTCATTTATTATTGTCAGATTAATAGTTAATTTCTGCTTTCATTTTAAAAATACTCATTTCATTCCAATTGGAATAAGAATGAAACGGGCCCTGTAGTGACAGGAAAAGACACCCAACTCCACAGGAAGCAGCTTAGAGCTGGAATCAAATCAAATGCAGTTTCCCTCAGTCTAACAGAGCATTTTAGTGCCTTTCAGCATTGTTTTGATATTACAGCCTCACCATTGTTGTTACAGCTGCCTGCTACAGCTGCTTAGAGAAAAATTGTTACCATTGTATGCTATATGTAGCTAAAGCATTTAGAATTGAGCAGCTAAACGGCCTCTAGGCTAAATTTCCTGTAGGAGCTGGTGGAGATCATAAACAGAGCCAAAAGAGAGTGAAAGTTAGACCATAAACACATCTCCAAATGGATGCAAATATGTGTTTAATACTGTGTTTACCGGATGTGTTGTAATTGATTATGAAAAACATTTAACCTATGCTTGGGCTGTGTTTGTTCTACCCAGGTGGGCGTCGCCGGTCCGAGCCCGACGAGGCAGAGCTTCTGAGGGTCAGCAGGAAATTGGTTGAGGATGCTGTCAATCGCGCCTTGCAACAGTACAAACAGGAGACACTTCAAAATGGGGGTGGGCCTAATGCCACGGCCGTGCAGCTCCCTGGAAACACTGAGGAAACTGCCAGAAAGACAGACACTACAGCTAACTCCACCACAGACAACAGGAAGTGACATCATTGGACTGAGGTACAGAGACTGCAAAACCAGCCGCCCAGAAAACATCAGCCAGGCCTGGCTAACCAGGAGCAGAGTCAGTAAGCTCTGGGCAGAAAGCCTGAACCAGCCAACCAGTCAGCCCAGTTTGCTGTCTAACTAAACCAGCTAGCCACCTAACCATAACGGCTAGCCAATCATGCTAGCTACCTGCCCTCCTGACCTAGCTTGGCACAGTGTTAGTTAAATAGATAATGTAGCTTAAGATCAGTGCTACTAGGTGACCATCCAAACAGGCCAGCTAGCTAAGCCTGTAAGTTAACTCACTAACATCTAACAGTGAGGATACCTCCCCCTCGATCCTCACTCCGCTGTGGGTCTGTGTTTGCACATCAAACCCAGAAATCATATGTGAAGCACTCCTCTAGAGAGACACACTCACATGTAGGGTTCACTGTGACCTGTTACTCACAAACTGCCCTTTTAGAATAAGATAAATCATGTTTTGTAGACAGCTCGTTTTACCATCACCTGCACTTAAAAAAATGACTCAACATCTTCTTCTCCCCTCCAACTAAATCCCTTCTGTTTCCTTCAGGTGAAGAAAATATTTTACTTTTCTCTGAGCATATGTTTCTTTAAAGAAAAAAAAAATCAGTGCTGTCTTCATAGACAAAGGATTTCTCATCTGCTCGTTCTGAGGAGGAAGTGTGAAAAGACCTGGTTTGACTGACGATGTTATGACTGGTTGGATTCTTCAAACTTAAGTGTTGGACTTTGGTCTGTGCAAGTTTTTATTTTTTTTTTGTGTTTGTTTTTTTTTGTGGTGAGTCTGGTTCAAAGCACTTTCAATTTATTCGCTTCAGGAAATGAATCTTCTTTAAACTTCCAGCATTTCATTTTATGTTTCACATGAGATGTCTGTCTGCAAGTTGTTAAAAAGAAGGTGGCCCCAGCTATGCTTTAAGTATTATATATTACCGTGGTCCTGCTGAGGCTGCACTGAGACAATCATTAAGTTAAGATAAATTGCGTTGTAAACTCTGGATTCCTTTTTCAAAACAGAAATTAAGTGATACCAGCTTTTTAAAACCCAATCTGGACTCCTCTGTCGAGTCCATGAACACTCTGGGAAACACTGCACATTCAGACTGTGCGTAAATCTGATATCACACTAATTTATCTCCTCTAATAACTCTAATTTCACAGAACATGTCAGGTGGAATGGAGACTCTAATTTAGGGATGCTAAAAAATAGCACACCACAATGACAACACACTACAAGCTGCCAAGAATGCATTTTTACTCCATTAATGCCAAGACCTCCATTAATGACCCGGGTGCTTGTCTCAACGAAAACTACAACTATTTTTTTTGTATGTGGCAGGCTGTTATTACTATTAGACACAGGCATTAATTTGATAACTCAGCTTCCAGTCTTGTCATATATAAATGTAATTATTTTGTGTTCACACACTATATTGTCAGTTTTTTTTCTTTCCTGAAATGAATCTGAAGCAGATTTATTATCTATTTGTCTTTTAAATCCATTCATAAATTGTCTGTAACACAGACCGAAGCCTGGCTGTTTAAGGCTCAGTGTTGACTGGGAGTATTTGTGCTGATATGAGGAGCTTTTTATCCTGTAGTACTGTACATGTAAGAGCAGTTACAGCCAAGCAGTTATTCAGATGGTGATGCTGATGTCGGGGGAGGTTAACTCAGACAATCACTGCTGTCAGCTGAAAACCCTCCGGCTCTTAATTTCATTGTCTTCCATCCACATATATCTTTTTTTTTTTTTTTTTTTCATGGTTAAATGTGAAAGTGAAATTGTCTTTTCGTGCACTGCGTTTGACCCCGCAGCTCATAAAATCCATTCAGAAATACATGGGCGTCTTTGTGAAATTAAGGGAGATTGTCTACATTTTTTAAAAACTTCTGGAGAAATGAAGTTTTCGACTGACAGCAAGGTGATGATGATACTGCTGTGATAAAGGCAATTGGTCCACTCTGACATTAAACATATTATTTTTAATTATTTTATTTATTTGCTTTGCTGTTGCAGCTGAATAGTTGGCTTCCCTGTTAGAAGGATGAATTGTCATGTGGAAAAAGTGAAAATCTATTTTATGTTGAACTGAGAAAAAGACCACTCAGTTTACATTTGAAGGTAAAAAAAAGCACAAAATTATGGACACTTATGTACAAAGTACAAAATCATTTTCTGTTTTTAATTGTCTCGTTTTCAGACAGCAGGTAAATACAGTATGTTCATGCTGTGGAATCAGACCACCTCTGTTCAAAGTGGCCTTCAGTCACTAAAACCAATTGATGTGATTTTTGTTTAACTGTAAGTGCTTAAGGTGACAATGCATAGGTAACATTTTTAGCCAGCATGAATGAGTAGGTGATGATGGCTCATTTTGCTGTGAGATTTGCCAAAGTCTCTTAAATGTTAACCTGTGGCGAAAAGAGTTGGATTCTTGAGTTAAATGTAAAAAAAAAAAGAAAAAAAAGAAAAGAAAAAGAAACCCAAAAGACAGAATTCATGTTATTTCTATTATGAGGTAAATCAATTTCTGTACATGGACACAGAGAAAGAGAGCCTCAGTTCGCCAGCTCAGATTTTCAGCCATATGAGGTTTATTTCCCTCTAGTGCGAATAGGTGTGAGCTGGAAAATGTGCTCTCATCCCTGTGAAATCCACTTAAGTCCTGTCACTGTGGGCTCATTGACACATCAATAACAGAGGTGAATTCTGTCTTTAGGTGGACTTTGAACGTTTTCGTTTTGATCTTCTACTGTCACCGGATCCTTAATCTCCTTAAAAATCCCCTTTAATACACAAGTTGTCCTGTTGGTCTGTATGGTTATTCTGTTGTTTCATCTGTCTCTGAGCGTGTGTGTGTGTTGGCGTGTGTGAGCTCACAAAGTACCTGTGGGATGTTTGATCAGTGGTTCCCCAGAGAAGTTCTTGTCACTATCAATCATGACAACTCGGAGCTGTGCGTGTGAACGTCTCTGCGTATTTGTCTTTCCATTTGTCTGTGTGCGTGTGTGTATGTGTGTCTCTGCGCGTGCGTGGGTGTGTTGTTTGTACTGTGTTGTATATCTTGTTCTGCCATATTTGAACAATAAAACAGGATATGAGATTCCAAACCAATATCCTTCTCTCTGTCTCCTGATTTCAGTCTGGGTGTACATGTAGGTTCCTCCGTGGTTGTAGGTCCACAGATTGTGTATGTGTGCAGTGTATCTACAGTATGTTTACATCAAGATAGAAATCAACTTTTCCATATATTACAATAATATATGCTTTGTTGCCCTCATATGTCTTCTAACACAGTATTCTAGGCTTTGTAAAACATGTCTAAAACTTTCGATGGGCTTATTAGTGACAAATGTTTTTTGAGATATGCAAAAGCTAAAAGGAAAATTGGCAAAAAAAAAAAAAAAAAAGGCATTTGTTTTTTTAGATGTCATATTCAGTTGGGGGGAAAAACAGCTCCTTCAATGGAAGAGGCAGTATTTGAAAAATACAATTATTGTCCCCAAAATGAACTGTTTATAACTGCAACACTTGACAACAGTTCACAGTACTTAAATGAAAAAAAATCCCATTTTGTAAAAAAACTCATTAAATAAAGAACATTCAACTCTATTTAATAAAGGAGTGTAACACCCACTAGGGTTGGACGGTAATAAGGTAATAAGGTATATGGCGGGGTCAGTTTTACTTCAGTAGTATAATATGTTTTATTTTTGGAGGCGTTTGATAAAGTTTATATGTACACCTGCTGTGTATAAATGCGTCTTCATGCCCTTGGTTCACACAAGCAGCTGTTTTCATTTATTCTCCTTAGTAGACCTCCTCTCCCATGCTTGACTGACATCTCTAATTCTACTCTTAATAAATAATATAATTCTCAGATATTATCTACCTCAGTGGAGGAGAGAAAGCTGCCTCTGTTTGGGGCATGCTTGTGTTAGGCTTTTATTTATGACTGGTTGAAGCGAAAAACACTTCTTCCATGTTCCTCCTTTTAATTTGAAATTTCTGCAGGAAGTCAGTGAGCGTCATTGACGTTAGCCCGGCGTGCAGTGACACAGGTGGCACCGCTGCGATTAATGAGTGAATTAAACTGGTGTTTCTGTTGAAAAGAGAAGGACAGAGGAGAGGACAGGTGAGTAAGACATGGAGTTAATTTAGTGTTGCGGAAATGTGACGTTACGTTGTTTGTTTGCAGATAGGTGGACAGTGATGAATTGTTTGGATCCTTGAGCTGTTTTTACATCTAGAAATTAAAACAGTAAAAGCAAGTGCACAGAAATAATGCGGAGTTTTATACAGGCAGAATAACAGCAGCTGATTTCATCGACGTTCAGGATAATGAGCTATTTGACAAACAGTAATGACCGCTGTCTTCCTTCTGTTGACATTTAGGAGGTGTAAAGGTGAAGAGGTGAAGGAGGCGGCCTCGTAGCTGTTGCACTAACACTACAGAGACTGAAATCATGGTAAGTAAACATAAAGCACATAAAAATGTAAGTGAAAAGCAACGTGTTGCTGTTTTTGTATCTGTCCTTGAGCTCCCTTTCTTATATCGAGATTACCTTTTTAAGTAAATGGGGAAAAAAAAGTGAGCTCTGTGAATCGGGGTCATCGGGGTGTTACCAATGTGCAAGCTCTTTTATTTCACAGCTTCTCTCAAAATGTGAGAATCTACTGAATCACATGGAGTAATGCTGCACGTCTGATAGTGTGATTTAGTCATTGGCTGACCTGTGTGTGATACAGAGCTGTGAAGGGTGCAGATTCAGTGCGATTAATCAGAACTCGTGGAGAGTTAACAGCTTGCCAACTGTGACTTTCAAAGGCGTCATGATTTATCTAGAGACGGGGCTGGAGGATGGATGGAGGGCAAATTCGTAAGCACCTGTCCAACGTGATCGAAAGGATCTGAGGATAGATAGCAGCGTCTTAAGCATGTCTTGTTGGGATTTGCTCCTCCAGCCGTCGCCCTTTTACAGCCCTTCTCTCTCCTTCCATACATGTGGACATTTGTTCTGGTTCTCTCATGTTGGCAGATATTAGATTTCAACCATAACATTTACAACAGATTTCATGACAAAGATGACGCTCTGCTTGGGAATTCAAATTCTGGTATCCCCTAGTAGGAATATTTGCTTTTAACTGTAGAATGTAAATGTATTGCTTCTGATTTCATCAGTTTCTCTTGTTTTGCAGGCAGCATATCTCAAAAGCTGTAGTGAAATGCAGTGGGAAGTAACCATAAGGCTAAGAAAATTAAAGAAAAAAAACAACAAAAGAGTAGATATTGGTGAGTCAAATGTGGGAATTTACTGATGCAGATGAATTTCATCTCATCAGCAGGTGACTAATGGAGATAGGAGACATTATTCCGATGTCTGGTATTTTCTTTAATAAGTGATTGATTGTTTATTCTATAAAATGTCAGAAAATAGTGAAAGAGGTCCTTCATCATTCCCCTAAGTTATCATGTCCGATTTGTTTTTTGTTTTTTTGTGAGAAGCTGGTACCAGTGAATTTATGGCATTTTGCTTAAAAAATTATAAACAATTAATCTGTAATCAAAATAATTTAATTTTCTGTTAATCAACTCAATTAATCGACTAATCAGTTGAGCTGTAGAGCACTGGTGGGTTTCTGGGTGCCTGGAGAAATAATAGAAGTGGGGGTATCAGGGTTTTCTCAGTTTTGAGACACTAATGAGTTGAACTTGTGGACAGTTTGGAGGTGTGATACCAGGGGCCATTTTTATATGCGCAGAAGAACTTATTTCTGTTTTAAAGTTTACTTTTATCGTACCAGTTTTTTAGTTACTGTAATCATACACTGTCATGACAGCTGCTAGGCCAGAAGAAGCAAACGCACAGTTTCCTCTGAAGGAAAGTAAAAGTAGACAGGACATGAGTACACGGTGGCTGGCTGTTAAAATTCAGACCAAGTGATGGGATTATTTCAAACTTTTTAAAAGGAAAAAGAAATTCAAAAGTAGAAAGTAGCAAAACTTGGCCAGTGTACATGTACAACTGTGCACTTTTGATGTGTTGGGGAGTTTGTACGCATGTTGGTGTGTGTATGTGTGTGTCTGCGTGTGCTCTGTGAAGCCCACAGGGTTGTTCTCTGCTTTTGCTCTGAAAGACAAAATATTATCCTTTTCTTTTTACCCTCTTTTCTCTTTCTATTTTAGGCTCAGTTCATGGCACCATCTGCCTTCCTGAACACATACATTTGTGTTTGTGTGTTTGAGAAACAAAGCATCCAAGTGTGTGTAAGTTGGCTCAGTACTGTATATGTGTGTCTGGCTGGTTTACTATACTTATCACCTCACAGATCTCACTTTTTTTTTCTACTCTTTCGATCGACAACAGCATACAGTGTGTGTGCCAAATACACACAATACACACACATATACTGTAATAATAATAATAAAATCATGAAAATAGAATCCATCTCAGTGAGGGTGTGGGCTGAAGGCTGGCAATTATCACAATAATAATTTTAAGAAATTGAAGGGCAGAGAGAGAGAGGGGGAGGGAGAGAGAGAGCCATTATTTGTGGTGAAGAGCCTGGGCTGGAAGGTGACTCAAACATGACTAGAATATGAACAAGTTAACCCCCCCCCCATCACCCACATACAGATACACAGAATCTATTTGGAAAAACAATGCTCTCTGTCTCGCTCTCTCTCTGTCTTTCTCTCTCTCTCTGTCATACACAAAGGAAAGTACAAATTCCAGTAGGAAGAAATGGCTACACAGTTGATATAATACAATAATTAGAGCCTGAGTGATAGTGGAAATTTTGGATTTGTATACGGTACAAAAAACCATTCGTCCAAGAAATAGGTGTTTCCCGCTTGAGGAATATTTAATTCAAAAAAAAAAAATCCCATTTCAACATTGAAATAAATACAAAGAAATATTAACAGACACTCTAATGTCTTAAGAAAATGATGTTTCTTCTACCTAGTGTCTTTTAGCTATAACATTTATGAAATGATTTTCCAAAACATTTTCTCAGTAATGTCGTGTGTAAAGTGGTGAAATCTTAAAAAGTATTTAAATACTGTACCCAAGAATAATTTGGATTTAATTGTACTCTACTTGAATATTTGCATTTTATGCTTCTTCTGCTGGAGGTGCTGGTTGGCAGATTTTATTATTGTCAGACAGAGTAAGGCTAGCTGGCTGCAGCTACACTATACTTGAGCTAGAGTATTTAACTCTCTCCAAGAAAGTGAATAAGTATATTTTTAAAAATGTCAAACTAGTCACAGGAAAAATATGATGCATTGCATTGGTTAAAATAGCCATCAGTACACAGTATGAAGTAGTTAAAATGAACTCCCCCTCAACCGGATACAGCATTAAAATACTGCTCACACATAAATGTATCCCTAATGATCCATATTTACACTACCACAAGTCTTCACCTGCATAAGGAGCACTTTTCATACTTCCACATTTTTTAATATTTTTACCTGACAAACATTTCAAAGGCAGGACATTTACTTGTAATCGAGCGTTTGCACGTTGTGGTACGCTGTGCTCTTGTCTAAGGCAAAGGAATGTTATAGTACAGACAAAGTGTTTTACAGCTGAATAATTTGTCCTCCACCTGCAGCTGTGAAAGACTACTCTGTCACCTTACACGCTTTGCAATCCCTGAGAAACTGTAACCACACTTTGTAAAAGCCAATTTTCTGTTAATTTGCCATGATAAACACCTGCTGTCAGCTGGCGAGTAACACACAAACACTGATTCATGGTTTGTAGTTCACACTTAAAATAATGTTTTGGGAATAAGGCAAATATTTGATCTGTATAGTAAGTGTGGGTAGCGCGAGCTACAGTGCCAGGCAAGTCAAATAAAAGTCTGGTAGTTGGTTTGAAAACATTCAACTCTGATCATGTCACCTCCATCTGAGCCACTTGACTCTTGCACTCACAGCAGACATAGCCTGGTCGGTCAGACTGTGGACAGTATATGTTGTTAAGCTGTAACCTATCATCCAGGCTGCATGTACACGTTGAACATCCCAAGCTCCTCCCTGCAGAGAATGAGTGTTGTTTTCTCTGTGGAGGCGACGGTGGTTTCACTCGGCAGCACAATTTAAGTTCAGGTTTAGTGATGACAGTGATGCGGCTGGTGCCGGTTTCTCTCGGTGCAGCCTGGCAATCGGCTCGTCCTCCATCACAGACCGAGTGCAACAACACAAGCAGATGATACACATCAGCAGTCCATTATACATATACACACACAATAAATTAAGCATATAAAAGCACAGCAGTAGGTCAGAGAGCATAAACGTGGGTATTGACAGGCAGCATTCATTTTAATGAATTGAATTTCCATACAGCAGTGGGAAAAGGCTGGTTTTTTTTGAAGCAGGTTGTGTGAGTGGGCAGGCAGCTGCACTGTAGAGGAGAGGAGAGGGTAGCAAATAAAGGAATGAGCTGGGTGAGAGGGATCAGGAGTTTGTTTGTCTGAGCTGTTTCAAACTGTTAAAGAGAATGCGAGGATGCTCTCAGTGACGGCTGGAGGAGGATGTTTTGACTGAATTTCTTTGGTTTTCTGTCTGTGGAAGGTCTGTGTGAGGGTTTTTTAAAGCCATGATGGGCGTTAAAAGTCCCTTTTTAAGTGAATTGTTCTTGTGTGTTACCAAAGAATGTCGGTGATGATTGTTATATTTTCTAAATAAGTATGGGTTTTTTGTGTTTTGCTTCTGGATACAGGCACATGAATCTTTAAAGCAGTTACTTTATTCCCCAACAACTGGCTGGCCAGCCTTACTCAGCAGGATATTAGGAAGCTAAATTCAAGCCCAAGGTTATCTATATATTAAAATAAAAAAAACAAAAAAAAACTTTTTTTGTCAGAATACATTGATGAACTTCTTCAGCCCCCTAAAGCTATAATACTTTATACCTCGTTCCATTCAAGATGTTTGCAGTCTATAACAGTCATTGAGGAGTGGCCCTCATTAACAATGATGATATGAATCAATTAAAGCAAACAGAAGCTGTAAGATTTCTGATCGTGGATTTAATATTTTGGGGTGCTTTGTTAAGAGTGGTTGATGCATGGAGACTAAAAGCAGACCTCCCAAGCTCAGTACAGACTTGAGGGACTTTGATATGGTCCAGGGCACCGAACGTTTTTCATGCGGGATGCAATGGTGAGTAGTATAAACGTCACCAGTCATAAACCGAAGGGCAGAATGATAAACAGGATTCAGGGGTCTAAGCGTGGAGGCAGAGTAATGCCTATATACATCACCATAATCCATAACAGAGAGGGGAAAAAAGCTTCAACAATCCTTTTCCTACAAAGCATCGGAAAGTTAGTTATATTTCAAAACAAGTTTTTGCAGCCATTGTCTAGCACTAAAGAACAACATAAACTTTATGTGCATTCAGTACAAGTTGGAGAACATGGAGAACATTAGAGCAATGTTGCAGGTTACAGCAAGCTGAGCAAGGTCGGCAGTACAGTACAATATTGTATCATCTGTATAGATATGTACATGGCAGTTAGTTAAAAATGAAATATTATTCATTATAAATTAAAAAAAAAAGTGGACCTAGAACTGATTCATGTGGAACACCTTTAGTTTTTGGGAAAAACTTCGAGCAAATTGTTCACAAGTTCACTTTTTATTGCCAATCACACGGTTGATTCAGGAAAAATGCACAAGCCCTTGAACTGAAACTAACATTCATTAAATTATGCAGAAGCAAAAAATGATCGACTGTGTCAGATGCCTTGGAGGAGTTCACAAAGATGGCAGCACAGTGTTTTTTCTCATCCAAGGCACTGACAGTATCATTCACAACTAAAGTGATGGCAGAAACAGTGCTGTGCGTAGGCCTGAACCTGGATTGATGTGGGCTCAGTTGTTGGCTCAGTCACAGTTTGTGGTGAGAAATCCCTTCAGTTGACAATTTGCAAGTGACTCTAGAATGTTAGCTAAACAGGGCGATTTGGATATTGGTCTATACGTATTTGTATAGGCCAAAAATGTCTGTTAAAGAACATGATCTGAGCAGAACAGATCTCACTATGATCACATACTAAACGATCATCAAACGTAATGTGAGGAGGTAGGGAGGCAGCAGAACTAGAGCTATTAGAAGATTTTACCAGCCTCCAGGATTTTCCAGAGTGTGAATAAGAGCTGGAGACTAAGTTCAAGTAATAATCTAATTTAGCTTTTCTCACTAGGGACGCGAGTTTATTCCTAATCTTTCTAAATGAAGCCCAGTGGGATGCCTCTTTAGTGTGTTTAGTGAGGGACCAAGTTTTGTTTCTAGTAAAGAATAATAATTGATAATTAGTTTGCAGGGAAAATAATATTTCTATTTCATATATA
>JBBMJY010000011.1:12040805-12067278 GCA_037833715.1 Toxotes lorentzi
TATATATAATGCATTATATGTAATATTTATTTTTTTAAGATGATTATTCAGAGCAGATAAAAAAAAAAATCAAAAGCTAATTTAGCATGATGAATTACGTACCTAAGATGAATGTCACGATCATAGAGGTTGATCATAGAGCGTGTTCATTAAAATTTCTCATGCCACTCAACTACAATTTGTGATGCGGCTCTCTTCAGGTGTGTTTTCCTAATACTAATAGGACAATGATCACTAATTCCTAAATTGCAAACACCACTTGTACTGATTCCGTCCCTCCTGTTGTAAAACATTAAATCAATTAGAGTAGATATTACAGGGTTATTTAGCTTTGGCTTGGCGGGTTTGTTGATCCATTGAGAAATTCAGATTTGTATACCTACACAAGCATGTGCGTGCACATGCTAGACATAATGCAGAAGACAAAATCATTCACGCATTTCATCTAATGTGGAAGACAAAATTCAATTATGAGTTAATTATTATCCCATCACAGGACATAGTTAACTGTCCCCTTGTCATCTTTACCTAAACACTAGGACCTGTAATGATTAAAACATGCTGGTTTTACAACAGTGACCACAATTGGTGCCAAATCAGCCAGGGCTGAAATCTTAAGGATAATAAATTTAATATAATTTAATGTACTCATGCAGCTGTTACTAAATAATCTGAGCTTCTGTGTCAGCCTGACTTTTGTGTGTAAATGCAGAATGAAATCAGGTTTAGATTAAATGACAAAATAAACTGAAAGACCGACTCTTCCGTATCGGTTAAACAAACTACACCAATTAAAACTTAAATGAGGTACAGGTAGGACATTTGTTAAGTCTGTGTATAGAGCATGTAAACATCCTGAGCAAATTAAGACCCCATGTGGTTTCTCCCTGAGCCACAGGAACAGATTTAAAGGACCATAATGAAGTTTTTGTTTTAGCCCATTAACTACAAATTGAGTATAATTCACTATCACAACATTAACATTAACTTGCAGACACTTGAAACTTTTGGAAGACAGATATAATCGAACAGAGTGAACATATAACTGCCTTGGTTTTGGCCAAAATTATAGTTTTGCTGCAACACTTCCAAAACACTTCCCTGGTGATGTGTTCAGCTCTTGGGAAGCTCTGACATTCACCGTTTCGGTGGTAGCTGCCAAAATTCGTTCACGATCGGTGGCGTCAACAAACCTCAAGCAAATGCTGTGAATCTGGTAGATTCCTCTATTTACAAAAATGTTGGTCAGCAGCCAACAGCTTTCATGTCTTGAGTATTTGAGTGTCCTACAAGCACTAAACCCACCAAGACAGTGTTTTGAAGCAGTCTCCTGTGGCTACATCATCAAATTATAATTCTGTAACACTGACAGAATAATTAAAATGCTCTGTGTTCACTGTGATGGATTGAAAACTGCAAGGTAATTTCCACTGTGTTGCCTGGAAAGTAGGAAAACCATCAAAGCCCTGCGCCATGCTTTGGAAAATGGTTGGCAGTGATGTAAAGTATGTGATTTATTTTAAATTATCCAAAGTACATTTAAACTTCGAGTGAAATCAACCTCAGGTTAAAAAAAAATTAAAAGTTGCTTCTTTTTTTTTTGGCGTGTGTATGTGATTTTTTTGGATGTGCACTGTCCTTTAGAAATGGGAAGATGGTGACATACAAAGAGGAAGCTGAAGATTTATTGATGAATCACTTTCGCCTCTTGTCATCTGTCAGAGATTGTGTATCTCAGCCTCGCCTTTGTCCTGCCAGCCTCCAACTGAGATTTATGTTGACTCTGTGTTAATAACCACTGTAATTTACACAGCAAATTGCTCTGTGAACATCCTTCAAGTGTGTTTTGTTACTGACCAGGCATGTCTGTGGGTGACTGGGTGCGAGTGCATGTGTGAACGAGCAGCAGAAACACAGCACATTAAAACAAACACCGAGAGCAGGAATAACTGTGTCGTTAGTCGTGTACCAGACATAAAAATGACTATTCTTCATTTTGATTGAGACTTGGTTTGAGTTTAGAGGTCTGATTTTTTTTTTTTTGTTGTTGTTTTTTGTGTACATGCAGCCTTAAAAGCAGTTTGAACCACATTATGTTTGTTTGACTTTACACAGACATGAAAGATGGTTCTGAAATAACAACCCTCCCTGCTCGGCTTTGCCTCAGTCAAGAAAAAGTCTCTGTGACTAGAATTTACAGATTGATAAAAGCTGCTCAAAGATTTGGTCCTTATTAGCAAGATACACACTTGCAAATGTACCCAAACATTTCCACCCACGCAGTGCACGCACACAAACACACACACACACACACACACACACACACACACACACACACACACACACACACACACACACACAAAGTATCAGTAAATATAAGCTGCTGTCTAACTGTTGACGCTGTAGGAGAAACTTCCAAAGCCACAAATGGGCAAGGGTGCACCCACAAAGAAGTGTTTACCAGAGTCCAGGCTGCTTCACTCACACACACACACACACACACACACACACACACACAAACATCAACAGACCCAAATCTCCTCTGAACAGACAAACACACCCCACTCAGGCTGTGAAATATGTTGGAGCTTTGTTTTGGCCAGAGACAGGCTCAGCAGCAAAGAAGATAAAAACTCTCAGGACGCACCAGGAGCAGATTTGTCACATGATGATGTTTATCTCACTGTCTTTGTCAGTCCCCACCTCTTCATTCTGCCTAATAATCACCATTTCTTCAGAGCAACGTGGCTGATTTCTATTGTTCCGAATGTTCACTTTGTCCTTGGGCAGCTTTCAACCTAAACCTAGCAACAGAGGATCACTGAGGAGGAGGAGGACGACGTTGTTTTCCACTCCCTTCATCATCAGTGATGAGGATGAGGGTGCTGTCCCCTCCCTTCATCATCACAATACAGATTACCATCTGGCCACACATGCACATGCTGCTGAGCAGGTGGGACTTTAAAGTGAATTTAAAATGGTTCACAGTCGCAGAAATTAGTCAGCGGCTCTTATTTGAGTGAGCCCTGACTTAAGTATTTCGAATAAAACATTTGAAATTCTCTTTCATTATCTGCTGAGCAGTGTGTGTGTGCCCAGATGGAAATGTGCAGTGTGATGATTAAGGCCCTGGTCATTGCATCTGTCCAAAATAAAGCTTTCCTTTTGTTCTTTAATCTCTGTCCCTCAGATTCATAATTGGATAACATTTAATGTAAAATCGTTTAATGGGCATTTTGTTGTTTTTTGTTTTAGCAGCATTCTTTTGTGATAACTCCACAAAAGTTGTTCTGTGAAACAGGCTGCTGGCAATCAGCAATCTGCAGAGCACAAAACGTTTTAAAGTACAGCCGCAGCTGAAGTGCATTTGTATGGAAATGATAGATTTTGGTTTCTGATTTGCATATGCAGTTTTTTCATTTCACAGTCGGCAACATGGAATCTGTGATGGTCATGTTTATTTAATTTTTATGTTTGTAGTGTCCTTTAAGGAACATCATTACCCGGGGGCCCTAGACCTTCACAGAGATGGGAGCCCATGAACAAGTCGAAGGACAGTCAGACAGCACACCTCAAAGAGCAACGGTAAGTATCAAAACAACTATAGAGTTTCTTGGCCGTGGCTTATAGGTATTTAGAATCCGTACATGAAGAGTTATGCTTTAGGTTTCTTATTCTGTAGCAAAGTACTTGATTTTAAAAGGCCTGGAATTTTGAAAGTATCCAGTAGTTAACAGGAAAAGAAAAAAGCAAAAATCCAAGGAGACAGAAAAACTTTACATAATTTTGTTTAACTGAAGTATCTGGTGACTCCTTACATTTTTCTTGACACATCACAAGAGGTCTCACCCCCACAGGTTGGTTAATTTTTTTTTATCTGTTTATTTAGGATATTGTCTTTTTAAGGACACTGTCCACAGTGTGCAGTAAAACTTGTAAATTAACCTGACGTTCCCTCTTTGTCCATCTGCCTCCGTCCTCCACAGTGATCCTAATTACTGTTCACTAAATGATAATTATGTCAGTAATTGCTTCCTCTTTGGCACCATTGTACTCCGCACTATATTCTTCAAATACACACATAAGCATGATGAATCCCATCTCAGCCTGATTGCAGCTCTGTCATGGATCAGGTCACATTTTTTTTTTTTTTTTTCGATTTTGTGTCAGGAAGGACAACAGTCATCACCCAAACTCCTCCTGTCACTTCTGTCAATCTATCAGCCTTCTCCACTTCTCTCCCCTTCCCTTCACACCTCTGTCAAAGAAATAAGATCGTCAGACAAGATTCAGAGTGATAGTGTTAGAACATCACACACACACACACACACACAAGCAAGCAAGCTGGGGACATGCTCATTTTCCCCCAGATGCACCCGGTTACCATGGCAACCCCAGATGAGGAAATGGAGTTCTCTGTCTGTTTGTGCATGTGTGTTTAGCTCCGTGCCTCTCATTTAGCAATAATTGAATGTGAAGGAGGAAGACTGGAGGAAAGACTTGAGTGTGCATACTGTTTGTGACTGTGGTATCGAGTTTACAAGGCCGTGTGTGTGTGTGTGTGTGTGTGTGTGTGTGTGTGTGTGTGTGTGTTTGTGTGTGTGTGTGTGTGTGTGTGTGTGTGTGTGTTTGGCCTTTTGTGTCCGATTAAAGGCCGCTTGCTTATTATTCTATATTAAGTCAACTTGAACAATAACTCAGAGGGATCCAGTTTTAGGAATAAAGCAGAATTAAATTACATGTCCAGAATCAATAGATGATGACACATAGCTCACAACCCTTATATACCGCTGTTCTAAATTTAAACCAGGGTTTCCCACGCAACACAAGCTGAGCTGAAACAGAAACACACACGTGTAACAACAGCTTTACCGAACCATGGTGTCCACATCCCACAGACCGACATGTTGCCAGGCTACATTTAGGGCCAGAGTATAAAGGGTGAGCCACAGGCCCAACAGCATGTACCGTGACCTATATCTCAGGCCTTATAGAGAGATCACGTGATGACTCATACACACACACACACGCACAGAAATAAGAATGGGATTAAACGCCCAGAGTACATAGCATTAGTAGCTAAGTGATTAAGTCACGGTTAACCAAGTACACATGAATCTTTAATGAAGAGGAATGATGATATCAGGCTTCATGTCTGGAAAACTAAAATCAGTATTTCTCAACATGAAGCCACTTTCCTCCAAAGCCACAAGCGAGGACGACTTAAGAGTTGAATATGCTCCGTCATCATGATGAGAATCACCAGAGACGCTCAGGTCTCTAATGTAATGATCATCAGATTGCATAATGTTCATGTAATTCAGTTACAGCTGACCTGGTGAAGATATAATGTGATTGAGCATGGATGAGTAGGAATGATTTATTACTGATCTTTGTCTTATTTTTCTTCTACGTAAACAGGTACTGTGCTGAGGGGAATGAGGACGTTCTTCAGCAGAGGATGACGAGCTCAGAGTGACACTTCAGGCCATGTAAGGATCTTTCCAACCTTGGCACTTTGGACTTGATCAGGAAGGGAGTGGGGAAAGTGTTCACACTTATCAAATTAGTTGCTAATCCTGGCACCAAGATGCAGTAAACATGTCTTATCTTGCCACGTCAGGCCTTTAACCTGTCATTGACCCCTACATACAGTCTACATCTCAGTGATTGATGGTGTTAGAGCTTGAAGCGCAGCCTAACACGATGATGATGATGATGATGATGAAGTGCACTCTGGGGTGTGTCAGTCTACCATGTCTTCACTGGTGGGTGTGGTTATGGGCAGTGGCTCCATGTGTCACATGATTGGAGGGCAAAACCATGTAAAATGTGTTAAATAGTCTGTGTTATAGGCTTAAGGGGATTCTTTTAGTGCCATCATAAGGTAAAACTTTCACTTTGTCATGTTTTGAAGGTGAGAGGTGAAACTTGAAACTTTCAACCAGTGAGGCAAGTAAAAAAAAAAAAAAATCTTTTTTGATATTTTGATCTTAAATGCCTCTTTAAATGTCTACATTTTTTTTTCATGATACAAATGTCATTCTTGCTGCTTGAGCAAAAATGTATAATTGAATACAGACTTTAAATGGTGAAATGAGACTGCAAGCATCATCCGTGCTTCTCTTGTCCAGCTTGCTCTAAGACCCGAAGGCAGCACTTTAATTATAATTTGATTTACTGACCCAATAAATATACCCCCAGGATTTGGAATCAAGTCTTTCTCTCACCATTAGTTTAATTGTCAAATGGCAAAAATCCCAGATCCAACTCATGGCCAAAATCCAAAAGTATTCTTGGCTCAAAGCTGCGCTTTCTACCAAATTTAAAGGATAGCTGTTCAGATGTTTTTGAGATATCCCTCTGGCAGAGAGAGAGGGGGCCTCTAATGTCTCCTTTCCTCTCTCTATGCTGTGACTAGGTATGACTGAGAGGAAGTGACTGAAGGAAGCTGGAAGCGTTGGACTCCCCCTGCTGGTGTCAGGTTAGTACATTATTATATTGTGTGGCAGAGTTGATCAGCACAGAGCTCTCAGAAACTGGGTCGCCTAGGTCATGACCTGCCTGAGTGTGACTCACCTGAAGAAAAGGTGTTTCTTGTGTGAGAGATGGGGGTTAGCTGGAAACGGCAGACAGTGTGGTAATTCACATCCAGCCAAATTATTTTGGGACTGATTTTCTGACTTCCTTTTGCATCTGTGCATAAAAGACTCAACCACACAGACAAGTGGTAGAAGGAATAAAAAGCTGAGACCAGAATACCAAAATCTTTTTTTAATGAAGTAGTAATCAATGTACAATATAAAAATGACTGCAGACAGAAAAAATAAAAAAACATAACTAGAAATGCTGTTTCCTCATGATTCTCTGTAAAGAGAGCTTGTACAGGTTGTTGACAGAGATACTTGTTCTGATAAATGTTTTGCTAGAGATCCTTTACGTCAGTCACTATTTCTTCTTTCACTTGGCAACAAGTAGAGTTTTTGGAAATAAGATGTTTTTGTGCACAAGATTTATGATCAAGACACAACCTGCTCTACAAAGCTCTTGTTTGTTAAGGTACAATAAACCTGTATGTTGTTACTTTGAGAATGATCCTAGTTAAGAATAGCTGCTGTAAAAATGTTTGCAAAAACTATTTGACTGTGTGGTCATGATTGTAACTGTTTCTGTGTTTACCTAGGCCGCCTACAAAGGCGTGTGCGTATGCTGTGTGGAGGAGGGCGAGGCGGCAGAGGAGGATGACGAGAGTGAGGAGGGAGGGGGCTGCGGGGTGGAGGAGGAGGTGGAAGTGGAGGTGGTGGCAGCAGCCGCTGATGATGAAGTCTCTATCTTGCTGCTGTGTGTGATGAAGCGCAGACGCAGCTTCATGGCCGGACGCAGAGTCATGATGATTTTCTCCACCTAGAGTAAGATGGAGGCAGATGGACAGATAAATACAGAGACGCCGACACAAGGATAATTCAATGTTAGAGGTAAATAATGATAAATGCCACAAACATTGTTTGGGTTTAAAACTGACCTGTACAGTTATTTCTCTGAAGCAGTCGTACAATCAAGATACTGCCAGTTCAAAACTTTCATTTACATAACACCACTTGTTCTGAATCACAGCCCCCAAAATTGCAACACATACAGCTTGAGTAAATACTACTCTCAGTGTCCAGCAGTGGCTTTGTCCATTAAATTAGGGATTTGAGAAGTGGACACACTACATCTAAGCCTCAAGCCCAAAGTAAAGCTACAGTTTCATCTCTTCTAATTAAGTCTGTGTCAGTCCTGGACACTGGTGGGGATTTGTCTTGATGCACAGGGGGGTGACAGATTCAAACTAAAAATGGAAAATGTGCACACAACCCGGTCTCCTGAGGAGCAGATGTCATCTTACTTGAAAGCTGAGTGACGAAGGTCTCCACTTGTCTCAGTTTTTTTGTTGTACTCTTGTATTATAACTGTCTACTGTTCAGTTTAGAACAACATGCTTGTGTAGTGAATAAAACACAATGTGATAAAACTGGTGACTGGATTTCAAGTTGATGAATGATGTAAAAGCTTACCTGCTCTTTCACACTGTCTCCAGTGTACATGTATTTAATGTGATAGAGGAAGTCACATATTGGGTCCATGTAGCTGAGATGTTGGCAGTGTTGGTCGACCGCCTGGAGCATCTCGTAGAAGGCCACGCCAATCTGAAATGCACACCGCCATACAGGAAAAACAAAAATTTAACCTTATAATGAAAGATTACATATATATACTTTTTGTATTGAGTTTGCTATGTAAAACATCTGGGGTCAAACTTGTGCGTGTACCTCCAACATGCAGCGGGTCCTCTCCTGCTGGAAGCGCTGCAGGAACGGCCCCACCAGGTGGTACACGTAGAGTAACTGGAACTCTGTCTGGACAATGGGCTTCAGAGTCTCTGACAGGAATCTACACATACACACATACACACACACACACACACACACACACACACACACATTTATGATGACATGACAATCACAAATGCTACATAGGCTAAAAAGTATAAAGAGGACGTAAAGAGCAAGAGACTGAGGACAGCTTCCTTACTTTGGAATCAGAGACAGCTGCCCGATGGATGAGTGATGCCACACGGCGTGTGCTAACGCGAGCACGTAGCTGCAGTTCATTTCACTGTAGCTCTGGTGGCAGGCTGTGAAGTCCAGCAAGGCGAAGGGATAACCTGCCCACTCGGTCTCGGACGTCAGGGCCGGAGAGCTGATCACAGACACGATGCGGTCGTGGAGAACGATCCAGTAGGGCTCCTGAGAGAGGAGAGCAGACGTGGTTATGGTGGACAAACTCCATGTGACCTTCTGTGAGTGTTTTTCTTACAGGAAGCGCAGTGATCACAAGTCCAATCGCATTCATCCAAGCTGTGATGTTCTCTCTGGGAACCAGGGGTTGGCTAAAAGGAGAACATAAATTAATACTTTTACAGACAATTCAAATGCTCTATGAATCTGCAGCCCACACAAACTAAAAATCAGATTTACCATTTCCTAATCCACAAATTTAAGGTCCTGTTTCCTAAAACAATCAGAGCTGGTACATGTCTGAAGCCGACATGCTGTTTGTCAATCATACCTCTTCAACACAACATTCAGCAGAGCGTTGCCGACATCTTTCCCCGGCACGGCCAAAGCCATCAGCTCCACGCAGGTGACGTGCAGGGCGTGGGCCGCAGGGTTGGGGAACTCGTTGAACCTCCAGTCACAGTTGGGGAAAGGACCGGGTGACTTTCCCGCCATGGGTGAGAAAGAGTTAAGGTGGGTAAATGTCACATGAGGAGGTAACAAGGTTTAATAGACAGGGAAACGTTATGTGGCCATGAGCCACTTCGACAGATTCCACCTTGTTTTCAATAACTCTCCTCTATTTTAACACCCCCACTGGCTGCACTAAAATGAACTGAGATTAAATTAACTGCAGATGTACAATTATTTTCTCACATTAAAGCCAAGAGGCATTGAGGGAGACTGAAAGTATTGGCAGTAAGGTAAATCTATTATTCAGGTTCCCCAGAGGCCTGTGATTTTCTGTTAGCCAGAATCAGGGTAATGTTGTTACAGAGAACAGTGACAGATCTGTCCACCACCAACAGGACGAGATTAATGAAGGATATTGTCCACCAGGCGTCCGATCAGCTTGCAGTAGTAGGTGTCATCAGGGATCCACACGTTGTCCTCCCTGGGGTTCATGCCAAACTTCAGATAGGTCTCACTAAGGCACCAACCTGGGGTACGGTTGTCCTGTTACAATATTACACCATTGAAAAAACTGTCAATAACAACAAATAATAATTGTACATATAAAATTAGACAACGTATGATTTTAATAAATAACAGGTTGTTAGAACACGGGTGCACGTGTGCTCCTTCCCTGTGCATACCTTCAGTGAAGACATGATGGCGTGCACCAGTTTTCTCTTCAGGTTGGTTCGGTCTCTCAGGTGTCGTTCGTAGTAGTGAAGTGTGTTGTACAAGTAGGTTACTGGACGGTCTGCACAGCAGTAAACACAAACCAGTTAGGACAACCAAAGACGAATCCCAGCAGGTGGCCCCTTCTTTCCTTTGTCATGTTTCATCCATCTGCTCATCTTTCATCTACACTGTACATTTTTAGGCAGCCTTACTCACCATGGAACTTGTACAGCCCTCCCAGATGATCCAGCAGTGTCTCCAGAGACTTGGAGACAGGAAGAAGCTCCAGGAAGCGGTGGATGACAATGTCAAAGACGGGCAGGAAGCGCAGACACACGTTGCCAAAGTAGATTGGCAGGTACTGAGACTGGAGCTGCATGGGAGGGTTGACTTGGTCTGCAAGACCCTCAAAGTACAACTTCTCTGGGTATTTCTGGCAAGAGAACAACATCACAATAAATTTACAACTTGAATTTTGTGCTTTTAAGTTAGAGCTGTCTTTGGAGATTTCATTTCACTTTTTTTTTGGTCTAAAACTTTTCTTTTTTTTTTTGTACCATGCCTACCTTGTGGTAGCTCATGTGCTTGTTGTGCCAGTCGCTCTGCAGCCAGTGCTCGGGAGCGTTCTCCTTGACAAAGTCGTTGACTCGGTTTCTGAAGTCGTTGGGCTTCAGCAGCAGGAGCTGGATTATGAAGTAGCAAACCTGAGCCTCGTTGCCCTCGTGGCTACGCATTGCCTGGAGGGAGGAGAGAAAAGCAGAATGACACATCGTCCTTGTCATATTTACAGGAGATGTATATAACATGTCTGTGTTACTGTGATACTATATAATCCCATATATGTCTCTGTACGTAAGTTTGTCCTTACCAGACACAGAATGAGTCTGTCCAGTGTGACTATGTTGTACTTCCAGACCATGTCGTTGAGTATTTCGATGCACTTGTTGAGCTGCTGTCCGCCAGCTGAGGTCGAGAACTCGTAGACCAGGAAGTCCGCGAATGTGCGCACGTGAGCCACAAGCGCACGAGCGCCAATACGCTCCAAGACCCTGAGGGACGCAAAGTTAGCTCATCACAACACAACAACAACATCTGTAGTCTCCCACTGGATCAATTAGCTACAGATGTTGTTCAGAGACCCCCCCCCCCCATCTGCCAATTAGTGTGAATTTAAAATGCCTCAACATAAGTGGTGTGATGCATCATTACCACATGTAATACACACCACACATGGAAATGTGATAAGTACCAACCCTCATTACTTTCACTGGTGTTCAGTGTTGTGAAAAAATAAAACACTGTAGGCACAATTTGTGTAGAAGTGACTGTACAGCAAGTAAAAGTGTAACTTGTGGGTCTTAATAATAGGGACAAAATAATGACAGCCCACCTGAAGCCTATCTGGTTAATGTGGTCTGTCTCCAGCAGCATCTTCCACAGCAGACAGAGGAACAGTGGGGGTGAGCCCTGCATGGAGAAGTGGGTAATGATGTCATTCTCATTGGCCATGGACTTCCACTTCCTGTACTCCTCTTCCACATTCTTCTTCAGGTTAAAACGCGACTCCTGAGGAACGTTGTTCTGTTTGAAGAACGCCTGAAGGTGAGAGAGGGGTGGGAGTCATTACAACAGGATTAAATCATTTGATTTGAGAAAAAAAAAAAATTGAGATTGCATCAGTGTCATCCATGCCTAAGCGACCATATGTGCACCTGTAGTGGAGCAGGGAAGCAGGACAGAGTGTGTGAGGCCCAGTTGTGAGGCGTGAAGGTCATGATGGTCTGGAGAATGTCTTTACACCAAGTCCCATGGATGGAGTCGGACCCTGTGAAAAAATCTGAACACAGACATAAAGAGGTTGACCATACATCATGGGAAGCTGGGACAGACAAGTCCATTAAACTTCAAGATGATTGACAGAAACAAATTAGATGATGAAAGGAAAGAGTAAAAGAAAGACACAGAGCAACCAACAGATGAATAGAAGAAGAAGTAAAAGAAGTGAATCCGGGGTGAGTGCTACCAGTGACGTGTGTGGCTCTGGCCAAGGTGAGGATCAGGGCTCGGTTCAGTTCCTCGGACTCAGCTGACAGAACCGTCTTTGGGTCGTTTAGGAAGCGGGTGAACTGAGGTTGCACCTCTGAACTCCCCAACGCTGTGATCAGCCGCAGAGCTGTGCTCTCAACGCTAAAGAAAGACGCACAAAGATAAAGAGAAAAGACATCCAAAGACACCAGAAATAGCCTTATCAGCTCTTCTGTGTTATTCAACCATCTTCAGTTGTAATTTTCAGGATGTGGACACACAAAAAAAAAACATGCTATAGCAAGAAATCTGGTATTGCTTATAAATTCCTGTCATCACCAACACCTTAGAGTGAAGCTTAAGCTGCTGCACTGCAGTGCTGGAGTAGTTGTTTACTTATACATTCTTGTGTGCTGTGAGGTTTCAGTAATAACAGCAGATCAACAGTGACAGTATCTAATTCGGTAGGGAGTTATAATAAGTGTGTTGCATATTACCACAGATGCAGCTGGTTCTGGTTGGTCTGTGGTACGGCAGCCAGACTGTGCAGGTGACTCAGCAGCTGGACTCTGTAGTGCGGCTGGATGTGGTGCATCCTGTAGCTGAACATCTCCAGCAATGTGTGAAGGATTCCCCACGCATGAGACTTAAACACGTTGGGCAACAACTGGCCTGAACAAGAAAGAGAGAGAGTCACATTATTCAGCTTGTGTCTGTCGGCTCAAAATGCAAGAACTACTGACTGAATACCAACTGAGCTGGGAGACACTGGACACTTTTACAAATTCTAAAAGCGCAGCAGAAAGTAGGATTTCTACTTTTATTTATTTATTTTTAAAAAACTCAATCAAGGTCAAGTTCACAACAGAAATTTGTGAATGGATGGGACACGAGAGACTTGCTGCCTTTAAATCTGTCACTTAAGGAAGGATCTCTAAATCAATTTATAGGTATAAACATTATGAAACATTATGGAATAATCAGTGCAACCTATGACCTTAAACACACAGACACTATTGTTAATAAAGGTTAGTCGATTTTTTCTGTATTATTTTCTATTTATGGTACAGATTTATAACTTCGTTTCAAATATTTGCTTTGATCTAAACTGATTCAAATCAGAATTATTTTAACTTTAAAGTGTTTCACACTGGTTAAAGACATGAAGCCTAAGTTTAAATAAGACAAGTTAATCAAGTTAATCACAGCCAACATAGAAAATGTTCTCACTGATGAATCCTTTGATGCCCAACGACTCGATCTCCATGTAGACCAACAGTCTGCTGTATGTTTCCACCAGTGCAGGGGCCAGGGCAATGCTGGATTTGGCGTGAGCCAGCTTTATCACCCGTGTGGCAATGCTGTGGATCAGACTGGGGACAGACGGGCAGAGTGAGACTTACAAAGATGCAGAGAAAGACAGTGAAATGTCTTTAAGAAACCACCTGAGTACCTTTCTGTCAAATTCACCGTCTATGCTTCTAAACTGTAGCGATTAATACAATGTAGTGTCTCATTTTCCCTCATCTCTCATCTCCATTGTCCATTTTCCCTACCTCATCTTTGCATGTACTGTGAGTGAATCCAGCAGGTTCATGGGCAGCGGGGTGACAGATCCTGATGCCATACAGTTGATGCCGGGCAGGTTGATCCTCATCGATCCGTTTCCATAGATGGTCTCTACTAGGACGCCCATCGGCAGAGTGAAGCACTCCGAGTTTGTGCTGTAGGCGTTACACAGCAGGGCGATCTTATAGTCTGACATGCCCAGGGTCTTGTTTCGCAGCGACTGCTGGAGAAACCTAACACACAGGAGGGACGGAGGCAGGGTCATCATGTTACACAGCGGTTCTGTATGAATTATGGTAGGAGTCTCATGGTTTTATTTCACTATTTAGGGTACATCTGTGGTACAGTTTGGAAATACACACTAATGGCAGAGCACATTTTATTATTATATTTATTATATTTTAAAGATACATACTCGTGGTGTAGTTTCAGAGAGTGTGGTATGGGTATCTGTAGTTTGGAGTTGTCACTCTGAGCTTTGCGGTTAAGGTGGATCCAGATGCAGGTCATGGCAAAGGAGTGAGTCGACTGAGGCTTGTTAATGTCAGGAACTGGGATGCACTGAAGAAGGAGGAAAAAAACAAAACAAAACACAGATGAATCTGATGGTGCAACCTATAAAACTGGAAATAAGAGAAAATTATGATCCCTGGCATCACCACTTCCACAGCTGCAACTATACCACTGCCAATAAAAACACCCAACTGCAATAGAAAACACATGAAACAAGATATAGAGGGGCAGTAGTAATAATAATCGTATTAAACCAAAGCAATTTCTTGGCAGATGTGTACCTCTTTTTCTGGATAAAGCAGGTCGAAGAGCTTCATGACAGGCAGGAAGTCAGCCAAGGCGTTCTTCTGAATGCTCCCTGATATGAACTGAAGCAAAACCCACATCAGGTGATCTCTCCCTTTAATAAGACCTCTGCCAGCAAGCTGCAAGAGAAAGGACAGAGAGAGAGGAAAAAAAAAAAAAAGAAAACTCAGCTCAACAAGAGTGATATCAGATTTCATAATTTTATTAATAAATACTATTCTATTCTCTGTGCCCTTTAATATTCCGCTTTGTTTACTTTTTACATATATTTCCCAGAAATTAGAAAGGTCACAGAGCTGATAGTTTTTACTTAACTAATGGGTTGTACGTATGTGACAGGAGTAAACTCAACTCTTCACTGAATATTAGAAATTCTAACAATTTGTTTTCGACAGTTATGTCACTGCCTGAAAACTGCAGTGCACTTGCCGTGCATGTGTTTTCATCTGTGTGACTTCAGTCATTTATTTGTGGGCTCATTAAACCTCCCTGCCTCTGATCTTCCTCCTCACCTTTTGATGTAATGACAACACCATGTGTGGGAAGCTTGCAAACTGAAACAACACAAAGAAGATGAGCTGGGAGGAGAGGTGCTGCCACAGCAGCTGGCTCGTTCCTCCGATGTCGGCGTCGAAGTGCTCCTCCGTCTCGGAGCGCTCCATGGCGTACACCACCAGGTCCACCAGCTGCTCCTCTAGCACCGGGCAACGCTGCTTATGCTGGCAGGGGGCAGGAGGGGAGTGTTAAAGGATAAAGAAAATGGCGGGCGGGAGAGGAGAGAGGAGGTTAAACAGAGAAAGGGAGGGAAAGACGTCCAAGAGAGAAAGAAGGGTGAAGGAAACATGTAAGGACAGAGGGAAAGGAGGGGAGAAGAAAGAAAGACAGACAGAGGGAGGGAGAGAATGAGAGGAAGGTTATCATCAATATACTTCACATAAAACATTTTCTGTTAATAGATGCTCAAGCCATTGTTAGAAATTGACTTATAAAACCTTTTCCCATCCCTTGCATGCAGGACTGCGTCTCCTTCCTGTCTCTGTCAGCTGGGTAAACCTGGCTGTGACCTCTTTTCATTTACCTTTACCTCCAGATGTTCTAGTCATATGAACCTCACTGGGGTATCTGAACTAGCACTGTTGTGAGCTCCATATGTAAAAGGGACGGTCAATGAAAGACAGGAGGAGAAAGGGGAAGGGAATGAAGAGAAAGTTGGAAAAATGTCTGGGGAGAGGAAGAGACAGGGGGAGGTAGAGAGTGATGTGAAGGCAGGTTAATGAGATATTAAAACCCTAAGTGCATGAAGTAAACAGTTCAAATGTGGGCCAAGTGCATTCTTCTGCATGGGCTAGAGTTGGCATACCATGTGTAAGACTATGCAGACATGGCATTATAAACCAGTGCTGGACTGAAGCCTCATTTATGTGTGAATTTCATGAAGAAACTCTAACTTCACTCGACAGTGACAGAGCAGAATGAGGATCTCTGACCTGTGGGACTTCACAGAGCCCCTCTCACAGAACTGGAACACAGCATAGCAAGGGACCAAACAGCACAGCACGGCACGGCACAGCACGGCACGGCATAGCACGGAGCAGTACAATATGGCACAGAACAGCACGGCACAACACTAAACACCAAATCAAACAAAACAGTGCGACGCATTCCTGCATGCAGGCTAACGGGTTTGGGAAGGTGGGGAGGTGCTGTGATGGGGAAGAAGAAGAGCTGTGAGGCTGATCGTCACTCCTCTTCCCCTGCCCCAACACATGCCCACAGAAAGAGAGAGAGGGCAAGAGAGAGACGGAGAGAGAGTGAGAGGGGTTCACATCTACAAAGAAATTCAGCCAGACGGCTTTTACCCAGTTACATTCAAACACCAGTGCCCTGCCAGCAGTGAAACCATACAGGCGGCTAGTCCCACCTATCACCTACGAACATCTCAACTAATGGCAGGATGCTCTGGAAGCCTGAAACACATCAGCCAATCTGCACCAAAATGAATTTTAAATTAACTTTCACCACAATAAGTCATTTTTCTCCAAATGAGTGTCAGTCAACCACCGATCGCAATCACTGCCAGTGATCACTTGCGACGCAAATAAAAATGCCATCTGTCTGTCACTGACAGTCAGTGTCTGACTTTTGAATTTCACAGCCCTACTCGTGGATGCAAGGCCACCCAGTCAGCAGCCACACACAGATGTGTAATTACAAGCACCTGGGTGGATGAAAAATATCATTTTAGTCTGTGAACTACTGATAATTAAAAAAAATTCTGCAATTACAATAAACCATCGTGGCCTACACTGCCCCTCTAAGCAGCTCTTTCTGTAGATAAAAAAAAAAAAATTCTCCCTATGTCTATTTATGTAACACCATTATAACAGAAACTCAGAACAACATGACATTGGTTGATTGCTGCTGCATTTGGTTTGTTAAAATGCCGCAATTTTTGAGGAAATATCCATGATTATTGAACTCCAGGTACTTCATCAGCATTCGTGTCAACATTTAATCTTATTAATCACCATAGGAGGAGCATTCGTGACTGACATGAAAAGCTTAGTCACCTTCATGTTTTCAATTCCACTGGATGCGACTTGCAGTTCGTGACGCGGCTCAGTGACAATCATCAAGGTACAAACTGAAGCAAAAAGCCCACACAAGCCTTTGCTGTCTGTCATTAATGCGCATTATTAACCAGTGAACATCATGCAGCACAAGTCAGAGCTCACTCATCCAGTCAGACAGCCCATCAGAATCAGCCGACCTGGGCAAAACACAGATCAAAAATACAAAATACAAGAAAACTGAGTGTGAGGAGAATTTCACTTTGTCTCTTACACTTTGCCATGTCTTCTTTTATTTTTATTTTTTGAATTCATATGCTGATATCAAAGCTCAGAACTTTTTCATAACAAAAATATCATCCCATCTCTAAACTGGGGAGACAAGAGGTTTTTTTTCTTTGGAGAATAAAGGAGTGGAGTTATCAAAGCATGACCTTTACAAATGACAAGCTTTTTATCACGCTGGATGACACAGTTTGCATTAGAATTAGGTTTGCTGACATACTGCAACAACAAATGCATCAAAAGTTAGTTTAGGCTGAAAGTAGAAGACATGACTGTGAGACAAAATCATTTTTAAGATCCATCAACATACAATGAAGAATGGAATCCAACTCATTACAGCTGACTGCTATGTAAAAACGAACACGACCAGCCTGTCCCGTGCATTCCTATAAATTACTTAATAATTTGATAATAAGATTGATCGGTGGACTTTCGGATATTTTTCTTAACTGTAAGTGGTGCACAAACTATCTGCTACTGCCGTCTAGCTGTTGCAATGTACTTGTTTAATTTGATCTCTGACAAAAGTCTCTTGATTTGCAAGACTGATTTCAGCTAATTAATGTCATTACACTATATTAACATATATTGCTGCCCAAGTCAAGACCACTACTTACTCAACACAGCGTAGTTTTGCCCAGGTCAGTGCAACAGAAAGCAGCAGCATTAGATCAGACACGAGAGGGCCTCGCTGACAACAGGCACGGACCAGACTACATCCACACATGCAGTGCAGCAGGACTTGAAATGTCAACAGCAGGGTTTGAAGTCAGAAATACTTAATGTCAGATTATCAAATCAGAATCATAGCCTGTAGAAAATGGCTGAGAGTAAATATGATGAGACTAAACACACATAAACCGCAGTCCAGAGAATCTACAGCTGTCTGAGTCTGGAATGCAAACTATCATCAGTGTCAGCTATCTTACGTAATCCAGGGTTGTATGATTTATTTAAATACCTTATAATGCCTAATATTTTCATACATAAAAAGCCTGCACTATTATAAGCCCAGGAGGAACTCCTTGTTTTGCCAAGAAGATCATCTAATGTAGTGACACCGAATATTCACAGAAAATATTTGGCCATCTGTGGCTTCAGTCAATATATTTTAGTGCGGCTGTATAAAAGCAGAGATAAGGTAGAATGCGAAACAATTTACTTGTATCACGTTATTAACGGAACCTGCTGCCTCTCTACGATAACTTATCTACCAGTTTGTCTGTGTACCGACCCCGTATTTACCTGGCCACATCTGTCTCTTTCTACTCAGTACAGCTCTATGAAGCCCTGCTGTGACCATTTCAAGCTCTGTGGCATTTCCCCTCACTCCATTTCAAGTTTTCTTTTCTTTTATCCTTCTTTTTTTTGGTCCAAGTTTCCACTTGTGGGACATCATTATGCCTCAAAAGCTAAGCTTTTGAGGCATAATCTGCTAAATGAGGCATAATCTGCTAAATGGGCTGGTTAGTTGGTAGGTCAGGTGACCAGGAAGAGGAACAACAACATACCTGGGCAATGTTCAGAGTCTAGAGAGCGCATGGCAGAGAGACAGACAAACACAACACACAACCAGAGGACAAAAGAGAGAGGAAAGGGAGAGAAACAAAGAAGGAGAAAGAAACAGAGAAGGGAAAAAAAAGGAGAGAGAGAGAGAAAGTGGTGACTAAGGAGCTAGGTTGTTCACTGTCCGTTCAGCACAGTTAGCGTCAACTCAGCCAATTCAAACATGCAAACCGGATTCTGGGTTATTTGTTCATGGTTAAAATATGGAGAAAAATCCAATGTACGGCCTCGAATATCAACAAACGGTGTTGATGGCTCAGACAGGCTGAGTTGAAACTGCACGAACCCAACAGGGCAAACTAACACCAGTGCATTATGGGTCAAGCTCACAGCATTGGTTTGCTTTACAAATGGTCTTTTATAGCTGTGTTACCAGAGCAACAAGGGAGGAGAGGGGTTCAAGCGAGACCAAGGTAGGGAGTGGAGGAGAAGTAAAAAGAGATGGACATATGACGAAAAAAAAAGAAAAGGTCAATATGTACAAAAACAGAAACTGCAGAAGAAATAGGACAAACTAAGATGTGAGCTGGATGAGAAAGAGAGGAAAAAGAACAACAGAGAAGGAGAAGCTGAAGTGAGACAAGAATGAAAAAGCAGAAAAGGAATCGCAGAAAGTGTGGGATGGCAAAAACGATTAAGAACGGGGAGAGTAATAAACAAAGTTTTTGTTTATTTCACAATAAACAAAGTGAAAGGGACAGGAAATGTGACAGCAGGCAGGGGAGGCCTGATATGCTGTGGAAGCAAAGGGAGAAGGAAAGATTGTTTTACCTGTTTGTTGAGTCCTAACATGTTGCACACCATCTCTCTCGAGTACGGCTGTTCTAGCACATAGCGCAGCAAGCCCGTCTGTGGCTCAAACAGGTCCTAAATCCCCCCCAAAAAAGGAAATTAAACACATATATAAACATTGTTACTGCTTCTGTGAATGTGTGCTTAGGTGTGTGAAGTGTGTGTATGACCTTATGTTACCTTGTCAAAGGGCAGCATGCCTCTCAGGGGAAAGCGAAGAGTAGTGGGGTCTAATTTCCAGGAGTTACAGATGGCCCCGCTGTTATTCACTACTGGTAACAGGCTGCATCGTCCTGCAGGGACACACATTCACACTTCGAATGACATAACAGGTACATATCACATACATGAGTTGTATTCACAAGTCTGTGGTAAGTGGCAAACATGCAAGAGTTGAGTAAGCCACACAGTGCTCAATAGAAACTGCCTAAATCTGTATTTGTGTCTTTAAAGTTGTTTATTTTCGCTTTTACCCCTTAGATCATACTTTGGCTTCAAAAAAGGAATGGACTTCATTAAAACCTCAGCACAACAAGAAAAAGAGAAACAATGAGATAAGAGAAAACAAGAACCCTTGAGAAAAACAACAATCTGAAAACTTGATATGTTTTTGATCAATATTTTGTAAGATTCCAATGGGTGTGTGTTTACGTGTCTCTTACCGCAGATAGAGTTGATTCTGGCTGTGGGTCTGAAACTGTCCACAAAGTCTGATATCAAACTGCCTAGGAGCTACAAACGAGAGAGACAAAAAAGAATGGGCAGACGTCACAATAAGAGAAAGGAAGTGTTGGAAACACACAAATATGGCTGCACACATCCACAAGAGAGATGCACTCACCCAGTGTGACAGCTGTCCCTCTGGATAAAGTTTTCTGATTTCTGTGATAGCAAAGTAGGCTGGCAGGAGGCAGGCATTTCTGTCCAGGATATACTCTACTACCTAAAATACAAACATTCATGCTAAATTAAACATCAAACTGAAAAATTTGGTGTGCTTACAGAAAATGGTTCTAACAAGCCATAGAAATAGAAAGAAATTCCAATCAATGAAATTTAAAAAGTAAAAGATGGAAAGACAGGTACCTCTCTGGCAGCCAGAAGCTGCTGGACTATAGCTGAGCTGACAGTGGTAGGAATGGTTTGAATTTTATCCAGAACAGCTTTCAACAGGTCCCGGACACCCTTAAACACACAAACACACACCTTAGATTAAAACATATTGAGTGACTTAAGATTTCAATTTTAAAAACTGTCTTTTCAGAAGGCCTCACATGCAGGGAGAAAATGTACTGACATTTTTTGTCATGCCTGATAAAGGAACTGAGCCTTTAGAGAATTTTGGGATTAGATACTGGAATTTTGAGATTAAACCACTTCTAAATGTTTGATGTAGTTTGCAAGTTCCTGCTAGAAGCCTGATCTCTCTATCAACAGCAGCCTCCAAAGAGAGTCAACAAACTCTGTGCTGTATCTGGCAAGTGAGCTGTTGCACTGTCAGCATGACGTCTAGCGGACAGCAGTCAATGATTTTAGGAAACATTTTCACCACAGCCACACAAACACTGAACTACACCATCACAGTGATGAGGCTAATGTTCTAATAAAGTCAAAAACCATGAACAATACAGGTCTTATTGAAAAAAAAAAACATAATGCACAGATTACAAGACAAACATCTTATTCAAGGACTTAATCACTGAGCTCGTTGATTAACTCGTCTCAGCTGTGCTTGCATGTGTGAGTGTGTGTGTGTGTGTTCAGAGACCTTGTAGTCAACCCCTCCAATAATCTTGCGGATCAATTTGAAAGTTAATGCCCACAGCTGAGTCCTCTCCCACTCCAAACTGTCTGAGCTTATCAGAGCTACACACACCATCCTAGAGAGAGACAGAGATTAATTAAATGGATAATTAGGAGAAACAGACAGGATAATGCACATTGTCCAACAATGTGTTTGTGTTATCTCACAGCTTTAAACAGATGAATGCAGATACATGTTAATGAGATTTTTATGTATCATATGAATGAATACTAATACTTTAAGTTTTGGTAATGTCATAAACCATAAGGATCATTCATCTGTGTTAATTATATCTTGAAGAAAAAGCTGAAAGTGATACTGGTGCCTTCACAAAATATATCTGCGTAGCCCCAGAGTGTAACAGACTGTAACAGACAAACACCTGTGAGAGTCTGTAGGTGTGTATATGAATGGGTCTGTACCTAGGTGGTAACAGGCTGGTCTCCACAGCCATTGCGAGACAGTCATAGAGGAAGGAGATTCTCTTGGGACTGTGTTGGCTGTGTATAAACCGAACTATCCACTGTACACACTGTTCATGGGATTCCTGCAGAGAGACACAGAGGTGGTTAAAAATAAAAATCCATGAACTTCATCAGCTTATGAGCAAATGTGTGTCTGTTTCTGTGTTAGCAGAGACCTGTGGTAGTGTTCCCCAGTACTGTCTGAAGGCTCCAAGACAACTGATCAGTTTAGTCCTCTCATCCTCTGGAGTGTCCATAAACATCCTAAACCACAACACAGCTGTTTTTCAGTCTGTACATTTTCAGTTTTAGGGAAAGACAATACAAGGGATTGTGTATTTGTTCATTTTAACACCTCAATGGTCTTTCTGCTGAGACATGAAATGGAACTACCAGAATAAAACAAATATCATGCCTTCTTCAAAAGGCATGATATGTTTTAACTAAGTGACAACAGAGCCTCAGGAGGGGTGTGTCTGTGTGTTTAGCGTCATCTTACCCAGCAAAGGCCTCTTCTATCATCTCAGTTTTCTAAGAGGAGAAAAGAGAAAAAAAACACAGAAAATATCACGTGGGAGGCTATTAAACAAAACAACAGTCAATGGGCAGTACTACATCCTTTAAATAGTGATACTCTCCTGTCTCAATGATTCTTTTCACAGTCCATAGGCCAAAAATAGTATGATAAACTGAAGTTTCGTTAACACTTGATGTGAATGGTAGATGCCCACTTCAATAACACTGTCGGTAAAAACCACAACAAAATTCAAAGTTGGCTTGAAAGTGAAAACATTTTTTCAAATGTAACATGCCATTAGAATTAGGTTTATTTGTAAACGTGAATGCATCCTTGCACTAAAAAAATAATGCGATGAATGACTATAAAGAACCTGAATTCAGACATTGACTTGAAGAGCTTATAGACACAATGCACAAAGTCTAAAGCCTTCATTGTTTTTGAAATGTTAGCCTAACGTTAGAGATGAAAACAGCTGTATTTTCAGCTGTTACACTTTTAGCAAGACGGACACTCAAGACGAACGTAACTGTGCATACAAACAAACTCTAGAAATGCTGTTGGGAGTCTTTATTTGCAAAATCACCATGAGTTACTGGAATAAGCTAACGCTGTCGGAGATGCTAAAAATGTTAGCTTTAAAACCAGCTCATAAAGATGGAAATTACCACAACATCTTCAAAGATGCTCTGGAGCTGTGTCTCCATCGAAAGCGCCATGTCTGCTTCAGAACCGGGTCAATTTTTTAGCGAACCATCACACAAATCAACCCAGTTGCTCCTTACAGCGAGCGCAGACAATCCTGTCAACAAGCTAAATGCTAACAGGCACCGGAAAGAGTGCGCCGCGAGACGCGCAACAGCAAAAACAATCCGGAGACACATCAGTGGCAGAAGCTGCACAGTTCCGCTTAGTAATAATTATGTGTAACTCCGACTTCTCTACAATTATAATGTATGATAACTATAATATAGGACTATTGTAGGACTAGCAGTTTTCACAAACATGTATCATATTGCTCTCAAGTGGCATGTATTTTTAAAAATCAAAAGTCTGACCTATGTGTCATTGCAAACAATGGCAGTGGTGGCACATGTTGGTCACCAGATGTCCCTATAGAGAGTGTTAATGCTGTTGTTGCTTGCTGTCTGTCTTTTTTATTTGGTGTTGTCGTGTTTTGTGTTTTGCACTTTAGGATCGCCACTGAAAGTAATCGTAATTAAGGTGTGGTGCAGAGCTTTCAATGTAACCTGGAAACCAGTTGTGGAACATGTTTTTATTCAGCAGGCTTCTTGGGCCTGACCCAGAAAAAGATACCACTAGGGAGTTTTCTAGGTTTCATGTAACATCTAGATTTTTTTAAAAAAGACCTTCACACGCTTATAAAAGCTAACTGCCTTTGTGGATTCAGTCTTTTCAGCTACATTATTGGAAATTTACTTCCTAATGGTCAGATGCCAGACCAGGTAGTCTATGAAAATTATAGTAAATTAAATGGACTGTTTTTATTGGAAATGTGTCATAGTTTCTTTAGTGAGCCTAGGTAATAGAAAGTACCCAAATGTACGCTTCACTTATTTTATACCTGTACTTCTAAAGATTTGGTAGAAAAATATCAGACTTTTTTTTTTTACTGCACTACAGTCAACTGGCAGATGTACATATTAAGGTTGTACTTACTTATTTATGTATTTGCATATAAAATATTATAACAATATATTATTATTATTGTTGTTGTTGTTATTATAAAAATATGATACGTACACATTTACATATACTCACATGACTTTAAAGTAAACAAAAGCATGCGCAGAATATTATACAAAGATTTCTTCTAAAACAAACTGGATTACATTAAATAAAAGACATGGGGGGTGGAAAATAGAAAAAAAAATATTAGGCTATTTACAAAATATATTATCCACGTCAAAAATATATCGCATTTTATATATTAAAGCCCCCAACACTATGTAAAGTACAGTCTATACGAAATAGGCTTAGGCTTAAGTTTACGTGTTTATTAATCAGTAATAAAAATCCAATAATATATGGGGTCATTTTACATAGTGAGTATCTTTATTTTAGAAAGGCTGCTTTAATATTTTGCTGTCATGTACTTTTAAGTGAAAATTGGTGGACTTTAATAGGAGTGTTTTTACACTGTGGTATGGACAGTTTTACTGCAAAGGAAATTATTAACTACTTCATCCATTAATGATTAGTAGCAGGCTTAGTTTTTGTAATGTTGTTCATGCGCGTTGTTGCTGTTGTTCACATCTTGTCACCGACCACCACACGCACACACAGAGAGAGAGAGAGAGAGAGAGAGAGAGAGAGAGAGAGAGAGAGATACTGCACAGGTGTAATGTGCACAAACAAGTGTGGTCACATACCTTCCTTGTTCACGGAACCTGTTACACGGCGTCTGTTTGCTTTACTTAACAGTTAACAGTAAACCATCGAAGTATTACCGGTCGGTTGGTCACAAATGGGCTTTCCAACCACCCAGACTTAAACCGCACTTCTTTTTTTTCTTTCTTCCTCTTTGTGGGTTTGTGTTATTTAAACAAATTTCTTTTAATCGCGCGGAGACACATCGGGCTACGGACGAGGCTGAAAATGTTTCTTGTGAAAGCATGACCACTCCATACAGAGATGTGGACAGTGTTCATTTTTCTGAACCTGGGGCTTCTGCACTGTACAGGTAGGACAGCATTAAACAAACAGCACGAGGATGATTGTTTTTCTGTTTTGTTGTATTTTTTGGTTTTCTTCTCAGTTATCTTATTGGGGACGTTAGGCTTATTCTCATTACGACAAGCAGCAGCTGTTATAGTATCCATGTATTATCGTTTGGTGGGCTACTTCAAGCTATTTTGTTTCCGTTAATGATTGACTCAACCACTTGTGTGTGTTGTAAAAAGAAAAAAAATCATCTATACTATTGCTGCAGTGATTAATTATTGAAAACTCTGATTGCAGGGTAGCCTACACGCTGCTTTGAATATGAAATGTGCTGCAGATTCATGCTAAGAGTGAGATTCAAATCTGATTTGAAATCTAATAGGAAACTCATAGTGGAGCAGATATGATTTAATGATTTATTTAAGATTTATTTAAGTGAAAATAACAAAGAATCTCCTTTGGTCTAATTCATTTTTGGATGTTTATCCAAATGAAGTAGGCCCTCATAATAAAACTGTTTAGTAACAGCAACCTGCACTGAAACCATTATGCAAATGTTATACACAAACAAATGTATTTAAGGTGTCTTCTGAGCTCAAGCAGTCAGGGCACAATTGTATGTGTTACTATGCACACACTTGTCAAGGCTAAAAAACTGGTCTCAGGCCAGTCATCTGGTTGTGTACACATTTGTAGCGTGTCGAGCTCCACATCATGTTAAGTTTACTACAGTTCCATTTTTTATTACCTCTGCCATGGAGGTTGTGCTTTTATGATTGTTACCTGTGTCTGTTTGTTGGTTTCCTTATTTGTCAGCAGGATTACGCAAAAAGTACGGAACTAATTTGCACCAAATTTGACTTTGGTAATATTTTATTGTGTTTAACTGTCCAATGAATATATGTTTAATGATGAGCCAATGGTATCAAACACACACATTCTTCTACATTCAGTGTGTTGGGGCAGAGTTTGAGAAACAATGGATTACAGCAGTAGTCATCACTTTTTATTTGAGATATTTGTGTGCTAGTGTAAAAACAGGAGAAAGTTTAAGGATCAGTCAACCAGCCTGCGAGATGGAGAAATAGCACAACTTTCTCCAAAAGTATTGCATAACCAGGAACTACTTGGCATTCCAGTGACAAACATGAGTTCATATTAAATGTATGTCTCTTATCTCTCTCTCTTTCTCAAACCTCTGATCTGGTTCTCCTCAGTTTCCTCCACTCTTCCCAGCCCCATCAATGTTGTCTTCTCCTCAGTGAATCTCAGAAATGTACTGCAGTGGTCCCCAGGAAATGGTACTCCCGAGGACACAAACTTTACAGTGCAGTATGCCATGTAAGTTAATATATATATATATATATATATATATATATATATATATATAGACACAGATAGGCGGCAGATAATGACATGACATGACATAC
>JBBMJY010000011.1:12067916-12080090 GCA_037833715.1 Toxotes lorentzi
TATATATATATATATAGACCCAGATAAGCGGCAGATAATGACATGACATGACATATACACACAGTATGTATACACTGTTGCCCATAAAGTTGGAATAATTTTGTTTTCAGACACATTCCTCTTTTTATTCCTTTTTATACTCATCAGCAATCAGCAATTGTCACAATCATTTCATGAGAAAAGGTAAAATATATTTTATAATATATTTTATTCCAACTTTATGGGCAACAGTGTATATATAAGAAAATGAAGAAAATAGGTTCTTTTAACCAAAGTGGCCTCGAGAACAAAGTTGTTGTCTTTAAGTTGAGAATAATTTATGGCATTTTTGGCGCCTTGGTCAAACTGTAACTATCTTGAACTTTACCTGGTTAAAGAAGAAGCTGATATTTTTACATAGGCTTTCTTCAGCAAGTCTCAAAGGAATTTAGAGACAAAGACAAGCTGAGAAAGGAAAGGACGGCAGAAGCAAAAGACAAACGTAGCCCGAACTAACAAACGGCCTGTATAACCTGAAGTATTAGGGATTCAGACCAGTCATCCTCTTATCTGTGTGAGCCTACTCTGTCTTTCCCAGCTACGGGGACAGTGTGGAAGGACGTAAAGGAAGACGGGTAAACTGGAGGGCGGTGCGACGGTGTACGGACATAGTGCGGAGCTGGTGCGACCTGAGCAATGAGACGTGGGATCTTGAGCAGGGATACCACGCCAGAGTTCGTGCTGCGTTCGGGAGGACATCTTCCAAATGGGCCCCGACACATAGAAGATTTGACCCAAAGTTGGACGGTAAGTTAAAGTGACACTTAATCTTTTTAGTAACTAAGAATTGACATATGAGATTCCAATTTTAAATCTACCAAAATTAAATATTTTTGTCTCTCCGTATAGTTAGTTTTGGCCCCCCACTGGTTACTGTTGAAATTGAGGGCAATGATGCCATCATCACTCTCACGGGGCCAATGAGGTATCGCCCTGACAACAACACCCCAGTGGTTTCCCTGGCAACAGTATACCCCCAGATGAATTACAACCTCTCCATCCACAATGTCCGTCGTGGCCAGACAGTGAGTAAAAATATATAAAAATCCTAGCTTCTCCCACCCTCCTGGCATGTACAGGATCAAGAGATCAAGCACCCCTGAAGTTCATCTGTACCATAGAACCAGTTACAGAGTAATCTCTTATTTGTGTGTTTGTAGCATCATATTCTAGTGGTCTCTGGTCCGTACAAACATCGGTTGATGGACTATGAAACAGAGTACTGCTTCTCTGCCAAGACAAGGTTTCTCTCCATGCCTGTCCAATGCCAGCCCTCAGCATGGCACTGCATAACCACACCTCAAGGTAAAACCACACTGTGGGTGTGTGAGACAGAAAGAATATTTTGCTCCTTGTTTGACAGGTAGAAAGGAATGTGACAAAGCATGATAAAGGAGCAAAAGAGAGATTCATTTTTGTGACTGAGCTGTTTTGTGCTGTTTGTGTATAAGTTTGGACATTTCTAAAATGTCAACCAAGAGAAATAGTCCTATTTATTAGCTTGATAATTGTTCATTTCAGATTTTCTACAGTGGATCCTTATATAGCTTCGAAGGTGTTCACATAGTATTCCCTACATGAATCTGTACACACATGTATGTATGCATGTATTTGTGTGACATGTTCCTGATTCCCGTCTCCTTCCAGACCCTATGACTGGTCACCTGCAGAGGGTGGTTTGGGGCATTGTTGTTCCATCTTTGTGCATATGTGCGCTTGTGGTGATTGGCTACTTTCTCCGCAACTACCTTATGGGCAAAGGACAGAAGAGCCCTGATACACTGGTAATGTAAACACACAAATGCACTAATACACACCCTGGCACCCCAAACTAATTTTTTGCCTATTTTTTGTCCTTAAGGTAATGAAAACTTGTCAACTTGGATTATTAACCTTTTGTTCCATTTTCTAAATGAACACCCTGTCAAAAAAATGAATAGGGTACAACTTTGAAAATATGGTGTCTCCAGGGTGGTAGTGTGTTAAAAGATTTAAAAGGGCATGAGGATCAGTTTACTTGTCATAGAGAAGCTTGTGAAAATGTCTTTAGTGCCCCTGGAGGGGCAGCGTCAAGTCTGAGAAAATAACTGTTTATCTCAGCTTGAATGTGAAGAACTTCTTTATTAAGGGGGAAAGCTTGTGTTACAAACTGGGCGGTAGAATTTGAAAGATGTGGGAATCTACCAGACACAAAGAGTCTAACAAAAGACACTGTTAAGGTACATTATAGCAAATGTAGGATACAGTGTTTGCAGATCTTGACCCATGCTAGGGACTAAAAGTTAGGATTTATTGGACTCTGTTGATACAGTTTTTTTTCAGTATTAAATCACTGGAGGGACCCTTTAAGAAGTGATTTCATTTTAGTGTTGAATCGATACAATATATGATAAATAATATTTAATCTACTCTAACTTTGACTGTTACAATTACTGTTGTAATTACACAATTATAAAAATTTCAAAAGCTAATAGTCTTTGAATCACACACTCCTTCACCTTCAACCTCCAGAGCCCAACTTTTTTTCAACCTTGCCCTCAACCGTTCCCATCTGAGCATCTCAACTTCATCTTCATCAGTGTCATTAAAGGCGAGTCACCATCTGACACTGACAGCGCCATATCAGATCCTGCATTCCCTGCGTGGCAGCAAAACATTGGAGATCCGCCACCAACATACTCCCCCCAGAGGCCCGAAACACCCTCAGAGCCTGATGATTTGTCCGTTGTCTATGGATTTGTTGGAGTAACTCCTAAAATGAATGTCGGAGGAGAAGAGGGACCAGGACAGAGGAGGCATGATAGAGGAGAAGATGAAGAAGAAGATGGGAATAATCTGAGAGGTAAATGCCAGAAATGCACAGCAGGAGAAAGTTGCGAGCAGAAAGCGTTGAGAGTTGAGGATGGTCGTTTCGCTGGAATTTACGTTTCTCAGGCAAAGTCCTTCCTCTCACAGAGGTCAACCCGCACATGCATGCAAACACACCTGCCGATACACTCACAGACACATGCACAGACAGAGATGAGCACACTTCTACAGGTGCAGGCATTTCCACACTCAAAATCGGTTTTACTGACACAAACCCAGGGATCATTACTGTCTTTTCAGGGAGCAACTAAGGGAGAGGTGGACAGAGAGGAGGAAGATGGAGAGTGTCCAGGTTTATTTCTAAACAAAAACACCCAAACCGGCTTCTTCCATGTTCCCTTAAATCTACAAACAAAGAAGCATGTAGGAAAAGGGGAAGAGATGGATAGAACAGATGATGAGAAGATAGATGGAGCCGTAGAGGAAGGGAGTGAGAAAGTATCCCTTCTTTCCGCTTATGCCTCCCAGAATGTCCCAGACATACCTTCCTCTAACACTGACCAGTCAGATTTCTTACCAAATGACTATGGTGTTTTGAGTCGAGCTACAGCACACAGTATAGAGGAAGAGGAGGAAGAGGATGATGAGGGGGGGGAGCAGGAAGAAGAGGGAACTATTTGTGTTATTTGGGATCCTGAAACAAGGAAACTAGTTCTTACAGAGATGGAGATGGAATTTAACGAGGAGGGAGGCTTGGATGGGTTGATACAGGGAGAGGAAGGGAGCGAGGACAGGATGGGGGGAGAGGAGGAGGAGGAGGTGAATGCCGTGAAGGGGGAACTAAAGTTGGAAAATGTGTTTGTCAGACAAGCGTCCGAGGAAGAGACAGAGGCACTGAGAGAGACAGAGAGAGGTGGGGAAACAGGGTGGGAGGCGAATGATATTTTGAGCAAATGGAACTTGGTAATCTCGGTGGACGAGTAGATGATATTCATCACTACATTAACCCCATTATCACAAAAATGTTCTTCTTCTGCACTTATCCACCTCAATGCCATATCACGATGGAAAAAAAATAAGTATCATATTCATTTTTAAGACACTTGAAATAATATCAAAATCTTAGGAGCACTTGGTACTGTCGTAGGGTTACCTTTGCATCTCTGAATGTTGGTGCTTTGTTGTCATCATGACCTACAGTTTACTGATTAGCAAATCACACTAATCAATACTAATGAAGTAACCAACCGATAATCACCTCAATTTTGGGTAAACTATTATATGTGTTTTTATTTGTATTATTGTTAATCTGTTATTATTTGTAGCTGTATTCTTCTGCCTTTTTCCTGATTGAAACCATGTACACCACGATCACCACTGTATCATATCTCAACCTAATGTAGCACTGATGGACTGTTCTGGACTGGTTCTCCAAAACCAGCATCAAAATAACGAATGGTGGGTTTTATTTCTTTTTTTTTTGTGAATGGTTTTGAAAACCAGAAAATATTTTGTTACATTATGCTGTTTCTGTGATTTTGAGTAGTACAAAAACCCTATCAAGAAACTTTATATGTGTTTATGCGTTTTCTTTTACATTGTGATTTGTGTCTGTGTGACCACAGTTTACCATAAATACTCCATGACCATACATATATGTGTGGATATGCTACTAATAATAATAACTGAGCAGCAGTTGTTGGTAGTTTTGCTTTTTCAGTCTGTCCCTGTTTTAGTTCCAGGTAAAGCACTTAAATTGTTCTTGTTAAAACACCTTTGGACAGTATTTGTTTGTATGTTGGTGTAATTTGGGCTTAATAATAATGTAATTCAATACTTTTTTAAGTGATTAATGTGCTGATATATGATGAAGACAGAGCTCTAGCACTTTACTCTCTATTCTTTTAATTAATTCAGGTTTTTTTTATAAATAATGAAGCTGTCTGACCCATAGTGTGCCTCAATTTTCTCTCTTTATACTTATAAAAGGGACAATCAATCAATATTATTATCTTTTGTTTCTTCTCTAAACCTCAGGAACATTCTCCTGTCTGCAAAAAAAAAAAAAAATTAACGGCTTCACTTCATCATTTAGTTTTTCTATTTCTGTATGATACATAGTTTTCTGTGTTTTTGAGTATAAATGTTTTATAGTGTCTCATCTACAGGTTATCAGACTTTGCTACTGTCACTTCTGCATTCCAACACCATCACCATGAACTTAAAGTAATAATTAAGAACCTGTAATGATTGACACCGTACATACTTTCACTTTACCTTTGTACCTTTGTCATCCAGAAGAATGCCACATAAATGACGCTCCATCATGTAGTAATGAAGCAAATCAGGTCTTTTTGTTAATGGTGTTCCTTTTTCTACGTGTCATTGTTTGTAGTCCGGTTCACACGCAATTATAGCTGCTCAAAATGATGAGTGAAGGATGTTGTAAACATACATGTTATGCTCTAACCATCTCTTTTCAGCATTGTCTTGTCTCATAGTCTGACACTGGAAATTACCGTCTCTTCTTGTACTCTGGTAACCTAGGAAGAGGGATTTCTGAAACCATTCAGGTTATCTGCAGTGTGATGAAAAGTTTGATTTTGTGCATGAAGTTATATCCATTTTGTTGAAATGGTTTTACTCTGGAAAATAAAAATAAATTATATTTTTGTCATACGTTTGTATGTTGCAAAACAAAATTATTGTACGTTCAAAAGAAAAAATAAAAAGCTTGTTACATCAATTCTGTTCGGTTATGTTTATAAAGATAAAGACCACTAATTCTTTTATCAGTATTTCCTTCTCTGCATTTCTGACACCGGCCTCTACAGGTTGAAACTATTATCAGGGTCACTAATAGTTGACCCTGAGTAAACAGAGACATCTGCTGGTCACATTGCAAACAGACATCGTGAAATTTACTGACAGAGCAAGGACACTTCTTTTCACAGTTAAAATTGCTCTGTCTTTGCAGAGTAATACTTTCTGATATCATCTCCTGACAAAATTACTATTTATACTGTGACTATTACTGTCTTGTCATTTCTGTGACTGTTTGCTTTTATTTTTAAATTACTTAATAGAAATAAACACTATAAAAACAAGTACATTTGATAGCCTACTTCTTAGCCTTTATAAGTGGGATATGTAGCCATATGCAGGACACCACGTGTCCTTGCATGAGGTCTCTAACAAAATCAGTAAAATTTCTTAATTTTTTCACTCCCATGACACTGCATACAGTACATCACCAAACTGGTCTATCTACATTATAGACAGTGTTTATAGACCTCATCAACATGTAACAGGAACAATGGAAAAATACACTGAAAATCTTATTTAAGTAAAAGTCTACAAGTATTACTATACTCAAAGTATCAAAAGTAATCCACATACATTCACAAGTGCAATATAATACACTGTTGGGTGGTAAAACTATGATATAAAAGTCATATTCTTTATCTTAAAATCTTTATTTTAAACGGAACTGGTAACGAGCTGTTAAATACAGTGGAATGTTATGAGTAACATGTACCCCTGAGAAGTTGTATAGTATTGTAAGTATAATAGAAGTAATAGAACAGAGCTAAACATAAAGCTAAAAAAAAAAAAAAAAAAGCAAAGTCAAGGAACTAGATTCTCCAAACTGCTGCTGTTATGTCAGTGTGCTTCATTTCCACCTCTGACCGCAATTTCCACCAATTTTTATCGGACTTCGGGAAGTATTTGACAGAAAAGGAACCTACTTTGTTTTGTAGTGATTTATTTATGTTATCATCCAAAAAAACGACCGGTATCGTTCACTTGGAAAGATAAATGTTCACATCCTCACAACCTCTAGGTGGCGCTCTGTGTTTCAACGACAGGTCCTCCATGCCCCCCCGCCCTCATCCATCATGGCGTCGTCCCGGCCGGCTTCAGCTCCCGCATCACTGGGGCGGGGACCGCGGTGGGTCGGACTGCCAGCCGTTGGGCACTTCCGGCGGGCTCGGGTTTCCTTCGACTCGGCATTTAAATTGAGCTGCTGGACATCAGCTGCTGCTACATTCAGCGCAGTGCTGTGACAGAAAATAACCCGCGGAGCCAGCAAAACAGACCGCTCTCATTTATTTTTTTAAATTCTTGATTCGGAAACGACAGAAATAATAGTTGACCCTGAGGAGGTTTGGGCTTGTTTTGTTGACAGACGAGCGGCAGCGGCTGAACAATAACGGTGGTTGCGCTCTGACAACAGCTCGGTGCATCATTTTTGGGATTCCTCTGTTAGCTCTGGGACGAAATTGAATAGCGGTAACGTGATGTTGTGCATGAGCAGATCGATTTAGGATCTTCTTGGGCACTGTTTTGTTTTACCGAAATAGACAGGTAAACAAAATCAAACTCACTGAATGTAGTGTGTTTTACGGCCCAGGAGCGCAAGTGGCCTGGAGTTCGAAGGACCGATGGACTCGATGATGAGAGTGCATTTGAAGGGTTTCAAATTATAATAAACAGACACAACAATTTGGATTTATTTTAGTTGTAGACACTACTAGAGACCAAATCTTAAATCAGCCCGACTGAGCTGAATATAATATCAGGCCAAACCTCAGTATTACCATCAAGAACCAACTATCACCACCCATTTAGGATAGCAGAACATCTATACATTATACATTATACATTACACATTATACATTATACATACATTATACTTTTTTTCTTTTGCAAACAATTTCTCTCTTTTAAAATAGAAATTGTATGTCTCTGACCACTTTGGGGCCTTAAATTATCAGAAATTTTGAAACATACTTTTAATTTGGAGTTCTTCCTTTCTCATATGTGGGGAAATCTCTGACTGACAAAAATCCAATCCAGCATAACAATTTTGCAGACAACTTTGACTAGTTGTACATATTGAAGGATTTACTAGTCCAATAACAAGCAACCGGCAACCATGTTCAGCTGGCTTGGAACCGACGACAGGAGGAAGAAGGAACCAGAAGTCTTTCAGACTGTCAGTGAAGGTCTGAAGAAGCTTTACAAAACCAAACTCCTGCCACTGGAGGAAAGCTACAAGTTCCACGAGTTCCACTCCCCGGCTCTGGAGGATGCTGACTTTGACAACAAGCCCATGGTCTTACTGGTGGGACAGTACTCCACTGGCAAGACGAGCTTCATACGGTGAGAACGCAGCACGTGCAGTCATACATGCATATGATGAGCTTCATATGGAAAAGGGACTCACACAAACACACGAGGCAGAGGCCACCAGAAAGATAGAAAGGGAGAGGCTGACACACCCAAACTGATTTTTTTTTCGTCTCTCAGCTTTAGCAGTGAAACAGTTTAACAGTGAAACTGAAGAGGAGGAGTGCAGTGGTTACACCATAAAGTTAATTTGAACAAAACAGAATTGCTATAGAAAATGAAAAAAAAAGAATTTGAAAAGAAGAAGGAAAAAAGATTACCTTTCACACACACACACACACACAAAAAAAAACACACAACCCAACTGCTTGAAGCCACACCTCTGCAAGCTTTATTGAATCCATAAAAACTTATGACAGCCTACATAACACACACAAATGTGATGCATATGGAGGCAGCACTGCCTGGCACTGCCTGCAGCCTCCCCTAACGAGGTGTGTGTATGTGTATGGATGATCACACTCACTGACAGGTAATCTCATAGATCGGGATGTGTTTAAAATAGAAGGAATTCTTTATTCTTGGAACAAATGTTCATGAACTGCGTGTGTTAAGTCTGAGGAGTAACCAGAAACAGCCCTGTGAGATTTTCTTGCTAATCACTGTAGTACTGAGTGGACGCAGGAGCCCGAATTCTGACCCCATGCAGAGCTGTCGGGCCCCGAGGTGCAGGAGGTCTTGGGGACCTCCTCCTAGTCCTTGTTCTAATGAGTGGAAAAAAAGTACACAAACTTGGATTTTATCTTTTTTCTTTGAATAAATTAATCAAACTCTCATAGAGGATGTATGTGTGTGTGTGTGTGTGAGTGTGTGACAGAGAGAGCAATATTAGCAGCTGGGTGTTAGGCCTCTTTTGAATTGCAGGACTGCTGCTGACATCTTGCCTTTCTCACACACACACACACACGCATGCACAGCTACAAATACACAAACGCTTACAAACTCTTGCAGAGCCTTGTAAGTAATTAGATGAAAGCCAGAGAGAGGATGCTGTTAGCGACTTCCTGCTTTAAGACGGGACAGAGCAGACATCCCAGCTCTCTCTTCTTCCTCTTCTGTCTGCGACTCTCTCTCTCTCTCTCTCTCTCTCTCTCTCTCTCTCTCTCTCTCTCTCTCTCTCTCTCTCTCTCCCCCCCTCCCTCCCTTTCTTTTTTGCTTTTTCCCCACCACTCAGCAGCCTGACCCTTCACCGCTGGCATTGTAACAGTAAGATGAAGAATGTACAAATTGCTGAGTAACCCTCGGTCAGAGCTGCCGCAGTCGCAGCATCTCTTTCGTTTCACATATCACAGGCTCTCACTGTGGGTCTGGGAGCAGTGCAGGTCTTAGGGATGTGGCTGAATGCTCTGCCAGTTTTGTTTATCTCACCTAAACTACAAGTGAGGGATGTTTTGTACTTTGTCAGCAGGTTAGATTCAATTGTGCTCACATACGCTGGGCTCATGGCTCTCTTGCGAAAACAAGAGAAGTAACAATAATGATGGTATTGACCCTATGTTGGATTGATGTTAATTTTAAAAGTGTTAAAATGTTAATGGATATCTAAAAGAAAGAGATATGGATGACGAGACGCTAATGGAGAGAAATATAGTCGTCTTCTTTGGCAGTTACTCAGAGGTCAGTAATCTGAGTCATTTTTGGGATGAAATTATTGATTTTCCACTTCTGTCCCAAGTACCAGTTTTCCTTCTAGGGGACTGCACACATTTTATTGTGCAGCAGGAATGTCATAAAGTCAAAGACTGTTGTGGTGACAAATGTTATTCAGGCCGGCCTTGCAGTCTTCTGTTCTCTGTAATCATAGGTAGATTTATTAGGTGCTTCAGTGCTTTAAATTTCATAAACTGTAACTTTGAGGTTGTGGGCTGGTGAAGTCTGTGCCTGTGAATTTTCAGTTTTATCTCCCTGACAGGAAGTGAGATGAACAAACTGCACAGAATGTGAGAAATGAAATGGTATGCATGTGAGCTGAGGTGTATGTGAGTTCTGTACACACAGAGACACTGTTTCCATGCAATCAAACATTCAGTTTGATAGATGCACATATGTTCAGCCTCCCCACAGACAGCGCAGACAGATACACAGAGAGATGGCTCTACCAGGCACTGCTGGCTCCTCTGACAAGGTGTCTGTGTGTGTGTGTGTTTGTGGAAGAGATGTATGAGACCCATCTTTACATCTGGTAGCAGTTAAAATGCATACATATCCCCCACTCACACTCGGAAATTTATAGCCCTTCTAGCTGTAAATCTCTTGCGTAAATCTCTCTCTTATGGCCTGTGGTAACATTGTTGGGGTTGTGAAACTCGACAGAAACACCCTAATCTTCATTTGTAACGTGTGTTGTCACTGAATTACACACGAGATGTAACTCAACTGAATTGCCATGGCAGAAGTTACAGGTGAGGTCAAACGTTAGCATCGGTTCTAAGTAGGAAATAATATTTATTTGCTGTAAAGCACATTCACAAATTTGAGTATTGAAGGTCTCCTGAAAAAAGTGCTCAGTCAAAACCCAAAGTTGGATAAAATCAGATTGTGTGTCTTTGACTGACAGACATCCCTTGTCTTTGTCTCAACCGATCACATAACTGTCCTCCAGAGGGACTTTTCCTGGTTAGCAACAAACTTCATTCTGCTTATTTTGGAGGCAGTTCATGGCGACCGTCCAGCCTATGATGATGCAAAGCTCCCCTAATCTTTGCCCCAGCGGCTCTTAATTCAAGGCAGACCAGTTTTCTGGTGATTTTTGAGTTGCGCTCGAACCATCCAGACCAATTTCCTTTCACCTTAATCACTGTGGAAAGACATGCTGTTCTACTTTCAAAAAATAAGAGCCCACATCTGTCCTGTTGCCTCCAGATGAATGCAGGGATTCAATAGTAATATGAATGATATGAAGGTTATAAGGGATGCATACATATTACTCACAGTCGTTGAAGTGGAGAGTTGTGGTTGCTTCATACATAAATACCCTATCATACACACTTAAAAAAAAAAGAATGTAATTCTAATGCAAATATTTCATAAAGTTATTTTAAACTCCTATAATGTCTCTTTATGCTACACATCATCCTCTACACTATTGTTCAGTGTCTCAGGTAGAACAATCTCTCCATAACAAAAAGACATTTTATGTTCGGTTGACTTATCCTTACACCGTGAATAGATTATCGAAAACATCTCGTCTCTCGTCGTCTCGTTTATTTTAACACCATGTCGTATTATTTCGCCTCCAGCTACCTGTTGGAGCAAGATTTTCCTGGAATGCGGATTGGCCCCGAACCCACCACGGATTCCTTCATCGCGGTGATGCACGGCGACACTGAAGGAGTCGTTCCTGGAAATGCTTTGGTGGTTGACCCCAAGAAGCCCTTCAGAAAGCTGAACGCATTTGGAAATGCATTCCTCAACAGGTAGGTGCACACACACACACACACACACACTTACACATGTTCTTAAAGTACTGATGGCAGATGTTATCAGATATCTTCGGAGGAGTGTGTGACCTGAAAAGACAAAGCGTTATACCAAGGTGAAGTACGAGAATGTAGAAGGAAAGACTGAGGAAGAGTCTGGCGAAGAAAGAGAGAGTGAGAGTGAGAATCCACACCACAGCTCTACATTCCTGTGTGATTGAATTTCCCTCTGCTCACTGGTCAGGCTTTCCTCTGTTAATGGCTGTGTGTGAGGGAGAGACACAGAGAGTGAGAGAGAGAGAGAGAGAGACACACACACACAGCCAGTCATCTTTGCAGAGTCATCCTTCTGGAAAAAGGAAACTGCCAAAAACTCCTTACTCTTGCGGTAGTGTCCTCACTGTGAGGGCCCACCGCTGCTGGAAGGAGACAGCACTGATTGTCAGTGGGGATTGGAGGGGGGTTCACAGTGAGGACGGCCGCTGACCTGTTTGTATTTATTCAGCTGGAGAAAGAAGGAGAGCAGCGGAGTTAGAGGAGAAGAAGGAGAGAAGGGACACTTGGTGTGGAAAATGTTTGCTGTTAAAATATTTTACACTTCTGTCTTGAAACTTTTACGTCTCCTCTCCCGTCCTCTCCTCATGTGTGTGTGTGTGTGTGTGTGTGTGTGTGTGTGTGTGTGTGTGTGTGTGTGTGTGTGTGTGTGTGTGTGTGT
>JBBMJY010000011.1:12080190-12102697 GCA_037833715.1 Toxotes lorentzi
GTGTGTGTGTGTGTGTGTGTGTGTGTGTGTGTGTGTGTGTGTGTGTGTGTGTGTGTGTGTGTGTGTGTGTTGTGTGTGTGTGTTGTGTGTAGGTTTGTGTGCGCCCAGCTGCCTAACCCAGTGCTGGAAAGCATTAGTGTGATCGACACACCAGGGATTCTGTCTGGGGAGAAACAAAGAATCAGTCGAGGTAAGACACCACACTCGAGACGCTCACACTTTCATCCTCCACTGTTTACGTTAGAGAGAGAGAGTGTGTGTGTGTGTGTCAGTGTTCGTTCACTGGACCCATTCAGCTGCAGCCCCCTAGTTCCACTAAACTCTGAAAAACAATGTCAGCATTTCCTTTGGCCGCGCGTGTGTGAGTGTGTTTATTTTAGCTTTTAGTAGCTATCAGGAGGATTATGCTTCATTCATTTCAAAGAACAGGAAGCAGCGACAAAAAGGTCAGCTCTGAATGCTCTCTGTCTCACTCACACACGCACACACACATTTACTGTATGTACACAATTCAGATTTAACATTTTCAATACTGCACATTTCTGTGCTGAATTTAAAACATGAAAAACAGTGCAGATATACAATATCAACAGCTGCAGATTTAATAGGGCTTGCAGTTTAGTTAGAAGTATTTACATATGTTTTAGTTTTGGCTCAGAAAGAAAATGAAGTATTCCTCGGGCAAGCTGCTAACCAAGGGAACTGCAGATGGTTTTTATTACTTGTTCTTTGCGATCAAATTCAATCTAATATCTTCATATAAACAAACATGACACAATGTGCTGAAGCTGCAAGCTAAGAGCCGAGTGAAATTAATGTAAAATAGGGTCACATGGACATTTAATTAGATCATCACATTTTTTTTCTTGATTCTTGATTGATGTATTTACATTTGCATGCTTTGTTTTTTATCCACTGTTGCTTATCTCTTGACACCCAGATCAGATCATGGGAATTTTCTCTACCCAAATTTGAAAACTAAATGCCTTATCTACATGTTGAACTGTGTTGAGCCAACAGGGGACAGATCCCAGCTGTGGTGTTGAGCTAAAATGCAAAGAGTGTGAAGAGAAGTTTAGGCCTGAAAGGCTTACAAGAGATCTCCCCAGCTTTCTTCCAGGTTGATACGTGTCTGGCATGGCTGGCATTCCCAAAGCTGAAAGCTGGCATTGCCATACCAACGGCTAACATTAACAAAAGAGCTCGGATAATTAAAGACAGCTATAATTTCTTCTTTCACACATTCTCTCACTCCTGCTTTCTCCGTTCCATCTTTGAATTTGTATCTTTGGGGTTTTTTTTCCCCCCTCTGCCCTTTCCTCCGTCCTTTCCCTCCTTTTGTTTTTTTTTCTCTGTTATAAACAGCCAGTGCTAATTTTGCACTGCTGTTTAATGTTTTCTTATGCCAAGTAAGTCCCCAGGCTCTGTGTGTATTTGTAGTATTGAGTGTCATCGCAGTACATTTATAATCAGTCGCACCTCACAGTATCACAAGAACAGAAAGTAGAGATGGTAATGAGCAAGCTTTCATGCTTGCTTCTAGTGCTGAACTTTAAATCTGTTGTAACAGTACTTATATCAATATAAAATAACAGGTTAAATATATTAGTATGTGGTCTATAAACATGGTCTATAAACTGTCGACATGATGCAAAATGCAAGCGCACATTTGCAGTTTCACAGTCTAAATAAAAACAAGGAACAAATCATGGTCATTGGGTTCAGCACATTACTTCATAATAGGGTTTGGTCTTTTTTTTTTTCTTTTTTTTTCCACAGAGCTTGAACATGGAAACAGTTTTGTCATGAGAGCATTGTTGTCTGCAGCTATTCTCTTGAGAAATAACAGAGAACGAATGCTTTGTCAGCACAAACAGAATTTCAGACTTTGTTTATATTTGGAAGTAGTTTAATTGAAACAAACCCACATCAGCTCTTTGCTCTTTTAAATTTTTTTTTTTTGTTGTTGCTCCATGTGTTCCTTGAATATGTTGTCAAACCAAATAAACTGCACAGCGAGGTGTGACCCTGCCGTTATTGTCCGATAGATGCAACAAAAGATACAGGCTAAAGTTAACCTTTACTGAGTCAGCACAGCTGTGTTTTCTCTGTGTGTGTAATATGGTGTTTGTTTCTGTGTGTGTGTGTGTGTGTGTGTGTGTGTGTGTGTGTGTGTGTGTTCATTTTCATTTTCTACTCATCCTTCTCCCTCCACTTGTTTAATGCAAATATGTTTTCATGTTTCATTTGTATGTACAACATTAGTCTGCTTTGTGTCTCATTCGTTGCTTTTATTACTTTTTTTTATCTGTTGTTGTTTCATCAATGTCTGTATTCATTTGTGTGTGTGTGTGTATGTGTGTGTGTGTCTAGATGAGGAGTTGTCAGGCTATAGCTGCCTACGTAGATGTCCTTATGGAGGTACTGTAGAAAATAAATCTGGGCATCGACCAGTTGCAAAAAGGCTAAATAAAATGATATCTTGACTTTAAAGAATTTGTGGACTGTTACATGTTCTTCACAAGACTCTTATCACATGGTCTGGGGAAAAAATTGATATATTGGTCCCTGAATTGACCTTGTTAGGTAGCCCCTTGGATATTTTAATTCGAGTCATCACATGGTGCTCTTGAGGAAACTGATGGACCGTTTTAACCAGAGTTGCCATTTCATTTTCTTGGTGTTACTCATAAGAGAATTTCTCTGAAAATGTCGTGTTTTTTGTCCTCTTAGGGGCAGGGCCTTGTATCGGTGATGACAGCTGATATGTCCAGCAACATAGATAGATAAATATTTCAACAGTTACTTATCAGACATTTTTAGGGAGGGGTGCTCATGTTCCACAGGGGATTAATCCTAAAGTTTTTGGCCCAAAGTGTTCCTCTGCAGTGCTTGAAAACTCAGTCAAATTTTGAAGTAAATTTATGTTCCCCATAGAATGAACCCTCTCTATATTTTTATACTCTGTGCATTACTCTATTGCCACTCTGAAATTATAATGTAGCTCTGTAGGAAACGTTGTAAAATCCACTGTAGGTATTCATAAGCCCAAAGATAAATCGTTTGTTCTGTGCTGTGAAATGAACTTTGTAGCCTTTATATGGTCCTACCAGAGCTTTTGACTTAGTCTTGTTTTCCCCCACTTCATGTGAAAAGTGCACTCTGTGAAGAACAAGCCACTAAAATTCAAAATATCAAGGTATCTCACACTTTTTTTTTTTTAAAACTCTCTACAGCTTTGCTCGAGCAGCAGTGTGCCCTCTGTCTCCTCTCAGCTGAGCTCGTACGGGACAAAAAGACACAACTAGAACCCGTTACGGTGCTTCACATGCTTATAGCTACCTCTGCTAAATGTTTGCTTGCATCCCAGTGAGGAATTATTTAATACTGAACAACATTCATTTGTTCTGAAAGAGGACTAGGCCAAGGCTTCATGTCAGCATTACCATTTAACACTAGAATCTCAGAGTGTTAGAAGTTTTGCTTAACATTTGTGGGTCGTTGTAGAAATCATCCACCCTGTGTGGAAAGGGTTCTAGGAGCAGAGGTGCAGTAGCAATAGCAGCAGTTCACAATATTTCACTATATTATCACAGCTATGTCTGTATAGTGAGAGGTACCTTGTGAGGAGGAAAGGTGCAGATCAGATTTCGATATGTTCTAAGTGATAACATATATAAAACCTGTAGATTTAGTTTGCAGCTCGAAGGGAGAAAATGTCTCACAAACATATCTGACATTCACTGTGTTAACTTAAAACTACTACCCACTACCAACTGACAGCAAATGCCTCCTAGTTGCTATCCTATAATCTCTACTGTAACAGGTTTACTCTGCTTCTCTTATGTATTCTTCAGTGTTGGTTTAGAAATTTTAGATCACTAATCCATCATTCTGCCCTTTGTTCTTTGTTCTCCTCTCATTTCCTGTGGAATTTCTCCAGGTAAGAGTCCTTGAGCGGGATAGAAAGTCAAAGCAGTCGATGATGGACTCCTGCTGACAGACTCAGTCAATGACTCATTTATTTAAGCATTAATTTTATGGAGGCATTGGCTCAATCATTGACTCAGTCGTGCATTAATTCATTCAAAAGGCCATGATTGCATTGCACTCGTATAACATGAAGGGTTCTAAAAGTTAACGATGTTTAGTTTAGTTTATGATGCAGAGTTTGTGGTTTTCCCCCCTCATTATTTCGTTTTAAAAGAACCTTTGCAGCACCATCTCCATTAGTAAACAGACGTTCTTTTCTCTCAACATGTTGTAATGTGGGCGTCCTTCTTATTGCCTCCTCCGTGACCTGAAGCCATTGTAATGGTTTTCTCTTGGGAGTGTTGCAACATCACAGTTGATGTTTGCACTTCTTGGATAACAGATAACTTTGATCATCAGCAGAAGAACTTGTTGTGATGACCTGAACCTTAAAAAGTAGCATAAACTGTCTCGGTCTTTAAATTCGGGTCTATAATACCACTGATTCAAATGCCTGTGTTGACACCAGTATGGGATGGGAGAAAGGAGATGAGAGAGAGGAAGAATGAAAGGAAGAATACACAATTAATTCTCTCTTCTTACTTCTTTTTATTATCACAACCCTCCCATCACCTCATCTGAAACCTTCCTTCCACCTTTTATTTCATACCCTAATGTCTTTTTTTTTTTGTTGGATTGTTTCCAATCCTCGTGTTTCTCCCTTTTCCTCGTCCTCCTCCTCTTCCTCGTCCTCCTCCTCTTCTCAGGCTATGACTTTGCGGCTGTCCTGGAGTGGTTTGCCGAGCGAGTGGACAGGATCATATTACTGTTCGACGCCCACAAACTGGACATCTCTGATGAGTTCTCCGAGGTGATAAAGGCCCTGAAGAACCACGAAGACAAGATCAGGTAACCTAGAACTGCTCGACTTAAAGAGCACACAAAGTAGACACGAATACCTGCTCATTTTGTATATGTGCATAAACCTTAAGTGAGTAATATTAATGTAAGAATTGGTGAACATCACAGCTGTTCTGTCCGATTGTTTTGTTCAGGGTTGTGCTGAACAAAGCGGACCAGATAGAGACCCAGCAGTTGATGAGGGTCTATGGTGCTCTGATGTGGTCACTGGGGAAAATAGTCAACACACCTGAGGTGAAGTAACCATGAACTTGCCAGTTTTAAACTCATGTGCATTATTGGTTATTTACTAACAAACTTATCAACATGGACACTTACTCATTGTGTAAAATTGCCAACAGTTTGATGCTGTTGACTGGATTGGTCCTTTTTCTGTCTTCTTTTATCCTTTTTTGGTCTTGCTTACCGTTAATTTCCTCGCTGACAGGTGATCCGCGTCTACATTGGTTCATTTTGGTCCCACCCTCTGCTGATCCCTGACAACAGGAAGCTGTTCGAGGCGGAGGAGCAGGACTTATTTAAGGACATTCAGTCCTTACCGAGAAATGCAGCTCTTAGAAAACTCAACGATCTGATCAAGAGGGCAAGACTAGCCAAGGTAAGGCACATGAGGAGGGGAAAAAACAGACACGCTCCACTCAGAGAATCCGGCTGTGGCACAGTTGCAGCTACGGTAGTTTCCAGGAGATTCTGGGTCCTGGGATGTAATTAATAGTGGATCATAAGCACTGGTACATATCTGTAAACAATATGTCCTGCTTCTAGAGAAGTAATTTTGTAATAAGCTAAAATAAAGGACCTCCTGCTGTCGTTTGACAGGGACATGTTTCACTTCTCAGCACAGGTGTGTGTATGTGCGTTTCCTATTTATTCTTCCTATCATTCACCTTCTCCACCCTGTCCGGCTGTTAACCTTGACAGAAAAGGCTTGTCACTGTCACAGAACCAATATAACCAGACAAATGTGGTTGTTCTCCTCTGAGTGAATTATTTCCTGTTTCCTCTCTAGACAGGAAGTCAGGTATGAGAGGCGACAGCCCCACCGACTGTTGTAGTTTGAGGAAACACAGAGGATGTACACGTGCACACACTCAAATGGTTTGAGTGCATTTTTCCTGTTCGACAGCTGATAGGGTGTGTGTATGTGTGCTGTGATGAGCTTCAAGGACACAAGATGGATTCAGGGAAACGGCAACGTAACAAATATGGGTTTTCCCATTACTTTTGAAGTGTTTAATTTGTGATAAATATATGAAAATAAATGTCCATATTTAGACAATATGTGGGTCTTTTATTATGAAGTGTGACCAAATCAACTGGAACTGAAATCTTAAGGATTAAAACTTTAAAGAGGCCAGTTTAGTCACTTTCCCAGTGAATTTCTGCCGAGTACATGAGGCTGTTTCACTTTCCATGTGCAGGTCCATGCCTACATCATCAGCTCACTGAAGAAGGAGATGCCCTCTGTGTTCGGGAAGGAGAACAAGAAGAAAGAACTGATTGGCAGTCTGGGAGATATCTACAAACGCATTGAAAGAGAGCATCAGATATCACCCGGAGATTTCCCAAATCTGAAGAAGATGCAGGTAAAGAGGAAAGAGTGAAGCAATGTAGATTAATAGATAAAGGTTCAAACAGATAAGACCTGAAACTTGTGTTGTGGTTGGTTTGTTTTCCGTCTTCCAGGACCAACTCCTGGCTCAGGATCTCACCAAATTCCAGCCTCTGAAACCCAAACTGCTGGAGGCAGTCGACGACATGCTAGCCAATGACATTGCTAGCCTAATGGTCCTGGTCCGTCAAGAAGAAACACAGCGCCCTAACCCGGTTGTGAAGGGCGGTGCGTTCGATGGCACTTTGGACGGCCCGTTCGGCCACGGGTATGGCGAAGGAGCCGGCGAGGGCATCGATGAAGCCGAGTGGGTCGTTGCACGTGACAAACCGGCTTACGATGAGATTTTCTACACATTATCTCCTGTCAACGGGAAGGTGACAGGAGCCAATGCCAAGAAGGAGATGGTGAAGTCAAAACTGCCCAATACCGTGCTGGGAAAGATCTGGAAGCTGGCAGATATCGATAAGGATGGCATGCTGGATGATGAGGAGTTTGCGTTGGCTAATCACCTGATAAAAGTGAAACTGGAAGGACATGAACTGCCCTCAGACCTGCCTGCACACCTGGTGCCCCCATCTAAGAGGAAAATACCTGAGTAAATGTAAGATTACCCCAACTCCCCCGCTCCAAAACCTGTAACTAAACCCCACCCCCATCCCTGGAGAAAAATGATTCCCGTTAAAAGAAGTTTATTCTAGCATTATAGCAAAAAACTTCAAATGAAAGATTAGATCGCATTTCTAACTCCCAACCTGCCCTGCTGCCTCATACCCACATCTGCAGTCTTTCCTTAACTTCAAGAGGCAAATATTAGAATAAATAGTTGAATTAGAATGTAGTGAAGTTAATGAAACTTAATTGACTGTAAACCTCTGTGTGATGGAAAAAACAAACTTTGTAATGCTTTTTTTACACAGAACTCTGCAGGACGTGTCAACAGGGTAACATCTTCTGCAGTGATTTTACCAGGGTAGAAAAACTGGATCTGCATGAGTCCTCCGATTAAAGTCAAGTCATTGACTTCAGTCGGCAGAGGAGTTGTTAGGTAGGTGGTGTTAGAGATGTTAGGACAACTGATAACGGTGGTTAGTAAAGAAAAACAAATTAAAAGTCTAAAACAAGAAACACTGGAATACAGAAAAATGTAAATTGGTCTAAACCACTGGAAGAAAATGGGAGAGAAGCAACAACGTGAAGACAAAAAGAAGGAGGAAAGAACATTTTGTTGGAAGGATTATTGTGGAGGATGAGTATAAAAAATGCAAATACACAGGTTATCCCCATTAAAACTTTATCTATAATACAAACTATTATTATATTATTGTTTCTGATCAGCACAGTAAACTCATGTTCGACTGCAGTATTTCACACGACAACCAAAACATTTCACGACCCTCGTGTCTCTAGGTCCTGCATTGTTTTTGGTCCCCTGGCACCGCTGAGTATTCTGGTTTTTGTTTCATGGCGACATATTAAACAGCTACAAAGGTTTCCTGTCAAATGGCTTGAGAGTACACACAAACATACCAATGTGTAAAAGCACACACAAACACACACCCAGAAAATGAACACCATTCTGGATTCGGATTTTGACAGTGACAGAAGGGAGCACTTTGCTGTGTCACACCTCGAGTTAACACAAAAAGAAAATGGTCTAAATCCGTTACTAACTTTTTAAAATTTAAAATGCGGATGTGCTGATGTTGGTGTTTGTGTGTGGGATGGAGTTTAAGACATCACCATCGCTTATTGTAGGGATGGACCTTAAGAGGACATTTCACAATGGAGGAGGAAATGTTTCCTCAATGGGGAAAGTTGTGGTTTGTCTCTTCAAGGATTTTTAAATCTCATTTACATGTTTGAAAATACTGTGACTATAATATGAAACTATAGTATGGGTAATGTGTGCTGACATTCACAGTATAAATGTATTGTAAGGACTTTGAATGTTGAATGTGCAGATGTTCATGGTTCTGTGTGGGCACATCCTGACTGTTCTATGTATGCATATGAACACGTGTATCTATGTTATTATATGTGACGTGTAATGTTTTAAGTCTTAAGCAATACACAGGCTACTGAGTTGGGGTTATTCCAGGGGGTTATTGATTGGAAATTGATGAACCAGTTCTTGCAGTCCAGAGTCCAACACACACAGCTTTTTTTTGCTTACTTTATGATGATAACAAACACTAATCGACACGTTTTCCAAAATGTTTCCTTTTGTTTTCGAAGAAAAAAATAATTGGTTTTCTCTTCCATGTATTTAAATTGTACACATGTAATAAATGTAATTCTTCTTCACAATGTTTCTGATGTATTGCTGTAGCGTTATGCCAGTATATGTATGTATGTACGTATGTATATTTCATGTTAGCACCATAGTCTTAATGAGTCTCTATCATAGGGTGAAACTAAACTAACTAAAATTGGATTCCCATATGATTAGAAATGTTCACCAGTGTGCTGGGAGTGAGACAGTATGTACTTATTCTGAGCTTTCAAATTGATTTAACTGAAATGTTTCCAGTTTGTGGCCGTTAATGCCCCTCCCTGTGCGATTACTGTGAATCTGATGTACATAAGACGACTGCTTGCATTCCACGAACACAGCTTTGGAAATCATCCTCATCATCTTGTGTGCTTTATTCATCACTAGCTCATATTTCATAGACGAGCCAGATCAGGCAGTAAAATATGTGCTTGTTGAATATGGATTCTCTGCAAAGCAAAGTCCTTGAATGTGACATGTTGGTTTCATACCCTGACGGATTGCAACATGAAATCCTGTCTACTGGTAAATATGCTAAGTGGAAACACTGGTGTTATGATATTTTGTCTGTTTTTGAGATGGTGGGTGGTTCATTGCTTAATCTGTACTTCACTGCTTTCCTGTCTACATAAACAGTCTAAAAGCGTAATAAAATTCATTTACTCAACTCGCCACTCTATTTTTGTTTTTGTCGGGAGCAATGTAAGCGTTGAATGAAATGGCTGTTTATTTATTTATTCGTATAAGGATTTTCCACTGTAACCTGATGATGTCTTGTCTGACATTCAGAAATACTAACTCAACAATGAAATTACAGTAAACTCACTCCAGAAGCCTAAACAGTCTGAAATAATTCATCTTATGAGCAAGTCATGAGATTCAAATTAGACAACTTTACTAACAACAATAAACAAAGAAAATATAATGGATTTTATTTTTAGAAAAGTGCTCGGTCATGCTTTTCTCTGTATAAGACACACAGAACTGGTTTGATGCTTCTTGTAAGCTGTCTACTAAACACTGTGTGCTAAGAGATAGCTATAATTAGAATGAGACTTTTTTTTCTTCTCTGTGTCTCTAGAGAACCCTGAAAACAAACAACAACAACAAAAAAATGCACAATATATTTATATAGAAAATCAAATATATTTATTACAGATTTTCGGGGGTTTATCACTGAGATGCATTTGAGATTCTGTGCATTATTTTAAAAAAAAATGTTGAGTTTAGCTCCAACTAAAGAAAAATAGGGTGGATAATCTTTCTCAAGAGGTTCATCCTTATCTTGAATACAGTTCAGAAGATTATCTATCTGTCACAGTTAGTAAATGACAGTTATTGATTCTTTAGCTACAGCAGGAATGTGTAAATAACTAAATGCAAGCAAGTATTATATGTATTGCATGTATGTTAGTCGCACATCTGTGCGTATGTGTGTTTGTGTGTGAGACAGGAAGTCAAAGCATCCCCATGGCCTGTGACACAAAGACCCCTTTAACATTCACCCACACACACACAGGGAAGATGCAGAACTCTCTCCTCTCACACAGGAAGTTCTGTTCTTGTCCACCATTTCCTGTCTGTCCCACCTTGACCCTCACACACACACACAGCATACACACAGAGATACACACTAACCCAACCCACACATCCTCCATCATATATTAATGTTGATATTTTAATATACATGGATCTGTCTGTCATCTTTAATTCTGCATTAGTCTTATTTAACTAAAAGTTAAATAAGTTAAGCAGTTTTCAATGATACAATCATGATTACAAAGCTGTATTCACAGATCTTAGTGATTTGGAAGATAACTTAAAAAAAGATCAGAGACTGTACAAGCAACTATGTAAAACTTGGCGTGGCAGTGGTCATTGTTCAGGGCCCGTCCCTTGATCATAACACACAGAAAACTGAAATTAAGTAAGTAATAGGGAAAAAAACAGTTAACTATTTTAAGTAGAGTATTTTTGTCTTTCCTGGAGATTGCGGAGAAATGCGACAGAACGACGGAGAGAGACTGGAAAAAGACCAAAGAGACAGCCTGACGGGCACAGTGAGAGACAGACAGACAGTCAGACAGACAGACAGACAGAGGAAAAAGAATTTCGAGTCAAAGACAGCTGAAACTTGTTTGTTTCTGTTTTTGGTTGGTATCTTATCATTTCGGGGGGAAACAGTATATCTTGAACTGTGTGTGTGTGTGTTTGCTCGCAGTGAATGTATGTGATGGATGTGTGTGTTTGTCTGGTGGAGAGGCACGCATGAGGAAACTATATATCAGGAGTAAATGTATACACTCAGACACCCAAGGGAATGGGTATGTCAGAACACTGGGTGGGGATGATGCCCTCTCACACACACCCAAGCGCACACACACACACATGTTGCCGTCTAACTATTTTAACTCCAATACTGTGTGGCATTCAGTAACCACCGCATATGACCTGTAATGTAACTGCATTCACGATATGTGCTAATATACTACTACCTTTAGTACAACAGAGGTTCATTATGTAAGTGACCACTTACATAAAGTGCTCACTGGAACATGCACATTATGAACTTAAAACAACATTGTACATAGTGTATAACTTTAATGTTTCTTGTGTGCTTAATGTATTTTTTCCACAGATCTGTTTCATTTTCAAATGAATTCAAACTTTGGTACCTGTGACCTCTTGAACCTGAAAGGCCTATTTGTGTTAGAGTTAGACAGATGTTCCTCTTCTGTCTTATGTCAGGTAAAGGTGAGTTATCCCCCCCTACACACACCATTTTTCCTCTATTTATCACCTCCCGTTCTGTTCACTTCTAAAGCACTGCAGTCTGACCTGAGATGGCCTTCACACTGACGTGTGCGACCTCCGACAGTTATTGTCATCGGCCGAGAACACTGACACATTCACTGACGACTCTCACCGGGTCACAACTCATCGCTGCTTCAACGAGTGCATGTGTGCTTGAGGGTGGAGTGGTCACAAGGTCGGACGAGTGGTGACACCCCGCTGTTAATTGCCCTCTGTTTCCATGGTGACACAAAGAGTGAGAGCAGGGCATGGTAAACAAAACAGGGCACAAATTAAATTTTAAAAAGTAGACGCAAGTCTGACTTGAAAGTGTGTTGCTACTGAAAGTGTACCAGCGTTCGTTTGAATTTTCATAAGAATTCAAACAACGACAGATGTTTTTACATCCCGATAATGAATCTAATAGTAATTAAAAAGGTGGATAAACTATGTTTGGTGATAACTATAACCGTGTTCTGCAAATACAAAAATTTGATTTAGCTGAGTGTAGGTAACTGAAATCCTGTGACAAAGGATCAAAAATAAAGACAATGAGTGACACTGCACGTGTTGTTTGAACCGGTGTCAGGTCACATGTCTCTGCCATGTTTGTATCCTGTGCCTGAAGGAAACAATTAGCGTGTCTGTCTGTGTGTTAAAGGTAACCCCAGGTCCTGATGGCCATTCCTTGAACCTCTTCCTGGCTTAAGCAGAGGCCATGGACGAAGTCAACACCCCATGGAAACACACACACACACACACACACACACACACACACACACACACACACACACACACACACACACGTGCACACGCAGAAACATTGGCACAAGCGCACTCATGGTGGATTCACTGAGCCCACTTACTTGAATGCTACATGTCCCTCTCAGCTCTCTTTTGTAACTCCTGCCGAACAAGTCTGACCTTCTGACCCTTGGAATAACAAGCATTATTTTTTGGAAACCAGGAAGCATCTCAGGAATAAGCGTTATACCTTTGGAGAGGGCATATATTTAACTCAACTTTTAAAACTCTTCTGGGATGGACGAATAAAGTTCATTGTTATGTTAAATTAAGAAAGTCTTCCATGATCCCACTAGTTTTACTTGTTTTAATTGTTCTAAAGTCTCTTAAAAAGCATCCCATCAGCTTCCTTCAGAGGCATCAGTTGTCTAACAGCCTGTGTGGAGAGACAGTATCTCTGGGAAGGAAAACAACACAACAATACTTCACATTCTTGTTACACAGAACGATAAGACAACATATCTCACTATTGTGATCCAATATTTCCCCCATGTATTTCGATTTCCACCTGAGTGACTTGAAAAGTAACCTCCAGGATGTCGCTGAATGATAATTTTAGATAAAATGTCAAGTTTTCATTCTTTTTTAAAATGTTATTTTATTTATTTTTTTGATATTCTACTTTCTCACAGGATTGCAAAGCTATTTCTCTTCTTGGCATCAGTAAGTCTGTCCTATGACAGTCATTCTTTGGGCCAAATGCCAATTCAAGAAGTTGATTTTGTTAAAATCTGTACTGTGTTTTTTCAGTCATCATCAGTTAATAATTGAGAGGAGGAGGAGGACATGTTATTCTTGTGCTATTCACATTTCTATGCTAATAGGTATCAATGAATATATGTGTATATATATGTGAAGTCTCCTCCTGTTCAGATCATCCAAAGTTTTCATGTATTTTTTTTTTTACATGTGTGTGTGTGTGTGTGTGTGTGTGTGTGTGTGTGTGTGTGCACGTGTGTGTGTGTGCACACATTCAAGAACTACGTTTTCATCATTGTTATGTAAGACTTGTCCGAATGAGGAACTCTCTGATACGTTATCAGAGTACATTGTGTTTTTTTAGGGAGAACAGGCACCAGACTGACTCAGTTGTAGACAGCAGGTCTCATTTCTTCAGGCGCGGACAGTAACTAATCATTACTATTATTTCTATTCAAGTTAATCATTAAGAGCGCTGTGAGTTCCATGTACTGTTCTGAGTATGTTTCAAAGTTAAATATTCGAGTGCAGCTTCAGTGGATTTTAAGGTGGTGTTTCACTCAGTCCCACAGTTGTAAAATAATTTCTTTATTTAAAGTCCACTCATCCACTGTTTTTTGTTAATTCACTAGTTCATTCCATGTTCTTCCATGTCTTTTGAATGTTCCATTTCTCTTCTTGGATCCAGATTCTTGTCTGGATCGGTTCCTGCTCCACTTGTGGTTTAACTCTGCTTTTATAGAGACTTTTATTGCTTAATATATGGACTTGTTGGGCCGTAATTGTTTCTTATTTTGGTTTGCAGTCTCTGTGTGTGTAACTGTTCAGCATTTTTCCTGCAGGCAGGTTAGTCGCCGTGGAGAACCAGGACTCTGATTGAAAACCAAGCAAACGCTGTATCACTTGATGAATGAGCGTCTGTTATCTGAGCTGGCCAAGGGCCAGGATGAGGAGAGGATGTGCAGAGAAGGGATGGTGGACATTGTTTGCTAAACATTTTCCTCTTTAACTGACGAACAGGATGTATTCACAGAAAACACAGACCTTAAATATAAACGCGCTGCTAATGAAAGCACAGGGCACACATGAATGACTGTGGTTTTGAAGATGATTGATTAAAAAAATGTAATTAAAAAAATCACAAAAGCACTTTCAGTCTCATCGGCTTCTGAGAGAAAATCCGAGCTTTTACACGTCCCTCTATAATCTGTAAAAGACACACTTTCTCCATTCGGATCAGCCTAATCTACCAAATTTTCTGGTGTCAGATCTAATACAAATATATGTACACAAATTCATAACTGAGCTGTGACTGGAATAAATAGGAAAAAAAGAGAAACATGGACCAACTGTATTCTTCTCCTCTGCTCTCCATATCACTCTGCTGCCGCCCAGTGGTCACTCAGCAGTCACTGTAACATTCCTAGCTTCATGTCACAAATATAGTGTTAATCAAATACCGCACATGTATTTCTTTTCAGAGATGAATGTTTTACAGTCACATTTACACAGCACTGATTTCCAGTTTCCTCACTTACATGCAGTGTTTATACCCTAATTCATGATGACGGTTGATCAGTTGTAGTCCTGCTGAAACAAACAAGAAACGACCTCTTAAAAGCCATTTTGCCTCTCACTGGTGTCCTGACATACAGTTAACTGGTTGAAAACATCACATTCTTTTTCTTTTTTTTAACCCACTGGTAATTTTTGTTGCATGAACCTTGCTGTAGATTTTTTTTTGCTCCCTTCTTTTGCTTACAGCAGCTCCCTGAGAGATGTGCCTTTGCTACGTGATGCGGTTAAAGGCAGTGAGACGTATAATCAGTCTTCCTGGTTGTAGATGATTACCAGCTACAACGGTGTGGCTGGTGTTGCTTTCACCTTGTGAGTTTGTGTCTGTATGTGTGTGTGTGTGTGTCATCATGGTAAAATGTGGTCCTAGAGACACCTACCACAGAGGCAGAGGTTTTGAGTAGAGTTGTTTATATGTGTCTGTCTTTCTGTCTGTGGACAGATTTTTTTTTTTTTTTAACCCTCGATAGTGTCACAGCTCACAAAAAACTTACACACAAAACAATTATGTAACTGAGATGTAAAATGTAGGCCAAGTTTGAAGATGGGTTTGACTGGAGTAAAGGCAATGGAGGCCTAGGGGTAGGAAACAGGAAAGGAGCCTGACCTTCAGTCATCCCCATCCACTCTAAGACTTCAGGTAAAACTACAAACCATCTTGAGATGACCAGACTGATCAATGTTGTGTAATAAATGTAAAATCATAATTTCTATTGTGGATCTCAACTATATTTACAAATAAGTCCAAATGAAAAACCTGTTTTAGTGTTCAGGTTCTCCAGGCCTCCTGAGTTGCTCAGGAGCACAGGGAGCCTGGATAAACTTCGCATGCACTCCTACTGTGTGGCTAACCATCATGTGTGCCCTGATCCAGGATGGTTACGTCATCGTTTCACCTTCACAGAGAATCATTCAGGATTTTGGATCAGCAAGTTTTCATCAAGAGAGCATTAATACTCATTGGGCTGAAGTACAAGAAGGTGAAGTAGAGGATGACAGCTGTCAGTAGACAGGTCAAAACTACACAATCGCTGTGACTGATTTGTAGCGTAAGATGATTACACCTGTTGGGTTGATCTTTTCAACACTGAACAAGACGGCCGACAAAATAATTTGATTACCTTGGTAAATTCCTACCAGCCTCCGCTCTGGGGTTGGTTCCTCCCCTAAGCAGGTTGGTAGGAACCCAAAGCCCGAGCGGGGGTTGGCTGGAATTTTCCAAAGCAAACCTCAAACTTTCCCAAGTGATGTAAATTGCTTCCTGAGTGGTTTAAGGCTTTATACAATTATTATTCACATTTTTAGCTTTTTTTTTGGCCTGATTGGATTGGATTTGACATATGTGATTATCTTTGAAATTCTCCAAATTCATTGACTATTGATGTTAAATTTCACAAAATCCTAAGTGTAGATCTTTTCTAGCTGGAATGAAGCAGTTCTTCTACTGTACTTCTGGTTAACCACACCAAAATGATTTTATCTGCGATAATATCAGTGTATGTAAATATAAAGGAGTTGAAATTCTCTTACTGAGGGAGATTTTTTTTTACTCTACTGGTTTTCACACGTCCATGTTTGTGCAGTCTTGTCGTACCCCGACTCTGTAACAAACCACAGGTTTCCGTTTGAGTTAGCACATGGTGGATTTCTGCTGTAGTCAGCCTTTGGGGTTTTGCGTCGGTGTGTATCTGTCGGTTAAATCGATCAGTATGGCGGCTTGTCTTTGTACTTTCAATGACTCGTAACCAGAAAGGTGATTCTTCTCAACATTTTAGTTGCAGAAACATGTAACATCTGAACTGAGCAAACAAGCAGCGCAGACACAGACTCAGTCCACAGTTTGAAATGAAGCAGATGTATAATCGATAAACATTTGGGTAAGAATTAAACTACTGCCGATACAACAATGCAGTGAAGTAACAATCAAAAATGTCCTTCTTATCTCAAACTTTCATTATTTCATTATTTCTCATGTGAAAGTGATTTCACTCAAAAACTACTCTTTGCAACTTCTATTTTGACCAACTATGCGGTCGTGCTATGTAGGTTAAATCATGTGGCTGAGAAAATGAAACAATTTCTAGTGGATAACAAATGGGTCTTATGGTGTGTAGGAGGTGGGTGATAGTGTACTTGTGGCTTAGGGGAGTAAGGTGATGACCATGAACCACAGCTTCCACCTACAAAAATCCAGGGCCTTCTTCATGTCTGTCATTTCCTGTCATCACTGTGCTGTTAGAAGTCTCTAAGACGATGTGTTTTATTCGAAGATGACCAGTACCTAAGGACCTATGCACTCAGACATCATTATGCAACTGCCACACAGCTGCAGGGCCGTTTACGAGATGTGAAGGGTACTAGGGTTTCCAGACAAACCATTCGCAACCGACTCCACCGCTTTGGCTTGAATGCCAGACGACTGTTGCAGGTTTACCTTTACCTTCAATTCTCCATGTGGTAAGAAGATGAAGCTTTCAAAAGAAAAATAATGTAGAGAGTATTAACTGAATTTGAATATAGTCAAAAATGCCCATGGATTTTCATAAAAGACCTGTGAGGTACATGTATAAATGTAGGCTTCTTCACCTTTTTTTTGTCAAGGTGTGTACACACATTACTGGAGATTTCATCTCTCATGTTTTATCCTCTGAAACCATAAAACACACAAAGCAGCATCAGGGGCGGTGCTTAAGACCACAGCGCATCTGCAAACTGCACAAACACATACATGCTCATGCACAATTGCGCTGTGAAATACAAAAGTGCTCTCACCCACAAAGTCCCCTGTCCTCCTCCACCCCCTGCCCCCCCATCCCCTTAATTTCCCCAATTTACTGAGAAGCGTTGACCACGTGACCGCAGGAAGTTTGCAGACTGTGTAGTTTCACGTTATGGTGGGTTATTTTTGTCATGGAACCTGTTCTTCTCTCTCTCACACACACACACACACTCACTCACACACACACACACACGACTAGCAGCATAATAAAAGTGAGGGGTTGTGTGAGAGACGGACAGAAAGAAGACAGACACTGACAGAAAAACATCCGGACAAGATGATGATGATGATGAAGAATCCCGTTGTTCTGGTGGCCTGCATGCTGCTTTTGTCATCCCTCACTGTCCTGGCATCTCAGAGTAAGCTGACTGCACTTAACTTAACTTTTTTTTTTCTTTTGTAATTAAAAGACAAATCTCGTTACTTAATATCTCTCTTGGGGAACAATAGAGTGTTATCTTGTCTTATCTCAAATCTTTTTTTATAAGACTAGGGAAAACAATAAAAAAAGTTCTTTTAACTTAGTGGTTTTGTGTTAAATCTCACTTTGTCTCTCTCTTGTTTGTTTGTCTGTATCTTGGCTTCACAGGCGTCTTTGGTCCGGATGAATGCTGTTTTAATTTCTTCGCCCATCCCCTGCCTAAGAAGAAGGTGGTGAGCTACAAGTACACAGACAAGCTGTGTCCAATGGAGGGTGTGCTGTGAGTATCTAATCTCAGAACTAAAGCTTGTTTCAACATGTTACGGCCTCTGTGTTTAAATATACAAAACATTTGACATATTTTTAGTACCTTTCAAAATTAAGCAGATGTGAATATAATGTAGACATGTAAGTACAAAAACAGATATTACATAAAAACAACTAATGGTAACAAACACAGTATCTACAGATGTTCACAAATCAAAATACATTTATCCCTGACAACAAACTCTGTCTCTTTTTTAGCTTTACCATGTTGAATCATGCGAAACTCTGTGTCGACCCGTCTGTGCAGTGGGTCAAGAACATCATCAAGATCAAAGACGAAGCCCAGGCTAGAAACGCTTCAATTCATAGCTGAAGCTGACTTCAGGGCCGAGCAGAATCAGTGGTGTGGGGGCAAGCTATAATTTATCCTCACAGCTGTCTCTATTTTTAATTCAGATTATTATTATTATTTTTTTTTGTCTAAAAATAAACGCAAATGAATGAATTGACTTCTTTTTATCTGTCTGTTCTTTTATCTGTTTTAATGTGTTTTCAGGTGATGTAGTGAAAGACGTGTAAGATCTTTCACAGTGAACCATGTTCTCTGACATTATATTAAAATTATATATGATGATGCTTATTTTCTCTTTGTTTGAGTTCATGCACATGATATATCCGCTGTGTGAAACATCAGAGGTGATGTGGTTTCTAGCTGATAAAGCCACAGGAAACTCAGATCTGAACCACAAGGGCTTGAAAGCCAGGCGCAAACTATCAGGATGAACTCTTTAGACAGACGCGAGTAAATCAGGCTTTGGGGAATTATTTTTTTAAAATCACTTTTTTTAAAAATCTATGTAAATTAGTGATAACCTCTATGTCAGCTGTCCTTAGTCTGTAGTTTAGTGTCTGATGTACCTCTGTGGCCAGCAGATGTCGCTCTTCTCTCCCTTTCACACAACTTCAAAAATGTTTCACAGCGGTTCCCAAAGCCAGGTTTGCAGCAGGTTGTTTAATCTCATTTGTAACTGCACTCTGGAGAAGAGCAGCTCAGTGAGATAGTGTTTGAAGGATCTTAACTTTGTGTTTCGTTTTTCATCAGCCAAACCGCGGCGTAGTCAGTTATAGATGAACCCTACCTGGTCAAATGTAACACCTCAAAGCCTCTCAGGTGGCTCCCGTCTGGGTTCGATGGAAAAATGAAAATATATAATGACATTTAAGACCAGACAGCAGGTGACAAGTCCAACTCCCATAGCTTTTAATTTGAGTACTCTGAGTCTTTGATATTTCAAGGCAAACTGACCTGAAAATCTCCTCTCGCCCCAGAACAACACCTCAGATGATGTCAATGCAGTGACATTATCACCCAGACTTTCCTTAAATAGTTTCAGACCCAGATTTTTATTTTTGCACCCCGCCACCCTCCATGCTACTTCATACGTGTGTGTGTGTGTGTGTGTGTACATATGCAATCTTAAGAGCAAAATCACTCAATAAGAGATCATAATGGAAGCTTTGTACTCACACCACAGGTGACCCGTTAGAGGCGATGGCCTGATTAGATTCTGGAGGACCTCACTGAATAGATTTGCATATTAATGAGGGAAAAAATCAGGCGGGAGATGGGGCAGCTATAGTGCTTCAAAACACCAAACAAATTAACTGATACAGTCATAGCTAAGCATGTCAGGGGTTCATTGACAAACAAATCAAGTAAACGAATGCAATATTAAAGCCATATTTCACTTCATCTCCTGTCAGGTGTGATAAAAACACTTTTTCATGGGACCAAGACGAGAGCCTCAGAGATGTCCTTTTAAATTTGCATATAAGCATGTCTGTCAGCGTGACCTACCTGTAGCCAGAACGAAATTAGGACACAGGCAAACAGCCTGAGGCTTTACTGTCACCAGTGGTGCACAGTATCATCAGCAAAATGTGAAGTATCAAGTCATTTTTTTAATAAGCTTTTAAGCCCTTAATACAGTCAGGTAGTTCAGTGCAGTGTTTCACCAACCCAGAGAGTCAGGTCCCCTCCAAACAGTCACAATGTAAATCTGAGGGGTTGCAACATTATTATTTTTATATATATATTTTTTTGTAAGGTGTCACAATCTAAAAAGGTTGTTATCCACTGGTTTGATCTGTAATAATGCAATGCATTAAGATTATCATGTTTTTAAAACAACTTATCAATATCTTAATCTGAACCAAGTAACCAGTAACTAGACTGTATCTGTAAGAAATGCAGTGGAATAAAAAGTAAAACTTTTACCCCTGAAATGCGGAGGAGAAGCATAAAATAATGAAAACACTCAAGTAAAGTTCAGTGCTTAACTTACTTACTGTGGTTATTGTACTTTCCACCACGGTCCTGAAGTACTCAGATTTTTTACTAAAGCAAAAGTAGTAGAAATACTTTGATGATGGTAAATTAGCATCAAAATATACTTAAGGAACCAAAAGTAAATGTACTCATTCTGCAGAATGACCCAATGATGCATGATGTGTATTACATTATTGAATTAAAATTATTGATTCATTAAATTGATGCAGTAATTCCATCACTGTGATGTTGCAGCTGGTAAAGTTGGAGCTAATTTGAACTACTTTATGTGCTGATGGCTAGTTTTAACTATAGTAACGTATCCAAATTTATTTATTGATTACATTTTCTCTTATTAAGTTTGATACAAACTTAAGACATCAAATAAGTGTAGTGCAGTAAAAATAAAATGCTATGTTTTCCTATGAAATGTAGTATGAAGTGTGAGCAACAAAGTAGCAGAAAAATCAAATACACCTATAGATTTACATTTGAGTACCTCAAAATTGTACTTAAGTACAGTACATGATTAAATAGTTTCCCTCCTCAGCTGAGTATTTCAGCTGGGTTCAGTTCAACAGTATTAACGTCAGTATTACATATAGAGAGAATTATTACTTCCTGCACAGGGATGTGGTCAAAATGGTTGTTTCTTTCTGTCAACCAAGATGTCAGGATGTGGTGTGTTTTAAGATGCAGTGATACATGAACCCATGTTATGATCACTGCACCTGTAAAGTAGTAAGTCAGTCTTGGGCTGAAAAAGCTCCGGTGCTGGTGAGCACATGCAATGTTCCTGTCTTCATAATGTGTTCCTGCTGCTTTAGCCTAACAATAAAAGAATGTTTGTTCATAAAAAGCTGCAAGACAACACAATCTGCTGTGAAACCACTTGTATGGGGAATTCATGCAGCGTTACGGGAGACTGAGAGAAATAAAGACGAGGATAAACAGAGAAACATAAAAGCCAGCGAGAGTCAGCCGAGAGTCTGCAGATGAAAGGCGAGAAAAAAGGAGTGTGTGAACATTACAGTCACTGTGGTGATGATCCGGTCCGGGGCGAGGGACACAATGGGATGCTGTCAGGAGCGCACACACACACACATGAACACACATTTGTATATAAATAACCGGTGTGTGATGTCAGCTTTTCCTGACAGATGGGATCAACATAAATTAAACCCTGAGAGAGAGAGACAGAGAGAGAGAGAGAGAGAGAGAGTGTGTGTGTGTGTGTGTGTGTGTGTGTGTGTGTGTGTGTGTGTGTGTGTTTGCAGCAGTAAGACAGGATGAAGAAAGACTCAGCAGGAGAAGTGAGGTTCACGCACTTGCTAAATTCATGGGGACCCATCATTGACAACCTTTAAAACAGCCTTTTAAACTAAACTTACGTAAACTTACAATTTTGGTCCCCACAAACCCGTTGGGCCCCACAAGTATAGTAAAACAAGCCCAATCACACTCACACACACCCACACACATATACACACACCCACAGGCTGTGCTTCAAGTCCATAAAACAAATGAAAGTCAATGATAGCCGACAATTACAGTCAACAAACAAAAACAAACACGTTAGAGTTGTGTTTCGTATCACACACTGTTGAATATTGCTCGCACACACACACAATTAGGAGCTTATTAGGATGCTCAGTGTTAAGGGAAATTAGACAGCAGCTCACCAGTCTAACGCTGGTCATTGATCACTGCCATAGCAGAGGTAAATTTCTCAGTCTCTGGTGAAACGTTCATAACCAAAATGTCACTTTAAGATGGCTCCATAAAACTTTTCCTGTCACGTTGTCATGGTAATGAGCATCAGCACATGCATGCCTTTGGCTGAACAATCCGATGGTGATTGAGTTCAGCGGTCCAGATTTGTCAGAGTCCTGCACTGCCTGACACACTACGCTGCTTTGCATGACAAAAAAACAGACTAAAACTACCTTCTGTGGCAGCTATCTGGTGTGTTTCAAAGATTAAAAGGAAGTGTGTGTGTGTGTGTGTGTGTGTGTGTGTGTGTGTGTGTGTGTGTGTGTGTGTGTGTGTGTGTGTGTGTG
>JBBMJY010000011.1:12102797-12136086 GCA_037833715.1 Toxotes lorentzi
TGTGTGTGTGTGTGTGTGTGTGTGTGTGTGTGTGTGTGTGTGTGTGTGTGTGTGTGTGTGTTTGTGTGTGTGTGTGTTTGTGTGTGTGTGTGTGGAGGGGGGGTTGATGGAGAAAAGACCAAAAACCTAGAGATCAGTATCTCCCATATAATTACCTACAGCTTCCTTGGTTGCTAGGAGACCAAATAGAGATGAGAGGGATGGAAAGAGAAAAAGAAGATGAGACAGCCAGAGAAAGAGAGAGAGAGAGAGAGAGAGAGAGAGAGAGAGATGAGCACAAAGGCTGAGAATAATTTCAGGGTTGCACTGATTTCCATTCTGTTGTTACCGATTGTGTTTAAGTAGAGCTCATGCCAACAGTGTGGAGAAGAGGTGTAGAAGAATAAGAGGGAGAGGGGGTGGAGAAGTGAGACAGGGAAGGGGCAGAAAGGTCTGATCTTTAGGGGGTTGCATGAATAATTACTGAGATATTGACACTGGCTGTCCCTTCATCTTGTCAACTCCCCACCGTCCATCGTCCAGACCTCCCTCCACTCATATTTATCTTCTTTAATCCCTCGCTCACTTTGTTCCGGCATCCTTTTACTTCTCTCTCCTCCCTGTCTTGATTCATGTCTCTATTTTGTACTTTCTCTCTCTTCTTCTGTTTTCGTGTCACACGGATGAGCAACAATTTTTTTCGAAAATATGCTTTACATAAGTAATATTACAGGATCATTACCATCGGTTGTTATTAGAGATGGGGCATGTTTGCAAATGTTTTCATAATGTCTGTTTTCTCTGTCTGCTTCTTTTCATCAAGTGCTTCTTCACTTGTAGTAAATTTCTAGTAAATGTATGAATGGATACATTAAATGTGCAGAAAGAGCATTACAATATATTAGTGTTAAGTTATGGCAAATGTTTTCATGGGTCCTATATGTTCATCCTACACACTAATTTGAATGAGAGTTGAATGCATTTAGTGATTCAGTGCATTAGCTTTGAATCTGATACACCGAATAACAGCTTGTTGAACGAGATCTCACTGAACTGTAAGATTAGATTGGTGCACTGTTCCTTTAAATGGAGAGGGAGGATGGGGAGCGCAGGGAGGGAGGGAAGGAGAGACAGAAAGACAGAGAGGGAGGGAGAGAGAGAGAGTGAAAGAGAGAGAGAGAGAGAGAGAGGGAGACCTAGTAGAAAAAGGGGGTTTGTAGCATGCACTTTCTCTTCTCTGTCTTGGAGAGGTGGGTGGGTTGAGCGTGCTTTTACAGAAAGAAAGAAAGAAAGAGAAAAAAAGAAAGAGCGAAAGAAAGAGAGAAAAAGAATGAAAGAAAGAAAAAAGTGACATCAGAGGAAATAGCTGAAAAGTGCTGCACACCTTTTGAGGATTTTTCTGAAGACATTCAAACAATTTTAAGGAGGTACTACCTTAAGAACATGTTGGACATGGGAACAAATGGCAGAGACCACTGACGTCTGATGAGACAGTGTGTGGTCACTTGAAGGGATCTAAGTGAGGACAAGTCAACAGTCTTGAAGAAAAAAAAAATCTTACTTCCCTTCAGATTGTTTCCTGCTCGGACGTTAACAGCTACAAGTATGAGGTGACTTTTCCAGAGGAATTTCAGCATCTGTCAGAAAACTGCTGAAGATTGAAATTTAATTGAATATTGATGAAAAGCTTTTAGGCAGCAGAATATTCCCTGGATCATTCTGAAGGGTTTCAAAGTTGACTTTGGGAAAATACTACAGGATTTTTCTTTTTATTGTGGAATCAATTCCATGGACATATATACATTTTTCTTCTACATTTCATCATAGATTGACACTTGTTGATGCTGTTATTTATTTTCTAGTGGATGTGACATAGGTGGTGACTCGTGAGTCAACTCTTGACATGCGCTGCTGAATATTTTAGCCAATTCTCTGAGGAGACAATCAATCACCACTGATTATTTTTGCCTTCTACTGAATCACTAATAATCTTAATCCAGAGGGACAGGGACTGGTAGAACAATCTCTAGTTCTTCTGCAGCAACCTCCAATTGTCACCAACTAGTTTTAGTCTTTATTCATAGAATAGAGAGAGAAAAAGAGAAGAAGTGAGATGGCACAGAAAGAAGGAGGAACAGAACAGGGGCGTGTTAAGACAGGGGACACTCTGGGAGCCAAAGTCATGGCCGGAGCCCCTACAGCCGGCGGAGGAGTGGTGGTGGAGGTCAGGGAGAAGAAGGGACCTCTGCGGGCTGCAATACCCACAATGCCTTTCCCTCTGGCTGTCATCTGTCTGTTTCTGAACACCTTCATACCTGGACTTGGTGAGTTGGGAATCAGGCTTTCCTCCTCTCTCCATGTGTAACTCATTTTGAATTCATCCTTCAGCCTAAAGCGGCAAGAAAACCTGTCTCCTTTTCCTGATAACGTCCCGATAAAGTCTCTCTGTCTGTGTTTCTCTGTAGAAAAGAAAGAAAAAAACACATACGCTGAGTTACTAACACACTCTCTCTCTATATATAGCAAAATGAGATACTGAGCGGTCATGAAACTGGAAGACCCACAGAGACATGGAGAGTTTGCAGGCATGAGGCAAGCAGGCATGCCAGCAAACAAGATAAACAAACATGAAGGCCAAAAAATAAATAAATAAAAAATTATATATATAACAGTGGAGAATAAAGAGTGACCATAAAAGCCCAAACTTATTTTTAGTTAGATATTTTTACTCGTCAAAAAGATTAACAGTAACTACAAAAGCCACTCTCAATCTGCCTATGCGCGTTTATGTTTGTGTATTTTCCTGTATGCCTGTATACAGGTGTGAGAAAAAGGGTAAGAAAGAAAGTGAGAGACCCTGTTCACACTTTGTGTTAAAATAAGAGTGTCAGGGTGTAAACACACACACAGCCTCAGTCTACCAGGTGTTGATGCACCCAGTAAATGTGACGTGTAGATGTCATCACTACAGGTAGAAATGTCATCGCTCAGGGTATAAAAATCCATCACAGGTGTCATCATCACAGGCGGCAACACTATCGCGGCAGGTAGAGGCATCCTCGCTGTGGGTAGACTCAACATTTGCATCGTTATTACGGGTGGAAACCTTGACATTGCAGTGTCATCCTGCAAATCTGGCAGCTTATAGCTTGCTGTACCAGGAAAGTAAACTGTACAGAGTCAGTTATGTATTTTACAAATAACAAGCTGTTACTGTAATATATGACACGGCAGCCATCACACATACCCGAGATTCTGCCTGTTCACTAGATCTTTTCTGGTAACATTCATGTCACCATTGCACAGTCCGCTGAAACATGAAATTAGCTCTTTCCCAGTCTGCAGCGATAAACAGAAGATGATCCACGCTGCAGCAAAGATACAGGTTCATCTGAGTAGGCACGTCCCCAGTTATTCACTGCATTTGTTTCCCATTCAAGTGAATGAGAAAGTGGTCTCAGACTTTTGGCCCGCACTGTATGTATTTTGATGGCTCTGAAAGAAAGTTTGCTTTTGGATATTCCATTTTTGTTTTTGTATAACTAACTCAATTCTTGTTGCCAGTTTGAAATAAATTGCTCTAACTCTTGGACACAGTCTGAAATGACAACCTAATCAACCAATCCTACTAAATTCAGTGCCATTTGACCTATAAAGCAGCATGATGACTCTGAGTGTGACTTCACTTACTGCTCCTTACTAACGTAAGGACGTGGATATTCTCTGAAAATCCATCTGATTCTCACTGTGTGTATTTTCACGCAGATATGAATCCAGAAGTGAATTATTTTCTATAATTAGGACGTCTCTTCCTTCTGTCCTACCTTTTCCCTCTAATTTTCCAGTGTTTAATCCTCTGCTCGGTTGGATGTCTGTACATGTATGTGTGTCCATGTAAAGTAAGATTATGTAACAACATTTGGTAGCTGAAGACGCACACAAACACACAAACAGCTGCCTCACCGATATGTTGATCCTCACTTTGTACATAACAAAGCCTGTGCACACACACACACACACACTGTATAATATACTGTATAATATACTGTATCCACTGTTGCCAAATCCTATTCATACTAATACAACATTCCTGCATTAACACATATAAAGACACATCATAAATCAGACCCATCCAAATCAGGCTCAGTGTACACACACACACGCAGACTCTCACATGTTTTTCACTAATCTAGATTAGTTCAGTGTTTCCGATGAAAAACAGGAGGACAGAAAATGATAACATAAAGTGGAGTTTATTTTTAGGAACAGCAGAACATGTAGAAATTTATGAAGAGAAGATTGGGCTGTGCAAAGAACCAAAAAAAGAAATGCAGAGATACAGAGAACAAAGATCAACAGAGAGAAAGACACAAACCCAGATGGTTTTCTCTAAAGAGATTGTGAGACTGATGTCTCCATAGCAATCACTCAGAACTGAGTCCATCACCAAATAACCTATGATGTGTCCTCCCCGCCCCTCGACTCTGATCTGTTGGTCATAACTCTCCAGAGAGTCATTGCATGTGTGTGTGTCCTCTCCTCTTCATCTCCTCCCTCTTTTCTTTCTCTTTGTGCTGTCTCTGTTATCGCTCACTGCTGATGAAGGTTTCCAAATCCTAAATCTTTCCTCTTGATTCACTCGTTTCTTCTTCTCTCACTTTTATACACTGTCACCCCTTTTATTTGCCACCACCTCTTCACAATGAACGTTGAATTATTGACTCCTTGAGAATGTCACAAATGGCTGTGTTAAAAAAACAGGGTCTGTAAACACCTGGACCCAAACAATCAGTTTTTGGGAAACGTTTCCTTGACATGTTCTATTAAAAATTGCCCCAGACATGTATGAAAAGCCTCGAGGCAAAACCTCATCTTAGGTGCATGCGTGTGTGTGTGTACAGTCTGAAAGTGTGTGTAGGTTTGCCTGAATGCCTTGACATTTCATTGAATAGATGCGGCTAGTTGCCATGACAACGCTGACTGAAATGAACACAATGCATGCACACATGTGTGTGTGTGTGTGTGTGTGTGTGTGTCAGTGCCGCTGGGGTCTAACTGACTGAAAACAGCATCTTCTTCTCTTCAACCTTCAGCCAAAATAGAATTTATAAATGTGTAATTGAATTTGGACAAGAGTCAAAGCAGAACACCATATCCTGCAGACACGCAGACACACAGGTCTGTGAATAAATGCACACTCACAAGCACATACACAAAGAGTACAGTGACAAATAATGTACGATACTTTCATATAATAACAGATCACACCTGGGTTCTTGGTGTTGCTTCCATGTCTATAACACCACAGTGAAAAGAGCCTAAGTGCAGAGTAACAGTCACTGGATCACTGAAACGTGAAAAACTCACCTGAACAGGAACACGCTGGGCTTTCAAAACTCAAGTCACATTTTCTGGCAGTAAAAGTGATGAAATGACATTGTGTACGTGTAATATAACTCATTCATGTTTCAAACTGCTGAACATTTTACATACGCCAAAAAGTCCTCCAAATGAAATGACAGAGTACGTGATCTGACACTGCTATCAACAAGATGACACTGCCGTTTCAAAACTAAAATTTGTTTTTTAATCTTGAAGTGCAGTGGTTAAGGTTTGGTTAGGTTTAGGCACAAAGGTTGCTTTTTTGTGGTATCGATTCGTCTAACTCTCAGAATGTTCCGCAGAATGTTGATTTCTGTGTTTACGTTTAGGAAATGAAAAGTGCTTGATTATGATAAAGAGAAGATTGTGGTTACGATTACAACAAAAAACTGGTGACTTTGGTGTTTAAGCTCAGATAATTTTTTTTTCCCCACCCAGAGCTCTGCACTGAGATGGAGAATTCAAACTGACAATATCCTTCTCCCAGGTCTGCCTGTTTACATTAATCCTGCCTGACGTTATGGTCCCAGAGCTTCAGACTGTCCCTGCAACGTAATGAGGACTGAGTTAAAATCTACTGGGGACAACCACAGGGTTAATCAGTGTGGTAAAAACTGATTAATGAGCTGCTAGTTTGTAAATAATTACACTTATTGTGAGGGAAAGTACAGCTCACTAGTTGTGTTATGATCTTTGCCATAAGAGGATTGGAAAGTGAGAGGCTTTGGCACGGAGAGCTAAACCAAATGTATGATTTAGCCCTCAGTGTGAGTGTGTGGGAGGTAGAGGTCACGTGTGTGGGGGTGTCTATGTGAGTGCGCACGTGTGTGATTGATGGTATGTGATATTGGAGACACTGCATCAGTTTACTGGGTCATGTTGACATTTTGCCTCTGGATGCTTGTGTGTGTGTGTGTGTGTGTGTGTGCGCGCGCACTTTGGGACTTCTATCATTATGAGGACCTAATGGGTTCACCATGAAAGTAAGATTAGGAAAAAATCAAGAACGTGTTTTTGTCGGCCCTCATTTTAACCAAGTTAATTTTGGACCTGCTGCAAGTCAAAGGTCATAGTTGCTGTAGATTAGAGTTGGGTCTAGTTTTGATTAGTTATGATTAGGCTCATGGACATGTGGAAAATGTTTAAGGGTTCATTTTAAGGTTTGAGGATTGGAGAAAAAGATTTCACTCTTATTTGACATTTGCTCTGTGGCTCTCTGGAAGTCACCACCCACACAGGGTGTTGCATCCTGACTCTGATCAGCACTTGCTCACATTGCTTACAAAGGGCTCTGTACTGCACAACATAACCATATTGATTATTAAATTGCGGCTGCTGAGAAGTGTCATCAAGAGATGCAATCATACATTTCCGAGGGATGACAGGATGGTTTAATGTCTCTAATGATCTGTTCTGTAACATTACCAACACTTCCAGTGTTGTTTTTGTACATGAAGGCCGAAGAAGCGTTTAAATCCCAGAAACAGGCTGTATTTTCAACCTGTGTATAGACTAAGCTGTTTCTGAAAAACTGATAAAACACCAGTAAAATAGGAGAAGTCTCAATGACCCTTATCAGTAAATTATTTTCATGGCATTCATGTGTCTGCAGAGCGAGCCAGCTCAGCCAAAGGAAGTGTTTAATGCTTGTGCTCTGTGGGCCCAAAAAACAGAGAAGCCCAAGAACGCCTGCAGAAATTCTTCAGTGTACACTGTGCAGAGCAAAACCTCGTTCTTTTAATGCAGTTCTCCTGATTTTGGAGTAAAATCATCTGCTGTGTTGACCAATAAAAGTAATCTAAACAATCATATTTTTCAAGTAACTTTCCCAACACTTGTTTTACAGCACACCTGTCGTTCTCTTTTCATTTTTCCCTTTCTTTCTCTTCTTCCCTCTGTTTTTTCCTCTCCCGTTATGTCTCTTTTTTTTCTCCTTCTCTTTCTGTCTTTCACACTCTCACACTCCATCATTAACCTCCCACACTACCAGTGGGTGCTCTGTAGAGTTCTCTGTGTAATTATAGTCATTAGTCTGGGTAATATCTAGGCACACACACATGGACACACACTGATACACAGACACGCAGACACACACACATGCACACACACACACACGATCTCCCACATGCAACATATAGAGGATCTAAGAGCTGTTCACACATGGAGGAACATCAGAGTGGATTTGTAAAGAAGGGGTTTAAAACGTTTTAAACCTTTATTATTGCAGTCAAGAATTTTTGAGCACATATATATGTGTTCTTTTTTTTTTTTTTTTATCCATCTCCTCACAGTCATACACAACAGGCTATTTCCTTGATGGTTGGCCTTTTTGTTCTAATGAATTACAGGCAGTATGAAAGGCACCGTCAGAGGTCAGGAGCTACAAGGTGTGGAGTGAAATAATTAAATTATTTTACTGCTTTGATATTGCCTGTGGTGTAGAATGAATCTTACACTGTTGTGGGGAAAAGTGTGTGGAGGAGACTGAATGAAGACTTTGAGAGAAGGTTCTTTTGGGTTATTTATTTATCTTTGTGAAGAGGCTCATGCCCGAAACAGAGTAACTAGTAGTCTGCAGAGAGAAGGGCGCTACAGAGCTGGTTCTCAGAGTTTTTATGTGAAAACCGTGGGGTAGCTATGCAGGAGTGTATCAAAACAAGTTTTTATCTCAAGGTCTTTCAGGATTGCACCTGGAGGAAGAACTGGCTCAGACCAGTTCATGGTTGCTGACTCAGCAGAAAGCATGGACAGAGCAAAAGGCCATACAAGGATAATCACAAATGCTTAGTGCTTTCCATTACAACACCAACAAAAGAAAGCATGTGGTCATTTGGGATATTTCATTAATTCTACTCACAAAACAAAGAGGCATTGGTAGGATAATGAGAAGGCATGGAAATCTGATGCTAATGCTAATGGTTCTCCTCAACTGGCTCTCATGTCCTTTTTGGCCACAGCAAGCAGATATTTACAGCAAAAAAAAAAAAAAGAAGTTTTAAAACCCAGTGTTGCTATTTGCCCGGCAGCAAAGGGCAGACATGTCGAATTAGCGACCAGCTGGTGAACATAATGACGCATTTAGCAGCTAAAGAGAGAGATGTTTCCAAAAACAAAGCTAAAAAGGGAATGAATGTTCGACTTACATTCATCGGGCTGCCAGAATCTCAACTTCAAATGAATGCTAATGTTGCTGTGTATCTGGTGGATGGCAGGATGATGAGTAGGAAACTGTTTGCTAACACATTCATCCTCTCAGCTAAAAGGTGATAATATATCAGTGTTTACAGCTTGTTTCTTCCATCCCCAAGAGGCCAAATAATCAGATTATAGAGTTTAAGCTTTCTTAAAGCAAAAAAATCTACATTCATTGGCTCCAGTTTCTGAGATGTGAACATCTGCTCATTTTCATTAATACCTACAATTTGAGGATGTCAGTTTGGACTCAGCTGCTTTTCACCATTTTATACAACAAATCCTCATCCTCATCATAATCAGCAGATTCATCAATAATAAAAAAAAAAACATTATTTGCTGCCTTAATGTACATGTTGATTCTCAAATCTCCATTTCTTGTTAACACATGACTGGTACCTCACAGAGCTCACAAACACTGAAAGTAGCCACCAGACTGTATAAATCCTTTTTAAATGCCAAAAACTCAGATGGAAGTGATGTGTAACCGTTCAGCCACCAGCTTGCTGTCAATCACGGCTCATGTCTGGAGGTGGGCAGCTCCACCAGCAGCCAGAGCATCTGCTGGTGGGTGTGGCCTCTGCGACCTGTAAATTTCTCTGTCTGATCAGAGCATTTCGGCTCTGGGTGGAAGCTCGATTTAGCCCACTGTTGCTCTTTCTGTGAGAGGCTTTGAAACGAGCATCAGCTAAAAGCTTGAGAGGAAAAGTAAATATCTAATTCATTTTTCTTCTTCCACGTGTATAAACTGCCCTTTATTTTTTACTTTTCTGGGGCTGCGTACTATTCTGGGACTGTGCTTGTTCCACAGCTTGACTTTTTGGAAACAGTTCCAGATAAGGCCAGTGTAGGCCATGTGAAAGTAAATATTATGGTGTTCATTCAGATTTGTCAGAGACTGTGGGACACACTGAGCATATCTATGTTTATGTAAAACGATTGATTCAGGCAGTCCTTTGAGTTTTTAATTTACCTGCTAATTTATAGCTAATTAGAAGCAGAGGTGGAAACATAAAAGTGGACAGAGAGGTAAACAGAGAAGCAGACTGAGGGAGAAAAAGTTATAAGCAACTATCTTGTACATGAGTTGACTCTGGCCTTTCCTTGCTCCTGAGAAACACGACGCAGCTGGCCGTTCTTATTCCTCCCTCCCTCCACCTGCTCGCCTTGAACTGCTATTTGATTTCCTCCAATGTAACAAGAAATGTAGCTTGCAGAAAGAGGAGGGCCAAGGCTGTGATGCACACGACGCCCACCAGGCATTTTTTGTGTCACATACAGTATTCACAGCATTCAGTTCAGTATTTACAGAAAGGCACAAAAACCCTGCAGGGAGAAAGTCTAAACATCAGCTGGATGAAAACATTTCTTAGACTCATTAACTCAGCCACTAAGAAAACACCTCACCTTCAGACAGATTTATAAAAGACATTTTATACTCAATGAGACCTTCTGAAAAAATACTAACTGAATGAGGGAGTGGAAATGACACTTTTATCAACAACCACCGCTGACATGCATGAAAGTGAAATATCAAATCAAATCAAATCGAGGCTGTTTGCACAGTCTGAATGCTCGGGATGTTGAATGTAAACTGACGTGTTTCATACATGTTTAGAATTAAAAATGGGCTCAGTTATACAAGCCTGCAGCTGGTCTGTGATGCTACGGATTGGCACACGCAGGTCTCCGGCCAGGGCTGCCACCCAGCTTGCACAGCACCTGGGCGCCACCCTGACAGGATGGTGGCCTCATGTCATTCATTTGGGCTCCATCCACTCACTGAGCCCTTCCAAAATCTGGCTCCAGACGGGGCCCCCAGTTTTCCCTGGTCTGGCCAAAGTGAAGCTGTTCCGAATGTTACCGTTCATTGAGGTTCTGTTATCATTGCTAAGTGGGTTACTCTAAATACGCCACTGATAAAATTAGGGTACACCTGAGATACAGACAGTAAAAATCATAGTTTAAATTCAGTGTGTGTGTGTCGTACTCCTGGGGGGATGTTGTCATGGAAACATTCTCAAATGAAATAATTTGATTTGTGAGCACTGAGATTTACACTCAACCTCTGTGTTTGACACATACACGGCACACACGCACACACACACAGTGGATTTACTGTACAGCGAACGGGTTCTGGGATGGTCCAGGTCTCCAGATAACAGGATGACGAGTGATATTGGATTTCATTCAGGCAGACAAGGATTGTCCACAGAGATAATCCTATTTCAGCTCTGTAACAGTGGATGTGAGCATCAATGTGACTCCATCTCTCTGTACTCTTTTCTGAGGCACAGATCCGCTGCAGCCATGACCAGACGCTCATCAATGGCAGCCTCTTAAACTCAATTACTTAGGGATGCTGCACTGAGCAGCTTCAGCCTGCAGCTGCCCACAGGACTGTATATGATACTCCCTATAGAGCAAGGCAACAAAGCAAATGTTTGCAGTTCATTTGAGCGATATGGTTGCCCAGGTTGCAAATATCTCAACTATTAGATGAAGTTCCATGAAAGTTTGTAGACATTCAAGGTCCCCAAAGCCTTCTGACTTTGTTAGTGAAGTATCTCAACCATTACTGCATTAATCATACAGAACATGGTGTTGAGGGGAGGAACCTTTGGTGATCCAGAACATGCTAAAATAAGATGGTCAACGTGGTAAACGTTACCCGCTAACCATCAAGCGGTCACTGTGAGCATGTTAGCATGAGCAAGCACTGCCGTGAATTACACTGGAATTTTTTTCAGAAGAGGAAAGCACGTGTCTCTTCTGGTTTATTTCATTGGAAAGTTTGGAGTTTGATGTCTGGCACGCTCATTGGAAATTAAGCAGAGTGGAAATCTCCTTCAAAGTCTTTTATCATGTTGGGCTAAACACATCATTGAGTCAAATTCACTGATGTAAAAGATAGAAAAGTACCACATCATGATTGTAAAAAAAAAATTGTCATTGAACCGTGTAGATTTTGTTTTTGCTGTTTTTGTTTTGTTTTTCGTAACAAGTTGTTTTGCTGGTTTTGTCCCACAGGTACCTTAATTTCAGCTTTCACAGTGCTGTGTGGAGCTCGCAGTGAGCTGATATCAGAGCGAGGTGTGTGCTGTGTGTTCTGGCTCAATGTGGCGGCGGCCCTGATCCAGATGCTGACAGCTGTTATCATGGTTGGATGGATCATGAGCATCTTCTGGGGAATGGACATGGTCATCCTGGCAAGTCAGTACCTGTCGATGTGTGTTGATCTTTTTGGCTGGCTTTGTCCTCTTTTCTTCTCTCTCTCTTTTTTTTTTTTTTTTACCTTTTCTTTTGTCTGTCTCACATGTGCCATGCAGCAGGCATCTGAGTTAAGTCCATCCTAACAATTGTAATACTTTTTGCAGCATGAAAATCAAATTATAACACTCACAGTCTGTAAGTAAAAATCAGTTTGTTTTTGAGGTGTCAGGGTGGAACAATGGTGCCATAACAAGGTCACAGAGTCTGTAGCAAAGTGGGAAATTGTCACTTTCAGTGATCTATTTGCACCTTTTCTTACTCCGTTAAAAGTGTAAAGTTCAGTTTTCAAGGTACTTTTTGTGATAATTTAAAGGATAAGTTTGGTGATATTCAAACAGCAGTGTACTGATCTTGCACAAATATAGTCTAAGTCACTAAAGCCTGATATATATTAACCTCCTGTGTCACTAGAAACTCTAGACCTCCATAAACCAATGGAACATTTATTCAATTACAGAGTTAAAGCCTGTTCAACCTTCATGAGTTTACAGACTGCAATATTATAAATTAATACCAGCAGGGAGAAAGACAGCATATCTGACACATCTGTCACATATTCAGTGCACATGCTTTTTCAAATTGTCCAAAGACATCAATAACTCGACTAATAATAATTATGATGTGCATGGACACTGTAGCATATTTTTACCTGCACATACATTGTCCAGCTGCCATAAATACTTACTATACACTCAATGTATATTAATCCGCAAGTGTTCATTAAATGAGGAAATTAGCAGCTGACTTTTCTTGCAGAAATATCAGATATAAGAAAGAAAGAAAGAAAGAAAGAAAGAAAGAAAGAAAGAAAGAAAGAAAGAAAGAAAGAAAGAAAGAAAGAAAAAGCAGCAGGGGCAGACGCAAAGGCAGAGAGGTTGGGTAATTTTACTGCCATTTCTGTTCGGAAAGTAGTGTCTTCTTCTCAGGCATTGATGCATGAACAAGTGCTCACACACACACACACACACACACACACACACACACACAGAGTCACTATTCTCTCATTGCGCTAAGGCAGCCTTTGTTTTACCACAGCACTGTCTTCTTTGTGTATGTATGAGTGTGCATGTGTGAGGTAATTGCTGCCTGCATGTGCATCTAAATGTGTACATGCCATGTCTCTGTGTGTGTATATGTGTGAGGTACAGTAATTGTGTGTGTGGGAGTGAGCAGCCCCCCTGGTGTGTTTTTGTTCACTATTCCCCACTATTTTCAGGCCTGTGGGCAAAATTGTCTTATTCAATTGTTGCTGCTAAAATCCATACTCCTGTTAGCGCTCACGGTTGAATATTTATATTGCATATGAAAACCATTTTCCCGTTAGCGCTGAAGGCCAGATTGTCATGCTGAAATCATGTCTGCTCTTTGCTTCTAAGATCAATTATTATTCAACTATTCAGGACCACAATACATGTCTTTGGAGATTAGGCTCTTGATGAGCTATTCTCTCTTTCTTCCTCCATGCAATGATTCACTCTGATAATGTGGCATATCTATCAGCTTTGTCCTTCCCTTTCTGTTCCTCTTTAATGAACCTGTGTTGCATATGATCAATGTATTCTTTCTTTTCATATCTCCATCTCTACAAACACCCCTCCTTCTCCTCTCTTTCTCCATCTAATGATCACAGTATTATCCTCCTCCCACTGATCGCCTTCCTTGTGTATTTCTCTCTCTAATGATCATTCCTATGTGATCTTGCCGTATCCTTGCTCCCTCTCTTTCTCACTCTCAGTATTCCTCCCACTCTCTGCCAGCCCCCCAGTCTCCCTCTCCGCCTCAGTTTCATCTTCATTTCATGTTTTTCGCTTGCTCCGTCTCCCTCTTTTCCTGTCTCCATCTCTTTCTGCTCATCGATCCCCTAAACTGGGGGTTGTGTTACTGTATTTGTGTTCATTTGATCATGTAATGTATCTGAATCAAGCGAGGTCAGATCGGATTTTCTTTTCTCCTTCCTCGAGTGCTCTGTTTTGTGTTACTGCAATACAGTCAACTTCACAAATACACAGAGTGCTTGTAAACTGTTAAATAAATCATGACTAACTGCCTCTTTCTTGTCTCTCCTCTCCTCCCACTGCTCTCCCTCTTCATGAACCAAAGTTTCTGATGGTAGGTTTTTCTTTTTTTGTTCACTCACTATCAACAGTTTCCCAGAGAGTTGATAAAACTGTGTATAAGCGTGTCACAGGCATTATGAACAGCCAGCTTGACTAAAATTAACATAGATTTCGAGTACGCCAAAACAAATAACTACTTTTCCCAGGCTTTTTCCCAGGCAACATTTATCCAGAACTTATTTTTATCCAGGATCTTTCATAAGGGCTGTACAAGAATTACAAAGAATGTTTGGTATCCTCACAAACTTGACCGAAATCTCAGGAGTTCAAGCACCAAAGTCCATTCTTGACCTTTGAAATAGTAATCCACTTAGTTAGTTTACAAGCTCTTAACGGTATCCTATGGTCTTCATCAGTGGGTGGTATTTGCCGAGTTGTCATGGAGCTCTGTTCACATCTCTCATATGTGTTGTATTAAATATAAACTATCAAAAAAAAAAAAAAACATTTCAAAGATTCACTTACAAGCTTTTTCCTGAACTGTATCAACATATGAGAAAAAACATTTGTTTATTTTTTTTTAATTAACAAAGTTTTGTTTACATTTTTTAAGTGTGTGTTTCTATGAGGCCTGAAGACTTGTTAAATACATTTCCATCCTCATAAAATATTCCATTGTTTTTTTCCAAGGATCTGAAACCTACACTGTTTACATCCATGTTTGGTTGCTAGTCTTCTTCTGCCTTTGTTGGCACACTGCTCAGTTTCTTGGAGTGTTACCACCACCAACTGTTGGTCAGTGGAATGGTGTGAAACCATGATCAGGACTGTGCATCATGGAGCCTGAATACATGTGGATGTGATGCTAACAAAATGGGGACCTACTTTTCAAAACATTGCTCTATAGTGCTACTAGTAGTCAGTCTGTTCCTTTGCCTTTAAAATCAAGAGAGAAGCACTGATGAAATTGGTTTAAGTCTACCTGAAACCACAAATTCAGCCAGTCCAGTGTTTGGGAGAAGCTGGACTAAACCTCCCAGCCAGTACAGTACAAAGCATTAGCTCTTAACGCCTCAGACTAGCTCTTGTTTTGTCTGTTGCCAACCTCTCTGCTTTCAATTTGCTCATTTAAATGAAACGGAGAAAGGCAATTACTGTCAAAAGTTCAAACTAAATGTTGTGTAATTGAATGTAGTTGTTTAAAACCCCCTCTTAACTGGGGCAGTAAAAGCCAGATAATAGTTTACAATGGTTATTTTTATAAGCAGTCAAACATCTTTTTTCTTTTGCCCTCACTGTCTGCACCTCACCCTCCTCTTCCTCAGGCTGCAGAGACCAGGGTATTCCCCAAGATGTCTGAGAGACGTCGCTCTCATGTCACCCAATGGATCCCACGAACAGTTTGACCACTTTAACTTCCCTGAAGCCAGATGGCGACCTTTACCTTTGTGATGACCTGCAGCTGACAACAGAGTGAGCCAGAAACATGATGATCTTTGTGAAAATATCTGATTGCTGGCTGCTGGTTGGTCAACACCAGGCTGCGCACAGAATCAGCGATTACTTTAGCAATGACTGTAGAACAAACGTCTTCAGTGGAGCATGTAATAAAACTATAAACGGCTCTGATGATTCAGTATAGACAGTGTGGACAACAACTAGATAAGGATGAAGGTATTTGCAACCCTTCCATTAGTTTTACTGTAGGTACAATACAGTGTATTAATAGCAAACACATCTGCATCGCACTGCCAGCCACAAAATGTATGGCATCCTGAAATTTCAGGGCTTTGTTAAAAATGACTCATCCTTACCAATAATTATTTGATTAGAAATAACTATCATACCCTCTTAAATGTGTAAATCAGTGTCAAAATGATATTACACATTATTAAAGTGTTGTATCTAATTAACAGGTTTCGAAATATCAGCTCTCATAATTGGCCACTCTGGGGAACTGCAGTCACCGCTCTGTCTGGCACATCATGACAGTTACAGTAATGTCACTGAGGTCTGTGACTGAGGTGCTTTGTTTCAATGACTTATTTGGCTCATTTACATTACAAATAGGAGTCGCTGTAAGTCAACAACTCCCATAAGCAATTCCAGTAGAAGTATTATAATAATAAAATCTTAAGGTTGTTGAATTCACAGTTGTGTAAAGTACAAAGCCAAAATGTGTAAATTATATATTAATGTGTGGTTGTTTGTGTGTATGACTGTGTGCAATATGGTTATTGGGAAATACTGTACATGTATATGGTGTGGACTCAGTATCACTATGTGGGAGGTTCTGCATCTCATAAATAAAGATGGTCAATTCTATCATGGTCTAACCTCAGAAAGCTGTAACATTTAACACAACCGTCTTGGAAGTGTTAATCCAAACAAGGCTTTTTCTCATGATACCACATTAACTTACTCAAGCATTGTTTTATTGGCTCATTTCCCTGAAAAATATCCAAGAGTATAAAAAGTCAAACAGCCTTGAAGTTAAAGATTTAAACCAGTGAGCATGAGCCATAACACTAATGGAAAGCAGTGAGTCTAAATCACGACGAGTGTGTTCGCAGGAAATGAGTGCTTGACTCAGTTTGTGCTGGAAAAACTGAATCGTGTCCAACTGGGCCATTTAAAACAGCTACTTACAGTACACTTAAAAACAAAAGGAAACGGCAAGCTATTACCTCTTTTGTTATATTGGACAGCTTGTGCAAATGTAATGCAGCATTTCAGGATCAAAGTTGAGATAAATTTATTTATGGTGAAATGCCATAAATAATTATTGTTTGTGCCTCTACAGAAATCCCACTTCATCTGCATAATTCACGCTGTGATGTTTCCCTCTTCTTCATTTGATTTTCTACTGGGGATGTATGTCTTTGATTCTTTTCTTAATTATCTCTGTAGGGTTTAATGCATTATCTTTAGCCAAATGCCTTTTAGAGAGTACTGCTGTAATCTGGATGACAACACTAATGTGTATATGTTGTACAGTTTTTGTGTGTGAGAAAGATGATGATAATGATGTCTGTATTTCGGATGATATTTTATGCCTTACAAATGACCAACATTCTCCCATAAGTGTTTTTGTAGCAGTGGTGCTGGAGTTTCTTTACTTTGTTTGGGTTTGGGTGCAGTGTATAGATCAGAAATAACTGTTATTTGAACACTTTATTATAATCAACCTTTCATCCCTAAACACTCATTCTGTTTCAGGGGAAATATTGACTATTTGTAATGTTTTGTTTGGGTTTTTTTTCAGTGATGGTGATGATGTGTTTGCTTTGAACACTAGAATGAACACACTACCATGTACAGTTTTCTGCATGCATATGTTTGGTGTCAAATGACTATATATTAACACATGACACATGCATACACAGACTAACTTAACTATTTCAAAATTTTAGCTTAATTCTGTGACTTTGCAATATCATTTTTATTTTAAGTCCTTTGAGGTGACTGATAAAAAATCTTGCACTTACAAAAGATTTTGTTGAAATGACTTGTGATTGTATGGTGTATGTTATTAACAAGATTTAGCGCCTTGCTCAAGGACTCCTCAGAAGTCACTGTTGCAAAAGGAGAGGGTATTTCCTATTTCCTGCATTCCAGCTGGCTGAGGGTCTCATCCTCTGAGAGACGGGCAGACATGAGCAGGTTGTTTACCCTGAGGAACTGAGAAATTCTGCAACATCACAGTTTCTCATGGCAAAAAACTAAAATCATAGAGTAGTGCTTAACCCTTGTAGGTAGAGTATCACTATGTGTACATTTTTATGTAAATAAACGATGTAAGAATTCACATCTGACTCAAGAATAAACAAGCCTCTATGAGTATAATGGAGCTTGCAACAAACCCTGACATGAAATCTGTTGGCACTGTGGTAGCTGTGGTATCTTTGCAATTTTGAATGTCCTTTTGCTGGGCAATTTGCTTTAAATTCAGTTTCTGGTAGAACTTTTTCAGAGTAGTTTCTCAGTCCCAAGAATTATTTGGCAGTGTATGAAAATAAGTGTGTCCCTTCTTCTGATAGAGTTCAGTCCTTTTGTCATGTATACATGCAACTGTTCATGTGACTACCCGAGTAGGTTTTGTAATGTTATGTTCTTATCTGAATCAGAGATGGTGAAGTGAAGCGATGGTCTGATGTTCTCCGGAGTGGATCCCACGGCTGGCCACACCGTCCTGTCCACAGTCGATCATTTTCAGGTTGGCTCGCCACTGAACCTCCCACGGTTCAGGATCAGTGTGATCAAATCCTAATCCAATAAGAAAACATTCAACACACATAGTGCAGATATCCATCCAAAATATCCATTACTATCATATCTCTCTGTTCATCACATGACCTCATACTACTTCTTTTACTCTGAATATCTTCCATATATGACAAAGTACCAGATATACAATACTTCAATCATTGCAAATGACTTAGTATACATTCACAATACAAGTATTTTAGTGAAAGCACAATTATTCATCATGAACTTACATTTCTCAACCTGCATTTTAACATAAATGAACGTATTTGCCTTTAAAGGGACTATTTATATATATTTTTTAAAAGTTTTAAATCAGTATTTATCTCTATAACTGCAACACATATTTCTTTATAAACATACTTTCAACTGTAAATGAATTGTATTACTCTGCCTCATTCGTCGACTACAGTGAAGGTAAGCTAGCTTAGCGTTGCGCTAACAACGTTAGCGATCTCTTTAACGTCGTTTTACACAAATCACAATGACACAACAAGTACCACGGTGGGCTTAAACATTAGACAACACTTCCATAACTCCGAGTGGTTTCAGGAAAGTATCTCAATAAAGGCATTCTAACCACATGCTAATATCAACAGGCTAACAACGAGAGTTCACACAAAGCTGGTTCGCCACCTTGTAGCGGGGCATGATAAACACTTTAAATGACAGATATGGGTTTCGTAACCCTCTGTTTCATGTGGGTTACACATGTATTTATCTGAATGGCCTTTTTAGTCACACAAGCAGTGTGACGATGTCTGCCAGTTTGCTAAAGACTGAAGTATCTCAGCAACTACTGAGTGGATTTGCATGATCCCCAGAGAATAAATACAAACGATTTGAGGCTAATTAACATATAATTAACATATATGCTAGTTTAGCATGCTAACATGCTAAACTAAGATGGTAAACATTACACTCAACATCAGCAGTTAGCAACAACCTCAGCATCTGATCTGCTAGCAGTGCTGTGGGAAGTTGTTTGCTATTCTGTGTTGCTATTGTATAACTTAAATCTTGTTAAACTGAGGGACTACATATTCACAAACCAGCAACACCGTTCTGAAGTTGACCTTAAACCACTGAAGAAGACCCATAGTGTCTCTCCTGTACTTTTGTTTTTAGCTTAGCTGTCTGTGTTTCGCAGTGAGCAGACCGAAAGCTTAATGTGGTATTTTCCATTAAAATCTGTTAAAAGGTTGGTCATGGAGCAATAAATCTGGTATAATTTGCCTTAACAAGGCCATGGCTTCTCATTAAAAGAAGTGTGGCTTTTCAAACAATTTTCCATGAAACTGCCCATCAGACAAAAAGCCCAATTAAACGCCATTGCCTCAGTGACCACCAATCCAAGGTACTATCAGTCGAACGTGTGAATGTCAAGTTAGTAATGAAGCGGAAATAAGAGGAAAATTGGATTTGGTGACAGTCTCTCAAGTAAAACTGGCATATCTCAACAAATACAAGACTCAGCCGAGCGTCACCTAGTTCAAGTTTCTCACAGTCAGGAAGTGAGTTTATCCGATTTAGCTTAAAGGCTCAGAGCTCTTCTCGAGTACTCCACACTGTATGGAACTGTATGAAACTCCACGTTTCCATGGCAATATTAAAAATAGTCTCATTAACCATCTGTACAGAGATGTTGGTGATGAGGATAAAAAAAGATGCCTTTTTGCCTTTAAGGATTGAGTCCAGACTTCCTGAGCGTCCTCTCTCACCAAATAAGGATTTCTCATCGCTTGCTCTTTCTGACCAGACAACTATTTGCACAGCATACCCCTAACACTCCAACCACCCTCTCCGTAGTGTAAACACAATCACGGCTGAGTTGTTTCCATCTCAGCGCGGCAAGTCGCAGTGTCAAAACACATTCAGGTCACCGAGATGTAACGCAGTGACAACACGGGGTACACAACCTTTTTCACCTGGGACAGAAACTGGATTAAATTCAGCCCCTCACTTGATAACCCATCCTCAGGGAAACCAACCAGTATTCTAATCACAATCTATTTACAAGAAACTGGCCTCTTAACCATCCTGGGTCCTGACCTCGTGGTTAAGATATTCAGATGGCAGGCGGTGTTTTCCAGAAACCTGGCCAGAGTCAGATGTGGTTTCTAGAATTCAGTTTTAGAGAATTAACTTGGAAACAAGCAGATGGTATTTGACTGGAATTAATGAAATTGCATGAAACTCTCGGCAAGTTTATAAGACTATTAAATCCTTGCTGTATAAGATATACTTAATGCTTTAAAATATTAGCTTGTTAGCATCTAATGACTATTGCTGCTTTGTGTAATCATCTTTCAGTCTAATTTCTCCCACCTCTGCTCACAGGATATTGTGTAATAAAGCAGAAATGACATCTGAGGTGTGAGTTTCATATAATTATCCACCTGGCTGCAGGCTGGTTGTGTTTTGCTCTTTTATTGGGTTGAGCTGCTGGAGCTCGATTCAACACGACCTGATCGTAAAAGCGTGAGTAGCACAACAGCGCCATGTGCTGGACACTGAGGTGAATTACGACAAGAGGCGAGTTAAATACTTTAAAACCACAGCTCTGGATTATTTAGGTGGGGGGAAAAAAAAGGACCAAAAAAATCAGAGACGAAGACTCATAGAGGAAGAGTGTGTCTACGTGTCTATCTACATGCACTCAGTCTTACTCACTGGGTTTCCTGTACATGAGCACTGGCACAATTCATTTGCCCAGATATACAAGTGTATATGTGTGTGTTTGTCTTGGGCTCTACAGTTCCTTCAATTGCTGGCCAAGACATTACTAAATAAGGAAGACAAACACACACTCTCTCTCTCTTTCTGTCAACTGGACTTACACTCTGTTTCCTTCTGTTCTGAACTCATATCACAACCTCTTAACCAAGCCAGGATACATTATATATACATTGGGATGTATGCTTTTTCAAAAGGCACTGACACACGATTTGATGTTTCCCCGAAGAGCTGCAGTCCTCTTATATGGACTGAAAATATTAAAGACCACACACACACACACACACACACACACACACACACACACACAAAACCACATGGGCGTTTGAAGAGAGTAGATCAAACATTTACTCTTTTCATGGAATATCTTTATCACAACTTTTAGATAAGAATGATTAGAAAATTTAAACCAGTCTTGATATGAAATATAAAGCAGAGATTTCTAGTTAAAAACCTTCCACTGGAAACTACAGGCACCTTTTTTTTTCTTGTTTTGTTTCCACACAGCGGAGTAGAGAGAACTTTAACGGTCGCACACCAGCCAGGCGACGGAGGATTTCGCACCTGAGAAGGCGTGGAAAGATTACTGACTTGGAAGCAAGGTGAGCCCATGAGCTGAGCTTGTGCGATATCAGGATCCCTTTTCATTATTATTCATGACTGAGCACAGGCCCAGAGTTGATATGGGCCTTATCTTCTTAGAGAGAGCAACATGGATCCACGCAGGTTCATTTCTATGTGAGTTTTAAAGTCTCCCCAGAAGTGAATCTGAATTAGGTCTGACAGAATTAAACTTGTGAGCCACAATGGTAACAGTTTTGTTAGTAATGAACTGGAATTCATGCAGTAAATGGACATAAATTATCTGAGAACTCGACAGGACAAAAAGGAGAAAAATCTCCAGCAAGAGCTCTGCAGACTTTCATTCCAAAACACAAACCGAGTAAAATCATGCCTTGACCAGAAGTTCATCGCAACATGCAGGTCTATTTGTACACAACATCAATTGTACACCCACAAATTTTTATTTTCCCCCCAAAGAAGCTAAAAGCTATAAACAGCAACTGAAATTAGATCAAAAGCTTCATTCAGGACTGTAAATCTTGATGGCTACATTGATACAGAAGATGCTGTATACTACATATACTATAAACGAGTTAAAAGTCACACCTCCTCCGTGTGCAAATGCTGACAAATTCCAGTTTGTCACATGTTCTACAAATGGCTAAATAAACCTGAACTTCGCTTGGCAACATCTTAATCTGAACACCGATTCTGCTCCTACACTATTCTGTTTTTAACTGCAGCATTTACTTTGTTGTCTAAATTTAGACCAAGTCTAAATTATTCTTGTCCAGAAAATCTAACCAAACTGCCTTGAAAGAAAATGAACAGAAGCAGAAATATTTGTGAGCCAGACAAGTTGGTCCTGGTCAACACTGTGATTTCCCATTTACTGTTTTAGCCCTACTGTATCGTGGCTGTGACACAATACGAGTTCAGTCCTTTACCTTTAATACAATCAGTGTCACCACCCTTTGACATTTCTGGCAGATGGCAAACACTTGGGTCGCCTGGTGTGATTTTCCAAAAAAATCAACAGAACACCGCAATACAAAACAAACAAAAAAAAATACATGAAAACATGAGAGAAGAGAGGAAATTCCAACCTTTTTACATTCATTTTCCACCTAAACAAAGGCTGTTCAGCTCCCTCCCTCCATCCACCTCCCACCTCTTTTCAGTCTGTCTTCTCAGGGCCATATATAGGTAAGAGTTTGGCCTTAAAGCACTCTGGATGCCATGTTGCTACTCTCTTTCCCTTTTCGAAATGGTGGCTGTAAATATGGATAAGTGCTTTTCAAAACCTCATTGTAGCAGGCTGCCCAAAATGGGAAAGATAAGCTGGTGTTCAGTGACCAGTTAAGGGCGGGTAACATGGCCTCCACTCAGCAGATATGCATCATCTGACCCCGACCTCACCATCGATGGGCACTTTGCCATTGGCCCCAGGACCTGTCCATCAACACACCCCACACTTGAGACTGGCTTAGGCTGATTCAGAGGGCGGTGTGCGGCCTTCCCAGTACTTCTGATACGCCGCTTGGAACATCTCCTTACACTGCAGCTTGGCTTTGAGCCGGGAGCAGATAAGGAATGAGCCGCCCATCTTGCGGTGCAATGAGTAAGTTTCCTCCGGAGGCGGGGTGAGACGGTGCTTCAGCATCACAGGGATGAGGTTGTGGATTCTCTCCGTGGTGGACTGAGAACCGAAGTCGAAGGGCTCCGTGGAGGCGAAGGCCTCCCCGAGGATCATCACCGCGTCCACGTGAGCGTTCACCATTGCCTGGACGCAGAGTGAAAAACACACCGTATACTCAATCACTAGTTGTGAACAACCTTAAACAAGTGAAACAAACCCCAGCAAGTAAACACACGTTTATTAACAGCAGTGTCCCAAGAAATTTGTTAAGTACATCAATGGCAAAAATTAACTTCCATGGTTTCTGATGTAAAATAAATTACAGATGATTACCTTGGACTCATACCCAGTTAGGAACTTCATCTCGATAGATTTCTTCAGAACTCCCTCACTGTTTCCTTCAGCAGCTGAACGAATTACCTACAATCACAAAAAACAGGTCACAAATGTTACTCCTGTCCCCTTAATCTCTCTCTTTTTCTCCATCTCTAAAACATACATTTTATTCCCATATCCAGAATTTAGTTTCCATGTATATTTTTTATCACAAATTATGACATGGAGCTTATTTAAGTAAAAATATCACAATGATTATCACCCTTTCATTAGTTAGTAGCTCGACTGTTTGTCGCTATTAGACAGAAAAGGCTCACTGGTCTTACCTCTATGTAGACGTCTGTAAAACTCTGATCAAATCCTCTTGTGGCTCCAAAGTCCAACAGCGCCACCTAGAGAGACACATTCCAATGATCACTTGTTTTCATCACTTTCAAATCCCCCTGTAGCTGCCATGTTGTTATTATTAATTCTACTTGAAGAAACAGTAATATTAAGACTATAGACAAACTCACCCTGTGTGTCTGTGGATCATAGAAGAAGTTGGACCAGTTCGGGTCGGTCTGCATGTATCTGAACTCAAACAGCTCTCTGAGGCACAACATCAATATGTTCTGACAGATCTGCAGCAGAAACAAAGACAAACAGATCTCATTGTTACTCACTGCTAAGTGAACACAGATGTCACACCTAAGAGCGAGACAAACGTAAATGGCTAAGGAGAGCAGGGATTTGTGGGAGGAAATGAAAGGAGTGGAAAGAAAAGCAGAAGCAGAGACCCATCAATCTACCGATCTATTTATCGATCAGAAAGAAACTAGTTGCTCCACATTAGTCTGCTGGACATCTATTAACCCGTCCATCTGCCCGGTGCCTGCTGTACCTCGTTCTTCAGCTCCTGTGTGAGGCTCTCAGTCTGGTCCAGGGGAAACCCGGAGACAAGCTCTGTGGTCAGGACGTGGCTGCTGCTCAGCTCCTCTATCACTTCTGGTACATAGAAGAATGGATGGTCCTTCAGTAGCTCCCTGAGTTGAACATGAATAGACACAGACACAGATGTTGGGTATGTAATTAGTGGGTCTGAAATTTATATATATATATCTTTGTTTATGCAATTTGAGTGTAACATGTCTCTTGAATGGAGTAAAGCCTGAATTACAGATAGTTCTTGAAAACAGGTAGGATGTCAATCAACCAATGAAATGGAAACAAAAACAAGTGTGAATGTGACATGTATATACACTCAGACATTTTCTACATAATACCTGAATTTCTTTGCACACTGGGCTTCTCTAATATAGTCGCACTCCAGTGCTAGCTCTCTTCTCATTACATCTATCAGATGCTCTGGAAACAGACCTAGAGAAGCACACAGATGCACACAAGAGGGGAGAACACATCAGGCAAGCATATCATACTATAGACAGTAATGGAGGAAGACAGAGGCACATACAAGGAAACAGAGTGAAGAAAATGTAAATGCGACAAGAAGTGAATGAATGAGGAGAAACAAGCCAAGTAAAGCTGAGTAGAAGTAGTGAACATGTGTGGTGTCTGTGTATGAAGACGGTGAGTATGCTTGTGTTTGCGTGCAGGTGTAAGTTTCTCTGAGTGTGTACCTTCAGGCAGGGCATTGCTCATATTCAGCACAGTCATCAGATTGTTGACGTCACTGTTGATACTCTGAGCCACACCGGGGTACTGGTGAAACACAGGGGGATAAAAATTCATTTTAAAATTGGGGGAAATAACAAAGACCATCTGGTGTCATCAACATCAGGTTCAGGTTCAGGTTGAGGCTACTTTATTTGTACCCGTAGGTAGATTTGTTTTGCAGTCAGATGATCAGATGATGGCATCCTTTTGACACATATACAAAACACAAAGAAATGTAATACAAAACCAACACACATTTCTGTTGTGTTTTCTTTAATAATCTTACTTTCAAATACTGTAATGCCCCTGTATAATCATCACATGTAATCCAATGACTATTTTTTAAACTGTATCTTTATACTATATTGTACTTGCATTGTAAACAAAGTCTGGCCAGACAGGGATATGTTGAGCATGTAGAGCAGCACAAAGACAGTAGGTCTAAGTATCTCAGTAATCGATTACAACTGCATCTTGTGCATGAATGACTGCAGTTACATGGAGTGCAGTGCTCCAATCTTGACCTGATTAAGACACAGATGAAAAGCAGCAATTTTTACATGAAACATTTAACAGCTGACAACAAGCAAAAATAAGCAAAGCGTCTTGTTTACAAAACTAGAAGTGGTTGGGTGCCTGTTTGTAGCAGATGTAGAGGTAGAGGTTGTGGGTGTTTTGTAGTGAAAATGGCAATGTTTGGGAAGGTTAGTGTTGGGTGTTCACAAGCAAAACTTACACGAGATCACAGTGGCCTTGACCTTTGACCTCTGACCTCCAGTACATATTGACTCCATCTTTGACAAGCAGTGATAATATGTGCAAAGTCTGAACAGCATCACTCAAAGTATTTTAGAGATAACACATTCTGAAGCACAACATTTGCATTAAGGTCACAGTGACCGTGACCTTTGACCTCTGACCTCCAAAATCTACTCAGTTCATCTCTGAATGACAGTGAACATTTGTGCAAACTTTAAAGAACATCCTTCACAGTATTCTTCAGATATAACATTCGCCTGCATAAAATTAAATGTATGATCACAGCGAACGTGACCTTTGACCTCTGACCTCCAAAATCTACTCAGTTCATCCTTGAGGCACAGTTGACATTTGTGCAAAGTTTGGAAGCCATCCCTCAAACGGTTCTTACTTCTATTTCACATTACCATGCAAAACATAAATATGGTTATAGTGACCTTGCCCTTTGACCTTTGACCTCTGACCTCCAAACTCCTTTTGGGTCTGCCTTAAGTCACAGTCAACATATGTGCAATTGACAGAACAACCTCAAAGCGTTCTTTGTCATTATATAGTGACATCACTATATAGTGATGTCACTATATAGTGATGTCACTTCTACGATATAAATAAGGCTGCAGCTCTTCAGACAGCTCAATCGCTTTTCTTGGGAAATAAAGCCGTGAAGAAGCAAGCAAGCACTTCAGCGGATAACAAAGGGAGACCAGACAAGATCAAGACAACCTGCTACTTCAAGCAAGAAGATCTTGCCACCTACAATATGTCCAGTCCTACTGTCATGCTCAACAACAAGATGACCCCTAGACAGGTCAGAGTTAGGAGTCAGGTCCTTGCACTTCAACAGGAAATTAAGAACGTCAACGACCTGTTGGCAAAGGCAAGGGCCGACTGTCGCAGAGAGCAAAAGTGGAGAATCCAACTCTGGCAAGAGTTGGATAAAACCAAACAAGAGCTGGATGAGCAGAAAGTCCTGAAAGCACTGCACATGAAAAGGGCAAAAGAAGCAAGGGCAGAGCTAAAGAAGCTGCAAAAGCACAGATGGCAGAGGCCCGCACAAGCAACAAGCCAGGACAAGTTTGCAGCTGAGCTCCAGGTGGAGAAGGAGAAAAACAAGGCTCTCCAAAACGAACTGGAGAACCTCAGATCCTCCTACCAAGAGCTCAGCCAAAATTATAAAGCTGATGTCCTTGGAGCCAGACAGCTGGCTGACAATCTTCAGCGTGAGCTCGACAAAGAAATTGAGTCTCATGCACAGAGGATGTCACAGAGCCTGCGCTTGGCAGACAAACTGAAGGCTGAGAATGACCTCCTTCATCAAAAGATGGCAAAGGAGATAAAGAAGGCCCAAAGAAAAGCTGTGGAGGAGGAAAGGCGTTTTCAGAGAGAGCTGGAGGAAATGACAGCTCAGTGCAGAGTTAAGCTCTCCCTCAACTGTGAGCTCCCCAGCGAGCTCAAAACTGAGAGAGAGAACAACAATCACCTTTCTTGCCAAAGAAACACCAAACGTAAGAAGAAGCCAGAGAAGAGGCCCTCAGCCAAGCAGAGGACCTGCCCTAATAGTCTCCCTGGTCCCCAACCCAAAGCAGTTGACATGCATGACATCTCCGAGACAAAAAAGAAGACTTCGGTCTACATAAGACCCCCAGTCTTTGTCTGGAATTGGTCAGCGAACAACTGACAACCAATAACCCCAAACCCCCCCCCAACCCCCCCCCCAAGCCCCCACAACCCTAACCCTAAGCCAACCCCTTCCCCAGCACTAACCCCTAACCCCCCCAACCCCGTCCAACCCTGCTCCTCAGATCTTCCTACCAAGAGCTCAGCTAAAATTATAAAGCTGATGTCCTAGGAGCCAGACAGCAGGCTGACAATCTTCAGCGTGAGCTCGACAAAGAAACTGAGTCTCATGCACAGAGGATGTCACAGAGCCTGCGCTTGGCAGACAAATTGAAGGCTGAGAATGACCTCCTTCATCAAAAGATGGCAAAGGAGATAAAGAAGGCCCAAAGAAAAGCTGTGGAGGAGGAAAGGCGTTTTCAGAGAGAGCTGGAGGAAATGACAGCTCAGTGCAGAGTTAAGCTCTCCCTCAACTGTGAGCTCCCCAGCGAGCTCAAAACTGAGAGAGAGAACAACAATCACCTTTCTTGCCAAAGAAACACCAAACGTAAGAAGAAGCCAGAGAAGAGGCCCTCAGCCAAGCAGAGGACCTGCCCTAATAGTCTCCCTGGTCCCCAACCCAAAGCAGTTGACATGCATGACATCTCCGAGACAAAAAAGAAGACTTCGGTCTTTGTCTGGGGTTTGTCAGCGAACAACTGACAACTAACCACCCCCTGCCCTCTCGTCCCCTCCCCCCAAGCCCCCACAACCCTAACCCTAACCCAACCCCTAACCCCTAAAGAAGACTTCAGTCTTCATAAGACCCCCAGTCTTTGTCTGGGGTTTGTCAGCGAACAACTGACAACTAACCACCCCCTGTCCTCTCGCCCCCTCCCCCCAAGCCCCCACAACCCTAACCCTAAGCCAACCCCTTCCCCAGCACTATCCCCTAACCCCTAACCCCCCCAACCCTGTCCAACCCTGCCCCCCCCCAAAAAAAAAAAAAAATTAAAAAAAAAAAAAATTTCTGCCTTTAGTGCTCCATTTTGTATTACTTCTTAATGGTACAGTCAGAATGCTCAAACTTTAGGATGGACAACTGTGGTAATTAGATAGGAACCTAACTGATGACTTTCTTTTTTTGTGTGTGTGTTTTGAAAAAATTGAAAGCTTAGAATATGTTTGACAGAGATTTATTTCACCACTGAAGTAATATGCATTTAAGAAAATCACTGACAGGCTAGGGTACAATTACACATTTTCAGTATTCCCCACCAATAATTACAAAATACCAATCTGCCCCCAGATTATACAGTTGAAAACATGTTTCATATGTCCTTCTTCTATGAACCATGTCAGCAAATCTGTCTCTTGCTATTTCCTATTTATTTCCCTTTCTTAAGGAAAACATAAGTGTGTGACTCCCCATTGGAGATCAGATCATTGATGGTTTCTCTGTGCATGAGAGAAACAAATACAAAGTCGTCAATGACACTGTTTATTTTAATAACATGGATGTGCTGTGTGTACAACACACACACACACATATATTCACAGCCTACCTGTATTTTCATGGCCACCTCTCTGCCATCCTTCATCCTTGCCAAGTGAACCTGGCCAATAGACGCTGCCGCAAACGGACGCTCCTCAAACGATTCCAGCTTGTCTCTCCAGTTAGGACCCAAGTCACTGTTCAAAGCTTTCTACAGACAAACACAAATTCAGATTTTTTTGCAGCTTTTGGAGATTTTCTGTTCTCACTGGTGAAGTTAAAAGGGTATTTACAGCGGGTTTGATGACAATAATGTGGTACTACTAAAGGTAGAACTAGGTTATACTTATTACATCATCAGTTAAAATGTGATAGTTGAAAAAAAGAAAAAAACGAAAGACCCTTACTGTCATTTGTTTGATTGGCATGAAGTCAGCACTCTGTCGTACGCGCTCAAAGATCTTGGCAAGCTGAGGGTTGATGAACGCATCATCTGAAACAAAGAAACACACCTGGGTTTGTTTAAACTGGACAGAAATGCAGGTGTGGGAAGACAGGCTGACGGATCTCACTACATATCTGAATTTGTTGCATTTCCAAAGGCTGTCAAATACAGCTGTACAGGTAAAATGTCAGTACATGAAGTCCAGACGTGGTCATGAGAGATTAGATGCCTGTAAAAACACACCGGTCATACATTACATAATGTACACTCTAAATGGAGCCACAGCTTTAAAAAAAATTAATAAATTAACAGTACAGTCACTAATTTGTTTGATGGTACTTGCAAGTATCTAATAATTTTAGAATATACGAGAGGCATAGTTGCAGTAAATCTCTGACCAAATCAGGTGAAATGACTGAGATCCCAGGTTTAAATTCTATCACAATAACAGCTAATACTGTTTGGAAACTACTAGGACTGGTTCTGGCCAACATTGCTGATGGTATGAGGAATCAGTGTTACCAACTTTATTATCAGTTTTACTGATATAGTTTTAGAGCCATCAAGGTTGACACTATTTTGGACTGGTGCTGAAGGGTACAATGGCTGAAAGCACATATTATCCGGCCATAAACGCGTTCCAGCCATGACAGATAAATGTCAGCAGTGTGCAGACTTGTCCAACCAGTCTCCAGACCTACTCAACTCCAGTCAGTCATAAGATAAACTATAATAATCTTAGAATCTTAAGTCTTTTTAGATTAGTTTCAACCTTTTTCATGTGTCCAACTACAGACGACTACTGGGCCCTTTTGTCCATAATTTAAGAATCAACTTGTCACCACTTCAAAAGGGACAGTAAAGCTGTGCCCATTCTGCAAATAATCACATACATGCACACAAAGGTCGATCCTCAATCCTCTGTGCCGAAACCTGATTAGCCAGACACCAGGCAGACAAAACCCTTTTGTCTCCTACTACTGCTTTTGTGGTTTATGACTTCTATTACACTGTAATGTCTGTGTAAAGTTTCCCCTCACATATTCAGAACTCAGTGCATGAATGCCAAAGGTCACCAGCCAAGGTCAGGCAGAGGGGGCAAAAGCAACAAACAAAATTAACGATGCGTTTACTGCTGCTATCTGACCCTGCTGAACTAACTCTGTGGCAGGCTGTTTACTGCTGCTGGCTTTCCACTCTTGTTTTGCATACTGTAGTGCATACTGGTCAGCGCAAACGATACAACTCTGAGGGACTGTATAGAAAAAAGAAAAAAAAAAAAGAGAGCGAAAGAACAGCTCACTGAAACTCCACTATGTCTGTATTCTGCAGACTCTCTAATCCTAGACTGGACCCTTGGCAGACACTGATTAACAACAACCTGACGTCTGTGCCAACTTTCTTTGCTGACAGTTGTGATCCTGGGTTCCTTGTGCTACAATTTTAACTTGAGAAATGACAGGAATAATAAACCCACTAAATATGGATGGTGATCTGTGGCCTCCATATGTGGTGCAAACAACTTTGGACTTTTGTTTGTGAGTTTCCTCACAGGGCGCATTTCAACTCTGTTGCTGCACAATCTCAAAGCGAGGGACTCAGCAGCTGTGTTAGGATACAGCAAACACACAAACCATACCGAGACAACTCATCCCTTTACTCTTCTATCTTCTTCTATTTTTCTCCTCTCATCCATCCATCCTTTCTCCTTCCACATTTTTCCCCATACTAACCCGTACATTTCGTGAATGTACGTTTGTCACCCACCTTGAATGCTGAGCATCTGTCCCAGTTTTAACGCAGCTCCTCTGACTTTGCAAAGGGTTCTGACGATGCGTTCAGCATTAGCCTCGGACAGGAAGGGGCTGGAGTCCAGGACTGCTTTCTTATTTTCACCTGCAGCAACACAAACCAGAGAGGTTTTTTTTTTCCAATCAAAACACAAACAATAGATACAATGTGTGCTTTTACATGAGTAAAGTAGAGTTGAGTGCCTCAAATCTAAAGCCAATCTTTCTCCGTCTGTTCGGGTGTTAATTAACTATTTGACATTTGTTGCTTCATATACAGGTGAAGTCTTCAGGCATTGATCAAAGTCAATATCAGTAGTTTTAGATTCAGGTTTATACATAGTATGTGCATGTGTTTGCATATGTAACCCAGCAGGTGTCTGTGTGTATATGTGTTAGTAGGTCATTAGGTAGTGCCTTTTAGTGTGTCTGAAGCTGATTTACCACACACACAAACATACTTAAAAGTGTGTTCAGGACGTCCCGGCTGGGATTAACACACACACACACACACACACACACACACACACACACACACACACACACACACACACACACACACACACACAGATAAACGGCCGCAAACAGAACCACAAAAGAATTACGCCCGTATGCTCAGTTTGAGCTTAACTATGATCTAGGATTAGTAGGATCACGGTGCAGAGCAGGAATGACTGCTAAGGTAGAGAGCTGGTGAAGGAGATGGTGCAACTACATTTTTTTTTTTTTTTTTTTTTTGATCATTCAAAAAGTCTGTAGCGTGTAGGAACATGCATGAAGGCTGGGTAGTGAAAAGAAAACCCAGCCTTCATGCTTGCAAAATCTCTGTATTTTCATATCAAGTCCAAAATCTAAACAGAAACAGACATATGTAACCTCCTGAATTTGTCTGTATACAGAAATTAATATTACAATGAATTCAGAAAAAGGCAACTCAGAATGACTGGCTATGTAGTAATGACATGTACCTGCTATTAGACGTGAATATTTTATAATTCCAAACATATTTCACAGCCCTAAAACTCCTTCATTGTGTGAGCCGGTGTGTGTGTGTTTGTGTGTTACCTGCAGCACCACTGTGTCTGATGGTTTTCTTGGCAACTTCTGCCAAAGCTCCAATACCCAACCCCACAGCCAGACCTGGAAACAGACAGAACAAGAACACAGTTAGAGAGGATCAGCTCATTACACAAACATCAACGTATCAATGTGCTCACTACGTGACAGAATATAGGGCGTTGTAAGCTGTGTCACACAAACTGAGTTGTACATCTTACAGACAAAACACACATACCAGTAATAACAGAGTCACGAAAGCACAGTTACAAAAACACAAAGTCATGTAGCAGCTGTAAAACCATCATTTTAGTGATCAGAGTATAAACAGGCAGTTTCCCATAAAGCATAAAAACAGTAGTTCACCAGTGATGCTTCAGTGTGTGCGTAGATCTAATGATTAACTAAACTATCTGCTGCCTCTGAGCAATGCTATTCCTATAAAAAAAAAAAAAAAACATATGCAACACAAAATCATAGGCAGATAATCCACTCTGATCACTCAGAGGTGTGCAACGACAGAACTGTACCAGCTCCACTTCTGCCATCCGACAGAGCACATGGAAATTGTTTCAACCATCTAATCATATAACAACTGAAATAGTTAATCCTGTGAGACATTAAGAGGAATATTTTGGTAGATCGTGAAAAGACAAATCAAGGCCGCACGAGTTGGGGACTGTTTTGGAGCGAGTTGCTCCAAGCCTGGCCTCCACCTTACATAACACGGCATTACATAATCAGTTAGTCAGCAGTCTCTGGAGCGACGAATCTGGGATGCAGCGCTAGATGGATCAGGGAAGACACAATGTGCTTTGCATTTCTCCATAGTTCACACACATGTCATCAACTCTCTTGCTGGAGACTGGCTGGACAAGTCATAATGTTTAAGACATAATGTATATGGGGTTTTGCATCACACACACACGTTACCTTGTGTAACCTTATACTGACTGTGTTTGACTTCCTGCTTTTGCTGGGAGTTAAAACGAAGCAGTAAATTTCAATTTGCACACATACATGTGTGTGTATATATAGATATATATATATATATATGTGTGTGTGTGT
>JBBMJY010000011.1:12142129-12157869 GCA_037833715.1 Toxotes lorentzi
ATCTTTTCCTTCCCCGACCTTTTTTTGGTTTGGCGGGGGGGAGTGGGGTTGGCAGAAAAAAAAAAAAAAAAAAAAAAAGGAAAAAAAAAAAAAAAAAAAAAAAAAAAAACATCTTTCTTGACTAATTCCAATTTGTTTACAGAAACTGTATTTGCAGTATGAAAAACTGGTCAATCTTAAAAGTTAGTCTTCATGGTCTCTTAAGTGATGGTGACTGTTTTATCATATCAGTACTGATCAAACGCAGTGACATTTATCAGTTAACTGCCTGGTCAACACAGGGCTCTTAATGAGGCTAATATCTGAGAGGTTTTTGTTTTGTTTTAATCCAATGAGTATCTATCTAATAATTGTATAACATACACAATAAGGATTTATGATTATGATAAGGATCTCACTCTAATTTGGTTATTAAAGAATTGCAAACAAGAGTCAGTGCTCATTAATCAACAAATTATGCAAAGAAGGGCTGCTATGTGCACATATTGTAAATGGACCAGTTATCCAAAAGGATATTCTTTCCACTGGTCGTCTCTGGATATTCATATCTGAAGCTGTTCTATGAATGTGAATGTCAAACAATCGTTTCAGACTGTAAAGACAGATTAGCTGACTACTACCTCTCAGTGTAGTTAGGCGCTGTAGTTTCACTTCACTGTGTGAGACTTGCACCATCAGAAAACCCATGAAACGAGGGAAAGTGGCCCATTTAAGATCTGTGATTGTTAACTTCCTCGTGGGCGTGTAGCCACGAGGCTCTGCAAAAACAAACGCCTGCCACGTTGTTGACTTCAAATTATTCCAGGTGACATTAACAGCAGCTTTAAACGAGTGAGACTGAGGGGGGGGGAATAATAAATGTTAATAAACAAATAGTTTCCAGGTACGCGAATAAGTCACCGCTACGCTGCTGTGGGTCGGTAAAGTTTGGAGAAGTAACAGAGCAGCCATAGACGTCAGGCACGTCGGCGCGCTGCACAGGATTTAACGAGTTAAACCAAATCTGAGCTCGAAACCACGGTGCACGGGATTAAAAGAGTAGGACTAACCTGAAGAAGAAGAAAAAAAATACCACTTTTCGGAGCATATTTACTTGCTAAAGCGCGATAAGCGGTGACCGCGTTTCACATACTCACCAGCAGCTGTGGTGCAGGCTCTCTGCTGCTTGTTTCAGCGACTCTGGCGGACGAGGTCAACTGTGACGGGCGAGTCAAACCAATCAAACTTTATTTGGCTCAGATACAACAGCAGCGTTCACGGGGCTTTATCCTTGGTGTTTTGTTTTTTTCACAGGACACAGTTTGCTAGCAACATGAGTAGCAGCCTGTTTGTTTGTTTGTTGTCCTCCTCCCCCGCCTCCTCCTGCTGCTGCTACGCGCAGCGTTTAATCCAGTTTATCTCTCTCTCTCTCTCTCTCTCCACCGTGAGGTCAACCCTTATTTACTAACTTCACCGAGCAGCCAGAGCTGCGCACTGACTCAACCCACCCATATCTCGCCCCGTGATCTCACCCCCGGCGCTGTCCCGCACACACAGACTCAAGAGTGCAGAGAAAGTCATGCACAGTTAGCACTTAATTTGCTCAGTGAATTACTTGTGCGTGTGTTGTGTAGATATGCATAAAATCATACACTTCATATAAAGAGGTGGCGTGCTTTTTACATCTCAATACAAGTGCGCACCATGCTGTTCGTTTAGCCTCACCTATACACGGCTCTGGTCTCGAGCTTCCTGTCCAGCCCATCCTCTGCTCCTATTGGTCCTTCTCGTCTCTTGACAGGAGGTGGGGGCCAAAACGCGGCTCCTGGTTGGTCCATCACGCGGGAAAAAAACAAAGTGCAGGTCTGTGTTGCGTTACAAAGCTTGAGCCGAGCGTTGTTGACAGCAAATTTCACCTTTACAAGGCACACGGGGCCAAGAAACAGCGGCAATAATTCACACCTTTAAACACAAACACCACGCAAACGTCAAACCACACACAATAAAATGCACAGCTCGACGGTAAAACGGGCCTCTGCTGCCATCTGCTGTGTTTGGGAGGGTGGCAGCACTTCAACACTATCCTGTTTGATTATTCCTTATAAATGAACTGTTAAATGTCATGATTAGACAGATAAATTGAAATATCAAACAGAATAGCTATAACATGAAGCAGTTACTGCTGTAAAATGTACAGATACAAAGCCCAACTGCAATAAATATACACTTTCAAGTCAAGGGCCATTTGTAAAACTATTAAAACGTTTCTTTTAAAATCCTGTCAGAATGCACATTTGGGTCTTGACTGACATTTTATATCATGACAGAAGGGCTCAAAAGGAGCAATAAGTGGCCAAAGAGTATGAAAAATGTAAACATCTTTTTAAAATTGTAGGAGTTTGATGCTCAAAAAGACCCTAAAAGGCTCACCTTCACTCTTCACCCTCACACAATCACACCCATTAAAAAAAAAAAAAAAGAAAGAAAAAAAAAATCCAATCTCTGCTCTGCTTCTTGGTTCCAACCTCTCTTCCCCTAAATCAAAACCATTCTTTCTCACCACCTCCGGATGCTGCTGCTGTGGACAGGTGTGATTTGAATAGCAAATGACTTCCATGCAAACACAGCAATTAATGTGGCCATGAAGCAGCAGCAGCATGGGGTCAGTGAGGGCTTTCTCAGGTCAAGTTCAACACAGACTGGGTCCTTATGGGCAGATTAAATACTCTGAGCTGCGTCGATTCCCTCGTTGCATCTATGATGTCTGTTCAAACCCCTTTCCTTCAAGATAGATAGATATATTTATAGACAGATCCAAGAGTTCACAGAAATCACACATGGAAGCAGGAGTTTTTGCTCACCAAATACACACTTTTTTTTAAAGGACAATCCAAATAAATACACAAGCCGGCAACACCAGAACAATATGACACCTACTAAGAAACAGCTCTAAGTGCACACTGGGGAGCTTAAGCAATAGCTAAGATGGCTGGTCTTAAAGAACTAGCTAAACAATTTGGGAAATATGCTCGTTGGCTTTCTTGCGGAGATTCAGATAAGAAGGTTGATACCACTCTCACATCTGTTATAATCAGCAGCTGGTTAGTTTAGCTTCGCTCAGACACTGGAAACAGGGAAACAGCCTGGTTCTGTTCAAAAGTAACAAAATCAGCTTAAGAGAACTTTTAGTGATCTTTAGATCTTTCTGCTGGTGGATGCTTTCTTTTTTTTCCCCCGTGCAGACACAAGGGTAGTGTCAGTCTCTTTGTCATGAAAGTCTCGACAAGAGCGCAAATAAGCATATTTCCCAAAATGTTGAACTATTTCTTTAAGAAGGCACTGCATGGAATTACAATCGGTCTCTTTCTCCCTCTACTGTCACTGCAAATGTCTACTGTTAAATTTTTATGGTTCATCAAGAACCTGTTACATTATGAGACACTTTTTTTTCCTCACTCATCAGCCTGACCAGTTTCTAAGTGATTGTTGGCATTCCAGATTAAATGGGTACCAATATTTGAACATCATCAGTTTTTTCTACAGCCATATCCAATGGTTTCAACGTGGAGTCCGCGAAATCCACAATGTCAGCGACCCACCTCATAGTTTAACTTTCACTGTAACACATGCTTGAAGACAAAACAGCATAACAGCCCAGAATTCAAAATGTCGCAGTATCCCATTAACTGGAAAACAAAAACAAAACATAATATAATGTTATAAATAAAAACAGTATGAACTACAAATTAAGCCCAAACTTTAAGAGGATAATAAACATGCACCCATGTAAGACTAAGCACAGGAACCGACAGTTAAGACTAGAAGAAAAATGCATTATAACAATACTAATAAGCAGAAACATATTTTCAGTTGTCTGACTTGGCTTTGTTATGTCAAGGCACTGTATAGCTTAAATAAGATTGTTCATGGCTGTAAGTGTTCCACAGGGTTTGACTAAAATAATGTTATATTTAAAAAAAAAAACAACAACAACTAACATAATAAATCTTACTGTACATTGTGAACAATCCCTACAAAGTGTGAGAAGGGTAATAAGTGTTTGGTCACGCAAGTACTCTGGACGCCATGTTGGCTGAAAGTATGTTACATATGAAACAATGCCCTCCATTACAAACTAACTACTCACCGATGCACATTTTCGCTCCACCTAATTGCCAGTTATTGCCAGATTATTATGGAGCAAACACGGCTGCCACTGAAAATGTCAATGACACAACCTACAGTATCTAAACCCTGTCTATGGTTTTGAGTGCGACTGGTTAAACCGAAGTAAAACACAGATAAGAGACTAGTTTTGTTTTCCACTGTAAAACAAACCTAAAATCACGTGAGTAAAAACACACTCAACTGTGCAGTCTCTAACAGTGTATATGTAATTAAGTGCCCGATTGTAAAATGGACAATGTGCTGAAGTTGTGGTCAAAAAAAAAAAGAAAGAAAAAAAAATCTTCATCTAAGTTGAGTTGGGAATCTAACATATAAAAACAAAGCAGTTATTTAAAATGAATGAGTCCCAAAGGTTTGGTATTTAAGGTCAAGGTGAGTGTTTAACCTCTGCAATCTTAAAACCACTGTGTACACCTTGTTTTTAACTAAGGCATCTGTGAAATTAGGATGGACAATTGTGGATAATTATTTATCAGTTATGATAAATAATTGCTTTTTTTAAATGAAAAATTAGACATTAACTTTTTTGATATTACCACCTGGGGGCGCCGGAAGTCAGAATTTTTCAATTTCCACAAAGTGGGTTTCAAGTCTGGTGATTTTCTATTTTTCATATTGTCAACAAATCCCATGAAAAGACCAAAACCAACAAGGAGCTGATCCCACTAACAAGTACTGTCTGTGTATCCAAAGCCTAATACAGCATAATCCTCTGTTGCTTATAGAAACTAGAGAAACACATCAAGGTGCCACCCTGTTGCATTTTGTGATATGGTTCTTCATTACGACGAACATGGGCTGATTCCACACGCATTCTTCTGGTGCCATAAATACTCACAACGGGACCAAATTCACAGCTGAAAATAGTTCCCAGTAACTAATGGTTGAGTAGTTTTAGTCCAGCTGTTTTAGGAAATTATTTTGCCTTTTTTAGAAATTAAAATATATATTTGTGACATCTTAAAAAAAAAGTTCTCAATAGGAACAAATGCACAGCCACAAACAGACTGTGCAGGTCTAGAAGTATTGAGAGATTAATGGAATTTGTTGACAATAACAAAAATACAGAATATTCCAGTCTTATCACTTGATTTGGATAAAGCAGTCTACATTTTCTGCTTTTAAATTGATAATTCCTTATTAAAAATCTTGTCTTGCAGGTATAATGCATACATTTCTGTCATAGAAGAAGAAGCACAGGTGGAACTAATAACATTAATGATACTATGTATGCTGGTTCATGGATTACCGGGATACTTAATGGATCTTGAGGGGTTAAGGACAACATAAGAAGTCTATGAATGGGGAAGAAGTAGATCTTGACTCTCCACTGTTTATGAATAAAGAGACTGCATTTGTCAATGACTCGGCCACACGTTGTAATGGGATGATGTGGTTACCAATATGAGGACAAATGTCTGTTAAAGAGTTCTTGAGGAAGTCCAAAGTGTTCCCTAGAGAAAGGAAGAATGAGTGGAAGTCATTTCTGTGAGTCCAAAGGTTCACTTTAAAAAAAGAAACTCCCCAGACTTCAAGTCTCCGAGTTCACCATGGATGAAATGATGTCCACCAAACTATCGAGTCCAAAAAGGTAGCCATCTTCTCTGTTCCCCTCTACCCACGATGCTCGGTGGGTTAGTACCTCCCCTTCGGGAAGAGGTGTGGTTTTCCCAAAGTCAATCATCCAGACTTTGGCTCGTCCCTTACTGTCATGAACAAATAACAAGGAGCTGCCGATCACCTGCACAGTCACAGAGAGACAAAGGAAATAATTACAAAAATGGTCCCTTTTTAAAAAAAGTCAACACTTCTTGTTTGACTCTTTTAAAAACATTATCTCACTTCCTGTTTTGTGACACCAAGTTCTTACATTCATGCCTATTGATACTGAATTGTGTGTGTGTGTGTGTGTGAGTGTGAAACTGAATGTGTTCATGTGTGGTCAGGGCTGTTGCTGTCCAGTTTCCATGACAAGACTTGCTATGTCTGCGTATATATGTGCAATGGTGTGTTTGCTTGAGTGAGTCACTGCATCACACTTAATTACTAAAGCAATAAATTACATTGTGGATCTACAGTGAGGCTAAAGACAACAAAAGTAGTTTTAGTTTAAGTTAGTGTGCCTCAACATTCACTCAGAACAGAAAAAGAAAACGACCTGATATCTGGTAAAACCCACCGACCTTTTTTCACAGAATCCCCCATTTTTTTTTAGATTACCTATTTTTCACATAACTTTTTTTATGAGTATGAGTGTTATTTTTGACTTAAATGAATCATATCTTTGTAAATGAAAGATGGGCTCAGTTTTAGGTTAAATGTATATGTTTATTTCTTGGAGCAGCACCAACATGGGCAGCAGCTGTACAGAGACCAGCAGAACAACACTGTTTCCGTCGCTGGACATGTGTCTTTACCTCGTGGGTTTTGAAGAATGGGGAGATCTCCAGGATGTCTCTGATTTCCTTCAGCCTGGTTAAATAGCAGTTCTGGAAAAAAAACATCACACAAAAGATTTAGTTTTATTTTGCTATTTGATTTCCTATTCTCAGCTTAGTCAGCTACACTCTGATCTTTCATAGTGGTTTTAAAAAAGCAAATTTTCAAAAACCGAATGCCTGTCTTAATGTAATTAATTTAAATACTCCCTTAAATAATTTCCAAATGAAAAACACACATGAGACACACTCATGAATGCTTTCGAATGCTAACAGTGTACATCTGTGTGGCTGCTTGCAGAGGCTCAGGGAGTTCCCGAGGGCTTTTCTGTTCTTCTGGCCCTGAAAGTTTAAGGTTACATTGAATATGTGTCTATCATCTATGTACGTGTTTGGGGGGGTTGTTAACAAACAGCACAGAACAACAAAATTCCATTCCTCATCTGTTTTTCTGTCCTATACGGAGGTCAAGGCCATTGACACACACACACACACACACACACACACACACACACACACACACACACACACACAGTTAACAATGAACATACTCACCAGTACGTCCTTATTTCCTTTGACAAAGTCGTGAAAGGCAGCAGTAACTTGCTCTCTCGTCTTTGTCTTCTTGAAATCTCTGTTCACTGTCCCGTCCTCCTTCTACAGAGAAGAGGAGACGAGACCATCAGTGTGAGAACTGACTTCATGTGAGAGCTCAACATGATATTAATTTGCACTGGTAGTATATGACAATATAGCACTGCAAGGAGCATTATGGTGTGTACAAGTGTTTACATTTAATTTCTAACTTCAATAACCAGAACTTCCAGACTTTCTTGTATTGATGCGAAGGATGGGGGCTGAGGCAGAGGACGGGAAGTGAGGAAGGAATGGACAAGAAAAGCAGAACAAACAATGGGGGGAGGAAAGGAAGCAGGGAGGGAAATATTTAGGGACATTTAGCCTCAAAGCAGGGAAGGGTCTTTGACTCTGTTTTACTGTTGAGAGTCATATTTAGAAAAACATCTTTTTCTGTGGTCATTTCACAAATTTTGACTTGGCAGGATTATTAGTTATTTTATTACTGATTACACTATCAGTTTTTTTTTTGACCAGTCAATGTATCATTTAGGGCAGCATGGTGGTGCAGTGGTTAGCACTGTCACCTCACAGCAAGAGGGTTCCAGGTTTGAACCCCGGTCTGGGCTCTTCTGTGTGGAGTTTGCTTCTTGGGATAACCCTTAGTGTCATGGCAACACACCACTGGGAGGCCGTGAATGTCCTTATATAGCCACGACCCTCAAATAAAGACACAGAGAGTGTGTGTGTGTGTGTGTGTGTATGCAATGTCAGTGCCAGATGCCAAGGGCCTATAGAGCTGCCACAGACAGGCCTCGTGTACGACAAAGGAACTCATGCACAAACATACACTTCTGAGGAAGTTTCTGGTCAAAACAGGAAGTTAGATCATGCCCCTGAAGGACATCCACACCCCCACACACAGACACACACTGAATATTGGAAGAAAGAAGGGAAGGAAGGCCACACACACACACACACACACACACACTTTTCTCTTTGTGAATCTTACCTTGACTCCCTCTATCCTAAATCCCAGAGTGGCTGTTGAGCTAATGGTCTCTCTCCACTGCATGTATCTGGGTTTAGTCACCGCTTTCTGGTCGTTTTCCTCTGATGTAGGCGCCTCGGGGTCAACCTCAATCATTTTCTGATACATGTCGGGTCTCGGAGAGGGCTTCTTACGAGCCTTGGTCAGCTCTTCTTCAAGGTAGGTCCTGAAGCATAAGACAAAAAAAAAAACAGGTGGTGGAAGGTGAAGGAGACGAAGATGAAAGGGTGAGAGAGGACATGTGAAGAAGATGTCTCTTTCCAAACAATAGGACACAGCTGTTAACATTGCATTCTCCAAGACAAATCCTCAGATCTAGAAATGTGCCAGGATCACTATGAAAAAAAAAGTCTGACAGGACAAGAAACATGAGCAGTGAGATGATCATTTGGAGTTTCCACAAACCCCCTGGGCTAACCAAACATATTTGGGAGAGACAACAAAAGCGAATGGTAAAATTACAGCAGTTATTAGTTTGCATGGCTCAACTTTAACCCAAAGGAACTCGCTGTATTTCACATACAAAATTTATGTGCAATGAGGGAATATTGCAGATGTTTTGGGTGCTTTTGCTTGGATTTTCCCTCCAAATAAAGTGGCTAAACTCCCGAAAATCTTCCCAGCGGAGGGAAAAAACATAAAACAGTCCGTGTTTATTGTAAAAGTCACTTCCTTTACAGTACTTACATGAAATGTTATTTCCCATTTTGAGGTTACGTGTCCGTCTACTCACTCGCTCACTATTCTGCCACTTCAAGATTAATGTGACATTGTGTAATGGGATGTTTTCTCACCTCACTCCCATCTTACAGTCCATCACACATGGAAAGTCAAACTCCGCCAGCAGATCCTCCATCTGGTTGTATTTCTGGCCATCCTTCTCTACGTCTCCATGGTAACCAGGGACGTATGGGCGCAGCACGTCCCGCATCAGAAGGGACAAGCAGCGCTGCTCACATTCACAGTGTTTCTAAAGGATATGGTCAACAAGTTTTTGTCATTTTGGACCCTTGGCTACACTGATTCAGTACCAATAATATGTGGAACCTCTCTGAAACAAAGTGTAAACTGAGCAATTTTCTGTGTAATGAAAAAGAAGTTGTGATTGATGTGAAAGGGTGTCTTACTTTTAAAATGCGGCCGTTGGCTCCCGCCTTGAAGCTCCCTGTAAAAAGACACTCTTTTACTGTGAAGTAGCAGCAGGCTCTTATTTTTATGCAGCTAAGCCTCAAACCTCCAGGACACCTACTCAAATGAGGCATCGCCTGATGTTTCACCAGTCCCGTTGCAACCCATCCACAGACACACACTTCCCCTGACCACTAAGTCTCTAAGAACTGGCATCAACAATGACCAGCTAATGTGTCGATTCATATTTTCTATCAAAAGATTTGCTTCTGAAAACACCACGAAGATGCTGTAAAAACCTAAAAACATTATAGCCAGGGAAACATCTGCTGTGTGACTGAGAGGAAAGCTTTTACATTTTTATCATTTTGAACCATGTAATTTGTGTGTTTGTGTGTCCACATACCTGCGTGCCCAGCCAGTTGTATCCAAGGATATTTCTTCTTGAAGGACATAACAAACGGAGACCAGTGAACCATGTTCTTAATCTTCTTCCAAGACTTGTGCTACAAACACAAACACACACACACACATCACATAAGTAATTATCCTTCAGAATGATCAGAATGTGCTTTTGACGGAGGAATTAAACAAACACTTGCTCCCCAGAATCTGCTCTGTGTGTTACCATAATGCTGCCCGCACAACGGGTTTAATAGTAAAAATATTCATGGTCATTGGTCTGAGGTTCTCCATCCCTAAACCTGTTTAAACCAAAGTCTGTCTTTTGTGGACACTTTTTGAAGACATGACATTTGATGATGGTAAGAGGCAGAGTTTACCAACTCTATATATATATTTAGTAAAACATGAATTTAGACAAGTCCACTGAATCTCAATATCAAGCTCAATCTTTCATGGTCACGTGCAGTATAGGAAAAAGAATACCCATATTTCATGTCTGGCATCTGGCTGATTCAGTGATTTTTTTACTGCTTTGTTTATGACCATGAGTAAAACAAGTCTTTAAAACACACACACATACATAGTGGGACATCCCTGACCCTGGGGGAGCTGTCTTCAATCTCTCTCTCTCTGACTAATTCCCCCACACTCTCTCTCTTTTTTTTTCTTTTAGCTGTCTTAGAACAATTTAACTCTGGAGGATCAAGCTGGGGTTTCCCCTGGTAACACACACACATACACAGTGTTTCTCCAAGGGCTCTCCCTGTCCTTGGCAAGGACACATTGAACTGCGGGACTCCTGCCACATACACAAACAAACACACTCACTCATTCACAAACAGAGAGAGCCATATGCTGCCTCTGAGTTGTTTCTGCACCGACAGGTTTTCTCTCAGTGACCGCACACTGATTCAAGGCCAGTGTTTCTCCAGCTCTCCCGCTTTGTCACGGAAAGACTTTCCTTCAACAGTTTTATTTTAATATTTATATTAATATTTAACTACAGAAGAACTGTAGCTGGAGAAACACATGTTAAACCCTCTCAAAGTACTGTGCGTTCCCTGGATAACAGTAACTGTTATGGTTATTGGTTAAGGTTTAGACAAGCTGGATTGAAATATTTGAAGAACAAGAAATGTGACATATTAAAATGAGCAAGAACACAAGGCGAAAGTTACGTGCCTTTAAATGGACCATTCTCTGTTGTCCCTTAAAAAAAAAAAAGACGTGTCTCTCTTATCCCTGTGAGCACTAGTATTCTCCTAAACTGTCCTGTAAGTAGATTAATAGTTATTACAACATGTGCTAATTTTGCAGCATGTTGCAAAGCCTCAGTGAAGATACAGTAAATCAAATTCTCACTGAGTATAATACTCAAACCCCAAACACCATATTTTTTTATGCCTGCAGCATTACATCAGATGGAAAAATTCCAGATGTCTTGTTCTGTGGGTTTCAACAATGCTCAGCTGTGCAGCTTTGTAACGGAGCGACCAGTGGATGGAGCAGCACCAAAAGTATGAGAACGAGAAAACGCGTCCTTAAAAACACATCGAGAAAATGCTTTATTAACCCTTAGTGACTGTTTTTTTAGGTTAAAACAGATATTTTAATCAATTTACATTAAAATCCCATTTTAAACAATCGCAATGTTTTGTAATACACTTTAAACATTTCATTTTCTTTTCTTAGAAACAGGCACAAAACTATCTCCTTTGTCATGTTAAAGATGTGATCTCACACACCGAAGATTTCCTCTGGTCTGCAAACACCAGGAGCAATAATATTATGTCTGCAAATAACTGGAGAAGAGAAGAAGAGAGAGGAGACGCGAGGAGGAGAGGAAGGTTAAGATAAGAGAAAAGAGGACCATAGAAGGAGATATTTAACCCATGTCACACAATCTGGACCTGATGAAACTTCATCAGCTGATAGCATGACTATCTATGGTTACATGCACACACACACCGCGCACACACACACACACACACACACACACACACACACACACACACACACACACACACACACACACACACTTTCTCATCTCCCTCTCTCTCTCTGTCTTGAGGCAGTGAAGAGTCACATGAGGGGTTTTTCTCTGCCCCAGTGAAGGAGAGATCACATGGTGGAAACTAACTCCAAAGTTGGTCAGCTTAATTGGGTCTCAAGAGGGTGGTGAGGTTTGACCCTTGGACATCATTAGGTTTATTAGGATTTAGGATTTAGATTGCAACAACAGCAGGTTTGGTAGTAAGCTTCACTATTTCTAGAAGCATACTGAATTGATTTGTTGGGCATACATCTTTTGAAATGATTCTGTAAATTGTTATGCTTCAGCTTATTTAAAAACAGAATGCATTCTTTGTAATTTCAGGGAGAAAAAAGTGGATTTAATGTAAGATAACGGTGGCCTGGAGGCAAAAGGTAACATCCAGTAGAAGCCTGTACTGGGAATCTTGATGTGTCAATGTGCAGACTAGAAAGATATGTCAACTGTTCAATCACCACTGTTTTGGGGTCAAAGGAAATGCAACACTGATTATGCTTTGCAGACCACCAGAAAGACAAATAAGTTAAACCGAATGATATTTCTCATTTTTTCCACCATCTTCAGTCAGTTAGCAAGAGAGCGAGAGTATCAGGCTACAGCTTGGTTAGCAGCCAGGGTCTGTGCTTTCTCTGTCAACTCATACTGTCATCCATCTACCATGCTGCCCACTTATAACTGGTGTGTATGTGTGTGTCTGTGTGTGAGTGATCTGTGGAGGGCAAGAGAGAGAAAGTAAGAGAAAGTCTGGACTACCTCAAGGGTGAGTAATAACAGACGTTGTCTCAGCGTGTAGACTTAGGAGCTAGAGACATTAAAATGCAATCAGAGGGCAGGAGAGGACAGGACAAGAGAAGGGAGGTTTGGTTTGTGTATAACTTAAAAAACAAACACTAAAGGCTTCAACTATCACGGTGATGTTTCCATTATTATAGTTCAATAAAATCTAACTGTAAGAGTAGAGCTGTCAAACATTACTAAACAAGGACTAAATCGAGGTAGAAAAGCATTCAGTGACCGCATAAAAAAGCCTTGACTGAAACTGCAGCGTAGGTGACGGTACCTGAAGGTGGCTGGTGAGGACGTGGATGATGGTAATGATACAGACGGCTCCGACTGACACAATAACACTCCACACTGAACACAGCCATGAAGACCACATCATGACCAATGGGTTTTCAGTCAGCCGGGGAGTTTACACACTGACAAGACTGATGATCTTTGCAGCTCTCCTGCACCACACCCAAACTCTGTCCCTCTCTGCTTTAAAAACCAGCACCTCAGGCTCGCATACTCCTCTTTCTATGTCCCACACGATTTTCATGTGTGCGTGTTCGAGTGTGTGCAGGGAAAAACAATTGTGGATCATTTGATTGGCAAAACAGAGAACAAACATAATCTGGGCATGCAAATCTCTGTACAGGTCACAACATTTGAGAGACACAGATGGAGCTAAGTGTGTGTGAGTGGGTGTATAAGTGCGAATGCATGTACTGGGAAAATGTAGGGGCATTATGTAAAAACCGAGCAAAATATTTACATTTATCTATATAAGTTTTTTTCTACTCATGCATGTATGCATGACAGAAACCTGTATGTGTTTGCGATGTGTATGAGAGTTTTTGTAGGAACGTGAGAAACAAAAAGATTGCGTAATGCCGATTGCTGGTGAAGCTACTACGATGCCCCCTCAGCCTCTGTGTCACTGTGTGCAATGCTACATCATACACTACATAAAAAACTAGCCATGCATATAAATAAATTTGGTCACTTTCTATATGTGATTTTGAAAGAATATAGTGACAGTGTTCTACTTAAAATGTAGAACACACAGAGCTGGCAGATGTGTTTACTTTCAAGAGTCTGCAAAAAACAATTTGCATGAATGTATCTAAAACGCGTGACACAGATAAAAAGCATTTGAGTAAACAGAGATGGTTTCAGCAGAAATGATATGCAGTTGTAGAAATGTTCTGAGAATGTGGAAATGAAATTTGTCCAATTATTATAACAGTGAGGTCAGATAAAGGGCCTGAGACAAAAACGAGGAACATTTTGTGAATTTCTATATATTCAGATTGTTGGAGATTAATGTTTTGTGGATTAGTTTTATAAAATTCATTGATTAATCAGGAACTTGTTTCAGTTCTATTCTAGTCTTTCCTCGTATAAATCGGTCCTAGATTCCTCTGCATACAGTCAATATACAGTCTAATGGGAAATATTCTTACCTTTACAGAAGTCAGCTGTCATACTAAGAAAAACAATTTCAACAGACCTGAAAATTGTCTGTGCTATATGATCCATCACAACCTACACATAGCCTTCATTTGGTACATTTAGAGTCTCTGTTTTAGTGTTTTTTCATATCAGTGTGTGCATTATTTTTGCACTATGCAGACTGTCAATCATCAGACACCCACAGGAAGAAATGGATGTCTCGACCAGGAAACAATTCCTCAGAACATGCGGTTCAAACTTAATATTTTTAGTTTCATGGGGTTCAAGTGCTAACTGGTCATATGCATGTCTCTAGTTGCCTGAAAATGATGGAAAATTATCATTTCTTTTTAAATGAGCAAAGCTGGACATGAAGCTGAAACTGAAATACAGTTCGAGGAGGTGTTTGAATTGGCAAAGAACACACTCTTTCTCTGCCTAAAACTTCCATCAAAGTCAGCCGCTCTATCTTTCTCTCATCTTTTTCTGGCTCATTGCTCTCTGGCGGTCTCTCTCCGTCTCTCCTATCTCTATCCCCAGACCAGCTGGATGACAAGAGGAGAGAAGGAAAAACAGTAAAGTTTCCATTGAGAGAGAGAGAGAGAGAGAGAGAGAGAGAGAGAGAGGAAATGGTAAGCGAAGGAACTTCTTGCAGACAGGAAGTGGGGGGGTTGCCGCTTGCCTCAGCGACAGTATTTTCCACATCCGCCGCTGACTACAAACAAAAGAAAGAAAAAAAAAAGGCCTTGCCCTCTGTAAACAACAGAAAGAGCAGAGAGGAAAAAAGAAGAACAGAGGCAAAGGGTTTTTATTGGCACCTTGATTATCATCTCAAGAAACGTGCATCATGCTTTTCAACACACATCTGCAGATGTAATTTCATGCAACATGCATTTACATAAGTTGCTGAACAAATTGTGCAATTATCATATGCAATGTTGAAAAGAATACTGCTGCAAATATGCAGAGATGTATGGAAATCTAACGACTATTTTTTTTTTTTAACATGACAACTAGGGTTACACAGGGCAGCCAGATATCACTCATTTGCACGCAGGGAGGAGTGAAGGGTGACTGAGAGTGGTGAGAATGGTGAAAAAAAAATGGGCAAAGGGTAACTCTGGGTTACAAATGTGTAATGTGAAAAGGCAGGGGAAACACTGATGCATGCTGATGTTTTCAACGGAGAAGCACTGAGGAAACAACAAGCTTGATATGGCTCACCACAAGGTCCCCTTGCAGATACAAATATTGCAACTGTCTGAGTCTGCAGAGTTTACACTGAGAGACATACACACCACAGTCAAACGCGCAAACGCACACATCGAGACATAATTAAACTGCAGGCAGTGTGATGCACGCTAAACAACGTGCTTGGAGAGGACACGATAAATCTCTTAGCAACCAAGGCTGGCCAGTGGAAAACTAGCTTTGCAAAATTGACAGCTACACAAAAGGCGTGAAAAAGCGACACCTCAAAGAAAAAAGGGTTAGATGTTTGTGATGTGGCTGTTCAGTTATGTTGTAACTAAATACTGTAGTCTGATAAGGAAGAGCTGTTTTCAAATTCAGGTCACTATGGAACATTAAAGAGTATATCTGACTTTAGATCTAGTCTCAACTCTGAAACAGCCTGAATTAAACTGGGGGGGTTCATAACCTTCTCACCACTCAGCAGAATAACATACAGCATGTTATAATTTGC
>JBBMJY010000011.1:12157939-12181656 GCA_037833715.1 Toxotes lorentzi
TATATGAAAGCTATTAAGCTACAGTTCATAAGCGTAACCTGGCTGTGAGGCTTACTCTACATCCCTTTTTGCATTCACACACTGTATCACATGAAGGTTTCCCCAGCATGTCTCTGACAGCTCTGAAACCAAGTGAAACCACACTTCACCTCTGCACTGGATCCAGTACTAAAGATACTCTTTCAGTCAAAATGTCAGCCTCAGTAACATCAGGCCGCCCTCACTCCTCCATGGTCGAGGCAACTCTCAAAATGCACTCTCACCAACAACCTCACACAGAAACACCAAATAAAGAATTGACCAGTGTTTCCCCTCTTACAGTAAGCCCAGCAGGTAAAGCTCACACACATCCTTGTCTTAATAGAGTTGCGAGGACACTCATTGACATAGGGCATTCCCAAGCCCCTCACCTTAACCATCACGACTACGTGCCTAACCCTAACCCTTAACCTAAACCTCATTCTAACCTGAACCCTACAACGGAGTCTTACACCTCAAACAACCCTTTAAAGTAGTGAGGACCAGTCAAGATGTCCTCACAGCAATATTTCAGAATCAATCTTTGTCCACACAACCACAGAAAGACATGTACACGCACACGTATACACAAGAGTTAGACACACACCCATAAACTTACAGACTTTCTGTCGCACACACACATACAGCTGTGAGAGGGAAACTCGGTTTGACGTCACACGGTTGCTAGGCAACTAGCCGCCGTGGTAGTGAAGATTTTCCACTGCAGTACAAACACTGTGTGTGGTGTGTGTGTGTGTGTGTGTGTGTGTGTGTGTGTGTGTGTGTGTGTGTGTGCATGCATGTCTCAGTGTGTGGTGATATTTTGTACTGACCCACTTGGGTTACAGTAATGAGTTTCTGTGAGTTTCTGTCTAGTGCAGTCCACCACAAACATTCTTTTTTTGGTATTGGAGATGAGGGCAGATTCACGCTTAGATTAGCAGAGGATAAACCTGGAATGGTGAAGATTAATGTATGGGTCAGCGTGTCACTGCAAGTCAAAAGATCATAAAAAAGGGATGTGAGTTACAAGCTGTGTTTGTGAGAGAAAAACTGTTTGTGAGAGTTTATGTGTGTGTGTGTGTGTTGCTCTGCAGAATGCAACAAGCAAAACTGTACTGTGGTGTGTACAAAGGGTGTGTCAGTATGAGCATGCGTGTGTGTGTGTGTTTTACAGTTGAGAAGTATGGGTGTAGTCTTCATTCCAAAAGACACATCTGTTTATATAATGAATCTGTTTATTTAATGGATGCATCCTTCAAAAAGAGGACGTGACCTGAAATATGTCCAACAATGTAATGCATCCCAAGCTTTACTTACATTAAACACACCATGAGTAACAACACACCCTCTGCATCATTTATAGAGAGACCTTCATAAGTCCTGCCCCACTTCCGTTCCACCGTAGCTTCTGCTCCACTAGATTTAGTTTCCTTCGTCAGTCTGGCTAAAAGCTGAAACGTGATGCTGGAGTTTTCTGTACATCATCGGGCTTTAAACACAGCAACAGGCACCACGGATTTGGCTATAACTGTAGTGTGTAGAAAATGCTGATAATTATTTTAGAGCTGCAACTAACAATTAATCTACTTAATTAAATTGCAGTTTTTTTGTCAGTCCAAAACAGAAAGACCTTCAAATTATTGTGATATAAAACAGAGAACAGGGACATATCCTCATTTTTGAGAATATGGAACCAAGAAATGTGAGAGAGAATTGACAAATAGGATAAAAGATCAATCGATTACCAAAATTATCTCAAGATCATAATTGATTATCTGACTAATGTTTAATATAACGAAATGAGGGGATTTAAATTTACCAGCAGGTAAATTTGTATGTAATGTAAAGTCAAGCATGACTGGTTGAAGGTGTGTCCAAGTGTACAGATGTAGCCTGCAGTTGTTATTTGTGGTTTTTTGAATTCATTTACGCACATGAGCTTTCAGTTTAATGCTACTCAGCCAGGCTGATGATCTGAAAGATTTGAAGTTCTGTTTTGTCATTTCATTGTCAAGCCTTCTTTATTGTCTTAAAGCAGTTGCCAGACTATTAATATAACAGTTACTTCCTAAGTGTTTTGCATTTCCACGAGTGTCTATGAGGTTTCGTCTGTAGCTGTTTGGTTTCAAACTGTGTATCGCCTCACAAAAGACACAAAACAGCTACTGGCAGGTTCTTCTTTTTTCATTCCACAGAAGTCAACTGAAATTTTAGAAAAACAAAGAAAAAGAAAAACCAAGATGCCAATCTATTGCAGGTGCCCTTCCGCTGCCAATTTACTAGAACTAGGAAAACACTGGCGGCACATATGTGCCTTCAAACCTTGGAGAGATGCCCAACAGTCAAAAGATCAACCAAGTAGTGTCTATATATGGCTTTGTTCAGATTCCAGTCTCTACCAGTTAAACATGTATGCTCTAAATAAATAAATAAAACTTAAAGGCCATAACAAAGCAGACATATTTGACTGTGTTAATACAAAAAGAAAATGTCAGTGTGTTACTTGGGTAAATAACACAGAGGAGCATCAGTTAATTAAAATGACTGTGAATGGTGAATTCACTTATCAGGACAACAAACACATCCACAATGAGCTCATTTAAATACAAAGTGTAAACCTGTGAAGACGATTCAATTCAATTTTATTTTATTTATTTGAATGTATGAATTTATTTATATGAATGTATTCTGCAGAAAGCACTGGTTTTATACTGTACTATTTTCTGTCTTTCTCTGGAAACACTGATGTCTGCGTATACCGTCGCACCACAGCTAAACAGTGCATTTCCCAGTACATGTTTAAATATCCTGTGGAATGTTATATGACTGATATAAACCAAATTAAGTCACTCCTTCAATAAATAGTGAGAGAAGATAAGAAAACATGGCTAATATACAGTACATATTACAACTATTCCTCTTGTGCTCTTTCTTTTGTCTCTTTCTCTCAAACTCACTCTGCTCTTCTCTGTCTTCCTCTCTCAGTATCACTCCTCTTCTCTACTCTCCCTCTCCTCTCTCCTACATACCTCCCACACGAGCAAGCATGCTTTATGTGTTTCTGCATGTTTGCCTCTTGCACACATATACCAGGTTTCCTTAAAACTACAGAGCAGGCACGCTGCAGACAAGAACACAAATAACCCTCATGTCTGACATCTATGCGCTATGATGGGGGAAATCCAGATTTTCACTAGCAACTATAAACCCTGTCCTTGAGTCACCTGTAAGTTCCAACAGTGGCTTCTGCTTCTTTCTTCTCCTAGATAAAACAAAAAAAAACAATGGCCGGAGATATGCAAAGAGCAATACAAACACTATTCAAATCCACCAGCCCAAGTCATTTAAACAAATTGTTTGTGATCCGTGTTACCTGGGAGAGCTGGGACTTTGGTTTAGGGATGGGTCATTCGATTCACTATGCAAGAAAGCTGCATCCATCACTTTACACAAAGTGAAAGATCACTGGATGAACTGGTTAGCTGCTCTTCTACAATGTGGTCATTACAAGAATATTTCAGTTTTCTCTCCTGCTGCTTCTCATAATCAGAGCAAATTGGAAAATTTAATATTAATCATAAAAAATGGCATGACTGAAAAATATAAGTCAAAATATTTATGCTGCATTGATTGCTGGTACGAGTATTTAAATGCTTGTAAGGTCAGTTATCTTGCACAGTCAAAGGGTCAAACAGTTTTAAAGATCATACAAGATTCATGATGGTTTCCGTAGCAAGAAGTCCTGAAAAAGGGACACTTTTGGGACTGGCACTGTGTTTAAGAAACTCTTGTAAAATCAGTTATACAATCCTCCATTAAATCATGTTTCAAAGCAGAAGTGAGATGGCCTCACGAACTTATGCTGGCTACAAATAAAAACACATCCACCCACCCACCTACACACACATACCCAAACAGGCCTCAGCCTCCTCTTTGAACTGCATCCAAATACAGGCAAAGCCTAAGTGTGTGTGACTGGCAAATTCTCTCGCTTTCCCTTTTTCTATCTCCCGCACTCTCTCTCACACACACCCTCACATTACCCACACACTGAAAAACACACCGACACACACACAGGTCGGGGCACAGAGCTAGCTTTGTTACTGTGAATGTCAACCATTACTCAGGGAGAAAGCTCAGGCCAATTTGACACAAGAGCGTAGAGAGTAACATGCACAGGCACATTCGAACACTCAATACACACACACACACACACACACACACACACACACACACACACACATATACACTGACAGACATACATTATGAGCCGCAATCAGTAACAGGGACCCACGTCAAGACAGACTCTTTCCCAGAGCTTCACAGATGAGGTTGCAAAATCACCAGCTCTGCGCTAACTACGTTAAGAGTTTTGATACATGACCTTTGTAAAACTCATCAGATTATACGAACGTTCCTACCATATAAGTTACAGAACTTCTGTGACATAAAAATGTGCTCCAATATAGATAAACTTTAACATCAACTGAACTGTACAACATAGCAGCTGAAAACTTGAAATAATGAAATAATAATAAATAATGAAATAATAATTACATCTGTCAGATTTCATGGTAGTCCATCCAATAGTTGCATAGATATTTCACTTAAAAACACAAATGACAGCCTTGTGGTGGTCGGGGATCACCAGAGTCAGTACGACTCATGAATGCCTGTATATTTCACTGGATGGGTAAAAAGTCGGCTGATAGCTCTGGGGATTATAAAAGTATGCAGGCTTCACCTTCTGCGGACTATGAATGGTTGTACAAAATTTCATGGCAATGCATCAAATAGTTGTTGTTAGTCTGGGCCAAAGTGGTGGAAAAACTGACAGACAAACCAACAGAGCTTTCTAGAGCCATGCTAAAAAGGGCTAAAAACATTTTAGTATATTCCTGAAAAGTGGCACTTTTACAAATAATCCATCTATTTCCTTGACTCTTACCATGTGTATAATAAATAGCAATCCTGGTGAATGCATTTTCGAAAGTCACTGTCTTTTAAAACTACAAAAGCTCTACTGAAGGTTGTGATACAGATACAGACACGCACACTAGCAGACACATTCTCACTTGGCTGTACTTACTGCTTTCTGTTGAGAACTGAGGAGTGCAGGGTTGAGAAGGTGCTCCCCTTTTTCAGTATCACTGGAAATATCTTCCTCTGACTCTTCCCAAGAAGAGGAGAACCCCGCCGAGGAGGCAGAGGAGGACGACAGCTTTCTGAGGGAGCGTGTGGACGAATATGGCCCAGGGACAGGGCTAGAACTGGGGCTAGGGGTGCGGGATAATCCCTGATCTGAGCCTTCAGAAATTTGAGGCTGGCCTTCCAAACCGTGGTCAGTTATTATCACTGCAGGGATGAAGGGAGGGATGGAAGCAGAGTGGTTGGAGGTTTGATCTGTGATGTCCAGCAAACAAGGGGCGCTCTCACTGCTTTGTGCCTGAAACGGAGCATCGGTTTGTGGGTTAGCCTCCAACCTGTTTGCCTCTGTCTGGAGCAGCATCCCAGGATACAACCGGTCGTCTTTCTCATCTCTCACCTCTCTCTCTGTCCGTTCTCTTTCATCTTCCAGCATTTGTTTGTTTTCTACCTCCCTTCTGTCTTTTTCTCCCTCCTCTTCTCTCACTCTTTCTCCCTCTTTTTTGTCTCTGTCTGTGTTTGCATCAGGGTTTAATGCCTCAAGGGAACCCTGAACAACCAACGGTCCTTCTAAACAGGGAGTTTGCATTGTTGTTTCTGAATGGCGGCCATTTTGACCAATCGGTGTGTTATTCTCTGTGTTCATTTTAGTAGCACTACTGTCCTTCTCGTCTTTGATCCTTCCTCCTTCTCTCCTTTCTCCTGCTGTTATTTCTTCCCCCCTTTCTCTACCATTTTGGACAACAGAGGCGGCATGACTCTCTTGTGGGTGGGTCACTGGGCATTTAAGTGGTGTGTTTCCTTGGCTGGGATGGGAAGGGGCTTGGCTTGTTGATCGTCTTGGAGACCGAGGGCTGCGCTGGAGCTCACTGTTAAGCACCTGGTCACGAATCCCGGATATGTGGGCCTCAAATATGTCCACTTTTCCCCTGACCTGAAAGACACATAGAGAATTAACCTAGAGACACAGTTTCTAGTGTTCTTCCCTGTTTGGCAAAAAAAAAAAACTGTTAGAAATAAAATAGAAATTGTGACTGTGCAGTTTCATAGTGGCTTCTAATGTAGGTTGGCCCTCATTGGATAATCCAACATTACAATGCACTAAATTGGAATACTGTAAATTGTAATTTTAAATCCAAAATAAACTGTGTCATTAGCAAACGTAAAAAACACATCTTTAGTTTAACAAAGCAGTAGTATTTGAGTAGTAGTATTTATTTACATGACAAAAGTAGAAACAATTCAAGCCTCGGAAACAAAAGTCACATGAATTTGATTACAAGATTTCTGGAGTTTGCAGGATGACAGCTGCATCTCTTATTTAAATCTGCATTCATTTTCTACAAGTTTCCATCTCCAGCTCTCATACCAGATTAAAGCATGCTGTAAAAGACACAGCTGAATATGAGCTTCAGTCCAAACTGTGGTTTACCCTCATTTCCTTCGGTTCTGCTCAGCTTTCAAACCTTGAGCAGCAGCACAATTTTGGGATCATCACCTATAGCTGGGTGAGAGTCTCAGGCATTGTTCTGACTTGCCCAAGAAGTCAAAATAAAGTAGTAAATCCCTCAGAGTTTTAATACTTTGCTCTATATTGCTTAATGACTGCATTTTTAGATAAAGATAGAGACGTAGATGAAGAAAGTAAGAAAGAGACAAAAAAGACAGGAGTAGAGAAATACAGTTCAGTAGACAAAGAGGTGAGGCACATGCGAAATCACCTCAACGTTCTGCAGCTCTCTGTGAATTTGCAGCAGCTGTGCCTGGCGTCTCTTCTCCTCTCGCTTCTCTCCCCCTCCCGTCTCTCCCCCCCTTTCCTCCTGCCCGTCTCCTTCCCCTCTCTCTTCACCGCCGGGCGAGCTCAGGCGTCGAACCCGCTGCCCCACATTGACTCCTAGAAGCTCCGGGCTTCGTGGGGAGGGGGAGCGAGCACGAGGGGTGGGGCTGGGGCAGAGCGAGGAGGAAGGGAGGAAGACAAAGGTTTGCCCAAGGGCTCGGGGACTCGTCTGGGAGCAGACAAACAACACAGGATTAGAGGCACTTCAAAAATCATTCATTCATATCAACTGATGTTAATACACTGCTTGAGAGACTATGATCTTCAGTTATTTGGCAAAGTACTGCAAAAACTACCAGTACAAAAAAAAGCAGTTATTTCTATTTCTTTCCCTTATTTTTCCAGTTATTTCTGTATTTCCTGTAAAGCCAGATTATGTAACTTTTACAAAACTTGTGGAAACTGCATCACATATATAAGCTTATATGGAACAATATAGCAATACCTATCTTACGTTTGCTATTAGAATGTATTTATCATTACTGATTTAAGCGCAGTTTAGCCTTTAATTCACACTGAGCTGGATTTTTTTGTACAATCGTTGTGTGTGTTCACATGCTTGGCCAATAAATTTGAATCTGACACAACACAAAGTTGTAGCCATGACAGCAGACAGTGATTCAAACATAGATGTTGGTTCAAAGAAGCTACAACTTCTAAAACATGGATGCTACACACACATCTTCAACCCGCCAGCTACAGAAGATCAATATAATCACAACGGTTTCAAGGTGGAGACCCAAGATTAATGTCACCAACTCCGTATCTGACCAAATGTGAAATATGGTCACAATGTCCCCTTTCTGCTCCTGAGTTATGGCGTTGAATAAAGGCCAGAAAAGTGTTTTTGCAGAACATTATGATTACAGTGAAGCTGACCTTTTAGATATAAAATGTCATCACTTCATCATTTTATCCTATGAGACATCAGACTTGAATGAAGTTTTTTTTTTTTAATAATTAGTTATGGCCAAATATTTGATGTGTGAGGTCACAGAGACCTTGAACTATGTCCTTTGACGACCAAATTCCTTGCAAATTCCCATTCTTTCAGCTCATCCTTGAGTCCAAGTGGACATTTGTGGGGAAGAACTTCCCTCCAGGCGTTCCTGATATATCAGTGGGACGGAAAACACAATGCCTCGGGCCACAGCTGTCACTAGTGGGGAGGCATAACAATTGCAAAACACATAAAAGGTGGATGTGGTGACTAAGTTACCTTAGGGCTGGTTGGAGTGTAAAGACCTCCACCCAGTGCTCCCCCACCCAGTAACTGGCAGTAGGTGCTCCGTTCTGGAACCGGCAGCACAGGTCGGGCAACTGGGCTGGTTCTCGTTCGTGAGGTGGTACTAGAGGAGCCTGACTGGGTGTGAAACTGATTACTGCTGTGGAGAAGAAAGAGGACTGTTAATATCCCATAATAGAACAACAAGTCTAAGTGATAGGACTGGTAAGTACTGACATGGGCAACCTGAATTACAATGCCGAGTACAGAGGGATATTTTATGCATCTTATGCATGTAATGTGTTAAAAACACAGTCCAGTCTAACAGATTCTCAGCTACAACAAACCATATGGTGCAAGTATGTTTAAAGCATACATTTCCACTATCAGTAAACTCTCCAGGAAAACAGCTCACCTGTTCATGACTCCAAGGCCGTTCAGGTTCAGGGCAGAGGCTGCCATCCCCGCAGCCAGGCCAGGGGCTTTGAGCGCTGGGTCCACATCTGACAATATCCCCTGAAGCTTCAGGGAGGTCCGGTGAACAGCCTTCAGTGTTTGCTCTGCATTCAGTCAGCAGCAGTAGCTCCACGCTGCTAGCTGAGCCCACCACTGAAAAATGGGGGAAAAAAAGAAGAAAAGGCCAGGAAAGTTCATTACACAGTATCTTGCCTGTCTGATCATTTAAAAAGTGGCAGGACAAATGAACTGGAAAGTAATTCGAGCGAGCATCAAAATGGCAACAACATTCTTCAAGATGAAAATGTCAAAGGTTTTAGAAAATGACAGACACTGGAAGTCCAATTTTCCATTCCTGAAAAGCCATTCCTAAGTGCGTCATGGACAAAGACGATTATTCATAGTCCTGCTGTTAACCCATAAAAGACATCATTGTTCAAACTGGGATTAAAACCAAAGAAATGAAAAATAACAGAGGCAGACAGAGAGATGGAGAGATAGGGGGATGAATATTTGATCAAAATGAAAATGAGCGAGGTAATGTTTCACTCACTGCAAATAGTTTGCCTTGTTGTTTGTGTTGCATAAAAGCTGAGATTTTTACGGTGCTCATTTGAATCAAACAGCTGTTTTATCACCGAGCCCAATGTTTGGCTTTCTGAGAGGTGATCGTCTTCCTTCCTATCCAGCTACATAACGGGTAATTCTACCCCAGACTGTCTTTGAAACGTTTCAGAGTTTTACATATTTAACTGTATGAATCTTTTCCTGCCTCACACAACTTTGTTCTAAAAGGGAGCAACAAGGTGGCCTGACTAACCTCTCACAGTCTTTTGCTCTGCTCGATCCTGTTTGTTTGGAATTTGCTTCAGTCTAAAAATAAAATAACTTCAAGGTAACATTCTTTCAAGGAGAAAATGAATGAGCGAGGCCCAAGGAAAAGGGCAAGAAGATGGAGATACAGAGAAACATTACAGAGATACAGAGAATGAGAAAGGGCAGGAGGCGGAGGGAAAGTGAGGCAAGGAGGCAGAGAGAGAGAGAGGCAAACGCAGATAAAAAAGTGGCAGCACAGTCAAACGCAGAAGGAGAAGGAAAGCTAGAGAATGATGGGAAAAAAAGGGGGCTACAGTTCAGCTGTGGAATCTCCTCAACGCGTTCCCTCTAGCATGTTTTTGTTCTTTTACTTAGATTTCTCAAGTTTGTTTCAAGTAACTGCAAGTCATTATGGTGCTTGTTCTTTTCTTAATCATTTTTTAAAAATATATATACAGAAAGTTTCAGATGGGTGATTCTTTCTCAGCATGGAGCAAGATGACAAAATAAAGTAGTCAAGTTGGTTTTCAAGAACACTCGTGTACTGGGCTTTCTATTTTAGCTGTGCAACAGAGCTTGAACCTAGTGCTCCTGTAAGACACAGACATTCAGTAACCAAAACCAGTAATTTTGGCCTCTAAATCAAGACGGCACTCTAGAATATGCTATTATGAATTAGTCGGATGCACTCAGGCTCCGGTAACAATACAGCTAAATATAGCTGTTGATCCTCAATTTAGTGCTTTATGTGGTTAGCTTCAAACTGTTTATGAACAAGAGCAACAGGTTGTAGTATCACGTCCTGCTCTGAAATAAGCTATGCAAATGAGCTTCACTGTGCAACAACTGGTGTTCGATGCGCAGTGGTCAGGTGCGCATCACTCGCAGAAACGTCTCATTTTCCATTGGCGGGTTTGCAGATTGAGTTTGAACTTGATCAGACTAAGAGAAAAAAATCTTAATTATTAAGCATTAACATACCAACTGCAGCACCTTGTATTTGATTCAGACAGATTATCCAGAGTTGGTTGACTTACAGTATATACTTCGTATAACATACAATCTGCATGTGGACAGCTGTACTCTTGTATTCCAGACATGCCGTTCGGGACTAAAGGAAAATCATAAAATTTCAAAGGCCAGTTATCATCTCATTAGATTACGTATTGAGTAATTCTTCTTTTATATCTTTGCAAAATATTTCACTAACCCTGGCACTGAAATGAGATGTGTGTGTTGCAGAGTGGCATGGCCAAACAGGCAGAAACACATGCATGTTTTTCCACACTGTGTAATCACTTCTGTCTTGGAGAGCACTCAGCAAAACTAAACTGAAGCTGATACTTTGTTGAAAACAAGAGATTTTGAAATTCTTTTCAGTCCCAAACCTCGGGCTTGCTCAAACATACCGGCATCTTTGTCATGTGCTGGGCTGCCAGAAACCGCCCTGGGATGTGTTTTGATTCCAGATAAGTTAAGACATAAGGCCACGAACTACGAGGTAAACATGGGATTTCCTTGTTGAGGAGTGACGCAGTTAGAGAGAGGCAGGAAACAATCATGAATGGCTTGTCTCTCAAGTAGCTCACTAACCACGAGTGCTGCTTTTTTCACTCTGTTTAATCATTTCTCTGTGGTCATTAGACTCTAACATTCAAAAAGATTAAATGAAAACACCATAAAGGCCCACACAAGATGAGGGAAGTTGCAGAAAGAGGGAGGAAAGGAGATAGTGCCGGACAGGACTAAGAGAGCTGGGCAAAAGAATGAAGAGAGAGGAAGGAAAGAGAGGTGTTTACAGGCTATTTTGGTTCAGCAGTCTATTCTGAATCTTTCATGCAGAAGTAGTGGGTCTACTCTCAGTGAAATGGCTCAGTTATTGTAATGAAGCAGCACTGGGCACCCAGAAGCACTTTCACACTGCATGCTGCACATGGTTAGCTACATCCCAAAGATTTCCCACTGGGATCACCAAAGAATATACTGTATATAACATTAAAAGGTGACAGTTTAAACCCTGGACTATCTGAACTTTTAGTCATGGTCTAGTTAGCACCTAAAGGTTCTTCACTGGGCCTTAACAACAGCAGGACCAGATTCAACAGAGGACATCCACTGCATCACACACGCTTAAAAAAAAGGTACAATCTTTTTCTTGGAAGAAAACATTCAGGAAAAGCCAAAGGCATTAGAAAAGAGAGAACATCTTGTCTCCTAAATCCCACCCTGGTGCCCACATGTCTCCACCTCCCTTAAAGATAACATTTTCCAAAACGATAAATGTGTCTGCAGAAAATAAGCTTAACCATCCATGAACACTATGTTGACATTCCAACCATTTTTAAGATATCACATTAGAACCAAAGTCCAGTCACGAAGCAGGACAGCATAGCAAACCATCACCCTGACCATGACTTTGCACTACACCGATATGCCACAATCATAATGAAAAAAAAAAACTTCCTTTAGCACAACAAAAGTGACAACTGCACTAAAAATGGGACAAACTTTAAACACATACTGGCTAGCACATGTAAACTACCTCAAAGTGTTGTCTGTGTGTTGCAGAGCAGCCCAAAGTCTGATTGCGTGGGAGTATTCAAACTGTCCACGAGCCAACACAAGTGGGCAATAAACCTAAATACAGTTCACTGAAAAAAAAAAATCACCTGACTTAAAAGTTTAGAAGGTGTCGGTGATGATTGTTCCTTTAAATTTACATAAGCAGATGGTTGTCTAAGGCGTCATGACAACACATTACAGGGAGATGGTAAACATTTTTCTACCGTGAGAGATTTTGCCATGTTGTTAATACTGCAGTATTTATTTATTTGGGAAATGTCACACATCAATAAGCATGATTAATTTAAGGCAATAGTGTATTTTTATATAATTCATGCATCCATGTGACCATGTATTCTTGTCTAGATTAGCCAAAAAAAAAAACACACTTTCCTGTCCAGTTAAAAAAACCTTAACACGTGAAGCTCGTCAATAGAATTTCTTCACTATATCACAGTATGTATCATTATTGCAACACAAAATTACATATATCACAATAGAAAGTTTTATGCATTTCACCCACTCAAGCAGATGGGATACACAGTGGTTCCCAAAAGGAAAAAAAGGCCTTAAGATGGCCTTGAGGGGGGACATAAACCCAAACAGAATTAGAAACATCTAGAGCTACAGCAAATACTGAATTGATTACGTGGTTGATAGAAAAGTAATCTGCAACTATTTGGCTTATTTGGATTATGAGCGATATCAGCGTTAACTGAATATCTGGGGTTCTGGACTGTCGGTCAGACAAAACAAGCCGACGTTGAAGACATCTGAAAAAAACTGTTTTGATGTTGACATTTTATAGAGCAAACAATGAACTGATTAATCGAGAAAAATAATTAGCCAATTATTCCATAATAAAAATAACAATGGACTGGTGACTTAGAAATAACTAATAGTCTTATCATGCTGACATTAGGCAAGGGTTCCTATCGGCGGTCCTACTTTGGATCTGGTTGCAAGTTGATAAAATAATTTGTTAAGCTGATGTCCAACACGTGCCTTGTCAAAGCCTCTCTCTCCTCCTCTTCTGTTTAATGAGTAAACAGTGACGTGCAAAACATTTGTTGAGCTTAAGAGAAAATTTGTAGAAAATCTGGAAGAACCTGAGCATCAGTTATTTGACAGACAATATTTGGGTTTCACTTCTTCAAAATAAATAACTATTGTTACGTACAGTTTTTTTTTTCACACCTAAACCCAAACAGATTAGATAAGGTATTCAAAATCATTTGGACTTGATAAGTGGAATCATCTCTGGTTTCAGACGCAATAAAATGCTGTCCAGCTCTGACCTCATGTAAGTGACACTGTGGACTGAAAATGAATATACAGCATTACTTATATAGTATATCATTGCAAAGCAGTTCAGTGTAACCTTAATCATAAAGCATATATATGAAAGGGGAAATTTATAAGACTCAATTCTTTTGAAATAATAAAAACAATTGTTTAATAATTTAAACAATTTAATCCTGACTAGGCCTATAATCCTGTCAACTTTCACTGTTACCTCTCCATCTGCACTAGAGATGAACTATTAAAGTGTAATAAACTTTATGCAGCTCAGATGGAGGTCCTGACATGACAGGAGGCCCTGGGTTGTCTTACCTCAGCGGCGTCCTGTCCCCTCCAAGGCTTCTCCGGGACACTTTTATTGGTCTGAGTGATATTACAGCCAGATCGCAACAGCAGTCACCCGAGGGTAATTCTTCTCTGTGTGTGTGTCTGACACTCGAAACGCACACACAAAGTTACGGCTCCTTGTGCACAAGCACAACTTATTCTCTGCTCCTCTTGTGTGTTTTGTGTGTGTGTGTGTGTGTGTGTGTGTGTGTGTGTGTTCTCCCATAAACGAACTTGTTCGACGCTACCGCCGGTCCCTGTGTCCGCTTCTTCACTTTTTCGCCAAAAGAAAAAGAAAAAAGAAACCTCACATAGAAGAAGAAGATTTCAAAATTGTCTTTCTTTTCCACGAGCACGTTTTTCTTCCCCCTTTCTGGTTATTTCAGGAGAACTTCAAAGGTTTTCAGACCGACCAGCGAAATCCTGTCACGGTTTGTTCTCAGGATAAATAGTTTTAGGGGAGGTTTCTGTTGTCATGCGTGCTGCTCGACACCTCTCTGCTCGTAGTAAAGCGCTGTTTGTCTGAGTGTTTGAAGCCGGAAGCGACAAGACACACTCTGCCTCTCTCTCTCTCTTTCTCTCTGTCCCTCTCTCTCTCTCTCTCTCTCTCTCCCTCTCTCGGTTCACTGCAAGAATGAAAACTGAAAAGCTGCGCGCAGCTTTTCCCGTGCACGTACACGCACGTGCAGTGCGGGGAAACCCTCAGATAAACACGAAGTGCACAAGCGCGCGCGCGAGCTTATTTGAAAGGAGCAACAATGAGTTATAATACAAAGTGAACTAATACTGTCCATTAACTTATCTGATAAATACATTTGAATATGTGATACGTGTCTGTGTCTGTTTTTATTTTTTCTATTTTATTCCTTGTTCTATTAATATTATTTATCATTATTAACTATGATAGAGATTCTCCAGACTTGTGGTTGTGCCTTTCAGTCAGGAAGGTACTTGGAGTTTTCACCTAATTCAAACTTGCTCGTTAATTAATGAGTTTTTAATTTATTTCACCTCCTAAAGTAGGTGAAAGTCATTGAACTTGAACCCGTGTGTGTTTGTTTCCATGTGCCCAAGAATGAATATCTGTTTACTGTTTACATGCCAGTGCAGAGAGCACTACTGGAAATTGTTGATTTGAATATAGCCAGTGATGGAACAGTAGTAAAATTAATTCTCCATCCACAAACAAGAATATAGCCTCTCTTATACTGAACAGAGTGACAGTGAGAGCAACTTTCCTTGTAGACATCAAATCTTGTTCAAACTTAGTTCAAGACGATAACACTGTGTTGGTATTTGTTCACCTGAAATGTAATTCATTGGAAAATTACCCAGTACCTTCATAAATATCTTGAAACTGACAGCCACATCTTAAATTAGATAACTTTGATACATCTGAGTGCTGCAGGGAAACAGACTGCTGTCTGTGAGCAATCCTGCTTCAAACAAATACTGATTCAGTAGTGCTGCCAAATTCAAGATCTGGACGGGGGCGGGGGGGATCCCAGGACCCCCGCTTGGGCCTTTCAGGGTTGCCCACAGAACGCTTGAAGATTTCACTGTGAAACTAGAAAGTGAGAGAACCTGTCACGTCTGCAGCTGCATTAACAAAATCTCAGATGAGGAAGGAGTTAGGGAGGCCACGTAAAAGGGCTCTGGCCTCAAAGAGGTCATGGTACAACATCAGATAACTCAGTATCCTGAGATACGACTTTTTTGTTTTTATCAGGGGTGGAGTTGTTGACCGCAGGTGTGGATGTATTTATCAAGTCGAATGAACGGTTTGAGGAACTTGCTAAATCACTTGGCTTTTCTGTATTACGCGCTGTAGATGTTGGGAATAGTGTTAGGAAATCACAGTGCAACCTCCACGCGAGAACACGGTAGACATTAAAACATCAGAATCAGGCTTTAGTCTTGGTTGTGGAAGTTGCAGCAAAGGATCAGCTCGTTACCATGGATACGGAACGATGAGACACTTTCTAGTGTTTCCACTTGAGACAGGAAACACTCACGTCAAGTTTGTCTGTGATGTGTGGGGGAAGAGTCTGGACGACAGGTGGCTGCTGGAACAATCTGGATAGCGCCTCCTCAACTTCGAAGATGACTTAGAATAAAACTGATGGAAAACTAAACTGTTACTGGCAAATATCCTCTAACAGAAAGAAAAAACATTGCACAATGTTCTTAATCTGCTTATCAAAGATCAGATGGGTATCATGACTGAGACTGATGGAAAGTTAAAGAGAAACAAACGGCAAATTTTAAGGATGTCAGTTTAAAGGATAGGTTTACATTCCATGGAAATACTAAGCAAAAAAAAAAAAAAAAGAAAGAAACTGGCAACATTTTAAGCAGTGTTGTAATACTTTTTAAGATTTACTTTCATAAGAAGGTCATTTTATGACACTTGTCATACAATATGTACACAATCAACTAAGCTAGGTTAAGATGGGAATTTTCCTCTCTGCTCTTCTGGTCTGAAAAACACGAAATTCTTCACATGTTTCTAGGAAGGCTTAAGTATGACTGTGTGACTTTGTGTAGAGTGTGAAAGAATGAAAAAAACAAAACCAAACAAATGAGACCACATCCAGTGGGGTCCACCACATGAGAAAAACAGGGCTCTTCTCACAGGCAAAGTCATTCAAAACTTCATTCTTAAATAAAGATAATCTTCACTGTTCCTGACATTCATCACCCTGTTTTCAAGATTATACTCGTGTGTTTACCACACTTGACCAAACTACAGTGAAGCTGAAGTTCAGTTCTTCCCTCATTTGTCATGGATTCAGACGGGACCCCGGTGATGCATAGAGGAGCTGCTGTCCTCTAGTGGTCCCTCAGTATCATGCATCATGGGCTGACAGTGAACCATCACCACCAGTGTATTAGGGCTTTTCAAGCTTTTTTTTTTCTCTTTGGAGGACAGTAATTCCCAGGTCAGGTTGCCTCTAACCTGGGATGTGAGTCCCCTCTATGTGCCAGTGTGAAAGTTTTTCTTATTTCTTGAATCAAGAAAGCTCAAACAGGGAAATAACCAACGTTTGTGTTTGTTTTGTGTGTGCACATGTGTCAATATAGCAAGTGTCCAGCACCTCATACTTCAAACTGTGAACTGACATGCTCAATGGCTCTGTGTTGTTATACAGCCAAAACCTTAAATTAAGTGCAAATGTGCTCATGCAAATGTGAGGTGACAACTGAGCACGTTTCAGAGTAAACAAACTTTTTATTATCCTGTCCCCTGTACTGCCAGTGATAAGGTAATGGTGCCACCCATGGGCGCAACCTGCAGAAAACTCCTTCTCTCTATTTCTTGCCTTCTCTTCTCTCCATATCCCACATTTTCCTTATCTTTCTGACTATCAGTCCTGTCTTTGTACATATCCGTCCATCTGATTGTTTCTCTTTAAGAAGTTATTTTTCTTCTCTCTTCCTCCATTCCGTATCTGACACCTGATCCTGGAGTTTAGAGTTACCACACACACAAAGACGTGTACACAGGGAGCGGGAGAGCTGGTGGTTGACATTACATAAAACAAACAGAAGTGAACAGAGAGAGAAGTATTTGTTCTTTGTCCTGGTGTTTGCTTGACACATGAGAAGATAGGGAGAGCGAGAGGAGCAGAGTCATAGAGGGGAATACTCAGTCCAGTCAAGATCCAGCTGGTTATCAAACGGGCTGTCAGGTAAAATAGAGCTTGATGCATGTGTGGTGTGCATTATGTTGTGTTATTATGTTTTTAGCACAGGGGTTAAAAGCTGGTTGGGTGCATACATCTGTGCATATGTTTAAATGTCTACAGCATGCTTACTATAGCCAAAAATCTGTCTATTTTGATTATTTATTTCTAAAAATATGGTAAAATTGTAGCACAAACACTGGGTTTGTTCATAAGATTATAGTAAATACCACTTCATTTCACATATTAATATCTTAATATATTAAGATACTGAAGCTTATTGGCAGCAATCTCCTCTAATGCTGACTAGAAAGGGTGGTTTGTTTCATGAAAACTGAGGTATCAGAGTTTCACTGTATTTCTGTTGAACACGTTTAACCAGACGTGCATTTCCTCCAGAAGTGCGTTCCTCCAGCTAAATTCACTGGTAATATGTAGTGCTTCTGCACAATATGACTTCTTTCACTCACTGTTGTGCAATTACTTGAGACTCGCACAGGGTTTTGGAGGACACTTAGCAGTTGTTTGCAGGGTAATGAAGACAGTAGAGGACACACCTGTCACACCATTACAAACATTACTGCTTGAATATTTAATACAGGAAAATCTTTTTAGGACTTTCAAATGATTTCATCCTTCTCCAACACACAAGATTTACCAGACTTGAACTTTCTAATGTGAGGATACAATGCTGTTCGTGTACAGTGAAAATGTCTAACTGCATTTTAATCATGGATCAGTCCAACTGATGCCTCACAAAAGTTTAATGATGAGTGGGCAGCATGGCACTGTAAATCCATGCACATACTCTAAAAGCAAAAAACAGGAAGAAAACAGAAAGATAAAAACATAATAATTTTTGGCATCCTATCTGTAGAGTACTCCAGCCTCATAACCTTCGCATGTTGGACCACGGTCTCGAACATCTTGTATCATAAACCTCCGACTGATTGTGCTGTCTGTAAACTGTCTGTAAACTTTTTTAGCTTCAGTCAGCATAAAACTGCCACTCGCTCATGAAATGCAGCTTCAAGCTTCCTAACTCAAGCATTCTTTCCTTATGTTTCTACTGAACTGATAGTTTAGGTGTTTCCTTTCTTCTGAATCAAAGTACACTGTTGCCTGGGCCATAATCTATTGTTTTTATACTGAGGTACAGCGCTGAATGTTTTTGGCTTCTCGGATCAAGGTTGAGGGACGACTTGGGGCGATAGCTGACTCCTCAGATGAGGACACAGAGTTGGCTGGACGATAGCTGGTCTAGTGGGCAATGCTTTGCTGTCCAGATGGCTGTGTCAGGGTAATTCCCCTCAGAAGGACTCGCCGCTAATCCTCCAGAGAATCTGTACTGGCTTGATCTCATGCCTGCATGGGAAAACCGAACAGCTAGCTTACTAAAGCTCCCTGGCTGGTGCACACTGTGTTTCTGATAGCCAGGCCTGTTAGCTTACTGACAGGAACACAGTTTGTTGTTTTACACCGAGGAAACTGGAAGCCTGGTTGATCAGGTCCACACTGTGAGTCTATAGGCAGTCAGCATAGGGGTGAAGTGATGATTTCTCTGCGGGCTAATATATAGTGCACCGAGGGGTTTATGAAGGGTAAAAGAGGAGACGAGGAGGTGGACAGACATAGCAGAGAAGAGAGAGAGCAAGGGGGAGAGAGAGAGAGAGAGAGAGAGAGAGAGAGATCAGGTCAGGCTGATTAAGTGTGGAGTCAAGACCTACGACCGGCTTAATCTCAGTGTGGGAACTATTTCTGCAGAATGGCACCTCTGATAACCAGGTACAGTTTTCCAACTTCTTTTGTTTGTTATTAGAGTTATAGAAGGATTAACTAATAGCAGAGCCATGTTTGTTTTAGTTTTGTTGTTGTTGTGGTCTTATTTTAGTGGTGATCTCTTTGTAAAACCTGGAACGAATGAGATAATGAACCATCACAGGACCAAGTGAAACTTTCATGGTACACTTACCTGTGCAAAGAGGTAAAATCAATACTCTACAGTTAGGTACATGCAGGGATACGATGTCAAAAAAATACATCGTATACCTTTTGACTTTTGCTTCTGAAAATGGTGATCAGATTGTTCTAGCTCCAAGGATATTTTTAGAATCAATGAACTGATATCCTTCCCTCTTTCTCTCTCTCTCTCTCTATATATATTTTTTTTTTATTAAGATGCAGACTGAGACAGATTAAGAGCAAGGTGTGCTGAGTACATCCTCCTCAGCAAGTTGCAATTCAGTTGAAGGGCTGGTGAGCCTGAAGGGTCGAAGACTTTGGCCACAAAGGTAATGTGACTTTAAGTCATTTAACCCTCTATTATATGTGTAATTAAATGTCCCAGTGTGGTTGTGTTTCCTTTCACTCTACTAACACGTGGATTCAGGGGTGAACTGGAACCAGCTGTCTCACTTTCACTGATGAACAGACTGGATGAATACTGTCATTGATTAAAATCAAATCATTTTACCCCACTTTGTGTGGGATCATAAAAGAAGCAAAGAGTAGTAAAATAGATTTTAAGTAGATCTATGTAATGCATGTGCATGAAATTATATTCAAATCCCTGCCTACTTGACCTTGAATTTCACCTAAATCTAAGTGAGGTATGCAGCTGTAGCAGATGCAGTTCATAACATAAACATATTATGGTGTGATGTGAAATAACGCCTGGGGTTTGAAGCAATGTCTGACTTTCTGTACTTATGCCCGTCCATTCCTCTGTGTTTGTGTGTGCACGCTCTTCTGGCCCGCTGTGGTCTGCTTCTCTGCTGGACCCGTGCTTCTCTGCTTATGGTGAGTCCGCTGAAACACACAATCTATGGCTTTGGATCCACCTCAGGCTGCAAAATGTGATGGCTGACTGTCATTCTCCTCTGTTTGTGGTCAAAACACTGCTTTCTGCTACTTCACTCCACAAAATATTTTAATGTTAGAATTTCTCTTACTAAACTTTCTCCTAGAGTAGCGTGTTATTCTGTGAGACATCAGTGTTGCTATTGTGTAGTTGTTTACTCCTCCTCCTTTTTAGATGTCAAATCTCCACGCTGCCTCACACTATAAGCCAATTACTTGAGCTTCTGTAATCTGGGTGTGGGTGGGTGTGTGCACAGTTGCAGCAGCCATGCCTTATGTAATGCAGTGACCAGTGTGTCCTTTGTGTGTGCATGTCCGTGTTTGAGAGTGAGAATGATTCGAGAAGAGAAAGAATAACTGAGTGCGGAAGAGGTTATTAACATAATCAAATAAACACTTAATGTGCCCATTATCATCAAAGAGTTTAGGAGTGAATTCTAAACAGGGATGTTAAGCATTAGCTGTAATTTTCTGGAAACTATTACCAACATACTATCTTATGTGGCAGAACTTTCTTCTTGTTTTGTCAAACTTTTAGATATACTCACCTTAATATCAGTTATGACATATGTAGAGTTTAAAAGCCTTAATTTCATCTGTGCTCAGAAATTAAAATCTTTTTATGCTGTGACCCAGAGAACACTGAACGGTTACCAAAGGTAGCTACATCAGCAGGTCACTGCGCTGCAGTGTATATCAAACACTGGGTTAGGATTAGACTGCTTATGTTACACTGTAGATTAATCACCAGAGTGTCTAATGTGAGTTCTGTAAGTTAGGGTTAGAATTTCTAGGATGGCCCGGTTGAAAAAATATGGTTACCACAGTCTGCAAAAAACAAAACACAAACAAAAGCAAAAAGCAAAACAAAACAAACTCAATCAAACACACATAACAGGTGTCAATAATTACTACAAGTAAAAGAAAATGGAACATGTAACTTTAAATGATGAAATCGAACTCGATGAAACTTGCACTTCCACTTTGCAAATTCCTTTTCCAATGGCGGCTACAACTTTGGTCCAACAAAATTCTGGACTGAAAAATGCGGGAAAAAAATGTGTACAATAAACACGTTGCAGTGACTCCGTTTGACCGCTAGAGGGAGCTGCCTCGCCACACTACAACTGCCACATCTGCATCGAACGTCCCTCCAACTCGAACGGACAGCGGGGACGACCAATCACCTGTCAGCATTTAATACAGTAATCCCTCTGAGCCACTGAGGGACGGCTAAAAGATGTTTTTCAGTGTATGAGGCGGGTCTTGGGGGATGATGGACACGTTTGCCTTGAGCCCTGGCCAGATTGTCGGTGTGGACTGTAGTGGAGATTTTTATTTGGAGGCTGAGATAGTGGGAAGTACGTTATTTTTTGGAGGAGAACAGAGTGAGAGGCCACGTTTGGAAAAGTTCCCCTTACGCATCGTTGGAAATTACAACAGGTAACGTTTATTTTTTTTACCCATTTTAAATCACGTGATTTTAACATCAGCGACTGCCGCTGGTTCAACGCTTTTGGGATTGTGCGTTTAATGTAGTCGATTTTGTTGTGATAAAAATATAGTAACTCAACCTGTGCTGACACCCAGAATAATTAGAAGCGGGTTTCTTGGGGGAAATGGTCAAACAAACACCATGCTGCCCACCGAAGTCTGAGTTGTAATCATACCTTCGTTGTAATGCGCTTCATGGCGCCTATCTTCTCCCACATTATCCCTGTTATCATCACCTTAACTGCTTTCATGTCCCGCAGTATCCCGCTCGGTTGAGTTTAATATGGTTAGCATCCAGGAAATAGTTAGCTAAGGTAAAACAAGCGTTAACTCACGTGTTTTACAAGCCGTGTTTTTCTGAATGAATAGACCCAGTTACGTTACGGGCAGCGGTTGTATATCCTGGTGTAGGTGAATTCTACCGTTACGTTAACGGTAAGTTTACCGTCGGCGGTTGGCTCTTCTGAACATGCTAGCGTACATCGTTACGTTTAAAAGACCATCCAGACATCCGGCTCCGTGTTTGCGGGATAACTCATGCAGTTGCTTCGGTAAACAAGCAGAAGCTAGGCGGTTGTTTGAAAACCTCAAGCTGCTGCGAACAACGACGGCGTTTAATTTTAAGCCGTTTTATCTGTCGTTGCATACCGATGTTACTGCTGTGTCCACTCCCCTGTGTTCACGGGCAGAGCTTCGTGCAGCAGCAGCACGACGAGACTCTTTACTGTTTTCAGTTTCATGTGGTTTCATGTTGGAAAGATGTTGAGAACATGCAGGTTGATTGTTCTGTGACTTTAAAGGATGGCCTTCTTCTGGTGTAATAAAACACGGGATGGGATATTAGAGCACCCACCCTCATTAAGGGATACCAGTATTTGTTATGTATCAATCTATAATCAAAAAATATATTTTAAAGAATAAGGGCATAGCCTGAAAGGATGTTAAACTCTCAGAAGTTAATTTTGTTTCAGTTTTGATGGGTCTTCCCTCCATTGTACCCCCTTTTCTGTTAAAGTATCTTACTTTCTCATCATACTCTGAGTAAGTACTTTCTGTGAGTACACAAAGTACTTTGCGTGTGTGTGTTTCCCAGATGAACCCATAGAAGTCACACTTTGAGGGCTCGTTAGTTCACAGACAGGCAGGCAGGCCAACAAGCTAACAGACAGACTGGACTGAGCTGAGATTGTGCTGACATGCAGGAAGTATGTGGCAGTTGGCAAACACACTGATTACATTAAACGATTTCATTCTAATGCATTAAATCAATATCTGTATGGTGCCACAGTCGGACTTCAAGCTGTTTCTGTTAAACTTGTCTCTTTCTGAACAATCACACTTGACTTTATTAATAACTATCTGCTAGGTGCCTTTTGCAGTTCAGTGTTTTGATGTGGGCCGTAACATTACCACTACTGAGACTGACACAGATGCAGACAGACTAATATTAGGGCACCTAGATATGCACTTATGCTACTAACAATCACTCTCAAATCTACCTCTAACTATGTGTCTGTGTGACCAACTACTCATCACCTTAATCAGCACAACTCATCTTTGGTGCCTATGGCCTTCTTGTCTGTTCTCCTCTGAGGGAAGGAAAGGTAGGTTAGATAGAAATGAAGGACATGAGGGCTGGGACAATGTCATGGATAGTGGTGTGTACAGTGTGTGAGATTTTAAAACTTGTGTTGGATTGTGAATGATGATGATGTATTTTTAAAGTACAAAAAGCAGAGTCAGATTTCCCCCGGAACAACTTCTAAAGTGCCTGAGTATGGCAGCTAAAAACTATAGATCATGTTTAACTTCCCAGATATACTGCTAAAATCTATATAGTTGCTTTCCATGTTAATTCTGGGTATGAAGGCTGGGACTATAAATTTCCTGCATAAAGCTAATCCACTGGTTATGTTATAGATAGATAGATAGATAGATAGATAGATAGATAGATAGATAGATAGATAGATAGATAGATAGATAGATA
>JBBMJY010000011.1:12181756-12193699 GCA_037833715.1 Toxotes lorentzi
ATAGATATACTTTATTGATCCCAAGCTGGGAAATTACAGTGTAGCCGCAGCATTACACAAAATACAATACGCAGAAGAATGGCCTAAACCTCTTAAAGAGTCAAGGTGGAAACCCTGTGGACCTGAGCAAATTATATAATACAGTCATCATCTTTCTAGCCATCCAGCCAACGAGCTACATTAATGCCAGTTTTCCTTGTCTTATCCTTTTTCGTTTTATGGATTATTGACATAGGTGTGTATCAAACATGGCCAGCCTACGCTACATTTCTGCAATCAAGTATTTCATCATTGTTCAGTTTGACCATGGAGGCAAAAGTACAGAGTAAGAAATAGTTGAAAAACAGAGCTTAAATCCTGCTTTAAGATGGGCAATAGAATAAGCAGAATAACATAAATACCAGCATATACTATGATATATACAATATAATGCAGTCCAGTAGAACAACAGCAAAGATTGTGGACCCAAAAAGTACCATAGAGTTGATATCCTTACACAGTCTTAGCAGCACTTGAACATTATTCACCTCACAATGGCATTCTTTTCTGCAGGGCTATTGTATTTTATTGTGTTGTGTTACAGGTTTTCAGGTTAGGGTGATGCAGCAGCACATGTAGGTGCACTTGCAGTAAAGTACAAGAAAATCCACTTCAATGTAGGTTACGTTGTTCACGATTTATAACCACACAGAACAAAGAATATGCAGTGTATTTTTTTTTTTTTTTTACTCATAGTAACGTTTTTTTTATCAGAAAGGATTGTTTGGAAAGCTATAAGGTGAAGCCAGCAGTGAGCACGTATAGCGCCACGCTGTGTTTTTCCTGTCAGGCCCCTCTCTGTGTGTATAGTTTATCTATACTCAACAGTGCCATGTCCATTCTCAGACTCTCAGGATGTGTAGAACAGTGGCGGCTCTGTCAGACCAACTAATGAGAAGCCTTAATTGGTTGTTCTGGTGGGAGAATCTGCTCATTAAAGGTATCTGGAACTAACACTGGGTTAGCTAGAATGAGAACATGATTTAGGTTTTCTTCTCAATATTGCTGCTGTCATTTCCAGTCCTCTGGGATCTCTGAATCCATGAAAAATTATGGTTTCGGATGAGTTTTTAGTGGGTTGGCTCTTCCCAGACTAAAATTTGTCTTTGATCATCTTCTTTTGCTTGTTTCACTGTTTTTAATGCTAATTCCATTTAATTTAAATGCATTAGTGCGCTGATAAATTGAAGTTTATTTGGCATGCTGTCAAAAACGGAATTGCTTTTTTTAATGTTCTTTTTAAATCTTTTCTTGCTTCCTAGTTTCTAGTGTGTTGTCACTCCTGCACAAGTTTAAGCCCAACACTACGAAGGCAGGTGCACACTGTACTTTATTAGTACTTTTTCTGCTCACCCTCACCTTGTGGCAGACACGAGGAGGCAAAAATAGGAAAACTGGAAAGTAGACATGGAGCGACCAAAGGCGAAAGGGAGGGAAGGCAAAAACTAATGGAGAGGAAGTGAGTAAGAGTGAAAGAAAGACTGAGTGAGAGCGACAGAGAGAGTGAGAGATATTGCTTAACCATTCGGAAAGGCTATGGGAACATCCCTGTGTGTGTGCACGTTTGTGTGTGTGTGTGTATTTTCATACTGACCCCTGTGCGTTCAACAGGAGCAAAACACGTCACATCATCTCAGCCACACATAGATAGTCCTACTGTCCCACATCAGTTTGAATGGCAAATGGTGACTATGTTTTTAGGAAAAGTGGCGTGTACGGAAAAAAAATTCAAACCTTCAAAGCACAAAGTCACAAATCCAGCTCACTGCTTTTTCTTTGCTCTGTTCCAGTCTGTTAAAGTGGCTGCTACTATAACCACAAAGCACAATTCAAGGCTTTCATCTCCTCCATTGTAATGACATTGGGGCAGTCACAACAATTACTAAGGTGGACATATTCCACAGTGTAGCAGTCAGCCGTGACCGGCGAGTATTAGCCTCTAGCTTTCAGAGCAGTTTGGCCAGCGGGCACCGCAGGATTCTGATTCACACAGAGAAGATCAGAGAGGAATGGATGAATGGAAACTGTAATGCAATGCTAGGCTTATTACTGCTACAGAGACAGTGGGGGACGGAGGGGAGGAGAGGGAAAGAGGGATAGAGATGTTGAGGATGTGTGTGATGGAGGAGAGGGTCAGCTAAACGTCAAAAAATGTAAAGGAGAAAACTACTCCTACTGTAATAGTCATGAGTACAAATATAGTGTTATCTTAATCATATTGAACCAAATGATCTTAACAGAGTTAAACAGAATAGAGTTTGATAGTATATTGGAATTGTGGGGATGAGAATAAACACTTTGTTTTGTTAAATGAGAGGGTTTATTAGAGGAGACTAGAAAATCTTTGTATTGAAGGGCAACATTTTACACCAGAGAGGGCAAACTGCCTTCCCCAGCAAGTGTCCAGCTCTGAAAGAAACGACAGAATAAAAAACCGAGGGAGAGAGCGTGGGCCTGTGGCTTTGGCATTGGGCCAGACATAGTTAAAAACAGATTAATCAGCATAGGGTCACATTCTCACAGAGTGAGCCTGAACAGAGCATGGCAGGACAGGGCCAAGCTTTTATCTTATAAAGGCTGCATCTTAGGGAGCAACACGAGGACATGTTGGCACGGGGGTTTAAATCAGCAGAACAATTGGTGACATTGTGGTTTAAATCTGTTTGATCAAGAATACACACAATAATATACTATAGATGTAATTTTGAAAGCAAATTTCAATACGTTGAGAAATGACTTCAGCAGCCTTGTTTTTGTTCACAAAACAAGATTTTATATTATAATAATATATAATATAACAGATTGAACATAGGATATACAGGTGTTGCATTTTTCCAGAGTTGTTGAGAAACCCTGTTGTGATTATGGTTAAATAATTGACAAAGATTGATTATTTTCTTCTTTTTTTTATCATTATTCATTTATTTATTCTGTTATTTATTCTTTCATGGCATGATTTATGGATTCACCCATTTGTTTATTTAACAATTCATTCATTTACCACATGACTATTCATTAATTCATTCATTCAATGTCTCAAAAAAGTCAGAAAGGCCTGTGGCTAAGAGAAGAGAGGAACTGCATGGGAGGGGGAGGATAAGGAAGTGAGAGGAGTGTCTGGGGCAAGAAGGTTGAGAGGGAGTGTACGCTCTCATTAGTCGCTTTTGAGAGGCTCCGAAGTTTGTAAAACATTTTGGAAAGGGTGTAAGGAACCCAGTGAACTCAGTGTGTGTGTGTCTCTGTGTGTGTGTGAGGGGCAGATTCAGACAGACAGAAAGCAGGGTCAACAGACAGCCTTTCCCCTAGGTCAAAAACATACAGGACCGACGGCAGAAAGATGGAGCTCCAGAACTGACAAAACGTATTAAAAGTTTATCAGACAAGTCAAAAAAATTACAGAATACATTTACAAATGAAAGCTAATAGTTAGATGATTAACATGAAGTATAAAAAGAAATATATAGTTATTTTATTTCCTTCCTTTACCACCAGTCATTTGATAAAATGAATTAAAACTTAATTTGTTTTACTCTTATGTTTATCTTTGGTTAGCTGATTTTAACTATCAAGCCTTTAATTTTCCTAATTTTTTTAGTCTTGACACACATGTAACTTTTATCTAGTCCCCCAGGAAACACTTCCCCTTTTCCTCACCACATTTCCATTTTTCCTCATAGGATGATGAGATGGGCGTGTCCATGCATGTCCAGGCTGAGGATTGGTTCACAGTTTCTATGTGTTTACTGTCAGTGGGTCAGTCATGAGGGCTGTGTGGTTAGCTGGCTTCCTAACTGTAGTTAAGGTTCTTCATAGAATTACACGTGCTGGTGCTACACTGCTGTAGCATCATTGTCTAACTCATAAATAAACACAGCCAAATTATTTCATCAGTTTTAGCGAAGTATTGTAGAGTGATTTGGGACACAGTCCAGGTGTCTGATTTTCTTGGAAAAGATAAATAAATGCTATTTTATTTTCTTGTTATTGTAAATCTAGTGCAAACAATGAGATGTTCATGAGACATATATTACTGTATTCCATGAATCTGAAGCTTTCAAAGCCTCATAAGAAGATTTTAATCATTGTTTCGTCTTCTTCCCGAAAGAAAGCTTCAGGAACACATTCTAACCTTGCACAAAGACTGAATAAAGAAACCCTTTATAAGAAAACCTGTTACAGTAAGTTATAGAAGCTAGTCAAACGAAGACCAGTGAGTAGAGAAGGCCAGACTCTCTCTGTGAACTGGGTTGGTCTGCCAGCACGTAACCCCTGGTTGAGAAACCGTTTTTCTTATGATCAGTCAGAGGACAAACATGTCCAGAGCAAGACAGAAGAGCATGAGGGGATGTTTTTAACTCATTCATGTCCTGTTTTTACATTGACAAGTTTCTACAGAGAGAGCGACAGATACTGAGACATATGTGTGACTTAAATTAGACTGGAAGATAAAGATGCAGTGATGGGAGATTAACCAGGGGGAAACTTCCTGTTTCCTAGTTAGAGGTGAGAGGTCACTGGTCTGGAATTAACTGATACCAGGCACCTAAGTAATCTGTCTGGTCATGTCATTGATGATGTAAAGAGCTACTGCAGCACTTCTCACATAAAGATGTGAGTAATGATGTGCTGCAATATGTCAAAACAGGATGATGTTCTAAAAATGAGGACATCTAATGGAGTTCACAAGAGAAATGCCTAATTTTAGAGCCAGGGTTAAGGTTAGTGGTTAGAGAATTAATGGCAGGTGGCTGTGAGTGGATGTGCCAGAGCACTTTACAGTCTCACGATTGCATAGCTAGAGAACGAGTGCTACTGACCTACCCTGATCAGGGCTGCAACTGGGGCTGTCGATGCGTCAGTCATCCGAGTTGACTCGCATAGTGTGATCACTGTTACAAGAACAGATTGAGAGAAATCACTTTGAATGGCTTTGGTATCGAACGTTCTGTCACGATTGAGAAATGCCATGTTTTGGCAGTTTGCTAACACATTGCAAAGCTTTCAGTCTGTTCTAATCAATACTTGATGATCCACACGTCTACCCTCAGCTATTTGCCAGAGGAGCAGATGTTTTTCACTCCATACACATCAAGCTGCCACACAAGGAAGCTGTAATAATGAGCCCCGATGCCCATGAAGTCATTTGTTTTGCCAAAGCACCTGTTGCTGCCACCCTCTATGGGATGTATGTTGCCACAGTAACACCACACCCACTGCTGCTCTGGAGAGAGACTACGTTGAGCTGTGCGGTTTCACCACGAGTTTCGTTCACACACACACTTTCTCCTCCTTCCAGCTAATGCCTTCTTTCTTCCTCTCATCTTTTCTGTTCTTTTCACTCCCTCACACACACACACACGGTAAACTTTATCTCCTCACCTCATGCACGCTCTTGTGACCCACCCATACTCTCACTCATTGTCTCGCACACGCTCACACAGACGGGACAGTTGCGCCTGACTGCTTTAATCGCTGAATAGGGGAGTTTAGCATTTAACAATAGTAGTTATGAGCTGACCCACTATTCTCACACACATACACACACACACAAACACACACACACACACACACAGACTTGACACTAAAATATATTTTCATTTGATTTTAAGTGTTTTCTTTGTGTTGTATTCAGGGATAATAGACTTGCAGTGTTCTGCAGTGCAGAATAAGAGAGGTTAAGCTGAGGAACATAGAATTGAATGGAGGGTCCTAATGTTGTGTAAGACAGACACTAGCACTTGTGAGCTGACAGTAATAACACAGTAGCTGAGGTAATGACATAGTGTTGGTCATTTAAACATCACTTAAAAGCTCAAACTGAGGGCAGCAAAGAGACACTGGGGAGCGTGTGTGTTGTTTTAGGGGAGTGAACGGTTGATGTCAGGTGTAGATGGGAGTGGAGGCAGAGACAGAGAGAAAGATGAACGGATGAATGGATAGACAGGCACACAGATAGACACACAGACATACACAGGGATTATCCTTTGTGTAATCCCCAGTTTGAGGGTCAGAGTGCAGTGTAAAGGGACAGGCATGTTCAGAGTTTTCACACCAGCAGTCTGTGTGTGTGTGTGTGTGTGTATGTATGTATGATTGAAAACACACACCCATAGCCGATGCGCTTATCTGTGAATCTATGAGTACATGTTTACATATTTTTTTAGAATCCGTTTATGTGCGTGTGCATATCTGTGTGTTTGGTGTATCTGTGTGTGAATGGATGTCTTATTGCATGACAGATGGGACAGATCGTACAAGAGAACAGCACAGATTAGGATTCTGAACTCTGTGCATGTGCGTGGTTATTCCAAAACCAAACTGCGGCTCGGTAACCGTCAGCTGTTGGACTGTGGTGGAAAGCTGTTAGCTTTTTGCCTCAGTGTTCAACATTTGGGATGTCCCGGTGTGAGCTGCAGGATTGGGTTTTTAATTCATTAACCTCAGCTCTATGAAGGCCAGTCAATTGCCAGCGCTTTGTTTATTGGAACCCACTGCACTCAGTGTTCATCAGCTGTCTGAAACAACCTCTGTGGCTCAGTTGAAACACTGCATCTGTTTCTTAACACACAGCATTATGAGCGCATGAACTGACACAAACAAACTCCAACGGAATGATATCCGCACTGTCAACAAGCACTGCAGCTTTATGGATAAAGTGGTAGTTATGCATTTATTTCAGGAAAGTCTTACAGGTAAACTGCACCTCTGATGTACTGCTGTTGTTTAACAACTGTAATTAACATTTATTTCAGTTAGCAGTGAAAGGGGTCCTCTTGTGGCAAGGAAATATTGTCATATATATTGATATATGTTGTATTTTAGGTCACGTTAGTTGTGTGAATCTGAGGATGGCAATGTAGGTCTGTAGGTTGTTTGGTCTTTCTTCTTGGTCCAGTTTGAAATATTTCAACAACCATTTGATGGATTACCACAAATTTCTTTACATTTAAGGTCCCCTGATGATAAATACTACGAACTCTTGGGTCTCTTGTCTTGACTTTTCCTCTAGTACCACCATGGTGTTGAAATTTGTGTATAAAAGTGCGCAATGTGTAGCTTAACTCTGAAAGAAACCAATCTGATCTAACTTTGTACTGGCAGTTATTATGAAGCCCTGTGGGCATTTAAACTTCAGCAGTACACCCAGCATTACTTTGCTAAATTGAAATTAAAGCTGTGCTCATCCTGTTCGTGTGTGTACTGGGAGGGATTGAGATATGATATTATTAATGTAGGTAGTATTGTGTGGGAAAGTATGTGACCTCATGTAGAAACCAGCTGATTTTGTCAACTAATACGCCGGGTTCATGTTACACTCGTACACACAGCCACACACTGAAAAATATTTATATTGTAATGACATATTAGTGTAATTATTTCAAAACATTGTAATGTTAATACTTTTGCACACAGGCTGGTTAACCTGGTTCCAGGCCTCTGAATCTCTGCCCAAATCATATTATCAAAAGATTACATTTGTTCTGGTGTTGCTCTGGTTAGCTCCTACTATGTAAATGCAGCCAAGCCAATCAGATAGACAGGGTGTTTTTGCTGTTCTTTGCACACTGACTTGTGAAAAGTTTACCAGTCAGCCCTTCTGATACCCGATAAGAGGGTCAGAATGATGAAGTGTTTATAGGTTTTTCCTTCTCTTTATTGGAGGATCAAGTGCACAGTAATACTGAAGTACCTTGTCACAATGTGGAACAAATAGCATATTTATTTGTCAAAGAAACTGCAACTAGCTGCAGCTAGCACAGTTTCTAGATGGACGGAAAACTAAATTGAAGTAGTACAACTGGTCCTTAGACACACACAGAGACACAGAGTGGCGCTCTTTTTTCTTGGGTGTGGTGCATCAGTGAAGAGATGAGTGAGTGAAAAGTAGCTGTTGCAGTTCCTGTTGGTCCACCGTGTAATATATGATGTAAATCTGATGTGGTTTGAAATGGGTTTAGGCACGGTCATAATCTCTTATTGTCGCTTCTTTGCTCGTCCACTAATCTGTATTTTTGCTGTGGTAATCTCTTGTCTCCATTGGGATTTATTGTTGTAGTCCATGAATGTCATTGCCATGGAAACCAGTTCCTCTCTTCTCTACCTCTTCTCTTCTCTACCTCTATTATATATATATATATATATATATATATATATATATATATATGTATATATGTATATATGTATATACATTTTTTTTTTTATTAGATTACAGAGTTGGCAGATCTGCCTTATGAGATAGTAAATAAACACGAATGTGAAAACATTAAAGCGAGCAAGTTAACTATATCTTTTCTCTCTTTTTTGACTTTTGCACTCATTCCTGTTTGTGTCCGCTATAAAATTTTATCCCTTGGCCACAGGCCAGGTCATGAAGTTGTTGTTGCTATGACTACAAGCCCTAAAGCCCAGTCAGACAGCAATAAAGTTGTAAGTGGAGGAGCTGTTTTGTGTGTTTGCTTAACTTATGCGACTGCAATAGTGGTGTTTGTGAGTGTGAGGTTTAAAAACAGCACTCTAAATGTGGAAGTGAGGAAATGGTCTCAAATGAGGAGTCTAGTCGGTAAAAGTGTATATAACTGTCAGAATTATTTACACCACAGGGATTTTTTTGCCATTATTAAAAAAAAAAAAAAAAAAAAGTGGGTTTAGCGTCTTCCTGGTGTCATTGTCCAAGAGGTATTCTGTGGAACGGCTTATTTATTTAATCTTTCTCGTAGGATGTAAAATGGAGTTGTGAAGTCTTGCAGGCCAAGAACATGTAGTAATGACGTAATGGCTCAGTATCATGTTTAAGAAAGTTGAAATGACCTGGAGAGTAAGATAAATATTCTGACTGATTGAAAGTAAGAAGGAGGGGTGATTCTCCTACTAGTTACTAGCTGTAGTGAAGAATGAATGGACATGAAAAGAACAGCTGAGGAAGTGTAATTTCCATTTCCATGCTATGTGTCCTTTAGTAATCCGGCACAGTAGGTGGGGCCTCTGTTTCTCTCCTTTCTCCGTCATACATCCATCGCCCACCTCCTCTCGCCCTTCTTACTCGCGCACACTCTTCTTCGCCATGTCTGCTCCCCCTCCACCACCAACCCATCCCTCTCTGTTCCCCTCTCTCGTTTTCTGCCCTCGTTTCTGTAAGCGATCATCCTGGGGGAAGCAGAGCGCTGAGGGAGACTGAGAGAGGATGGAAGAGGAGAGAAAATGGTAATGACAGTTTGTAGGACAGGCATTTCCTAAGAGGTGGGAAGTGAAAGTGAACGAACGGAAGACGAACAGAGAGAAATAGGCAGAAGTAAAGGAGAAAAGGCAGAGAAAGATTAGAGAGCAAAAGGAAGGTGAGAACACACAGAAAGAAAACAGGAGGTGAGAAGAAGTAAAGGGCAGTGTCAAAAGGAAAGGAGTCACAGGGGAAGAGAGAGCAACAGAAACAACAATAGGTAAGGCCATTAGATGTGTCCATCAGCTCATCACTTCATTTAACCATTCAACCATTCATTTTAAACAAAAAAGGGCAGGTGTAACGTAAATGGATGACAATGGATGGATTTACTGTCTCGTGGAGCACAGCAGTAAAAGTTACTGCAGTGAAGCTTTAAAGGTTCAATCAGTGTCGTTAAGCAATGTAAAAGGTTAATTTTTCATCTTTAGTACTCATCCACTGCTGTGACAATCATGTGCAACATCCATTTACTGAAAACAACCTATATTAAATGGATGAGTGCAGTCAAGCAAATAATAAGATTCAAAAATGCTAACTTAAGATAAACACTGATAAAGCTGCTTTCAGCAAATTTGTAAGCTTATAGGTAACGATAAGATGAGGAAATACGATGAGATGTATGTAAGTGATTATTAGAGTGAAACAGGTGGAGGGAAAGATTGGTGGAGTTGAATAAGAACAACACTCTGCTCGTGTCTGCACACAAACGCAAACTCCTAATCTAATTCAACTGGCAAGACTAGTTTTGTGTCCAAGTTTGTCTGCAGGCTTTTCTCTCTTGTGTGTTTGGCTCACTGGGTTATATGAATACTACTAATTGACTGCGATATAGTGGAATAAAACATACCACAACACTTGAGTACAGTACAAATTCTGAGAGATACTTTCTTGATTGAGCAACAAAACACATAACATGTGATGATAGTTGAACACCCTTTCCACACTGGAGGCAAGTTTATGACGCAGGTCTACTAAAAGCGCTTTTAACCCACGTTTGACCCCGTTCATATAAAACTGCAGCCACACTTCTAGCTAAGTCACATACAGGAATACTTGACTCTTGAGATACTCTACATATGGTTTTTCTGCCATAAACTGCTCAGTGTGTGTATGTGTGTGTGTATATATATGAAACGAGACCGTAATAATGCCACCGCTATTGTTTATATGGACTGTGGGAAGAAGAGGGAAAGAGGAGGGGCTTCAGGGCAGATAATGCGAGTGGGCGATTGGAGGGGATTGGAAGGGGGCCCGGAAGAAAGGGATTGAGAGAGGAGAGAGATGAGTGCAGAGATTTAATGAAAAAGCGAAAGAGGCACCCTGGGTTGGGGAGTGGAAGAGAAAGATAGAAAGCGGTGGAGAGAGAGAAAGAGAGATGAGGCGAGGGGGGAGTTCGAAAGTTGTGAGAGAGATGGAACAAGGTTCCCGGTGTTAAACAGTTGTAGAGAGAGAGGGCCAGTTTAAAGCAGGCCTAAATGGCCATGACGAGCATCCTGCAAAAAAGCTGCCCGCTGAGGCCAACTCTCTCTCTGACACACACATAAACACACACACACATACACTTCTAGCTAGTCCATTGAGGAACACAGTGTCTCAGAGCAGTGGGAACTGCAGTTAATACGTAGTAACAGGCCTGTTTATATGACTCTGCTTTTGGTTATGAATTGAGACCTTACACATTGGGGGAACAAAAAAATCCAGAAAATTAAAATTTATCTGGACGCAAATTTAGAACTCTGTATAACATTGACATCTTGCTTGCTTGGTACACAGCTACACCTTTGTCAGTGCCAAGTATTAAGAAATGTTGTGAGCTTTGACAAAAAGAAAAATTTCGTGTAACAGCAGCCTTATTCTTTTATATTTGTGGTGTAATGTCACTGGGATTCCCACTTCATAAGAAATAAGTCAGCAGAATTTGTTTTTTGTTCTTCTTATCTACACGAGTGCATGTATTGCCTCACACACCTCTCTCCAGCTCTCTCTCCTCTGCCCCTCCCTACCTCATTAGCCCATCATGCGTAAGGAGACCTGTTCTATTTTTACCCCCACCCCCTCCCTACACACCACTGCCGCACTGTGGATGTGTGTGTCCTCTCTTATTGAAGGTGGCAGGGCAGAAACGAGAAAGTCTGGAAACTGGTAAGATGGTCAGAAAGTAAAATGCAGATGACGTAATGAATAATGGAAACACAGGGAGAAGACCAGAGAGACATAGTGTGGATGATGGAGAAAAACAGGGTGAGAAGGATTCAGAACAACTGAAAGGACAGTGGATGACAATAATTTAATAGTGTATGAATCATACCTAACCCTAAGCCTGAAGCTGCGTGTGTACACACACACACACACACACACACACATACACACCAGACCAAAACAGGTTGTGTTTGCAGGAAGACACCCTTACTCTGCACATCCTGACCTCAGCTTGCTCTCAAAACCAATGTCATGGTCTTCTAGTGTTATCAACAAATTAGTGTCATGCGGAATAACTGTGTCTGTTGCTTTGACTGGGTGTGTGTGGACAGCACTGCCAAAGATATTTGGGTTGAAGTGTGTGTGTGTGTGTGTGTGTGTGTGTGTGTGTGTGTGTGTGTGTGTGTGTGTGTGTGTGTGTTGCCCACACCTACAGCCCAACACACACACCCCACACCACAAAACACACATCCCCCCCCCTCTCCCCC
>JBBMJY010000011.1:12193799-12239685 GCA_037833715.1 Toxotes lorentzi
GATGTGTGTGGAGGTGTGTGTGTGTGTGTGTGTGTGTGTGTGTGTGTGTGTGTGTGTGTGTGTGTGTGTGTGTGTGTTGACCGCAGCTGCAGATTAAAACGAATGACTCAGATAATAAGAAATGAGTAATTCGTCCTCTTTCACTGTGTCTCCTCTTTCAATATGTGCGACTGCTCATAACCAGCTGTTGAGATGTTGATCCAGATGAAGCTCGTTGTGTGACATAATGACATCCTAAACTCTTGTGTTTTTATGTACTTGGGTAAAAGAGACGGGCCAAACCAAGAGCTAATGTCTCAAACAGCTATGAGCTCATGTTCTAACAGATGTGAGTCAAAGGCCTACGATCATCTAACTTACATTAACCCTAATATATTTCATTTTGCTCTTTTGCTGCTTTCATGACAGACTAAGGTACCTAATAGCTTTTAGGAGTTAATATGCTTTATTTCAGGGCTGATTCTGATACTGATTGTTAGCAATGAAGGGCTGATATTTGGAACTGATAAAACATTTGGAATCAAAATGAAAATCTTGGTGTCAAAATCTAGAATAACACAAACACAAAATGTCTGAAATGCCTTCAAGCATATGTTTAATTCAAAGAGAATTCTTCCACATTATCTTAAAACAATACGTGTAGGGGGTTCCCAGCAGCAGTTCTTGGAAAGTTAACTGATTTTAAATTTTAATAAATTAACAAAATAGCTGTATATATTACAGACTGCTTTCCTGTTGTTGATTGGGTTTAATATTCCCGTACTCTACTCTTAGACCTCATCTTCAGTGCATCCATCTGGAATGAGGGTTTAGAGAGAGAGAGAGTTAAAAGTGGGGCTGCAGGCTAACATATGCTTAACGCACAATTATGCTTTATTTATTACAGCGAAACAGCTTTGGAAAGCCTTCAGTTGGTTTCATTTATGAAAATGTTATATATTAACAACATATGATAGCAGGGAACCTGTTCTTCAAACTCAAGGCTATTCCATGAGTAGTGATTATTATAGCTGAATATGTACAATAGCAAAAGAAGTAACGGTTCAACTCTGTCATCTGTACACCATATATGCAGTACATGTATGAATTAACACAGGCCTTAGGTGCAGCTCCATTATGTCTGAAGTCTCTAAATGAGAAACATCCTGCTTCACTCTGCAAGAAACAGAATCAGAGACAGCTTCAGATGTTGTCCCAGTGGTCTCAGACTTTTGGGCCCCACTTTATATTTTATTTGTCTACCTTTCTGTCCCTCTCCTTTTGTGAAGATAACACTGATCGCACTGAAAGAGAGAAGCCGTGAGACCATGTGGCTCATTTATAAAAGATACTCCAGACTAAAATGCAAATTTCATGATATGAAAAATTAATAACGGTGCCAAAATCGGTGGAGCAGTCAGACTCTTATTTTCAAGCTCTCTGCCATATACCCACAGCCAAAACAAACTGGCATTTTTATTCAAGTTGTGAGTATCATATTTATTTTGGCATATCCTTAATGATGATGATCCAATGAAATACACCTAAAATAAAATGTATATATCATAATTATAATAAATGTTTGGATTAACTTTGTCAAAGTGTGACACTTTTTGAAATCTCATCTAACGCTCCTCCATCGCTCTCATTTCTCTCTGTGCAGGTTGACCTGTCACCATGACAACAGAAGCAGGCTCTGATACAGAGGTGAAGGAGAAAGCAGAGGAATCAGCTGCTCAGCCGGACCAATCACAGAAGGCAACAGAAGAGACCCAGGAAGTAGCGAACGCGGAGGGAGAGGAGAAGGAGAAAGAAAAGGAGGAGAAGGAGGAGAAGGAGGGGAAAGAAGGGAAAGAGGGAAAAGGAATATCTCGATACCTGCCAACATGGCTTAAGAAGCAGAAGTCTCAAAGCCAGGTACAGTAAAATTCACTCTTGTTATTGTATTGCCATGGCTGAATAGAACCCCCTGCTTAAATTATTTATCAGAAAATGCTTTATGTTCCTGTCATAACTTGTAATTTACTGATGAATGTATAGTTGGGTGTTTAATGCCTGTGTTTTTTTTTTTTTTGTTTTTTTTCCCCCATGAAGACCTCCCCAACCAAGGAGGTCCCACCCACAGAGGAAGCTGTTAGCACGGTGACACAGGAAGAGGAGGGGCCTGCCCCAGAAGTGAACGGTCACGCAGAGGAAGTGGAAGAGAAGGAGGCAGTAAAGTTGGAGCAAGTGAAGGAAAAAGAAGCAGAATCTCATTCCAACGCCAGTGCAGACACTGAGGTAGTGGTCATATGTAACTGCTCTCCAAACCCTTATGATCTCTCATTGGGCTGCTTGCAAGCTGATAAATCATACAAGTTTCGGGTCAGGGTGACATCTCTCTAGTTATCCTCCCCAACACACAAATAAATCTTGATAGGAGTTAGAAAGTGACAGAGCAAGAGTGCAAGAATAAAAACCAAACCAAACCAAACCAAACCAAAGCCTGGTAGCAAATGTTATGATGCCTGGTACCAGTCCATGGCCCAGGATTGGGAACATCTGTACTAAAGGCACACTGTACTACCTGGTGCAGACAATACTGAATGCATAAACAGAAGAAACACCCACCCCTTAAAGCAATAGTTCAGCAGTTTTGGGAAATACATTTATTCATTTTCTTGCTGAGAGTTTAAGGAGAAGATCAATACCACTTCTCCCTTTGTACACCATACATCTTGCTTACTTAATTTGTACATCAGCAAAGCAAATAATCATGTTCCCCAAAATGTTGAACAATTCCTTTAACACAATAAATTGACTGAGGAGCAGCACTGCCAGTGAAAATATATAAATTCAGTAGTTTGGATCGCCTGTAACTGTACTGCTTTGAGCAAGTTGTACTGTACATAAACATACAAGGAAGGGGTGTTCCAATTGTAGTGTGACTAGAGTGTGATTTTTGCTTGTTTTTGTAAGGGGTCATAATTCGCCATATTCATGTGCAACGTTGTATTTATGTCAAAACTCATGTTACTTGTCACTGTGCTGTAAACCTGTGAAAAGTATTTTGCCTAAACAAATCTCACTCTGTGTCAGTGTGACACACATTGTTGTGGACACAGACTTTTATGAAGTTACTTATTTTCACATTAAGTAAGAAACCCAAGGATGAGATGTTGTGAGGCAGATACTTGGGCACCATCTTTCACTATTCTCAAACAGTGTGAAGGTGCACTGACCGTTCACAGCACAGAGACTGTTTAAAGCTTCTGCTCAGCCAAGAGGGAAGGGGAGAGAGACACACACACAAGGCCATTCTCCCTCATACACATGCACACTCATAAACTGTTCCGTCCAGTGATCACATTAAGGCACCCAGGCCCACCCAGTGACATCAACGTTTCAGTAATCAGGCCAAAAGAAACGCCTGTAGTTTCTAAGAACAAAGTCAGACTAGGGACAGAGGGAATTACACAAGGAGAGCGATAGAGAAAACAGAATTCCCTCTAACTTACTTCACACAAACAGATTTTAGGTGATTTCCTTCATTCTGCTGAACGAATGAGGACTTTTTTTGGAAGATTGGACGTTTTTATGTAATGGCCGCAGTGGGAGACCCTGTGAGCATCTGTGGTTTGACATTAGTTTGCCCCCTTTTTTTCTCGCACCTCGCAAACGCCGTCAGCCCGCCAAGGAAGAGAAGGTGGAAGAGAGTGCTGAGAAGAGTCCTGAAGAGACCAAGGAGACAACAGAGGGACAAGGAGCAGAGGAGGAGAAGGAGCAGGAAGGAGAGGTGCAAGGTGAAGGGGAGGGAGGAGGAGAAAGCCAGACCTCCATTTTCCAGTCTCCTCTTCGTCTGGTGAGGAAGACCAAGATGAAACTGGTGGTGTGTCATGTGACCCTACTGGATGGTACCGACTACACCTGTGAGGTGGAGGTAAGACAATAGAGAGAATTTAGGTTTAGTCCATTAGAAGGTCTTGGAGTTACTTTGCCGCTCCAGTGTCCTGTCATGCTGCTGCAAATTGTAAAAGCAGCCTTCCCATATTTCCTTAACATCTGTTTTTAAGGAAAATAAGTGCTTAAAGTTTAGTTCTGTCGTGATCACATGGGATCAAACCAATGAGCCATGGCTGGTATGTACAAAACTGCAAAATGCGATAGAACATGGAGAATGTTTTAAGCTTTCCACTTTAATGTTATCCTTCAAATGTGTCATGGTGCAAGATAAAATAATCCCTGTAACTATTGGGAAAATCCACAAGAGGGAAGTTTCATTGGCACATTGTCCGTCTTATGTTCCTTGGCTTGTCAAGTAGGCCACACGTGAGAGCCAGTGTGTCGATGATGTAATCACTAATAGGATCAGATCTTGTGTGTGTGTGCGTGTGTGTTTGTGTGTGCACGAGTGTGCACGAGTGCTGGGGTGTTTAACTTTCTGACTCAAAGTGTAGTTATGGCAGAAGCACCTCCTCACAGTGTTTGGGCGTGGTTTAGGGGATCAACGCAGAGCAAAGCACAGCATGCTGAAGGGGCTTGTCTGGTGACCAGAACACACACAAACACACACACACACACAAAGAAACCTTGCAGATTATGGGGGGGTCCCATCAGATTAGCTTTCTGCATCTGCTACTCCAACAAACACGTGCCCTGGACCCCCTCAAACACTCAAACATTCATATAGATATTAACAACATCACATGTCTCTCACATTGGTGTTACAGGCTCAGTTGTAACAAGTTATTAGCAGTTCATTAAAAAAAATAGTGATAATTAAGACTATTTATCTAGTCAGTGAGAAACCCAGAAGTGTTTGAATTTTGATATCACATCATCTTTTAACAGTTCCTTATTGTCCAGTGGGTTTTTTACATATGTCTTTTTCTCTTTATTGCCATGATTTGTGGTTAAAAACTTGTGTTTCATAAACAGCATGCACATTTTTAGTTGTTTCCCTCCTCACATTCCCACACTCACTCACATTCACTGGGGAAACATCCCCAAATAGCCACAGTGCAGGTCCACTGGAACTGCCAGGTTCATAGGCCCCTCAACAGATTAGTGACCTTTTTCCAGGTCTAGATTTTCCCATTTGGTCTGGGAATTTTAACTGGGATCTTCACCATGGCAAACCGGCCTCCTAATCTATAGTATGCCAACGCCCTGCAGCGTGCCTGTGAGTGTCTATGGTCGTTTGAACAGTAGCTGCTTTGTCTCACAACAGATAACGCTGATACTGCAACTAACTGCTATTGTCCTCAAGTGCGCGCACACACACACTCACACACATATCCATCTATCCCTCCCTCCACACTCTGGCATGGTTAGGTTGCGAGAGGGAGAGATGCACAATGCATTCCAGAGATTAAATTTTCTCTTTTGCGCAGCCAGCCTCCAACACACACAATACCACACACATACACCAGTTTCTACTGTGACTCCCTGTCCGTTCTTCCATCATCCGTCTGTCGTATTTATTAACAGATGGCATCAAATTTATTCCAATATAATAACTTATTATACCTTACTTACATATTTTATTAGTTGTAGTTCCTTCTATGTAAACCTTGGCCTGACTCTCTTTTATTAGTGAGTTTCAAAGGAGAGTCTTGGTATCACATGGTCCTAATGCTGTCTAAGAATTTCATTAGTATTGGTTTCAGCAGGATTTTAGTGTCACACGGTTTAAGTACCATTTCATAGACTTTCATTAGACATGAGGAAAGAAGTATTTGCAAATGCTATGCAAAGTTGCTTTGGGTTTGACGCACAGAGCGGTGCATTTACTGCCTTTTGTTTACACAGAAAAGCAAGATACAGGCGAGCCCTTTATGTTTCCAGTTTTTATATGATCATTACATGGTTTTATATCTGGTCAGGATCATTTGCCTCCTTTCCTCTGAATCTTACAGTTAGTACACTTTGGTACATTGTGATGTTGGGATCTAAACCATATTCAGCTTTTCATTTATATTGCTTGATGTACAAGCTATAAAATGTAAGACTTTTAAAAAACTAACATTTGGAAAAGCCTCTCAGATCAGTGTTGTACAGATCAACATCTGTGACAGGATAATGTGTAACAGACACCCAAAAAAAATGCAGATGAAAGTTTCCTTTCTCCCATTTAATATTCCAGATCTCTGCAGACATTAGACAGTTGCCCATAGGTAGTGCCTTGCTCGGAAGCACATTGGCGGACACCGAAAGCCTGAAAGGTCACATTCTCACATTCTTTGGGCGTTCTGAATGCAGCTACACTGTGAGCGCGTGTATGTGGTGCATGTGTCTGCAGATGTTTTCAGCTGTCCCAGGACAAGAAGAAAAATGCACCCTTTCATCCTCTTTTCTTCCACTTCCACCACGCTCCCTACCCCGTCTGCAAGTCTGTCTGCGCAATGGCACCATCACTACACCAGCATCAGACCGAGGCTGTGCTGACTAACTGAAAAGAAATGAGCTTTATTTAATTATTTCATTCTTTCTCGTCTTTTTTTCCACCCTCTCCCAGTCTGACCTTCTGTCTGTCCAAAGGGCGCCATTATGTGTTTGTGTGCGTGCACGTCCGAGCATGCATGCATGGATGTGTGCTAAATGTCATTGTCATAGTTGAGAGTGGAGGATTTTATGGCCAAAGCTCCCATCGGACTTACGAAGGAATGTGTCGCCCCAAAGACAGATGGAGAGAGTGAGGAGAAGAGGAAGAGAATAATGACGAAACAGATGTAGATGAGAAAGAAGGAACAGAGATGCTTTGATTGAGAGTACAAAAATGAGGTTCTAAACTTTTTCACAGGATACTCAGTCTTATTTCTCAAGCTCTAAAATGGCATTTCACACACTAGAAACATTACCATTTAATGTTGTTTTGTGTACAAATTTTAATCTTTGTGGTTGAATCTCTCTCTCACACTACAGAAACGTGCTAAGGGCCAGTACTTATTCTTTAAGGTGTGTGAGCACCTTAATCTAATGGAAAAAGACTACTTTGGACTGACATACAAGGACAGCCATGAACAGAAGGTATGTATCCATACACACACACATACACAGAATGTACTGTATGCCAAATAAGTCAGTAATGTACACATGTAGAAACTGTAGACGTGTGCGTCTGGTTAGTGTCACACCATCTTGTGACATAGGTTAACTGTCCTCTTGCTCTGTGTTTATCTCTTGTTTGCTCACTCCAGTGCTGGTTGGATCCCACTAAGGAAATCAAGAGACAGATCCGCAGTAAGTTTTATTTTCCAAATCACGTTCTTGTTTTTTCTGTTTATCCATCCCCCATCCACCCATCTGCCTTAGGAATACAAGGTGTTTCCCATGAAAAACGGGCCCCAACTTCTCAGCCAAATGGCAATGAATAAAATATAAATATTAAATTAATACAATAAGTATTCTCATACCAGAGGAAAAACTGCATCACAAGTAAGTCAAACAAAGCCAGAGACATCTGAAACCAAACGACAGCGGCCTGGCAGGGTGGAAGAGGTTACCAGAGTGTGATCAGTCTGCTTCATTATTTATCAATGTCTTTATTAACTCTTGTTAATTTATAAATGCAGGGCAGGGTTTGGCATCTCATCTTTTCTTGACTGACAGCTATCAAGAATGTGAATCGATCAAGCGTGTGAAGCTTTGTTGGATTTTTGAATGCATGCAGCATGCCTGTAACGCTGGAACAGCGTGATAACGTTCATAGTTAAAAAGGAATTTTCAAGATTCTGGATTTAATTAGCAGTTGTTTTATTTGGGATTAGATTTTGCGTTGCCTCATTGCTGTGTTGTGTCTTGTGTAATTAGTCTTCTGAGGATTTTTAAAGAATAACTTAATTAATAACATAACTTTGCTCTCTTTTCTTTTTTCTTTTTATTTCTTGCTCCTTTTTTTTCTCCCTTTTTTTTTTAACAATATAACTCAAAACTGTCTTTAAAACACAGCCCAAAAATGAAAGTCGCACTTTTAAGAGGAAGCCTTAGAAAAAACATATAATTTTGCCTCATAAAGGGTTATTTTAGAATTAGTACACGTGAGATAGTTGTGTCTGGGTGTGTGCAGACTGTGTGTGGTTCCATGTGGACGCGTGAGCATCACAAACTGTGTGGTGAGTGTACATGCCTGTGTTTTTGTGGCTGTGTCACTGTGTGTGCCTGTGGTTCATGCATCTGGTCGCATGTGTTCATTGGTGGACATTTTTCTGTGTGTGAATGTTTATACAGAGAGAGAGAGAGAGACTGTAATATCATGTGTGCCTGTGTTCATGGAAGCTGGATGCCTTTTCCTGTGTCTCTGTGTACAGTGTATGACACAAATGACAGGCTTGACACCATTCAGCTCTGAACTTGGTCACTACATACCAGCCACAAAAATACAATATTTGCAGCCAGTAATCTCAGAGATCAGATTTCCTTGGGGTTGTTTTTTGGGGTATGAAGGGGTCTGTCTATGTTAAGCTCTGTATCTGAGACTCCTTCCCATAATGCAGGTTATTATGACTAGCACAGTGTGGGTGTGTCTGCTTTTTGTGTCTCTGGCATCTAGTTCATGGGTGGGATGCAAAAATGGAGAAAAACAAGGTAAAAGTCCAATAAGTGTACCACATCAAGGACACTACAGTAAGGCAAATTTGCTCAGGAATAAAGTTAGTAGAAATCTGATCTGATGTAGTAAACATTCTTGAAGATGGTGGAAGGGAATACGATGGAGGGAAAAACATGTAGGTCAGGTGATTTAAAAAAAAAAAGAAAGAAGAAAAAGCTGGGAAAATGTGACAGCACTTAAGAAATAAGGAGAAAAATAAGGGGTAAACCGTGAAAGAAGTTGGTGGAGAATCTTGTATCTGAATTAGACTAAGAGCCAGTGAAAATGAAACCTGGACCAAAAATCTGAAGTCAAATGATTTCCACTGTAAGAAATGCCACGCATGGAAATCCAGCAATGAAAACTGTCAGCCCTCAAGTCGAATTTAAGTACCACTGAAAGTTTTACTTTAGTTCTACTGAAAGAAAAAAATTCAGTGGTACCACTTCAGTGGCACTTCTCACTGAGCTCCTTCTTAGATTTCTCTTTTACAGATAATGAGAACGAGATTTGGTCTCGCTCTCTAAGTCATGCTTAATTTCGCTGGAAGCCAAGCGGAAAAGCTGAGGAGTCTGGATATAGTCCAGTCAGTAGACCTCTGCAGTGCATGTGGCTGTTGTTAATGTTTAACAGCAGCACTCATGTTCTTCCTGTAATCTTTCGGGTGTCTCGCCACGCTGATACCGTCAGTGCACTGTCATTATACATCTGCAGCCAATTCAGTTCAGTTTGAGATGTTGAGAGCGAACAGGCAGATATTTTGTTTCTGTGTGCTTCATGTGTTAAACGCAAGTCATGAAGAGAAGACCCCGAGCTGACAAAGTTAAACTGGAATTCAGTTTGTGCCTCCTTATCGGTTGCTGCTGGAATTCAGACTCTGCTTATTCAAAATTTTGTAATCATACAAACTTGTATGTATGTCTGATATTTATTTAGAAAAATACACTTTTAAAGGAATAGTTCTTCCAAAAAAAGGTTGGTTAAGGGTTGGTGAAGAGAAACTGCTGTGATGAAGGGAGTGGAGAAATTGTTGCTAGAAAGAATGTAGTGGACCTGAAGAGATGATGGATGGGGTGTATATTACTGTATGCATGTGTGTGTATATACTCTATGCGTCATGAGGAGGAATGATGGGTGGCACGTGGTTGTGCAGAAAGAAGAAATGGTCATAAGAGACTCCCAGAGCACTTAGTGCTGGCAACAAGACATGCAAACTCAATCTTACTCCCAGACATTTCTCAGACACTTAACACACATTGATATTCGCACACCAGCAGACACACACAGGCTAGGAACCAGGAATATCTGCTCTCTACACTTTTCATTCCTGTACTACATGTTTGCAATAAGTGACAAAATGGTTTTCAGTGGGGAGAAAAATGCATATTTTCCATCTTTTGCAGTGAGTGAGTGTCGTCGTAGAATTTTCTCATGTGATTTCCCAGTATACCTTATCCTTCCTGCTCCTCTGCAAAAGGTCTGTGTCTTTGTGCGCACGTGTTTCTTTATGTGAGGGTTTATTGCTGTGCGTCCACTCGTGCGTGTGTGTGTGTACTTGGACATGTCTATGACCTTGGGGGAGGAAATGGTCGTGATGTGATGTCAGCTTCTCCCCAATTGAATTTTCCAGATGATGTGATCTCCATCTCCTATCAAGTGTGTGTACACGTGTGTACTTGTGTTACTGGGTGGAGCCAAGCAGTTCAGAAAAGGCCGTAGATAGAAGGGGTTGCAGGCATGGTAATATGGCGTCCTGAGAATAGGAAATTGGAGACAAATGAAGATTGAAATGAAACTTGTGCTATTCCAAAAGGAAACCACGAGACACAACCATGAAGACGTTAGTGTTGATATTGTTTGCAATGACCATGTTTTTGTTTCTGATGATGATAAAGATTACAGTTTGGTATTCGGTCAAGCTAGAATGAGGTTATGCAATGAAAACCAGATCTGCAGTGTGTTTGTGTGTATGCATGCGTGATGTACCAGGCTTAGTGCTTTCTAAAAGCTGTTCTGCATTAGTTGCCCTCTCTCACACCCGCTTCTCTCCCTCTCTCTCAAACACACACACACACAAAGATGGATAGATACACAGAAATACAGACCGCCCTGATCATAATGCTGATATTAAAATCACAGGTTCCTGTTATATATGTTTTTTTGTTTTTTTTTAGTTTTCATACTTGCATTTTGTCCTGCAGTAGTATGTATGCAATGATAATGTTCTGTAAATCACTTTGCTGTACAATCTCTCTTTGTCCAGGTAACAACTGGCAGTTTTCATTCAACGTCAAGTTCTACCCTCCCGACCCCTCACTTCTCACTGAGGACATTACCAGGTACACAGACACACACAAACACATGTTAAGTGTTTTCATAAATCTGCATTAAATGATTTTTTTATGGCCATTTGGGACGATGGAACGATCTGTAAACACAACACTGACATATTATCAGCTTTCAAGTTGTTATAGCAATCGTGTTAGCAAGCAGTTGCCTATTTACAGAGACATAGAGTGACATTAGCATTCATTTGTGGCTGTGTTTTCACAGTCACTCCCTCACTCTTTTAAAATATCTGACTATTTGTTCCTCTGTAAATGTTCCTCTACTGTATGTTCATTGGCTTATTGCTAAATTTGTTTGTCTGCTGTTCGATGTTGTGCAGGTAGAATACAGTTGAATTATCGAAGTCTTTTTTTGCTGTAAAACAGCAGGTTGCTTCGCCTCCACATTACACACAGGCATGATTGTTAATATAAAAATATTGATTAGTGCAGCTTTAAAATTATTATGTTTTAGCCAAGCCCAATAATGGCTGGAATACACAGAAAAAAAAGTTAAAGAAAGAAAGACAAGTTGGTTTTGCACACATTTTAAATTCATTTGTATTTATACATATGCACACACACACACAGGCATGCTCCAAGCACACAGCATGTAGGGTGAAGTGTATGTCTAATGGAGCGAACAACTTCCCTGATGGTCGTAGCGAGAGGCTAATTAAGGACACACAAACACACACACACACTCACAAACATTCATACACTCCACCAACATACGACCCACGTAGTGTGGCTACCACAACTGCTGTTTCTCCTCCAGCACTGTAGAGGTACAATTTTGCCTATTCATCTTTCGTTAAGCGTCAATAGACACATTAACTGCAACTCCATAGTTGTGTTTCGCAGGGTTTTCCACAAACTGTGCTACAGTGTTTATTGAGTATTGTCCAAGGGCAGTATGTTTCCCCAGTGAAGAGAAGCCCTGTAACTGGATGACTGGGGTTTAAGCCTCCATGTCAGCAAGTGTCCTCCCTGCTAAAGTGACTCTGAATGACATTTTTCAGTGGCCAGGGCGATACATTTACCAGCACCCTGAGGTGTCCAAATTAGTTATTCAAGCAGAAGCTCCATTCACATAATGAATTCTCCATAAAAGTTTTTCTGTCGTAAATCAGCACAGCCGCTGGACAGTTCACTAACTGCAAGTGGACGTGTTATGCAGCTGAGTTATTATCATGGAGGAAGAAGCTGGTTTTAATTGAAAGAAAGGCTTACAACAAGTCTTTTTTTGTTGTGAATAGACTTAAATTAAAATCAAACCCAGTCCTTTTTTCCATGTCCCTTTCTTGTAGGTACCTGTTGTGTCTTCAGCTCCGTGAAGATGTGGCTTCTGGTCGACTGCCTTGCTCATTTGTCACCCACGCTCTGCTGGGGTCATACACATTGCAGGTATAGTACTCTAGTCTATACCTGCAATAGTCTGTGCTAGTGTGTGCACATGTGTGTGGTGTGCAGGTGGGTCAGGAGCCACCAAAGTGTGCAATTTCCAGATGTGACTATGTCTGCTCAGAAGTCTTGGTATAGATGAATTGACTGTCCATTATTGAATTACAGGCTGAATTTGGTGACTATGAACCCGACCAGCCCCGGCCTCTGGACTACATCAGCCAGCTAACCTTTGCGCCCAATCAGAACAAAGAGATGGAGGAGAAGATTCTTGAACTCCACAAGTCCCACAGGTCAGAGGGGACAGGGTCATGTAGTCCCACATAGTTAGGGACAACAATTATACTTACATGTCTTTTTTATCTTTAAAAGCTGTAGATTTGTTTGCGACCCCTGTATTAAAGGGATCGTGACTGAATCTTCTTCATGTACTGTATCGTCCAAACATTATGGATTTGTGCCCTATACAATTTAAAATCTGAGGGTGTTTGTAGTTATTTGTCTTTTCTGTGTGTTTAGGGGAATGACACCAGCACAGGCTGATGCCCAGTTTCTAGAAAATGCCAAGAAACTGTCCATGTATGGAGTGGACCTGCACCATGCTAAGGTACAAATGAATCCTCCTCTCTTCTCTTTACCTCTCCTCCCCTTTGTTGTTGACATCTGGGGATTAACAGAGTTTCTTTGATGTGGGCCGAGTGCCGGTGAGTCTGCATGTTTGTGTCACTGTATCTGTGTGTGTGTGTGTGTCAGCTGTACAAACACTCAGGGAGGCCATTACCATGGGAACAGTCAGTCTCTCTCACTGGGATAGGAGGTCATCTGCCGAGTGTGTGCATGTTTCCATGTGTGTCTGTGTATGTTTGTGTGTCTTTGTGCAAGCTGGGCAGAAAAGAGGGGGAAATATGCATGAGAGAGAGGGAAAGAGGGAGTCTTTAAATAGAAAGAGAGGACATAGAGAAGAGACAAAGAAATAGGGGACAGAGATAAGGTTAGAGGGAGATGAGCACAGATCCTTTAAAGATAAAAAGAGGCGAGTTCCCTTTAAGGGCATGCTCCACTTGTTTGCAACACAGAGACAGCGGACCCGGGGAAAAGATGAGAGCAGCAGAGAGAGTGTTTCAAATGTTGGAAATCTTTTTTTATGGCATACCAAACTTGTGGGAATTCAAGCAGCTGATCTATTTCTGTCCTGTGCCATTAATTTGTTTTGCAAGTTTCATAACCTCAAGATCCACAAAGAAACCATTCCAAATACAGTGTTTGTAAGCAGACAACACCAAATTTATAGACTTCAGATCAAGAAATTTAAGTGTCAAAAAGAGTACTAACAAGAAAAGGTGCAAAAGCTGAAACTTGAAATAAAAATATATATATTTTTTATAAAAATAAAAAAATATAATGAAATACAAAAATTGCACTTTAGGGAGTGGAATTGAGTGGAGGGTGAGGTGTCTTAGTTTGCAGATAACTGTTAGCAGCAGAAGTAAAGTTATTTCATAAGCTTGAAAACGTAATTGTATAAAGTGTCACTCAACGTGCAACGACGGTAGTGCATGAGGTAACAGTTGATTAGTATAATTAACTTGTAGTCCAGCAGTTGTTTTGGTCTGCTGAGGACAGTGGTGATTGGATAGTCTGACAGCAGCAGGGAAAAAAATACCTGATTGCAGTAATCATTGACAAAATCATTGACTGCACTGAACCATAATATCTGGTAGTGTTTAGAGTGGATGTTTGTGATAGGTTTCAGTTCATTTCTCGTCCGTTTTTTTTATATTATTTATACAAGTATTTGTTCAAAGTCAATCTGCTCAGCTGCTACCTTATATTCCTGTAGTTAAATGTTGAGTAATATTGAATATATAGTGTGTCTACAACAGATGGTTGGCATCACCTTCAAAACTGTGGCACTCAGTGACTGAGTGATAGTGATCACAAGTAATCTTAGCTTCAAACACCACGTTTCTTTCTGCAGTCTCTGAACAGTCATTGTGTAATTTACCAACAACAACAACAACAACAAGAGCAAATGGAAAACCGTTTTCCTGCTACATCCACTCTGTCAGTGCATCCGAGCCAAAGTGCTAAAATGCATCTGTAGTGGCAGCACAAGGACAGAGATCGATGACCAGCTAATAGCATGGTAAAGCCATGTGGCCAGTGTGTGTCCCAGTAAAGCTGTCCATTATCAACAAATTGCCTCCTCCATTAGTCCAACAGATTTTTCCTGTGTTAATTCACTACTGTAATCAATACCTCCCTTACCATTACCAGATGGCCTTGGACTTAAAAGCTTTGTTAGTGAGTTAGTCTGCCAGCTAACTATGTTACTGTACTGAACGACAGTGTTTGTGTGTGTGTGTGTGGTAATTGAGTTTCTGTTGACCTTAAACAGACTACTCTAGAAATCAACTGATGTACAGTGTGATATGATTTAGCCAAACAGGCGGCACATAGAGATGTTTCACCGAGATTAATTAATAATTTCACATTAAAATGTGTTTTGTGTACATTTGTATCTGGCTGTCACAGGACTCTGAGGGCGTGGACATCATGCTAGGCGTGTGTGCCAATGGACTCCTGGTTTACAAAGACAGACTTCGGATAAATCGTTTCGCTTGGCCCAAAATACTCAAGATTTCATACAAGAGGAACAACTTCTACATTAAGATCAGGCCAGGAGAGGTACGTACCTAAGCTCCTACACACAGGTTTCGGAGATATACTCATCCCTACACACAAGAATGCAACACCAGACATGATTGTCTCATCTGTTAACCTAATAGAGTACACATCTTCTGCAGTGGATTAAGTTTTTGTTTCTCATTTGTTTCTGTGACAGACGGAGCAGTTTGAGAGCACGGTGGGGTTCAAACTCCAGAATCATCGATCTGCCAAAAGGCTGTGGAAAGTCTGCGTGGAGAATCACAGCTTCTTCAGGTAGAAATGCGCACACTCATGTGAAGCGCACATGTATTATATATGGACACAGATTTCAGAGATTTACAGTCTTGTGTTTAGGTCATCCAAACTAACAAATATGAAAGAAAACAAAGAGGCCCCCCAGCACTGCTCTGTCTGCATGTTTATATGTCTGTGTGTAAGACACAGAGAGAGGAATAAGCTTTAATATCCTGTTGAAGGAGCAGTTGCCTGCCTTCTGTTTGCCTCTCTTCCACATGTACATATAACTGCAAATACTTAATTTTAAAGTAAGTCACTCTGAATAAAACTGCATGCTCCTCTGCTGCATTCCTCCATCCCTCTATCCCTTCCTCTGTCTCTCTAGGTTAAATGCACCAGAACCTCCTACCAAGGCTCGCTTCTTGACTCTGGGCTCTAAATTCCGCTACAGCGGACGAACTCAGGCCCAGACCCGCCTGGCCAGCTCCCTCATAGACCGACCTGCACCCAACTTTGAACGCACCTCATCAAAACGCATCAGCCGCAGTCTGGATGGAGGTAACCCCCTCACACAGCACTCACAAGTGATGCTGAAGCGTAACATTCCCGCTTCTCTCTGAACAATATTTGATGAATGATAGATGGACGAAAGAGGAATGGAAGGAATGATAGGCATATGGAAGAAGGGTCATGGATGGAGGGATTTCATGTGTGTGTGTGTGTGTGTGCGCGTGTGCGTGCATGTGCGTGTGTGTGTTTGGATGTAAAATGCTCAGTGTCCAGATACAGGAAATAGCTGCAGCATATGTTTCCTGTCACACAGCGAGTGAGAGACAGAGAAGAGATAATGTTGTGTGTGTCAAAGAAATAGGCTCTATAATGAAAATCACAAAGTTGGCATGGACAGCACGTAAAGTTACGTAAAGTACACAATGACTCCTAACTTAAAAATAATTGTTCAATGATCTGATATAGATCTCATAGAAATGAGAATCACTATACTGATCAGTAGTTTCAAATGAGCTGCTTTCACAACATCTAACACGTGTTTTTATTGTCTCCAGAAAACAGTGCACACCGTTTTTTTTTGTGGTTTTCCGGATTTGGGTAACAGATCCCACTTCAAGCAGCTATGTACTTCTGTTTCCTCTCCGTCAGGTTTATTCCACTTACTTACATCGCCCCCTGCTGGACACATTAATCCACTACAAGCCATTGTCCTTGTTGAGGAGTAAAGGAATCAGTTCAGGAAAATTCATGGATATCATTTGTGAAGCATGTACTCTGGCAATAACCTTTGACGTTTAAAATCCTAAATATTTGGTTACATCTGTTTACCTGTGTGTGGGATAAAACTGAACCATTAGCTCTGACCCCCATGTTTACAAAAGGATTTATGTCAGTGAAGAGTAACCGAACCACTCAACCTTTTACTGGCAATAAATCAAAGCTCTCAGTGCAAGAATCAGGCGCTTTTTTAAACTTTGTTTTGTTTGTGTGTTTCGCATTACTTTAGCACCAGTGATCAGCATAACTGAGGCCGGCAGGGATACAGCTGAGAACGGACGTGACCCCCGCCTGGAGCTCCACTCTGACTCTAAGGTGTGTGTGAGTGTGTGTAGTTGTATACATTATTTTTGGAAAAAAAAAAAGATTGTGTAAAAAGTTGTATAACAGGTCTTTTTGTTTGCTTACCCTTCATTATAGTATCTGTTGGAGTCCACATTGTCCCATAAGAACTGTTCATGACTTTTTGTGTCAGAAAGAGTGAGACACTCAGTATTTATGTGGGTGATGGAAAGATGAAAAAAAAAATATGAATGTTTTTATTTGAGAGTTAAGAGTTAGACTTTGGCTGAGCATCAAGTTAACCATGTAAAGCGCCTACAGATTGAATTTTCCATACATTCATTCTTTGTGTGTATAACAATCACCATTTTATTAACTCTGACACACTTTTAGTTGGTATGCTGTTATGGTTACGTGTTGTATACACATGAGGAAGGACTAGTATCAAACCAAGTAGAAGAAGTATTACCGTGGGCCCAGTCTGCAGGTCCATCTGCACTATGTTTCTGGAGTTGGGTGCGTCTGAGGACAACCAGAGCTGGTTGTTGCTTAAATCTGGGTGGGAACAATAAAATGGTGAAGCCGGGTTTGTTATTTCTACACCAAAACAACGATTTCTAAAAGTAATACTCAAAGTACAGGCTACAAGTGAATAATAACTGGCATCAGAAATGAAATAAAAGCTTGGGGGCTTGGCTTTGTCTACAGCATCAACAACCACAGTTTCAAATTGTCATCCCAAGACATTTAATCCTGGGTATGAAATGACAGAATCATAAGTGGCTACGTCAGAGAGCTGCGGGGCTCTTTGTAGTATCAGGAGGCTTACAGGACTTTTTATATGGTGACTGCTGATCTGCAGGTTTAGATAGATAAGAGTATTAGAGTTTAATAAGAGTTTTACACTTGTTTCATTTCAATCTTCACATGGTTCTTTAGATACTAATCTTTTCCTCCACTAGGTGAACCACTACAAGGAACTTGAGGCAGCCACCCTCTGCCTTTTGTCTCTTTAATATGTGCGTACGTGTGTGTGAACGAGAGGGGAGACACAGACCAGCTAGACTAGCAGAGGATTTTTATTAGCATTTGCAGGTACAGCTAGAGCAGCTAAGTTAGCCATGCAAGATGTGCACGATTTGACATAACACTGGGTCTGCATCAGGTGTCGCCTCCACTCACAAGTGTTAGTAAGGATCTTTGTCCACTTCAACAGTCTTCAGCTAAGCCCGTCTGTGCCCATCACAGGAGTGTATATATATATGGATTACTTCTGTATGTTATGCATGCCTCCTGTTTCACCGCCCACTTTCCCTTTCCCACTTTGCCTTGCTCACACCCCAGCACTGTGGACTTGACCTCCTGTCTGTCGTTTTGTGGCAGCATCCTGTTGACACTGTTCCTGCACACAGCTGTACTCTGCTTTATGCTCTACCCGGCTATGCTATGTGCTGTACACTGACTAATGTTATGTCTCTTTCCCTCTCTCTTTTTTCCTTCACACACACCCTTTTTTTTTTTATTTGCTTTTCTCACTCCCCTCTTGAATGCTCTCATTTTTGCCATCATTTCATGAAAATGAAAAATGAAATGATGCACATTGTGTCGGATGATTTGGTTTGATTTTTAACTTATTTTACTTCTTCGCTCCTCACTTGCTCCTACACTTTGTGGATGTGTGTGTGCGAGTCTCTCTTTTCCCACCCACTCTATGTCTTTACTTGCTTTGTTGTTGTTTATATCCTCTGTCTGTGTCCTTCTTCCCTTCTTTTTCTTCCTCTGTGCTTCCTTCTCTTCTTCAATCCTCCTCCCTCAGTCAATCTTCATGTTTCCTCTCTCCTTCTCCTCATCATCCTCACTCTCTTCCATCCCCCCGTCCCTGGACTCTATCTCTGAGCTCGACCACGGCCTGTCGGACATCTCTGAAGATGACGACCTTATTGACGACACGGCCGCCTCACACACACCCTGGGCCCTTCCCTCATATGCTTCCATCACCTCCGATCAGCAGCTGGCTGATTTTGAACACCTTATGCAAAACCCTCAAGCCTCTCACCCACTCACTAGCTCCCAAACTTACACCTCAGAGGCTTCAGGAGTTGAGGAGAACTTCCAGGCTGAAACCAGAGCAACATCTGGGCTACCAAATTTGCGAAGCCTGTTCTCTCGGAGAGGACTGGTCAAATACGTTTCATTGATCCTGTGTTTTCTCTCCATGTTGGGGAAGAATGTTAACATGTGTCAGCCAACAAAGCTATTTTCAGGATTAAGCAGGAATCTAAGCTTTTTCACCCTTACTGTCTCCAAGTTGATGTCCAAGTCAGCAGAGAAACAAACAATTTTTAGCATCTGCTCCCCCAAATCTATCTTTTCCAACATGACTGCATCCAGATTATGTCAAATTTTTAGCAGTTTGCCAATAACATTGAATCATTTTGTGGCATTTTTTACCCGTTATCTCCCTACTAAGCTAATTAGTTTGGTCCCAGCTTGTCCTTTACACCTAACGCAACTACGTTTGCCCTCGGTGTCTTCTCTCGCCTGTCCTCCAACTGTCTCTTCCTTTTCCTCCCTCTCTTCTCTGCCCTCTTCCTCCCACCTTTTTGCTTTCCTGACTCCGTCCTCCTTCTCCCCCTCTAACCTAACTACATCTGTGCATCGCTACCTTCTAAATCCTTCCCCTCTGTTTCTCCCTTGCCTGTTAGTTGTCTTCCTATTGGTTGTGATGCTGACAGCGAGCCAGTCTTTGGTCGTGGCCCTGATTTTAGCCACGCCCCTCGGCCTGACCCTGTGTTACCTAGAGAACGTGGTGTCCAGTCAAAGGAAGGCAGTTTTGCCAATGTTTATCACTGAAAGGCCAAATGATCAGCCCGAGGATCAGTTGAGCTCTGGTTTCAACAAGCAAGCGTCTCCTCTTACGCAGACACACACGCCTCCTCGCATCAGGCACCACGCTCACACAAGTGCTACCTGGACACAAGAGATGTGCGATCCTGCTGCATAAAGACACACACTCATATAAGCAGATTGACCACCCTACCGACCCTCTTCCACACCTCTCTTCATTTGACCTCCTCTGTGTTTGAATGTGTAAACTTAATGTCTCTGAGTGTCACCTCCCTTAACATTAACCCCACCAACACCACCTTTACCTGCCATTTTCTTTTTTCTTACCACCCCTGCACCCTGCCATCCCCACTGTATTGTTTATAAGAACAAAGAGTAGAATAAGGAAGATTACCAAGTTTATTTAAAAGTTTATTATTTAAGTATGTAAATCCGGAGAGCTGGTAAAGGATGATAGATGTTTAAACGGAATTATATCGTTAAAATAGCCAGAAGATAGTATATTCATATGGCACAGAGACTGTGAAGGAGAGAGTTTTAAGATTTAACTTACAAAGGCAAAATACAGTAACATGTAGTGAAGTGCAGAACATATTTTAAGAGTTGATCTGAGCCCCTCTCAGATCTTTAAGTAGGGTGATTATTTGTTATGCTCAAAAAGGCATCCTGTCTGTACAACTGTTCTGTGTTCAGCACTCAGCAGATTAATGTCGCATTCATCAAATGATGTAACATAATGGTATTAACCAGTAATATGCAAGACAAATAATCACTTAAACCATAAACTAATTTTAATTTTGACTGGATTTTCAGTTGCAGCATTTTGCCTTTGTAGTGCAGAGAAAGGACGGCATTGAAAGATTAAATGTAGTTTAGATGTCATAACTGTATATACAGATTAGATACCATAACCCCCTCAACCCTATAGCAGTTAAAGCATATTTCATTTGTATATTATTGCTAATGAATGTTAAGACTAAACAGTGTTACACTTACCCTGATCCCTGAGGTGCAGGACTCTTAACCCTGGTCCGTTGTTTGCTTTAAGTAAATGTATATTGGCTTTTTTGTGGTGGCCTTTCGGTGTTTACTTGGTTGAACTAAGCTGTGCACATAGACGGAACAAATATGTAATCAAAAGACAAGTTGGAAAACATAGTGGCATATTCAGCTCATTGCCAGAGGAACTAATATCAGGTCTCTGCAAGTAAAAGCTGGTCTCTAGAAGTAAAATCATAGTATGTAGTACTCAGAAAATATTTCCATAATCTTCTTATGTGACTAAAAAACATACACAGGAACTATAGTAGTCATAGCATTTTACTAGATGCAGTGAATGTGACTTGGTTTTGGACATGTTCAAAATTTGTATCATAGAATAAGAATATACTTTGACGCAGACTAAGTATATGTAAAGACTAGTGAGTATCATCTGCTGTCTCCCTTTATTAACCATCTAGCACTCTTGTCATGTTCAGTCGTTTTGTGGGTTTGGTGCAAAGGTCACACGACCAGCAGTCCTCCCTAACAGTGAGGTCTTTGGGGAAGAAAATAGCTTTTCCCATCATCCATTTCACTTTTTTCTTTCTTCGTGCCCCTACCCTCCTCATTTTGTCATGATTATCATCGCCATGGCTACGACACTGAAGGTTAAGGAGGTGGACTTAAGCCCTGGCGATGTTGAGGCCGCACCTACCCAGGTCTGTAGGGCCTGTCTTTACCTAGCATGCTTTGCAGATTCTTAGAAAAATAATGTAGTAGTAATAAAAGATATTCTACTAAGAGCTAGTGTAAAGATGGTTGGGAATATTGAACTGGTTTCGTGGTGTCGTGGAGCTCACACGCTGTAAACCTAACCTGTCCTTACTCTCTCCCTGACTTTACCCCATCAACAGTCACTTGGAGCCAGTGAGGTTGCCCTGTCTCAGGTTCACACACTGTTATTGGTTATTTGATTGTGTGTTTGGTCTGTCAATCATTCGCTCTGCCCCGTGTTGGTTGGTTTGGTTCACTCTTTTCGGGGGAAGTTGCCCTAATGTGAGGACATGGAGTCAGTTTTTGAATTTCTCAGCTACTGAAGACCCAATCTGGAAGATGTATGCATAAAACAACATTTAAAAATATTCAAATTGACAATTAAGACAGTTTAGTTATAAACATGTCTCTCTTCCTGCCCTTTCTTTTACATGAGGGGATTGCAGATTGGGATTGAATACAAAAACTGATCCTGAATGGGCACTTTCACCCAAAATCTTCACTTTCGGTTGCTCTGCTGTGGCTTATGGTTTCACAGTTTCAGTTTTCTCTCTGGTTCATATTTATGGTTTTTACCATTATTGTTGTTTCACTGAAAGCACTTTGGGGTTTGTTTGGTTTGTGTAAATGTTTGTCAGTTTTGCGATGTTTTGAATGCTCTGAATCGTGTTTACATGAGTACGAGTGCTCGCACCAGATTACCAGGACAATACCACAGTGTTTTTAATGTGTGCTTGTACCCATCCTCCAGCCTTCATCACAGTTTGAGACATTTTGGCCGTGTCACCTCTTATTTTTCTTTTTCTCTCATTTTATTTTTTATTTATACTCCATTTATTTATTTGATCATAAGTTATTTAATGATTTATAATTTATTTCATCCAGTTGTCACTATTTTTTTTTTGTTTTATTTTATACAAGTTAAGCAAAGTATATTCATTTACATTTTTTGTTAACTTTATTTTTTTTTAATTAATTTTCTCCATTTCATTTTTTTGCTGTATGTCTGCCTTCCAGAGTCCATTGAGAGTGCATGGGGACAATATTTATGTGAGGCACAGTAATTTAATGTTGGAGGTTGGTACTGGCGTCATCTGATGGCTGAAAATAAGAACTACATGTTTCTGTGTACTCTGACGCCATCAGAACCACAACTTCATCTGTACTATACTGTACAAGACCGCTGCCCTCTCGCACTCTCAGGCTCTGTGTGCATGCATTCCGTGTTTATGTGTGTATGTTTGTTCATCAAGTCTACACTCAAATCCAGCTATTCCAATATATTTAGTAATTTTTGTGTTATTAAAAAAGTTCTGCATTTCCAGGTACAGTGGTCCTAATTCATACAGCAGTCATTTTTAACAGCTGGGCTAGAAAATTTCACTGAAATGTTTACATGTATGATACATAAAAAAAAAAAACAAACATCACTTAAAGCTGTGAAAGTCAATATTTTTATATGAGCAACAGGTCAAATTATTATGTGTGTTATGGATGGGGGTTTCTCAAAGTGACAAACCCACTTCTCAGCTCATTGTTTTGGCTTCCCAGCCCATAATGTCACTGTTTTGATTGAGTCTCATTGCTCTTATGAGCCTCACTCACAAAACAGAGCTAGAGGGAATTTTGGAAGTAATTTGTTGAACAAATGCTAATTTAAAAGGTTCACTGCATGAGCTTTACAGTGGCTTAATATGTTAAACGTGATTTTTAGCTCTGCCACCAGATTAAAAAAAAAAAAGCCTCAAACTGACAACAGCAACTGTTTGAACTGATCAGATCAGGAAAGTCATGCTGTATTGCTAATGTTCACTGATGGATGGAAACAATTTTAGTGGACTAAAATGTTGTCAGCACTGAATCTATGAAATGCAAAGCATTTATTTGATGTCTATCTTGGTACACAGCAGCACAGATCAGACTTGATTTTCCAGGAAAGTTCCCAGCCCGAGTGTTCACAATGGCTGCTTTGTGAAGAGGGTCAGCCGTGTGTGAACGTGACTTTTAATGCATGCTCTGCGCATGTTGAATGCTGTTTTGTGACCGTTTTATCTTGTTGTATTTCCAATCCTTGACTGGTTAAAGAGTTTGATTATTGCCAGGCAGCTGCGTCTAACCTGACTAATCCTGCCTCCCTAACCCCAAATGAGGAGCTCTTTTCCTGTTTTCTGGTGATTGGCTGCTAGTGTCGAGTGATGTGTGGTTTGATAACATACTAAAACAGCAACAACACATCCTTTTGTGCAACATGGGACTGATAGTGATGCTTTGCCAGCTGGTATCTGTTGCAGTACAGTAGTTTGCATGGCAGGTTAGAAGACTAAACCTAGGGATATTTCCTTCAAGAAAGTAGAATGATAAGAGTAGAAATCAGAGTAGAATAGGAAAATTCTTTTCAAAGTGTGGTTTCAGTCAGTCAGTTCCTGAGGAATAGCTTCTTGATCATGGTGCTGACTCCTCAAGACCAATATTTGTAGACAAGAGTAGGGAGATCAGAGCAGGAGGGAAGAGCAAAGGAACCAAAGAGCAAAGGAACCAAAGAGAAGGAGAGATGAGATGAGAAGGGGAGGCAGAAATATTCACCAAGAAATGATAGTATATAACAGTAGAAAGTTAGCAAAATCGGTAAAAACTGACAAAAGGCAGACACGGGGAGAAAGAGAGCAGGTCTGGGGTACAGAGATCACCACTGTCAGCTCCATGTTTTACAGTCTGCACTGCTGTTTCTGGCCTGCTGAAGGAAAAACTCCTCAACAAGATGGAGATGCTCTGTTTCACTGCAGCCTGCTTATACATACACTCTCACACACACACTTGAACAAAATACAGGTGAAAAGCCTAATTAAAAAAAAATCATTCAAAATCCTTCAAACAAGGCTCCAATGAGGCATGGCATCCATCTTGTTTTTCTTCCGATTGACAGACTAATGTTCCTGTGACCTGTTGAACCGAATTTTCCCCTCCCCCCATCCCTCTCTGCTTCCCTCTTTCTTCCCTTTTTTCCCTTCCTACCTCCCTCTTGTCCCTATTCGTTTTCCCATTACATTTCTCTCTCTCTCTCTGTTCCATGCTCCCATCCCTACTTTCAACCCTTCTTTACTCATTCCTGTACTCTTTTCTTGCCCTTCACTATTTTCCTGCCTCCTTTTCTTTCGTCTCTCTTTTTTTCCTTTCCTCTCTTATCCCTTCCCACCCATCCTCCCTCATTCAACCGTACTTATCTCATTTACTCTCTATCCCTTCCTCATCTCCCTTACCCCACCTTCCCCCTTATTCCTCCACTCCCCCATTAGGACCATGATAAGACCCAAGACGAGGTCCTGAAACACCAAGCTAGCATTAGCCAGCTAAAACGCTCCTTTATGGAGGCACCACCTCCCTCTCCTCCTCAGCCCAACCAATGGGAGAAACGTCTCACCTCCTCCCCCGCTACAACGATACGTGTTCAACAGCAACAAGTGGTACGTCTGTCTGGATGTTTCTGTCTCGGCAACTGAATTGCACAGCATTCCTGCAAAGGTTATTTCAGGTTGAATGCCAGCAGTGGATTTGCAGTGATACAAAACTGTATTGTCCTGTTTTGGTTTTGCTTCAGAGAAACAACAATACAGTCTCTGCAGCAAGAATAACGATTGTTATTTTGTGTCTGTCTCATTACACCCACTCTCTCTCCTTATTATCTCCATGTTTTAGCTTGGAAATATGAGTATTCCTTGGAAATGTTTTGCAAGTTGTTTGAGTTTCCTTCTCTTACTCTCAAGCGGGTGCTTTCATTTGATGCTTTCGCCATGGTGGGGTTTCCATGACTTGTTGTTTATAAGTCACTCATCATTTAAGAGACTTCATGGGGTTTTCTTCTTCTGTAGGAAGACCTAACTGCCACTGTCACCAACCGTTCGTCCCTTTTCAGCTGGGCTCATATCACATTTTAGTTTTGTGTTAATCTGCTCAGAGTGATTTCCTGTCTCTCTACTTCTTTGTGTTCTGCCCTATATGTGTGTGTTTGTATGTTGCTGTAGAGCCTTGAAGAGGAGATAGCTTCTGTACTTCTCAGTAGACACTCTTGCACTGGCTTTTATTCAGCTGCCGAGGCTGCCTGCAGTATTCCTGAGCCGACACTAGATGCTGTTATAACCACATGTTCATCTACTACTTCTACTACTGCTCCACAAGGGCTTCTTATTTCCTCAACTACTACGCTCTCTGCCACTGAGGTGCTGCTGCTGCTGCTACTACTGAAGATTTAGGAGTCAGTTTACTTTCATAATCCACACACAGATGTTCAGTCATGAAGCCATCATTTCACTGACTGAATATAGGAACTGTTCTGTGGAGAGTGTTCATCTGCTCCATAAGCTGATCACCTTGAAAGTAAACTGACAGCCTGGAATGCTTCTTTTAAGTGAGGATGCTTGCCAGAGAGATGCTAGATGCCCATAATGCCTGCTGTGGATGCTGGATGAATGGTGATAATCCTAATTCTGAATCAGAGACCATTCATTCTAAATGAACTGTGGATGCAAAATGGGCATGATAAATCTAATCTAAAACAACTAATTGCTGTGAATGACATGGGTGTCATCTGCTCATCTGCTTGTTTTGTGATGGTAAATGGACTGAATGCAAATGTAACAACCTGCTCTGTTCTTTTATCTTTGCTTCACCAGCATCTTCAGGAACAGAATAACTAAGTTAAAAGCAGCAGGTATTGAAGCAGCAGTTTCCAGTAGAAACCATAATGTGTTTACTTTGTAGCTTTTTTTTTACACAAACTTTTAAAATGGCCCACAAGGCATTTTGTGTGGACTTTGACCTAAATTAATTATGATATGACATGTTTTTTTGTGGTTGTCTCAAGGACACTGCTGACTTCAGTACCATGTCTGTAAGTGAAAATGAGATTTGGTGGTTATTGATGGGATATGCTCTTCAGTCCATCTCACGTCTTTTCATTTTCTGTTCTCCTTTCTACTCTTATACTCTTTATCCCATCTCCTATCTGTCGCTTGCTGCAGTGGGTTAGGGTTAGCTTGACACTATATGGAAATGAACATGTGCATGAATAAGACAGTCCACCACGGACAGAGAGGGAGAATAAAGTCAGCCCCTTCCCCATGCTATGATAACAAACATTGCCATATAACTATAACTAGTTGCTAAATGTCACTGATGGTGTGTGTGTTTGATAATTGTCATGGTAACCTCTCTGTCACGCAGGTGAATGTGCCCCAAACGGAAGCAGCTGCAGCTGATAGTACGGCCTCTGATACCAAAGAACCTGCAAAGGTGGTCCTAACTTTCTTCTATTAATCCAGCCTTCCCTTCATCACGCTCTTCCTCCATCGTTCTCTTCAATCATTTTCCACTTGCAGCGTGAAATTTCGTGTTTTTACTACAGCCATCCATTCTTTGGCTACTCATTTGTCTGTCTGTCTTCCTACTTGTTCTTCTCACCTTTTCACATCTTTTTGTCCACAGTTGAACATCCTCATCTCCTTTTTATTCCTGATTTTGCTTTGGTATTAATTTATTTTCAGTTCTGTTCGTTTTCTGTTCTTTTTTTAATTTACGGGCAATGATCATATTATGTTTTTGTTTTTGTCTCCATGCGTTTGTTGTGTATGTGTGTGCACCTCAACGTGCGTGTGTGTCTGTGCACTATGTGTACATGCGTGCGTGTGTATGTGCGTGTGTGTATAGACAACCGAAGTTGAAATTGAAGAAACCGTTGTCGTCCAAGAGGTTACCAAAGCAGCCAAACCTGGACTTGTCACAGTTACAACCAGCTCTGATGCTGGTCCACCTGCAGAGCAGAAAACAAGAGAACAGGAAGTGAAGGTTGAAGAGGAAGTAGCGATAGCAGAGGAAGCAGAAGTGGCAAAGCAGGAGAGCATTTCATCTGAGAGTGAGAGCGAGGATGAAGCGGAGTACCACCCAAATGTCTCTGTATCCATCTCTCATACACAAATACCAGAGGAGAAAGAAGAGGATGAAGAGCAGGGGAAGAAAGAGGAGGATAAGATGGCGGAGCAGGACATCTCAGCTCCTGATGCTGCTTCCCCTCCAGCTGAAATCACTCAGCCTACAGAAGAAACAAGTCGAGAGGTAGAGGTCTCCAGGAAAGAGGAAACAGAGGCAGAGAAGCAGAGGAACACTGAGGAGGAGAAAGAAGGTGAGAAGGAGACGGAGGAAAGCACAGACGATCCAATGATGACGCCTGATGAAGCTCCCAACGGCCTTACCCTGCCGGAGGAGGCTGTGACCGGCTTGGACGCCCATGCAGAGGAAGAGGAGGAGCCCAAAATGAACGGAGAAGCCCCTCTGGTTGAAGCAGAACCCCGCCCACAGGTTATTTGTTGCTCTGAGGTAAAGTCTTCACTGGGCCGACTGCGGAGCTTCCCTGGGCTTTGATCCCTCCTACCAACTGTAGAAACACCCACTTTTTTTCCTTCCTGCTTACCTCAGTGCCGGTTTCCTTCCTGCTTGCGTGAATATTTAAGCCCCATGTACATCCTCACGCTCATCTTTGTCCTGTGAAAACTCTTTTAAGTCTAAAATGAAACCTTTTTAGAAGTTCAGTTAAGTCCCAGTAAAACAAACAGAAGAGTTTTTTTAAATATACAAATCACCACCGTTGTTTTGTGTCAAGTTACCACACCCTACATAATTCATTTTAGTCTTTGTTTTGATTTTCTCCACATTCATATATTTTAATGTCTCCGTTATTTACTATCATCATATTTCATACCATTATCAACATGACTAGTCCACTCCCGCCGCGCATAGTGTGGTGTGTTGCTGTTACTGCCTCCGACGCTGCATTGTATTTTAGTGTTGTGGAGTAAATGGGGCCTAAGTGGGAAATGCATGTTGCTTTTAGACGTATGTTTTTGTTCTGCATGCTGTATTTCACCTTTGGTGCGTGTGTGTGTATTTGTGTGTCCTCCGTGTGGTTTGGCAGTGATGCCTCTCTCTTTCCGTTACTGTTAAATTGGCTTGTCACGGTCACCATGGTAACAGTATTGTGGAAATCGTCATTGCCACCCGTTCATCTGAATGCCATCTTTGCATGTTGTTTACATTTCAATTGCCGTTTTGTTTGCCAGTCATTTCGGTATTGTTTTGTTTTATTGGCTCATGTTTTATGCATGTTCGTGCTGTGTCGTACTTTGGGCTGCATGTTGACACCAAAGATATTTCTGTAGCTGTGCTGCCGTTGTAGCTGTTGCTCTTATGTGGCATCAAGTAGATGCTGTCACATCCTGAGTTTTGTGATGCTGACTTGCTTGAGTTTGGGAGCTCTCGATTTCCTGCATGAAGTTTGCTGCATTCGGTTGCATATGTTTTTTTTTTTATACATCTACAACTGCTGCTGTGTGTACCACTCTATGTGGCACCACTGAATTACTTGCCTTTTAAAACCACAAATTCATATTTAATTGGAAACTGACGTTAATTTGATGATAATGAAGCAAACTGTTTCCATTTTTTTCTCAAAAACAAATCTATATATATATTGATTGACTTGGAAGTGAGTTTAATCCCAAAGGATTAAAAAAAACATAGATACAAACATGGCTCTTTGTTTCCCTAACTGTCTCAGGATTAATATATTAACCCCACTTTCCTCCCCCCTCACATCTCTCTCTCCTCCCTCCCCAGCCACCTGTGGTAAAGACAGAAATGGTGACTATATCAGACACGTTTGCAGCCCAGAAAACTGAGATAGCTACAAAAGAAGTGCCCATCGTACATACGGAAACCAAGACCATCACTTACGAAGCCGCACAGGTGCACGCCTAAGAAAAACAGGGAGCTTTTTTTATATTCTCCTTACGTGTGTTAGCATTCAGGATTCATATTGTCTTTGTGTGAATCATTTAGGTTTTATAGTTATTTTAAAGATTAGTAATGTTAATGTTCCACGTCCCTAAGTGCTTCCTTTCTAGCAACAGTGCATGGCACCATCATTCATTCCTTCTCCTACAGGATAAGTTTTGTTTTTTATTGATTTATTTTTCTTCTAGAAGAACTAAGTTCATTTCAAAAGAGTTTATTTTAAACGTGAGAGATCTTCTAACAGGGATCTTCCAGTGGTAATCTACAGCTAATTATCTCTTTTCGTCTCTCTCCTTGTTATCAGCTGGACGGTAATGGCGATGGTGAGCCTGGAGTGTTGATGACTGCTCAGACAATCACCTCTGAATCTCTGTGTACTACTACAACCACACACATTACCAAGGTACAGACAGACGCACACCTACAAACACACATCCATTTCTGTCTGACTGGTGTCATTATGGCATTTCATTAATGTACAAAAGCTCCGCAAGCATAAACACAAATACTCACTTTAAAATCCTGTTTGCACTGCTATCTTTTCATGGTTTGTACTGTGTATCTCCCATGGATCCCAATGGCAACTATTCATACAGTGTCTTGATACCTTAGTACAGTATTTCTGCTTTGGGTTCTGTGTCCACATTTATATCAGTTAAGCAGTGATGCACTGCTTTTATCTCCTTTGACCTGTTGTACTGTCATGTAAATGCTAACTACTCAGCTGTATCCTAGCAGCACCCAGGTGGGCCTTGATTGTTCATAATTAACCCACAGTGACAGGTGTCAAAGCATCACTGTCGTGAAATCTTTTTTCCAGACGTTAAAGGGCGGCCTATCAGAGACGAGGATTGAGAAACGCATTGTCATTACTGGCGACTGTGACATCGACCACGACCAGGTCAGTTTTCAGTCGCACAGCTGATCACTCCTCCTCACCTGGTGATTCAGCATCCTGGTTGAGGGGGCTCTTTATTCTGTCCCAATGTGTGTGTGGTGTGGAAGGCTCTCCAAAAATCATTTTGTAGATGTGTAACTCAGGTGCAGGCTCAGCGTGGGATTTTTGTTCTTAAAAAACACTGATAGTGAAATGATGAAACTGGCTGCTGATGACTGCTGACAGCATGTTGAGCTCCAGGTTGCTTAGACTTAAGGGAACAAATAGACATCTGGTGACATGTCGATCATGTTGCTTGCAGTCTGAATGGAATGCAGAGTTTAATTCATTAATCATTTATTAGAGATTCCTACAAGTCATAAGTCCCACTCAGATTTCACTCATTGGTTGGGATCTGCTCCATCTGCGTCTTCACTGAATCATACATACATTGAGAAAATGTTGTAACCCTTTTTTGTTTTTTTGCCACAATATATCCAGTTTTGCTGCTCATCTTAATTTAATCCGCTGCCTTTTCCTTTGAGAAAATCACATGTTTACTTTTTCTTACCCCAGATGTGATAAATAAACTGCAGTAACTCATTTAGTGACGAGTTAGTGCAGCCCACATGTAGTGGCATTGACATTGAATATGGGGGTTCAGACTCTCTTCTGATGAGTTAATCTAGTCTCCTTTTCAGTGCCTCACTGTCCTCATACATTCTGACTGCTCTGTAAAATTTGAAATCCTGACCTACATTTGTATATTTGCCTGATGTCTTGATAAAATACATTCCAAGACATTTCAGATATTTGTAAGTGATGGGCGATTAATATTTATTCACAAATGGGGCTTTGACTTGTGCCACAAACTCTGTTACAAGTAAAACTAGAGGTTTGTGGTATCAGAATGCATGTGGCACCCTCAGAATAGTTCAAATATTTGAAAAAGTAAAACTACCTCAGGTCTGGATCTGCATGATCCCTTGTCCACTGGTTTATTTAAGTTGCCTGTCTGTTCTGATTTGCTGGATTTACACAAGACCAACAGCTTCGTGTCTCATGAAGTTGGAAATGGAATTTCTTTTTAGTAATTTATTTTCCCGCTTGATGTCACTACTCCCATCTGAACTCATTTTACTTCATACAGTTTACATCCCAAGTTAACCCAGAGAAGTAAAATGGCATGAGCCGCACTAATCGTAAATCCAGCATTGTTGTCATTTTTTTCTTTATGCTTCTTATTTAATTTTTTTATTTAACTCCACCATTTCCCCCCTCCACTGCCTGCTGTGCTCGTTGCTGCCACTGTGTGGTTGCCCCTTGGTACTGCAGGCACTGGCCCAGGCCATTAAGGAGGCCAAAGAGCAACATCCTGACATGTCTGTTACCAGAGTGGTGGTTCATAAAGAAACTGAACTGGCTGAGGAGGAGGATTGACTGAACTCAGGTAATAATAATAATAGTAACTGATTATTATTATTATTATTCATTCAAGTAATACTGGAGATGTTTAATTGCGGGAGGGCATATAATGGGAAAATGGTTTATTTGCTGAAGACAAACACTGAAAAACCTGTGAGATGAAACAAAAGACTCCCTCACATGAAGCTGCTAAAACCATCAGCCATCATCTCACAGGCCAAAAGAGGAGGGAATATTAAACTTAGGCCATGACTGATGGAGGTGTGTGTGTGTGTAATATCGAGTGCCAGTCATCACAATACCCAGGCTGACTGCCTTCAACTCTATTTTCCCAGAGCTGAAGGGCCCGTCGTGACTGTTTTCCTCTGTTGAAGTTGAACGACCTTCATCACTCTACGACAACCAACCTTGACTGACTGAAGAGGAGGAGCTGAAGAACAGGAGGAGAAGGGTTAGGCAGGCGGAGAGAAGTTGCCAAACTCTTCCCAGTCGGTCTTTCTTATATGTCTGTGGTGCATCTAAATCCCTCACTCCAAAACCAAGTAAAAGAAAAATAATATCTTCTCTCGCTCTCTTTGAGGGACCGAAAAAGAACCACTTTGTTAGCTTAACATTTGTAGCGTGTTTTTATTTTTTAATAGTGCTTTTTTTTTTCTTTAACTGTTTGTTTTACAGAAAGAGAGAAGATAGTGTGTCTGTCATATATTGCAAAAATAAAACTTTTAGGGATGCACTGATAACCAACTCTGTTGAGATACAAGGTTAAAACTGATGACTGTGTTCTGCTTATTTCACCGGTACTTCAATAACACCCAAAAGTCAAAGCAGAGAGACAGCTTTTATCTTTTTCATTATTTTTTTTGTCAAAACGTGAGGAATTTGAGACTGAAGTTCTGTGCTTGGAATCTGTATCAGCAGTGGAACAAGTGATATTGGTGCACTCCTAAACAACAACAACAACAACAAAAAGAGTTATTCGTTAAGTTACAGCTCCCTCCCTCACTTCATTAAGTGGTCAGTCTTTTCAACCAGGGAGACACAACTTCACTCATTAAAAGAGATGACGGTAGAAACCAGCTGTGGCACATTATCACATTTTGTTACTAATAATAACAGAAAATTGGGAGCTGTAAGTTAAAATACTGCAGTAAAAACCCATCAACCAGGTTTTTTTTTTCAATTTTTATGAATCTGTAAGTATAGTTATAATTCATCCACATTCCTTGTGTGTAAACCAGCAGCTGAGTGAGTTCACGTTCAGTTCAGTTCATTTTTTACTCACGTCTAAGAAGAAGAGACATTTTAACATTTACAGTTGGTGGGAGTGGAAGGAATCTTAATTGGGTCAGTGGGTTTTTACTGTTTTAGAATTCATTTTTACTAAAAAGGACTTGAATTTGAACTGAAAATGAACTGACTTCGAAGCTGGTGTATACAACTTTCTGTACAGTAAACTAAATGAAGGTTATTAGATGGGAGCAGTAATTAAGCTTTTAATTAGCTAAAGGCTCTCCCTGGGCCCGCCCACTGTACGACACTAACCATTCCTACTGGGCTGCAGGGAAGCAAAGGAGCAGTAAACTGAAGGATTATTGGGAGATAGAGGCGGCGCTCTACAGTGCCGACCATTGTGTACTTGGGAGTGAAAAAGAATTTGAACATTGATCATTGATGCATGTTGGCCTTTTTTTTTTTTTTTTTTTAATGGCAAGGGCAAGATGTTATTTTGCATTCTGCGGTGGGTTAAAGCTGTTTTAATTTTCTTAGGACAATGCTTAACACACAAAAGTTTTGTGCTACAACTAGCACAGGTACCAAAACGAGGACATGCAGCTGGAACAACTTGAAACCAGTTTTGTCCCAAATTCAGAATAATGCAACTTCTACCAGTTTGCTAACTCTGCGTCAGAGCCTGTTTGTCGTCATAGTTCAGCACTTACTTTCACTCCCAGCTTCTTTTCATACCAACACAACCTACTAGATGTAATGAGATGTGGAATTAAATTCAGCATGTCTTCACACATTTTTATCTCGAAAGAGTATCTTGAGCGAGTTTAGATAGAAGGCCTCTGTGTTGATTGGTTTGAGAGTGTGTAGATAACAGATTATCTCAGCTCACACAGTACGTCTAGATAAGATTATCTTTGACACGACGCTGGCTGCTGTGTTGTAACCGTTTCCCTGCGACCAAATTGTCTGCTGTGTGAATGTGATGTGTATCGATTTCAAAATTACATTCAGTTGTATTCTACGTTGTTCTGCCACACCAACACAATACTCTGAATCTCTCACTACACTACAAACAGACATGGAGACAGTTACAACATAACAGTGAAATGCAGCTTAAAGGGAAGCGTAACAGAGGGTTTGAAGTGCTCTTGAAACCCCCTAAATGGAATCTTCATCGTCTGTGTCCTTTCACCCAATTGTTCAGCAGGAATCCTCAAAAACGTGACTTTGTTTAAATATCGGTGGCATGAAATGGGTTAGAAGACGGAGCTTGGGTCTAATGTGTTTACTTGACACAGATTTTCAGTGTGAGCAGTTAAAAAACAGTAACACATTCTGCAAAATCTGATTGATTGTAATCAAAGAAGTGCCACAGATTTATATTTAAAAAAAAAAAAAAAAAAGTTGCCTAGGTTTGTCTTAACCCTCCTGTCTGACTGGACATAGTGGTATTTTACATTGGATTCAACAGAATAATGAATCTGTTTCTAATGAAAAAATATTGACACGCTCCTCGTTTGAAATGGTATGTACCTTTTAATTTGAAACAGTTTTAAAGCTTTCTTCCTGGACTAAGGGACGTCTAGATGATGGAGTGGTAATGACTGTCTAGGCTTTTTTTATTGGGAATCACTAGTCTGAGCTCTACTAAATGACATTCCAGATGAGGGGGATGCTTTAACCTCTAACCCTCTTGCAAAGAGACAAAGCAGCAGAAAAAGATGAAAAAAAAAACAACAAAACAAACAAAAACAAACAAACCATGCAACACTAGGCAGCTTTGGAAGCTTTTCGCTGTTCCAAGAAAAAAAAAAAAAACATTGATAAGATCACAACAACGGTATTTGTAGCTTTTGTCGTAATTCGTTGTCTTTTTTTTCCTGTGATACTGATCTAGTTGTTGAAAGGCGGGATCTGTCGTGCCCCCCTCCCCTTGAACATTTGTAACATTGCCACAGCGTTTTTTGACACAGAAGGAACACCATTACAAATCAAATTTTCTGCCACCCTTTCCTTTTTTGTACTTTTCGGACGGTCTTGGCTCTCTTCTGTATCCAATCACAGGAGCTTTGGGGCTGCGAGGTCTGGTTTTCCAAAATGTTTGTGGCTCTTTCTCACCGTTTTCAGCGAGTTACCTTGGCAACTCCATAACATCACTCGCGGATAAGAAACAAATGATTCAACGCCAGCTGATTTTAAAACTGTCAGGGATCTCAATATTGTGGAGGGCACTGTTACATTCATCTGATTCACACGATGTCCTGACTTTCTGTGTGGGCGCTAATGAAATAGATGTTTTATAATTGATGCCAATTTTATTCTTTACACAGGCTTTGTACTACAGTTTGGACAGATGAGACGACATAAATAAATTAAAACTAGCATCACTTTGTATTTTAACCAAGTAAAAACTCACTTTCAACAAAACTTTATAAAGAAACGAGTTTTGGAAAACCAACCAGCTCCCTCATGGCTCTTTCTTAGCCAACCAGTGATCACCAGTAGGGTTTTTCTATCTAGCAGCTTAATTGTCTTGTGTCTCCCCACACACAGCCACTCCTCCCCTGTGTAACACTGTTTAAATAAAGGATTGTTGTACTCTGAAATATGTTTGGTCAGTTCATTTCCTCATTCATTCACTTCAGTGGTTGATGTTATTCAAAACCTGTAAGGGTTGTTATTCTAATGTACATGGGCTGAACTGTGCTTTCTCTCCAGATAGTTTAATAATATGTGAAGTAAATGTGTTATCCCAATCTTAAACAAGCAGTTATGAACACATCTGTAAAAGATGCTTCATACAGATGTGTTTTCCACATACCAGTTGTCAGAAAACATTAGAGACAGCAGTTCAGATCTCCTTCCAGAGTGTTTAAAAGGTACAACAGTGGGTTTTTTTTTGTTTTTTTTTTACATCTCATCTATGGCAGCTAATGATTTTCTATACAGGCTTCGACTTTCATCCCCTTAAGACAGTTTAATTACAAGGTATGTCCCTCCCACCTTATGTCCTTGATGGTGTTCACATTGGTCACATTGCTCTATAGAGACAGACTGAACTCGTATTAACTGTCAGGGCTGCCAGAAACAATGGGGACGGAGTCAGTTTTAGCAGGTTTTAATGCCAGATGAAGAAGTCTGTCCGGTCAAGTGTGTGAATGCGACCCAACGCTCCTCCTCCTCCTCAGGTGTGCACCTCTGTATATCTGCCTGTGGATGGCGCTTCTGTGCTGCGGAAACGCCGACAGCTCAGCCTCAGCTGGGGATGAAAGAAGGAGTACAGAGCAAGACTGAGAAAATAGAACATGGCTCACATGAACCACATGGCGAGAAGCTTAGCCTTAGCAATATACCTGATGGCAAGGTGTGTTTTTGTGTGTCGTTTATCTTAGATTTGGGAGGCAACATGAAAGTACTAACTGCCTGAAGTTACACGGGATGTTTCAGGTGTTTCCCCCGGCATATTACACATTTAGAAATGGATTAAAACTTTTTAAATAACTAAGAATTAATGGGAACGTGTGCGCATGCGCATTGAACGCCACTCGCCTTCTGTCGCTGTCATGAGGGTTACAGGTGTGTTGGCAGGTAATGAAATGTCTCCAATTTAACTCTCGTTTTAATTACGTTTAGTGAATTAAATAAAGTAGGAATGGTTCCCCACTGAAAGCTACCACAGAAACTCTTATCTAACTAACTGAGTTTGATAGTTATCACACGTTTAAGTTAGCTTAGCACCAGGCTAGCTCCTAATTTTAAACATCATTGAATGTAATAATTAGCTTATGGTTGTGATTAACAGTTTCTAGTTTATTGGGTTTTTTTTTTTTACTTTTAGTGTTTGAATAGGTCACTAATAAGAGGTTGTTTACTCGTTGTAATGTAATGTAAAAGTAATTTGCTACAACAGCTGGGCTTGTAGTTCTTAGCAAACAGGAAGATTGTGTGTGTGGGATTTGATTAAAATATCTAGTGTCCGTGATCATAGTAATGAGAGAACATGTTATCAAACAGCACAGTGGTGTGGCCAGTTTTTGTACAACAGAGACCTATTGAACAGAGGAATAAGCTTTATCAGGCTTTGGATACACAGATAGCACTTGTTATTAGTGGGCTCTGTTCATTTTGGTTTTTAATGACATTTATTGACAATAAGAAAAATATATAATATTATCAGGCTTGTCTTTTAAGTTAGGATTTAAATTGCCAATTAGTCTCGATGGTTACAATATCATAGTCAACGGGAACACACCCTTTGGGGTATTGACACTACAGATGTCTGTGAACTGAAGTTTATAAGGCCGCAATTCATTTTTAATCACAAACTGGAACTAAGCTGAAGAAAGTCTACATAAAAGTAATCTCCACTTTCATATACCCAGTAAGAGTGGGTGCAGATGATGAAAGCGGACCCATAGTCTTTTCAGGATGTGTGTATGACTGACTGTGTGTGTTTGTATTTTGAAGCAAAGAGCAAAGGGGTTAGGGTCACCTATCAAAACAACACTTGTTACTGGAGCCCATGCACACGCAGAGATGAAAGAAAAGCCATGTCTACAGGTTTTTCAAACCTGCAGTAGCTCTCTCCAACACATTCACATATCAACACCTACACAGAAACCAGGCCACTATAACTAAGACTCTCAGTGATCATTATCTTGAAAGTCAAATTTTGTTTTAGCCCAAAAATGTCATTTTGCTGTTTTTTACTATTTAGATTTTAGTTTTGTTTCAGTACCTGTAGACAGTTTTCCTACCAGGGAACGACATGAGCTGTCAGTTATTGTTGAAATGAATAGGTGAGTATGAGACCTGTAGGAGACACAGTTGATAGTCTGTGTGTGTGTTTGCAGATACAATGGGGAACGTCATGTTTTATTTTGCCATGAAAATTTGCATGAAATGAGACTTATTTTCTTGACAGATAAAATGGCGGGTAATGGTAGCAAACAGCGATTCAAAGCATGAAGTAAAATCTAAATTTTTATGTAGGAATCCTTAACAACGTGGAGATGAGTGTATGTATTTATAGCATGTGTGGCCCTGGAGAAAGACTCCTCCTCATAGAATCCACTTAGTACACGGCAGCATTGTAAATATAACATAGCAAGTGGTCTGAACATGGGCTACACATGAAAACTTAATAACAAGCCTACCCTGTCTGAGTTTCCAGCTGAGGTAGATAATCAGTTGCAGCAGTAGCACACAGACAGACAGGAACAGCAGCAGGCCGAAGAGCCAGAGAGGAAGAAAACTGTCTGTCTCTCTGTCTGTCCGTGCGATGGTCTGTCGCAGGAGCAGAGCCACATCAGCCCAGGGGCCACTCAGCACCTCCATACTGCTCCTGCATGAAGACAGGAACTCAGGATTAATGTGATAATAAGATACCAGGCACATGATCAGGTATCACAATATTGATCTTTCCCAGTAAGCACTAATTTGGCGCCTTTAAGGTCAAAGACATCTGGGTTTCAAAGTTGAGAAATTTGATTCCTCTTAGATGTGTAAGTCATATACAGTGTTGTTTTAACAGCATTTAGCAGCAAGAGGTTGCTAAGTCAAACCAAAGGCTTTTGAGAATAATCTTAAAATATTAACAATAACAGGGAAAGGAGTCAGAGGGTGGTGTACTGTAGACAGCTCTTATTCCTTTCAAAACCACTAAGCAATTAAGATTTCCAGGCTCATACAATTTAATTCAAAGCGAAACTGGGTAAATGCTCCTCTGGCTCATATTTCACTGCTGAGTGCAGTCTTGTTCACATTGTTCTGAACTATGATAAATAACTTATGTGATCTCCACGTGGGCATGGGAAATAATTTAATTACAGTAGATTGGTTGTTACCTTTCAGGGGAATCTAATTGTGACGTGAAAATGGTGAGGCTCTGATACAAAATTCTGTAATTAACAGGTGATGATATGCATGTTTTATTTCTAAACTCTCCAGAAACACAGCAGTTTTCCCATGTTTGCATTCTGAATTGGCACATCCTGGATACTGGACTATTCAAATGACAACAGTGCTCCATGACACAACTAGTGTGTGTTGTATTTCCATGAAACATGTTTTGACACTGATTTTGAACAAAGAAGTATGTCACCATATCACCCAGGTATAATTCAAACAGCAACACAAAACTGTAGTTTTTAGGTGGTTCACACTGTTAACTCCTGCAACAACCTGATAGAAAAAGGAGTTATTTTTTACCTAACAAATCCTGTTGACTTTATACAAGTCACCAAAGCTAAAGACAGAAAATATACTTGCAGAAAAGATCAGCAACAATCTGTACCTACAAGAAGAGCAGCCTTGATGTGTCAGCACAGGTCACAACAGTTTCCAGATTTACATGTAGATACTCTATAATGTCTACTTACACTTTCCAGGTTCCCTTAAATGCAGATTTGAATGAGCGTACGTGGAGATGACTTATATTAAATATTCCCAGCGAGCTACTGCATAGTTGTCTCGACAGTTGTCCTTCCTGATGTTAAATTGTCTCCAGCAGCCGGTATTTAAGTGGAGGGTCGAAGGTGATGCTTTGGCGATGGCAGTCACATAACTTAAAGACTTGAAAGAAAGTTAATTCAGTCGGTGTGTCACATCACATTTGAGTGCAGAGGGTAGTGAAATAATACAAAGAATAAGTCCTCTGAGAGAAAAGATTCAGACCAGACGTACAAGTTGCGATTCTTCTAATGGTCTCTCTCTTTTCTTTTACGTCTGTCTTTCTTCTTTATCTGTCTCTTTGGGTTTCTTTTTCTCAGCGTGTCTCTCATTGGTAGAAGCACCACCTCTGTTGTTGATGTGAACTTTGTTCTGTTCCAACAGTCGAACCTTGTGATTACTAAGAAGATTAGCTATACCGGCCTGGCCTGTGTGTGTGTGTGTGTGTGTGTGTGTGTGTGTGTGTGTGTGTGTCTACATGGTGTATATGTGTGTGTGAGATACAGGGTGTATGTGTGTGAGGGGTTACTACAGGTTTCAGTGTCCTCAAAACAGGAAAATAGGGAAAAGTGATCCTTGCTCATCCTCTTTGTGTGTGTGTGCTTTGGGGTAATGTTTGATTGTTGAACCTTAGACCCATGTGCTCACTGTGTTGTAAAACACACATTACTCCCTGACACACGTCCGAACACACACACGTTCTTTTTTTTTTCAGCTTCTCCGATTGGAAATACTTTTCATATTTGTCTATCTCCCTCCCTCTTTTCTTCTCTCGTCCATTCTTTGTCTCTGCCCTTTGTCTGTTTATCACCTGTTTAGACACAGAGACTGTTTTGATCAGTGGCCTTACTGATTAAGTTAAAAAGGAACTGACAGCATTAACCTTGACTGTATTGTTACAACAAAACAAAACATTAAAGTTGAGGTCCACAAAACCAAAACAGTGAGTTTTGGTGTGGGTGTAGGTAGTTAAAAATAACAGTTATAGTCTGAGAAGACAGATTTGTTTACTTTACGTTGATATCTGACTACAGCTACAGGTCAAACCAGATGTTTGATCTTAACAAGCTAATGAGCTAGCATTAAACCAAAGTAGGTCATGTTTGATGTTGGGCATCTTCACCACAGGAACATCAGGAGGCTGTTGTTTTATATTTGCAGCCTACACGTTTGTTCTTACCTGGCAAAGTAGGAAGTGGCTCTGTCCTCTGTGTAGTTTGACACCTTTTTACTCAGATCTCAGCATCAGTGCTTGTTTAGACACACCAGTCCTCCTCTCTCATGGGAGAAAAAACAGGCTCTAGGTGATAAAATCACAGATGTAATTTGGCTGAGGCTGGTGAGAAGCGCTGGCTTATTGAGTAATGCTGTCAACAGGATCAATAGAATTGATTAGCTTTGTTGTTTCCCCTGATTGATCAGGAGATAATGGGTTTATTTTGGGAGATGAAGAGTGTGTGTGTGTTCTGGTGTCGTCATGTGTTCAGGTGCCTGTTTTGGGATTGACTGGGGCACAATGGAGCTATTTGTGGAGACTTCACATCCATACCCCTCAGTGTGTGTGTGTGTGTGTGTGTGTGTGTGTAAACACTTTGGTATTGATCAGTAGATGGATTTTTTTCTGTTGAAGACTTCTGAGAGAACGACAGAAAGTCTGAAGCCTCTTTGAAGTTATCATAACACGTCCGAGTTTTTCTGCCGTTTTTTTATGTATTGCCTTGATAAGAGTTTTGAATTTATTAAGTTTATTCTATATTCCAAAATGGCATGCTTAATTAAATCAAAAACAGTGAGAAAATAAAGTAGAGAAACAGAATAGGAGACACGCAAAAGAGACAAACATTTTTATTTTTTTTATTATACAGGACTGATGAAACATTGTGGAATTGAAACTCTAGTTGAGAATCTATTGGAAAATCTCCTCTGAGCAGCCGTAACTCTGGCTAAATGTTTCCTCCAGATCAGATTGGACTGCTCCCCTGATATGGAGAAGGAATTTTTGATCAGTTTGCGGGCGTCCTCCAGATAATTTCCGTGTTCTTTATAGCACCAGCATTTCTGTCGAAGCCAGTCCTCCCTTCGGTCAGTTTGTTTCTCTCTCATTATCTCTCGTAAACAGGACCATACCTGTATTAATTATTTACTGAAAAAGGCAGGGTGAAACACCATGGATGGAATGGTGATGGTTAGAGTTACTCTCAGCATTTTGGGTCTTTTGTTAGGTTTTTGCCCCATCCTACTTTGATATCAACCTCCAATATTTTTTAAGTAGTGTGTTTCTGAATCTGAAATTCTGCTTCATCTTTCTGTCTGCTGGTATAGTTACGAGGCAGCATCCACTTTGATAACTGTAGTTGTCTGTGTGTGTGTGTGTGTGTGTGTGTGTGTGTGTGTGTGTGTGTGTGTGTGTGTCTCTATGGTTTGATGTGTAGGTGGGTGGTTGTGTGTATGTTTTCAGAACTGTGGGAACGGATCCTGTGTTTCATTGATTGTACAGTGTGATGAAACCAACTCAGCTCTCTTCTGTCTCTGTCTTACGGTACCACTTCTTTCTAATTGGTAGGAAACAGAAATATAAACTACTGTGGAAATATAAACTACTGTTTGATTGAAGCTTCAAAAACCACAAATGCACATTATGGGACTAAAGAGAATCTTTAGTTATTTATTATATGTCTGGAATGTTGTTTAAAAGTACAATGTCTCTAAGCCTAACTTGCTTTACTTGGACTCTGTACCTGATGAAGAGCCAGTTTGAGCGACACAATGAATGTACATGCATTTTTCTCACTATTTAGTTTTAGAAATGTTTCCTTTTGCAAACTCTAGCTGCCTGTAATGACTGTTTACTTGCAGAGGGTGACAGTGCACTGCAGGGGAAGTTACAGATTTAGGCTTTAAAGTGCAAATAAGTTCCATGTTTAGCAGCCTGAGTAATGTTCATCATGCCGCCGGCTGTTGTTCCAATAAATAGTGTAGTCATTTTGCACTCTATCATGAGACAGTAGTAGAACAGTTTGTGTCTGAAAATGGCAGAAGTGCTGATGTTTTGGTTAGAGGTCTGTCTCTCTGTCTGCCTGTCTTTCCATCCATCTGTTCGACTATTGAGCTGAAACTGGGTATGTTCCTCCGTTTTGGTGGATTAATAATGGACTATTGAAAATAACTGCAGACCATATACAACCATTCATCCATCCATCGGTTGGACCTGTCAGTGTAATTTTTCTGTACATATGTATTCGTGCAGTAGAAAAAAACACACGTGTTAAATATTATTAACAGGTTCTACACTCTAATGATATTTCACCTCAGCTGACCTCTCTTTTATTCATACGTCTAGAGTGAATCGATTAATTTACATCCAGCCATCCATTTTCTAAATTCTTTTACCCTAATTAATTTACATCTCTAGGGCTTAAGACCATCTGTTTTCATAAGAGAAGCCTCTCCTGGCTTTTGGCCTGTGCCTGGTTTTTGTCCTCCTCTGTGGCAAATTTGAGCTGTTTTTCCTCTTTAGTTGTTTCAATGCATCACATGTATTTTGATTCCATACTTGAGCAGCTAAAGTTCCCCACAGTGTAGAGTGTCCATTGTGTAGGTGTTACAGTCAATGATCCATCTGTTTCAAACATATAATACCTCGCTCCATTACAGTCCATTATTAAAAGATGAGGGGAGACACTTCTCTCACTACTTTATCTTCTAATTAGCACGCGCGGTCGGCAGGAGGCCGTCGGATGTTCCGGCACAGACGGGCCGCAGGGAATACACAGGCTCCTGGACGCTCTGTGACACATCCGTACAAAAACAGATTGGCAAAGCACAGCCTTTACAGAGAGCACAGGTCAAGTCGTGTCAGGTTTATGTTCGGAAGAAAGCATCAGCCACAGAGATGTTGTTAGAGATGGACTGATCTCTGTAGAGAGGTGACTTAGAAACGAAGAGGTTTCCATGAAACCAAAAACTCCACTTTGTGAGATGACAGGATGGAGCGGCAGAATAAAATGTTCAGATATTTTTCCTTATCAACATTCATACGGATTTGCTCTCACATGCTGCAGTTAGGCTGTCACTACTGTCCCTGTGTGTATGTGTGTGTGTGTGTGTGTGTGTGTGTGTGTGTGTGTGTGTGTGTGTGACAAATGACTAATATATATGCTGGGAAATGGACCTGTTCATGGTCCTGTTTAACCATGTTCAAAAGCTTTTTGTTTTTTTAAAAATATAAATTAATGTGTGCCTGTTGTTTTGTGGTGTTTCCAGCTGTGTAAATGTTTATGTATGTGAATGTATGCAGGTTTCAAGAAAACAGCTCCGACTTTCTCTCTCTTTCTCTCTCGCTCTTGTTTTCCTTCTAGTTGTCATAGCAACCTCTTGGCCTTTTCATCATAAGTTACATCGGGGGTCGCCGATGATGCTCATTGCCATAGTTACCGGGGCTTTGTTAATGAGATTCGGTGCTTCCAGCATTATGTAAGAAGTGTGACATTTACCTACAACCACAGACACTCTGCTGGAGTGTGAATTCACTAAGATATTGTTGGGTATTGATGCACACAAAAGAGAGCTGGGGAGGCAAAAACACCAACCTCAGGAAATACCCTCAGTGGAGCTGCTGTCAGTAAATGCCTCAGGAGCTTAAGGTGGATTTATGCTTCTGCGTCGAGGTGTTATGGTGGGCTCTCTGTAGAAGCCACTGGCATAGGAACTGATTTATAATCCAACGTTCAGCTTTAATCAGTCAAATTGTTGTAGCACCACTGCATTTGACATTTGACAATATATATCCTAAGCATTTATTTGAACACATTATTGTATTAATTTTTCTCTTACGCCATAGGAAAGAATATCAGGTTAGTGAGGCTTCGCTCAGTTTGCCTTATAAGGTCAGGTGATTTAACAATATAATATTTACTGTGAGATGATGTCGGCTTGTCAACCAGTGAGAGATTTTACCATACTGCCTGTCTGGTCGTGTCTTTGTTGAAAATCAGTGAGCAGAAGTGAAAATTGTTGCATCAATTTGATGAAAGGCCTTAATTTCTCAGATTTTTAGTACGCTGGCTTAGCCAAAAACAGACTTTGTCTGTTATTTTATCCATCAAAAGTTTCTCAGTTGATTCTCCAGAAAATTAAAGCCTTGAATGGAGATGGCACAGACTTGCTTCTTTTGCTCTGGAAAAATGTCCAAATTTATTCTTTTTTGTATTCTCTCATCCTAAGCTTGTTAAATGTCCAATAGCAAGAGTTTTAACTGTTGCAAAGGGATGAAATCCCAGCATTCACATCATCTTATTATTGCATCTCTTTGCCTTTTTACCTTTTAATGTAGTGTGTAAGTGTAGTAAATACTTCTTTACATTTTTAGTGAAAGTTGTTTCTTTTTGTACCTGTTGTGGTCAGGTTGTGCACTGGCCAATTTATTAGGTATACCTGTAAAATCTAACGCAATCCAATACAGTTCAGTTAGAAATTTGACCTCTACAAAGATAATAATGATAATGGCCAGTTTTTATTGACATTGTCATAGAGGTATTAATTCAACCATATGTTTTTTACTGAGGTTGTAATTTGTAGTGGTTCTGCCAACTCCATTAACAAGCAGGAGGAAAAAGGAATATTACATACACATCACAGTTTAATACAGTCCTGATCAACACCACTGCAAATTATGCCCTTAATACTAATAATATAGTTTAATGAACACCTATCAGAGACTGCATATCATGAGCTTTGTAAAAGTAGAATATGTAGAGCAGAAAAGAGCAAAATGGAAAAGAACATTGAGGACTGTCAGCAGTCAAAGACCTCCTAATGTGCACACATGCATATAGTACATACTGTTCAGTCCTGCTGTCTCTCTCATTCTGTCTCTGACAAATATCCAAATGCTGATGCTTGAAGGTAAAGCTGGCATATAGGAGAAAGACAAAAGACTGAGATAATGAGAAATTAAATTTAATGGTAATTAGGTCTAAGGAAGAAAATCTTGTAAATCCTCTCTTACACATGAATCGGTCCATGATTGATCTATTGGTAATAGCAAAGAAGAATGAGAAAGTGTGCTCAGACAGATTAGAGCTTCTGGGAGACTAATAGCGAGACAAAAAAACTAGAAAGGATGGTGGGTGGAAGTGTGAGACAGAGGGAGAGGAAAAAGTGATGGAAGTGAAGAAAGAGAGAATGGGAAACAGGCAGAAAAATATTTGGCATTTCATCCCCCGTTAATTTAATTTATCACATTGTCAGTCACGGACATCGAGAGAGAGAGACATCGACAGGGACAGAGGGGAAAGGGAGAGAGAGGAAAAGAGGCAGAAACTGTTAGAAATAATTAATCCATGAATTAAGCTGTTGTTCAAAAAAAGATGGATTGACAGGGAAGAGACAGATGAGGAAGACGGAGGGAGAGGACCAGACAGAGAGAGAGAGGACAGGGAATATAAGTGGTAGAGAGACCTGGTGGGCGGATGTGAGAGAGAGAGAGAGCTGTGATAAAAAGAGGGAATGAGACATGGGGGAGGAGGAAAGGAAAGTAGACTGGAGAGGAAGAAAAGAGGGAAAGGATGTACTTGCATATTTCATTTAGATTGAATTAAAACTAAGAGAGAGAGAGAGAGGGAGAGAGAGAGAATAAGTTACCAAAAATGACAGAACAGTGTCTTGACAACACTTTCTTGTAAAACCTGTGGGTCATTTGTGGTAACT
>JBBMJY010000011.1:12256737-12270440 GCA_037833715.1 Toxotes lorentzi
GTGTGTGTGTGTGTGTGTGTGTGTGTGTGTGTGTGTGTGTGTGTGTGTGTGTGTGTGTGTGTGTGTGTGTGTATACCCAAGAGAATTTCCCTTCCACTAAACCCTGAGAAAGTCAGTACAGGAGCTTCTATGTTTGAATCCTTGTGTTGGAATCAGCATTGGTCAAATACAGTCATAAGGACAAAACATGTTTCAGTGAAAATACAGTTTATTTTGAGAGAAGATAAAATTGGACATTGACCCATAAACTGCTGGGAATCAGTTAACGAAGCTCTCTGCTAAGATTCCTGTACTCTTAAAAGGGGCCCTGTCTTTTTCAACTTACATTAAGTTAGATTTCAGAATATCAAGATGTGTTTCTCTTCACGTGATGCATTAACAACATTTACAGATGTGTTAAATTTGACGGCACTTGTAAGGTGACAAACCAAACAGAACCTGAAACAGCTATTAAGCAATATGGAGGTGTCATGTTGGCTCGTAAATATAGACAGTCGCAGTGACTACACTGCACCAGTTTAGGCCAACACACCTTTTCAAACATTTGATAACTTATTAACTAAATATTCAGAGACTCAGTAGCTGATTTACTGAAGTCAGTCCTGTGACCTTCATAGCATGGTGAATATTGAAAAAAAAAAATAATCAAAAAGCAGCAGATGATTTGTTGTAAAAATGAGAACTGTGGCAGAAGACAGCATGGTGGACATTTCATTGTCATAGGTCCCTGGATTTATAAAAATACATGTGTACATAGTGATTTTATTGTCAGCTCAAGTGCAATATCAGTACATCACTAACTGTTCTGTTTGTTAGATTGTGCAGAGTCAAAAAGGTGTTGAAATGAATCAATCAGAATTTGGATAGCTCAATTGTTTTAAGTCATTAATCAAGTAGAAATGCCTCAAATGTGAGTATTTGCTTTAGAAACAGAGTAACCTTGAATTTCATGACTGTTAGTAAGAAATAGTGAGTAACTTTGATTCATCACTTTGAGCTCTGGTAAATGTGGTCACAGAAAAACCTGTGATGACAATAATCATTACTTACAACCCTGATAATCAGACTTCTGGTCATACTCAAGCCTACAAATATTCAAATAGTGGGGTTTTCTCTGATAATGAATGTTTATGAATGGACAAAAATGACCAATACATAAATAAGACAGACCGCAAATCCTGAGTGAAGTCAATCAAGGTCTTTTCTAGTGAGAAATAAACTTAAAATGCCCGTAGCACAGCCGTAGACAGAGATCGGGTTTTCAGTAGTGGACATACAAAACTTCTTACAATAGTTCTAGAGAACAGGCAGCAATTCTGTGACTGCAGGGTAACACCAGCTCTATTATTGTTTTATTATTTTGCAGCCTAGCAGCTTGATTTGAATCTTACATCTACATCGCCTGCTGACACTGAAGTAACTGGCTTTGTCTGGTTTTTGTGTGGCCCTGTCTCTACATCTACTACAATCTGTGGATCAGACAAACACAAACATACAGTTACTACCTTGAAAGCAAATATCTTACCACCAGTATCTATATCTTTTGGACTTAAGAGCCTTGTAGCTGCAGTGTGCTGTTAAATGTCAACAGTTATCATCTTGTTTCTGGATCAGTTAGGTTGTCATAACTGTTCTTGTGTCAAGACTGGTAGATTAGTTGAAAATTACCACTATCAGCCTCAGTCTCTCTATACAACCCTGTTAAGCGCTGGTCTTGCTCATTTCTGAGGTTCAGCCTAGACTGAGTTATCAAAGATTTGCTTTAGTGTCACTGAGAGAACTTCCTCAAAGCACTTTTCAAAGCCAGTTATAATGAAACAGTATCGATCCTAAAGCCTTCTCTCAGGGTTGAGATCCTGTTAAAACTTTATTAGAACTATTTTTGTATAAAGTAGACTGATAAAGTAACGTGATTCATTTTTATTGATCCCTGTCGGGAAATTCTCCTTTTACTTGCCTCCTTCCCGCAGAGGTCACAGGTCAGGTCGGCTACAGAACAGCACCTCTGGACCTGGTACAGTAGGCAGTGTCTCGCAGACACGAGGCCTGAACCCTTTACTGTAAAAGATGGTCCATTACTCACTACTCTCCAGCCCGCTGCGCCAAAAAGTGTTTTTGAGACCAAGTTTGAGTTTCCCCTCTCCAGGGTGCAGCTGTTACACTTGTCAGTTTCCCTGACACAAACACTGTACACTCAGACTGTCTGGAGAGCAATTTACAGAACAGGACAGAACTGTCTTCAGCCTTTAGTTCAGCACCTTCAGAATCGAGTCTCAGAGCTGCCTCTCTTCAGTGTGTTGCTGTTAAACTCGTCATGCTCAAAGCTCAGATTATTGTGCGACCTCGAGATCATCAGCAGCTTCTCGCGCTTACTGTAGTCGCGCCTCACTGTTGCAGACGATGACACATCCAGCAGCCGCTCTCCTTGCTCTTCCCTGTCCTCCAGCCGCATGTAGCCTTTACTGCTGCCCCGGTTGCCGCTGTTACTGCGGCTGCTGTTGCTACGGTCAAGGCGGGGCCAGCTGGGGTGCTTTCGCTGCTCCGGATGCACGCTGAGCATGCTCGGCCCGCGCTCCAGGTCCAGAGATTTGGAGTGGCTGCTGAGCATGTGCAGAGAGGAGTTGGAGCCAAAGTCACTCCGTGCTGCTCCCGGGGAGAGCCAGCAGCCTGAGGTAGAGGAGAGAGCAGGGGAGAGGGAGGAAGAGGAGATGGAGGAGCAGTGGGATGAGGAGGAGGCGGAGTTACTCCGGTGTAAGCTCGGCGGTTTGGAGGCCTTGGCAACAGATGCTACAGGAACCGCCAGAGACTCCATGGAGCTCAGAGGTTGCGACCTCTCTCCGTCTCTTCTCTCTCCTCGTCTGTCCTCCTCAGTAATCACCTCCATCTCTGGCTCATCAATTACGCAGTTGTTGAGTTTTATAACAGGGAGAGTAAATGCGGAGATTGAAGAGGAAACAATCGAGCGAGCATGGTGTCCTCCCTTCTCCCTGTCTCCGTCCACTGACCACTGATGGCTCATCGAATCCGAGTGAACTAGTCCGAACCCTGGGCCACAGAAGGGGCGATCCTTGTAGAGCGGCGCCAGCAGCCCTGCAAAGCTACAATCACACTTAGCCTGTTCATGATGTCTGTGAAACTCCTCATCCCCTAATAGCACCTCCTCCTCTGTAGAGCCTCCTCCTGCCCGAGAGGAGAAGGCCAGGAGGGGGTTGCTGGCTAGCCGTGCTGCGTTATCTGCTCCAAATGCTCGGAGGTCCCCAACTTCTCTTGAATAGGTGCTGTTACGGTGAAGGTGTTGTTTTTGCTCTCTCTGCCTGAGACGATGGATGTCAATGACCGTGGAGTACATGTCTCTCATATGGATTATCTATTGTGGAAGAGAAACATATTATTAGCAATAATAGCGGTATTCATCTTTGGAAAACCTGGCAATGTGTTTAATATTCCATCACAACCAATTATTATTCTGCAGTTTTAAATTAGTGTGCATTTATGTTGATGTTGATGGGTTTTTTTTTGTTTGTTTCTCATATGGATTACCTGGAGGGGAGGAAGGGTGAGTTAATCGAATCATGGAGCAGAGGAACAGAGATAAGGGTGGAAGGAAGTTGGAAGAAATCTGATCTGCATGTTAGAGATGATGAATATGGATGACTGCAGTGTGCATGCCCCTCACTTGGTAGAGAGTGCGGGAGGAACAGAAATGAGAATACGGCAAAGGAAAGGAATATTAACTACAAGTTCTTCAGAGCCTTTTCTAAACCCAGTTTCTGCTTGAAAACAGTGTTATATGATCCACAAAATCCATCAATAATTATATTATTCTGGACTTCTCCAGGTCATAGATACATGTTCCAATATGTGCGTGTATGAATCTGCAGATTTCAACCCTACCTTTGTTTCTCGGTCTCTGTTTTCATGAAGAATGGCATTAGCACAGATAAAGATAAAAATCCCAATGCCCATGGTGAACGGCCCGAGCATCTTCATCCGCTCAGAATGACGATGCTGCTCCAGGAACCGCGTAAAAGCTCCCCTGGTCTGCTTGGAGGGTGTACCTGCATGCACAGCACAAAGAGGGTTTGAGCCATTGAATATAGGTAAAACAAACCCTGTAGTTACCCTGATCTTTCCTTACCTTGCACATTATGACTCGTGCTGGAGTTAGCCACATCCCCCTCTGTGACGGACATCTCGGCTCCATTTCCTTCACCTGCTGAAGATATTTTGCCTCCTCCAGCAGTCGCTGTCTTAGATCTTCCCCCAGTCACCGATTTGGCCGAGGGCATGGTTTCACTGTGTGGCCAATAACCCAGTGTTGCCATGCCGATCCCTATGGCTAAGATGACCAATCCCAGGAGGAGGAAAAACCCAGAGGCAGAGTAGAGGCGGAGCCTGCCGCGTACCACCACAACATCAGTGCGTCGCTTTCTCTTTCTAAATGGAAAGTGTGTAAAGATAGCCCAGTTAATAGTTTTTGGAGACATATATTACGTTACATATAATGATATAAATCCAGACTCTACCATAGAATTTATGAAAATAATTTGAAATTGAAATTCAGGTGGCTCAGGTGATCACCTGGGGGCAGCCTCTGGTGCGGGGTTTCCTAGGCCTGGGGATGGTGGTATGGGTCGGTGCTGAGAGCGGGCAGAGTCTTGGCGCTTTAGCTTGGCCAAGCCTGTTAGCACACCTGCTGCTGCGGTCATACTTAACCTGCAGGTACACATGCAGACACACATTGATAATGAGTTTAATATGTGCTGTATGTCCATCATATGTTGTGAGCATTTGTTTGTGCCACAGGTCAATGATGTAGAGCTGATGTTTTAGAAGCACAGATACACGCTCATTCATATGAAGAACAGAACATTTCCAACCACAGTATTTAAGAACAGGTTTAAGGATGCACATATGTAATTTAGCATAGCCAAAGTCTCACAGATGCTCTCAATATAGGAGGTGTAAAACACTTAATATTCAGAGAGGAGCTTCTCCCACAATCATGCAGATTGAACCCGTTCCAATGATCACAGCTCTGTTTGTCTTATTTTATTATGCAAGTGTGTCACATCATGCACAGCAGTGACTTTTGAGAAGCTGCAGGTGACAGGTTTTTAACCTACATTTACAGGCAGAGTGTGCCAGACTTACGACGTCTTTCCAAGTTCGAGAAATGCTATTTACAGTCTGGCAATGATACAGATGTAAGCACCCAAAACAGTACACACCCAGTACAACAATCTGCTGTGTTTACTGGAGATGTTTTGTTGTTGACTGTCAGATCTGAGGACAGCATGGACAGGGGTGTGTGTGTGTGCATACTGTACACAGTCATACATTATTTTTTGCTGGATGTTTGCTTACTGCATTCTTCTTCTTCGTGTGTATGAGTGAGAAACTCTGATACTAAGAAAACGGGGCAATCAGAGAGACAATAACAGAGACCAGATAGAAAATAGAAACACACACTCTATCTTAGATTGTAGTTTATTCATTTTAATGTACATCCTAATTTACTGCATTTGCATTTTTATTGTTGCCGTTGTTATTGTTATTTACGTCGTCGTTCCCGTGACAAAACTGGTAACACAGAGCTGCAGTATAATATTCAAATGAATCATAGTCTCTCTGCTTCACCAGCTGCTCAGATGTCTATGAATAGAAATTAAAAGGAAGAGGGCTTAAACCAAACACAGGCTTATTTCAGAAGCCTTCATTTGGATTTAAATGACTGTTAATCTGGGCTCACATGAACATCAGCATTGTCCTGTTTAGCAATAGGAGGACTGAATAGACTGCATTAGATGTCGAGTAATAGGGATTGACTGATTATTGGCCTGACCGATTATCAGATCTAAAATGCTGCATTCTTACCATGATCAGAATTATTTTTTAAAATTGATTGCAGATAAAGTAAATAAAAAAATAAAGTCACCACTCTGTGGTCTTGAGCAATGTCCCGCCTACAGCACTATGTGATTGGTAACAGCAGGTGAAAGTCAGCTGTCACAGAATCACCAGTGAATAGCTTTAGCTGTGCTCAGCTTGAATAGAACATTTTAAAATGTTAATTTTGTGTACAGGACTCTGGGAGGTCACCAGTGAAAAGTTCTAGATTAAAGTAAAACTTCTAGGTTAAAGATGTTTGTTGATGATGATGTTTTTTTTAATGACAAACAAAGAGTATGGGGCACTTAGTACCACAGAAGGGTACTAAGTTGCTTTTGTTATACTATCTATACGAAAATTAAGATTTTAAGATCATTTATTTGTTTTACAATCAAAAACTATTAAAACACTTAAAAATTTTTCCATTACATGTTAGTTACTCTCAGTTAAACTGGGACTATAATGTATTATTATCAGTTAGAATACAATTGTGGCCCATTATTTGTGACTGTGTTGCAATGGTGATGCATGACATGTATTACGAACGTGACTAATGCATTATCTTCAGTTAGAATGTGACTGTAATGCAGTTTTGAAGCATTGTTTTCAGTCACAATACGACTGTCAGGGGACTGATGATGCAGTATTTGCTGTTCTAATCTTCGGTTTGAGCGATTCTTTTATAACCAAAAAAAAAAATCAGATGTTTTTAGTCGCTGGTTTTCTGCACAGTGTGCCAGTTTGTGTGTATGTTTGTGTACATAGGAGGATAAAATAGATTTAGCATGGGAATGAGAACACACCCATGACCTTCGTCTGACCATTTTTTAATTTCTTTCTCCCTCCTTGCTTCCGCATACCCCTCTCTATCGCTCTTTCTCCCCTCTCCCTCTCTCTCCCATTCTCACCCTCAGTCTGTCTTGCTAATGCATTCTGGTTATGACCCTGAATAATTTTTTGCTTCCTTTACTTCCTTTTCCTCCACCCCAGCTTACTTTCTGATCTTATCTCCCTCTGTTTGCATTTCTCCTCCTCCACCCTCATTCCTCTTGGATCTATTTTTAATCTGTCTCTAATTTTAATTTTCTTCTATTTGGTCACTTTCCTCTCTCTCACTCCCTTCCTTCCTTTTCGTCTACACATCTCAAAGCCATAAAGTCTGCTTTAAGATTCAAAGTCAGACGTAGCTTTTAGTATTCAAAGTAACTGTGAATCACACATAAGACCAGACCTTTCCTCCTCCTACCCTCTATTCTCCTTCTCACATTTTAATGTATTTTTCATGTCAATCATCTTACTGGTAATACTGCTGTAGGAAAGTGCTTTACCGCAGATGGTGAATCACACAAGGACAAACACAACCAGCCTCTTTTCTCGGGTTTTTCTGCTCTCCCTCTCACTCTGTCTCTCTCCACTTGATTCTCTCCTTTCGCTCCTTAGTGTGCGTCAAACAGGAACCCACACAGTGTATCAAAAGCAGGGGGAGAGATTTCCTCCGTTTACTGAGAGTGGAGAAAGGGATGGATGGGCGTACAGGAAGAAAGGAGACAGGGAAAGATGACAACAGAAACTCAGGAACAGGAGAAGATGAGGGTTAATAAAAAGGTAGAGGGGTATAGAACAAAGAGGGATATAGGAGCACATATTTACAACGGGGCATCTACCTGGGTGCAACACTGAGTCATAACCGGAAAACTGAAAGCCTTCACAAAAACAGTGAACACTAAAAAAGGATGGAGAGCTTGTTCCGCAGAGACAAAGTGGGGGTGATGAGCGGATAGAAAGAGGACAGAACGGCCTAACAACAAAGGAGAGGAAAGTGAAGTGCTTTTCCTGCCAGTGATGACATGACAGAAAAGGAAAACCAGCCAAGTGCATCTGTAGTTCTAACAAGGCTGGTGTAAGAAACAAGTGGAGCAGAGACAATGAAACCCTGTCCTAACAGACACACACCGGCAGCCTGATGAGAAACCATTAAACATAACTCAGGCTGTGACACAGCAAGGCTTTCTGCAGTGGACACTGCAGTGACCACATGAAGTGACAAGTTAATATTCAGTAACCGTGCTCCACACCTAACACCCAATCGGCGGTTCTGTGCTCAGTGTAGATCTTATTTTTGCGTCCAGGATATACATGAAGAAGTCCTTCTGTGTCTTATGCTTTAGTTTTTAGGAGACAGAAAGTTTGCTTTGTTTTCTGTGACATTGTCTTTTTTTTTTATCACACACAGACTAAATGAATATAATGTTAGTTTTTTTTCACCTCCTATCAGATGAAACTTATAAATAATGTGAAACCCACTGTTTCATTTTCCATTTCACTGCCTTAACAAGCAGTTTTCTAAATTAGTGTTAAATGAATAATGAATTAGCCCCCCTGTGATCATCTTAATAATGACTAAATTGCTTCCGCTGTTTATCTGTGCATACTCAAAGTACGGCAAGAGGACTATAAAAACAATTTAATATGCCTGAACGTTCAGGGAACAGATTTGCTCCGTTACTGCTGACATTTAAACATTTACTCTGAGATGAGTTACATTTAAAAAAAAAAAATATTCCCACCACATCTTGTCTCTCCTAGCAGAGGTTTCACCTTCTGCAGTGTGACACTTCCTGTGTGAAATTCTTCCGCATGTGCTGCGTCTTTGTACGAGGAGATGCCTTATGATAACGACCAGTTACCAAATCTATAGGAGAAGTCACATGATGTATTGTCCCTATAGCAACTACATGTGCCGCTGCTAGGTGACACGTTTCTATAGCAACTACCAGATGTGTGCACACAACTGACAGGTAGATGCTTAAGACTGTGTCCCGTCAACAAAGGGGCATTTCCTATATATCATTTTGAGTTATATTTTTATTTTGATGTGCAGATTTTGGGCAAAAACAAATTGTCGTGTCACAGCACACGGTCCTTTCCATCAATTTAAAAGAGGAGTGACTGAGAAGAGGAGACAGCAAAGGATGCTGGTGTAGCATTGGCGGCAGAATGGTTAGGGACCAAATGGAATTGGGAAGTAGGATGAAATGAGAGGAGGAGATGGTGAAAGGGAAACACCACGGATGAAGACAGAGGGTGAGAGCAACAGAGATTTTGGCATGAAAAGGGCTTGGAAAAAAAAAATCCTGGCATTGTGCTCAGGGTGTTAATTAACTCTTATGCGATATGTGCTAAAGCACTACATTTCTGCTGTCTCGAAGCCTACACATTAGAGAGGAAACCAGTAGGAGTGTGGAAGGGGGAAGACAACAAGGAAGGTGGTATAGAAAGAGAAGTAGTATGGTAGTGGGTGGGGGGTAAGGACCCAAGAAACCAGGAAGGAAAAGACAGGGTGAAAGAGAACTGACAAGCTGCTTTGATCTATATGTAACAAACTCCAGAGACTTTTTTTTTTTGACTCTGAAAGCACACTGAGAAAAAGTTTGTCTCAAGTGACTCACTTCAGTGAGCTGAGTGCCGACACGTCATGGAGAGAGACATCTAATATGGACACAGATGGAGTAAGAAGGAAAGCAGCAAGGAGAGATGTAATGAGAGAAGAATGAGTAGGAAGATAAAAATGGAGCTTGGTTGGGAGAGAAAAATTGGCATCCATTGCAGTATGTCTCCCATTTACAGTGGGTCATGTGTTTTTTGTTTCCGTGTCATAAACCACTCTGGTAAGGTTAACTGAGGCCAAATTGTTCTAATAAATGCTCGTTTTTTTCCTCAGGAATTCGATATTTTTTTTAATGGAGAGACAGACATAACCCTGTCATAATACCATAGAAGAGAGTCAAACTTGGAAACATGTATAACTAACCTAAGAACGACGCCCGTGAGTCCGGTTTCAGTCTCTGTGGTGTGCGTTTTTGAAAAAGACAAAAAAAAAGATTTTTGGCAAATATTCAGTGCAATTTCAGCGTTCGGCATTCTTTTCCAAAGCCTGGTGGAAATTATCTACATGAATCAGGGGCACAAATGCAGTCAACAACACTTGATTTTTGTACAACCTGTTCTTGAACCACTTTCAACTTAAAACACTAAAATAAAGAGACTGTCAAGTGTTCCAATGCCCAGGTCAAACTTAAGTGCTTCGTTTCAGAGTACACCTACGCCACAGTCAAGCACAATATTACACATGAAAGTTCAGGGTGATGGAAGAGAACGTGCATGGACTGATTTTATTCGATAAGAAACAACATGGTGTAACGTTTGACATTTATTTTCTTGTTATTCAAGTGAAATCTCAAAACACACCTCACTTATTCAGTAGGGCAGTTACTCTGCTTATCTTCCTGCTTATCTGCCATTTCAAGTTAGGGCAAATAAATTATAGTAAAATGTATAGTATAGTATAATACATATTATGGCATAGTGTAATATGGTACCATATAGGATCAAGTGTTAAAGGATCACAGTTTTGGTCACAGTGTAACTAAAAACTGTGTACACTTTATATAACATTAATTAGCAGATAATCACTTTACCAAATGGGTGCAGGGAGGAAATGCAGTTACAATCAGAGAAGGAAATCCTCTTAGCTGCTTCCGCCCAAAAACCATCAACCTATAATGGAGGAAGTTCACATGATCCTTTTCACAGTGTCCATATTTGGTTTTTCTTTTTTTTTTTTTTTTTTTTTTTTTTAGTTCCTGGTTTTTCTTTTTCCTGCCACAATTGCTCACAGATGTAATGCTTTCTGGCAGCTGAGTCTCAAATGTTGGATGTCCATAAAGCTTCCATAAACACACTAACACTGATGAGTATTCAAAACAGCCCCCTGCTGCAATTGCATTTCTCCACAGTGATTGAGTATGAAAGAAAACTGGCCTCGCTGTGAGGGATCATCTAGGGATGTGTTATTTTTTCTAAGTTGATTTTCACTGAGTAGAGAGTATGGCTGAAAACCAGCAGCAGCCTTGAATGTAGAAGGTCAAATTAAAACGTGGGTTGCATGTTTTAGAAAATGGTCAGCAGGAACCTGCAAATACACAGGGATTGTGACATATGACACAAAGCTGTGACATGGATTACAACACATGATGTGCCCCCGCAGCAGGGAAGGATCTTTCTTACAGCCACACGTTTTACTAATTTACTTTGTTGATCTCTGAAGTGGAATGCTCTGTCTGCTGTTCCAGAAAGGTCAGAGTTCAGAGTTGGCTGCAGAGAAACATCCCCACAGCTGCTCTTGTGCGTGGCATATTTGTCTTTCTCCCTGGTTTGACAGGGCCAAAATCTCTCTTTTTTTCCCCGCATTCCTTGTTTCTTGTGACACTAATGTCGGCCTGAAGAAGAGCGAGGACAGTCACATCCAACTCCTATGTTAGATGGTTAGTTTGTTCATTTAATTTTTTATTATTTTATTGTGTTTGGCAAAATAGAGATAGGTTTGATGAAGGAAAGACGTGGCTCTCCCTGGCTTCTTGTCAAATGAAATACCATGGTAACCAGAGAAAACTAAAGCAGATGTTTTCCCAAAAGATGAAGATTTGCAGCGTACAATCCGTGTGCTTTTGTCTCTTTAATAGTTAAACCAGATATCTTGGACACTACACTTTTTACATTTGTCAGTATGCCAAACAGAAAACATTGCACAAGCATATGTGCTGTGCTTTTGTGAGCCAGACATCACTAAACCGTAAATTGAATCTTAATATGCACTGACACACAGGTGTTTTCGGTTATTCTGGTTGATTAAGCTGCATTCACATCATCTGGGAAAGACAATAGAGTTGGGAAAGATGAACGTAAACCAGTGAGTTCCGCTCACTGATAACAGTGATTGACAACAGTGATATATCAGAGCTTTCTGTCTTCCCTTTCATAATTACAACTTGAATATTGACTGGAACACGATTTACAAATTACAAACCGGTAATTACAGCAGCTCTGATATGACATGAACGTGACCTTATCCCTCCTCTCGGGCCGAAGGTGCATGAGCGACGCTGGAAATTACATGAGGTTGCCAAACAAACTCCATATAGTAGAAAGAATGATAAAGGTGTCAGTTTCCAACCCTAACAAGTGTAGCAGAGCCAACAGGAAAGTGAGGAGGATGTCAATTAAGCTCAGTCTGTACACACCCACACAGTCCTGGGCAGCAGTTATCACATCTTTCAGTGCTGAGTCGGTTCACAATGTTCAACGTCCTGTTTTCTGCCACGGTAATAACTGAGTCAGAGAATCAGCTAAAAGGAAATATGATACCTGTACGTTTGTGTCTGGCTGATTGTGGCTCCTGAATAATCAGAGTGCCATGTGGATTAAAAAGTGTTTGACATCCATTTTTTTTTTCTTTTGATTGCAAGTTCCTCTGGAAATTGGAAAAGGCACGAGGGATGAAAAGAGCACAGAAAAAAAGGTAGAGCAGATCGTGGAGGAGGAATTTGTATCAGAGGAAAGGAGAAGGATAAGCAAAAGATAGCGATCGTGTGTTTGTGCATTGCTTTACTCCTACACACTCATGGTCAAGGGTGAGTCATCTGTCTGGAGAATATGTCACTTTGTCTTTTCCCGCTGACCTTTTGGCAGCACATTTTCTGATGCAAGCACTCGAGTGTCAAATCCAGCACCCTCTTCACCATCTTGTTTTTTTTTTTCCCCTCATTATTTTGATGATACATGCTGCTGTTTTTTTTAAGTCTTGCATTCTTCACGCTGAATCAGTGTCATTGCCTCCCGTGATAAATTCAGCTCTACTGAATTAAACTGAGTTTTCAGTTGAATCATCAGATGCTGCAGCCAAACACGTGCGTGTGTGTTTGTGTGTGTTGATGTACTGTAGTAAGCCCCCAGTTGGTTTCAACAAAATGACTCATTCTGTCTTCCTCAAACTGCTGATTGTCACGAGCTGTCCCCAACTGCCCTGCAGCAGTGGTGCCCAAACTGGAGAGCTGGGACCCTTATGGGGTCTGATCTCGGTAGCTGAGTAAATTATTTAATTCCACAAATGTTTCCAAGAAGATAACAGTTCTTATTTAAATTGGACGTTAAAACATTCTCAGGGCAAATAGAAATTATATCTTAAATCCAGTAAACTGGAATTTTTCCCTCAGATGGGGGTCTCCAGGAAGAAATCTGGGCTTGCACATGTCTCTGTGGAGGTCTTCGGAGTGACAAAGAGAAGCAACAGTTGACCTACCAGATAGTTTAAATGCCAGAGGGGTATTTAAACAAGATTATCCAAAAAGCGTGATACTTGTGAAGGAGGATTAGTCGATATGACGCCTGACTTCTTAATGATTCTCAAATTAAACTCAGAAGTATTTCTGTTTAAAATGTTTGGCAGGAGAAAGATGTCTCACGATGAGCCATTTGGCTCCATGAGTTACCCTAGTTTTTCAAACAGCTCTCAAGGTGAGAGTCACTCCTTAATTCTCTCAGCATCAGCTCAGTCACACCAAACACAATAAAACCAGTGACAGAGCAGCTGCTATTAAAGTCCCCCTTCACTGACAAAAATGTGTTTTTGCTTATTATGGCTTTACTTGAGTGTGTGACCTTCACTGTGCAGAATGATTTCATTTATGAGCAGAGTTTGATACTACAAGGATGTTTCCACATTCATCAGGTTACTCTGTGCTCACCTAACACGTGCACGTATAAGTGGGATTTTGAAGCTAGTCATGGCTTAGTTATGCAACCTACATAAGTGTGATGTGGAAATTTGTAGAGTCCAGTGCAAATACAGTGAAATATGACTTCTTTTTTTTTTGTGTCCAGTAGTTAAACTTTTTAACCAAAAAACATAGTTGCATAATTATATATTCAGCATATTTTAATGAGGACAAGGGAGCAGATGATTATTTTGATGA
>JBBMJY010000011.1:12270540-12302894 GCA_037833715.1 Toxotes lorentzi
AATTTTTTTTTTTTTCTGAACTACATCAGAAAGAGTGTAATTCAAAGCTTTGTACTTTTGGATGTACTAAATAGTGACTGTATGGGAAGGAGCAAATTTTATATATAATATTGACATCATGTCTTCTTAGAGTAATTATCGTAAAAAAAGATAGCAGGCTGGCTCAGAGGAGTGATCACAATAAAGGCATCATAGGATTCCCCTGTAAATCAATCAGTCACTAAATAAAGCACGCACAGTCCATGTACCATACGATGGACTGTCATGGACAATGCTAAAGATGATCCTGTCCAATAAAATTGCAATAGAAAGATGAAAAATAGATGTAGCCACTAATAGACTGTCAGTCTGTCAGAAGCTGACGGCTGATGTTAAACTGCCCTGTTCATCAAAATTTAAATAAAATCCAATTAAATATGGATGGAAATGAAAAGATGGACTGTAGAGCTGTCACCTTGAGTTGTTTCATGGCGAGTGTTCAGAGTTGGAGAGGTCAGACACAGCTCGAGTCTTACCTTCACAAAAGCCGCGTTATCAGTGTCACTGTGCCATTAGGCAGGGAGGGAGATCAGGCTGGAACCTGGGGGAAGTAAAAAGCCATCTTCCCGCTTTTAGGGCTACTTCCAGTGAAACGCCATGCCGGAGATAATTGAAGATGACAGGAGACAGTTCGGCCCCCATGCAGGGCTGGGAAACAGCAGCACAGATCTTTACTACATCCAAGGTCTTTAATTGAGACGCTGTATGGACATTTGGTCAGAGTGGATCTGTGAGGCTTCACGGTGTGTCTTTTGATGACTTTTGTTCAGCGCGGAAACACGTTTTACTCCATATGGAGAGAGTGTGCGCGCACAGGACAATGAGGGCGGTGAAACGCGCTCCTAATTACAACTGAGGGAAAATCCTTTAACACATCCCGCCTATTTAAAGTCATAAATGCTCGGCTTGTAATCCCCCAGCGGAAAAATATCCCTCGTTCAGTTGGAAAAATGACCGCAGAAGCCGCTCGTGTGATGTCCCTCCAGGCTGCCTCAATGCGTAAAACTCCCGCTAACCCCGCGTTTCGCATCCAAAAACTTGGTTTTACGTCAAGACAAAAAAAAAAGAAAGGAGAAAAAAGGATTGAAAATCTCAGTAGCAAGCTGTTGCGTTTTGAGGAAAAATGGTGAGCTCTGTACACCGGCGTGTTTTTATTCCTCTGAGCCGGAGAGAGACGCGGCAGCTCCATCCAATTCCTCCAAAGCGCTTCTACGCTTGTGGGAATGTGAGAGGCTTTCTCAGATGTGTGTGTGTGTGTGTGTGTGTGTGTGTGTGTGTGTGTGTGTGTGTGTGTGTGAGAGAGAGAGAGAGAGAGAGATGGGGGTGAATTGTTTGTATGCGCGCTGGGAAGGTTGTAGTTGTGTATGCATGCATGCGTGTGTGTGCGTGTGAGTGAGTGGAGTGTGTGAGTGTTTATGGAGGGAAACAAGGCACTGTGCCATGCTTATCTAGCATGTGTAGGACGCAGATGATGAGGGGATGGCTGTTGTTTTTTTTTGTTTTTTCTTGAAGCAGGCAGAGGTCTTCATGATGCACAAAAAGGAGAAACATGGATCAGCCTGAGATTTTTAATGCATTTCCTCGGCAGCAATAAGTCACAGGGTTCTGAATACAGTATAAGCACACAAAGCTGAGGAAATGCAACATTCCTGCAAAAGCAAGATACAAAAGTGTGTTTAAGTGTCTTACAGCTGGAATATTAGCCTGAGTTACTCCTTGTGTGCTCAAGATTGTGTGAGATACACATCAAATTCCCAGAGGATAGGATTTACCAACTGCTGTTTTTGTCCAGCTTTTCTGTCTCCCCCTCACACACACACACACACACACACACACACACACACACACACACACACACACACTCACACACACTCACTCACACACAGAAAAAGAGGGCAGCAAAAACGTTGCAGATGTTGGCATGCATGTCATTTCCTGTATTTACATGCTGGAAGTGATTCAAGGAAAATACACAAAGCTGGAGGCGCGGTGGAGAGAATGTAAGACAGACATTTGAGCAGATATTTTGAGCAATAAACTATAAGTGTGTGTATGTGTGCGAGCGAGACAGAGAGGCCATTATTTGTTCAGATGGCTGAGATTAAGTTGGTGAGAAATGAAACGCCCCGAGGGCAGAGTCTTACAGTGCACACAGAGCACACGCTTGGACACAATCATTAGGACATTGTGTTGGTCCTTCTGTGGCACCTCGGACATGACGACTACACGTCTGACCTTAACCCCAACCTTAACTCTGGTTGTAGCACCCTGTCTGTGCCACACACACTAAAATTAACCCTGTGGAGTCCTCAAGCATCACCACCTAGCAGCTTTTTGTGGCTTTGTGGAGAAATAGAAAAGTGTCAGCAGCTAGTTGAGATTCACGTTGAAGTCACATCTGTGGTGCAGCGGTCAGTCGGTTGCTGTATTTACATTCCATAAAGGATCGAAATGAAAACATGCCGTAGAGGCAGAGAGAGAAACAGAACAGGAGGCAGACGGCGAGAACCGAGATATGGAGAGAGAGTGTGGGAGAACAAGGAGAGGGAAAAACAAAGCCTTACATTGTTGACTCTTGCATTTCTTGTTTACAAGCCCACTTGGGATTATGAGATTTACAAAATGTGTTAGCTTTTTGTGTTATACTTATTGTAAACAGCTGTGGTCAGAAGTCTACAGCTAAATAATTAAAGGGAAGCCGTAATTGAGAGGGAGGAGAGAAAATGGGGGAGATGGAGGACGGGAGAAAGAGGGAAGACTTGGTAAAGAAATATAGTGTTGAGCTTTTGTGGTCATTTTAAAGGAGAATATCTCAATGGACCAAAAAATGACTGACAGGGACAGGTGAAAGCTAATAGGAGGGTTTTTTTTGGAGCTTAGTGATTGAAGAAATCCCTTCTTTCCCTCCTAGTTACTGTTGTTGCCTATTTTTGGATATCATGAATGAATTATGACGTAAAAATCTGTACCACACACACACACACACACACACACACACACAGGCTGAAAATTACAGCCTCTCTGCTCCTACAACACGTCACGCTGACATGTAGGTCAATGGGCCTCAGCGTTCTCATGAGTACCTCTCCCCCTCTCTCTGAGTGTGTTGAATTTATTTTCAAAGACTTTAAAAACAGATCAGGAGAAGAGCGCAGACAGAATGTGTTCATTTCTCTGCCTCTATGGATACAACGCAGATTGTTTAAACTCACTCGTGTGGTGTAAACATCCTCTCTAGATACAGGAGCACTCTGTTGAATTGTCTCTATCAGTCCCATTCTTCATTCTCAGATTAGGCTTGGACCCTGTAGCATGCTTCAGAGAGATAGCGTAATGCACTGCAACTGTTTCATTTGTTTTAACTTGATTTAAAAAAAAAAAAAAAAAACAGGCTACCAGTATGTATATGATTTGCTTTCATTTCACTGTGCTCCTTGCAAAAAAAAAAAAAAAAAAAAAAAAGCTTGTTTTTCATTTGAGGTTTAGCATGGGCTAAATAATTCACAAGTGTCCTGAAATGCATCTGAAATTCTTTCAAGCTTCAAAGGCTTCACTGTTTTTCCACTGCTCTTGTTATTTCACCAATGCTAAGCTTTGGCTGTGTGGTGCTGAGACAAGGGTTTACAGTCACCTTGGTGATCGTTTTCAATTTGTCCTATTTATCAGCTAGTCTGATTCTACAAAGTCTACATAAAGAATAGAACAGAATGTCTTTTATTGTCATTATACGTTTTTACATGTACAATGAGATGAAAAGAAACTCCTTCTCCAGTGCAAACATGTATGTAGAATATATACAACATAGAATAGAATAAGTTTAGTGCAAAGAGAATATAGAAAATATTTTTAAAAAATATATAAAAAATTATAAAAATATAAAAGGGGAGGGGTAAGGTGCACAGTTCTGAATTAAGACTTAATAATCATATATTAAACATTTTTTAAATATTTACGAAAACTAATGTGTGAAACAGTTCATCGTTTTACCGGGGGTTATCTCCTATATGTTGTTAGCTTTGGACAGAACCAGGCTAGCCTGCTCCCAGTCTTTAAGCTAAGCTAAGCTAAGCTAACTGGCTGCTGACTGTAGCCTCATATTTATCTTACAAACATGAGAGTGGAATCATTTTTCCCTTCTAACGCTCACCAAGAAAGCGAATGAGAGTATTTACCGAAATCCTGAACTCTTCTTTTAATCCCAGTTGTTGAACGTGTGCCATCCCACATGTGATTGTTTGTCCTCAGTACTGCAGTTACACCGAGACAGGAGAGACACTGTCATGCTGAAAGGTGACAAACACTGTATGATAATCAAAAGAATTTAATTTAACATCAAAACAAAAATGAATCATTCATGCAGTTTCTCTCAGTCCTGTTTTTGAGTCTTCGGTAAAGAAACATCCAGAGCAATAAAAAGACAGATATGTATGAGTTTTCCGGTGAGCTTTGCAGTAATAAAATGTACCAGAAACACAAACACACACACATACACACACACACACACACACTCATGCACACACATACAGGGGGATGAATAGTTATGACGCCTGTCTTGCTCTGGATGTTCCTCACCCCCCCATCCCCGAAAACTGCCCTGCTCTCCATCACTATGGTTACAGTGATGCAGGTTACGTGGCACCCCACACTCACATACAAAGGCGCACGTGCATGTGCTTGACCACACACAGACATGCGCAGGCTGTGACGCTGAAGAGTTGAATATAGAGTTTCTTTAGCTATTTCAGGAGGGGGAGACGGGAACGTTCAGCTGTCGTCATTTCTGCATTTACTTTGTCTCCATCGCTCTCTCCATCAATACATCGTTCTCTTTTCACCCCCTTAATGTTTTTTTTTCGTGAACAGATGATGGATGATCAGTGGCTCTCTTTCTCCACTGTTCTGCTTTCATGCACAATCTCTGAGTTAAAAATAAGATTTATGACACACATATCAGAAATCTATACATTTCAATGGCGCATCTTATCTGTTGCTGCCAGTCCTCCGCATGAGGCTCTTATCTCTTGCTCTTGTGTTGGCTGTCATTGGTCGATCTGTTCTCTCTGTGGTTGTGAGGCTATGCTACCGCCTTGTGTTCATATTTAGAACTGCTAGACAAAACTGTCACATCTTTCTCGATGTTTTAATTGCAGTACAAGCAAGACTCACCCAATCACACCTTCAAAATACATGTGAAGGTCATGTTCAGTTGTCGTCTGTTGGTATCAGGAGCTCAGTCATTTGATAACGTGGAAAATCTTCATACACAAGTTACATTTATTTTCATTAATGATCAATTTTGCAACTACTTTCTCAGTTACGATGATTTTTTTTCCATAAAATGTAAAATTTGTGAAGAGGCCAAGGTGATATATTCACATTGTTTATTTTCATCGCTGTCGACAGTCCAAAGATATTTAGTCTAATATCATAAGACAAAGACAAGCAGTAAATCCTCACATTTGAGCAGCTGTAACCAACAAACTTTTGCTTGAGAAGTGACTCAAATGATCAGCTAGTTTTCAAAATAGCTGCTGACACATTTTGTCGATTGACAAATCAGTTAGCTAATTTCTTACTTCATAGCCACGTATTCTTCTTCTGCTTTATGCTTTTACTTTGAAATTTTTATCTGAAGTAGGAGAAGCAATAAAGGGATGGGAGGAGACGTTAAAAAAAAGGGGGGGTGGCAGAAAGGAAAGGGAAAAAAGAATGAGTTAAAGGAAGTAATGGAGGGATGAAAAAGAAGGGATGAGAACAAAGAGAAAATGGAGAGAAAGACCTGAAGGTAAATGAAAAGAAAGAAAGAGCACTGTGTGTGGCTCCACTACAAGTCCAAACATAAATCTGTGTCTGTAGCACATCCTGAAGTATTAAGCCTCAAAACCAGTTTCCTTCTTGTGGGCAATGTGTATCCCTTCATCCCTTCTGGGATTTACCCAGTACTTACTTAGTAGTAATCCCATTTCTTCTAATCCACCCCCCCGAAACACCTAACATGCTCTCTCACACACACAGATACACACATGTAGCCTACATACTCTCATTTAGACCAGCGGCCATTCATGTTGTTGGACTACTGCTGTCGTTGTTGTGGATTCACACTCATAAAACGCCATGGACCCTTCGCCCTCAAGACTACACCCAGTGATACCTGGGTAAGGACAATCTGTACGATGTTTCGAAATGTGCTAGAAGAGAGAGTTAAGGTCTGTTGTTGTCGTCTGTAAGGCTCACCTCAATATGTCTAACAGAGCTAAGTGGTACGTATAATCAAGTGTACTGTCTGTTTTAGTAAGATAATCCACTGCATTATTAGAAGACTATGTAATATCAACTAATTACCTGCCATGGTTTAAGCATTACTTTATCTGCTCTGTGCAGTTTTATGGAGTACAACAAGCAATTTATTCCAATTTATTGACTGTGATTTGAATTATGTCACCCTCATTATAGTCACAATCTGCATCTGACTGGGTTGTTAACGAGATTTATGTCCTAATGTCACAATTAGACTGTTGTTTTATCTTTCCAGGCGTGCTTTTCCTTAATGATGCAAAACTCAACACGGCTCACAATGGAATTTAAAGTATCAAAGATGCTTTCTGGTGCAGTTTTTTAAACCACAGTCTAGTTTGAGGAAGACAAAAACACACCAGAGAGTTAGCTAAGGTGTTTAGCTGTCTCCGAGGGTATTAGCACAGGCTCAGCTACTTTGCTGCTCTCACACACACCCACATCCTCATGGCTGTCTCAACGGGGTGAAAATAGACTCCATGTGGTTGCCAGCAGAGGTGGCCACAATTATATTAGTTTAAAAACAAATCATTATTTCTAATCACTGGACCAGGATACGGACATAAATTCCCATGCTGCTTTTTCTCACCACTGTTCACTTCCATTTTCCAGTAACCTGGAGAAGGACAGGAAGAGGCGATTAAGAAGTACAGGAGGATGAAACTAAAGCAATTAACACACCTCAGCATCATAACTGAGATGTCCTCTAATAACAGTGTCATATCAACAGATGTCTCTAAATTAAATCCTACACATTGATTGATGATCGATTATTTGTTTTTTTAGTCATATATCAAACAAGACCAAGGATCTACAACCATGCTAGTGGCTTTTGTGAGGCTGTAAATAGGCACAATGATGGTTTGAGTGGAATGTGAATCAATCTGCATGCTAACATGTGTACAGGGACAGTGCTAACATGCTGATATTTAGCCGCTACAATGTTTACCACATTCAAGCGTGTTAGCATGCTAACATTTGCTAATTAGCACTGACCACAAAGAACAGCTGCGGCTGATGCGATGGTCATAAACCAAAGTATGTTAAACTGGACTTTCACTATTTTTGTACATTTTAAGGACTACAAGATAAATCAGTTAATCATAAAAATAAGATTAAGTGTTAAATGGAGACTGCATCATGTACAGTATTGTCCTTTGAACAGACAGTGCAGTGAAAGTTGTTTTTTCATCTTATCTGTGGTTTCTGTCACAGCAGACGTTTGACTTGTCGGGGCAGGGAGAGCACAGGTGTAACTAATGAGATTAATGGTGACTCCATTCCATTAAGGTGCGCCAGTAAGCCAGTATGAGCTGCACACCTGACTGGAATGCAGCCCATTATTAATGTAATTAGTTACACCTGTGTTTGACAAGCCAAAATGTCAGCTGCGAGAAAAGGTCTTTTATTTCTCCTCCGAGGGTGTCATGTAACTCATTTCCTGTAAAGGCGGCAGTTAATCATCTATGAAAAGAGACTTTAGCAAACAAGCGCCGACTGTCTGCTGCTATCTGCTGTCATGAGCATTAGTTTTCTGGGTCATGAAGGAAAGGAGAAAACGGAGGAGAGAAGCAGCTTTGGGACACGCAAGACATTAAATAACAATGATGTCTTTCCAGTAAATCGCTCCAAATGTAGAGTTTTCAAGTCAGATTAAAATCAGTGACATAGGGGTTTATGTTTCTCTTGGTATTTACAGTCTTGTTTTCTCTGTCTCTCTCCTATTGGTTTGTTCACTTGAAGCAAACATCGCCAGATGGGTTGACACAAGATGTTACAAAAGCCAGAAGGCAAAAAATGTCATCCTATCATTGAGGAATAGTTCTCATATATGTGATCGATTTTGGTATTTTATCATCATAAGGACTATAATTCAGCTTTTTTTCAAGAATTACATGAGGGAAAAATCAAATAATGATGGCCTGGGATTACAATACAATATAAATAAAGTATTATACAATATCAGTGACAGAATTCGTAGAAGGAATGAAACGGCCTGTTCCACAGTCTGCTGAATTCCTGATGGGTCATTATCTGTTAGCAGGTATCGTGTAATGTCTCGTTTTCTGTCCTCTCCTCTCCTCAGGTTGTCCTGCAGAATCTGTTGATGTGCATGGTGTGCTTCTACTCTCTCTACTACATTGTGGTCAGTCTCTGCATCGGACTGCTCAGGTACACGCACACAAATACACACATTTATGAAACCTCAGTGAAATTTTGCTCCTCTTGATTGTTTGTGCAAATCCTGTTGTGTCTCTAGGGTTCATGAGATCAACAGCTTGTTGGCTCCATTTGACTACACAACACAGCCATCATGGCAGAACCCCAAATACCTTGGTGAGTATCAGTGGTAGAGTATAACCTAGTACATTCACTCAAGTGTTGTAAAAGTTTATGGTATTTGCCTTTTACCGTTGTATTTCACTTTATACAAGCAAATATTGTGCTTTTTAAGCCATCGCACTGATTTGACATCTATAGTTCTTTGGCAAATTCAGGTTTTCCAAACAAAACAAGTGACCAGTTGTTAAAATATGAAGCATTCCTCTTTATTAAAGTGCCCAACAGTATCCTCTCCCCAATATACTCTTCCACCTTTCCTGTCATGGCAGGAAACACACAAGTGCAACTGATCAAATTAATGATGACTGCACTCCATTGAAGCATTTCAGCTCCAGAGCCCTGACATAATGCTGACATGACTTACTGGGCTATTTACACCTGCTATGAAAAGTCAAAAATGTCTGCTGTCGAAAAACGTCTGTATCTGCTGTAATACTAGTATTAAACAGAGTGCAAGCGAAGTGCAGCTTTAACGTTTTGTTTCCCTCTCTTTCCAGTTGGTGTAATTTCCACAGAAGTGACCTATGTTTTAGGAGGGCTGGTATTCGCCTGGATCGTAGAGGAGTGGGTCTGGGATTACGCCATAACTGTCACATTGCTGCATGTCGCAATGACTGTAGCAGGTAAACACACACAGACACACACATACACAAAGTGGATCAATAGAGTGGAACAGCTGATAGGATTGGAGGCCTGGTTATGTAAGTGGATGTAGTTGCTGTAGTTCAAAGTTGACAGACACCACACACAGGCACTAGACATTTATATGTCCACCACCAAATTCAATTAAAATAACACAAACGTTATAATGATTTTACAAAATTAAAAAGAAACAAACCCAAACATCCTAAACCTGCATTCTTTTTTTGTGCATCGTTTCACTCTTGACTAAAGTGCTCGTGTGGATCTGTTCCATGAATTTTATGGAAAGTACAGCTTTTGTGTTGTATATTTGCAGTAATGTCAGACTTCCCTTCAGCTGAGCACTGGTGGATAGCTCTGGGTAAGCTTTGGATTTCTTCTTGTTCATCTTTGTGTCACGCATCCTTGTCTGTCTCCAGTCCCATCTGCAGAACACGAAAACTCCACTCTGCTCTCACATTTTCTCATTTATTTGATCTCTCCCTCCTCAGGTTCAGGCCTGGTGATGATGATATTCGGGGGACAGCTCCTGGCCTATAAACTCTTTAGAAGCAATTTTGTCTATCCAGCTGAACTGCAGAACTTTTAATGAACACAATGAGGAAAGCTTTTAACTGGCTTACCGGTTAATCTCAGGTCCGGATTCACCCCAATGGGTTCACTTTACAAAGATTGCACTGTTAGGGACACCTTAACACTGATATTAACAACTAAAGTATGTCTATCAAGACACACTTTGACTACTAGATAACACTGTTACAGACTGTCCTTACATTACATTACTGTCAGATCCTTCATTGTACAAATAACACATATCCCATATTTAAGTCTTTTTTTGTAAAATATTCTGTACAGTTTAAATATTGTTTTGTATTTTTTCTTTACAAACTTCATACTGTAAACAAAATATGTTGGTAGAAATGACACCTGTAGCATTCTGTAAAAGATTTTACAGCTGGAAAATAGGTACTACCAGCAAATCTACAGACTGGTATTTATACAGTGGTTAGTTAAGTGTATTTCCAGTTGTAATATTAGCATAATATTTAGAATGTGATCCGTACCAGTTTTGTAGAGTCTGTAGTGTAGTAGTCTGATAAAGAAAATAACTTTATCAGACTACATACCCTAACTGATAAAGAAAATGATGAGAGATGAGAAATTCATGTTTGCAGGAACAAATCCAAACGCATTGTAACCTGATCTTCTCATGCCTGTCTATATATGAGCAGATTCTGTTGGTTCCATGTTTAGGTGCAATGAAAAGTTCACAAGTACACCAAAAATAATGATTTTAATGTTGGTTGTATATATTAGTTGTATATAGTAGTGTTGCATTTACATTAAATACATCATGCAAAAGGATTGTTTTTGTGTGTTCATATCTGTGAAGCCATGCATTCATGTGTGCGCCAGTGTGTTGACTCCTCTGTTCAGTTTATAAGGACCCACCAGACCATGGAGCTCATGTCTCTGCAGAACTGTGAAACAACACAACACAAAGGAACATTTCATTTGAGATCAGACCAATCATTTGTACATCTCCTCCCAAAAAAAAGGAGTGTAAAAGCCCAAAGTTACAGATGTATGAAAAAATTTATTTGGGGTCAGAATAGTTGGTGTTTAGCCTACAGAAATGTTATTTTCAAAGTTTGATCTTTGTTTTGTGTTACTAAAGAGAACATAACAGGTTGGGGGACATCCAACATCTCAGCTGATAATGATTGCAGCAGCAGTGGTCCTGCCCACAGTAGAGTCTCATTTGTTATCAAGGTCTCCTGACTCTCAATCAACCTGAGCGCCTAAACAAAGTGAGCAACAGAAGCTTTAGTGTGAATTATCCGTGATTCATTAAATATTCCTAACGGCAACAGTAAATTATTATCCACCGGTGAAATGTCATCAAACGGGTTTATATCCGGTACCCGGAGGCTGATAAACGTTGGCGATCGACTGAGGACGAGCAGCCCTGTAAGCTAACATGCTAAAGCGGCTCTGCGTGGCTAGCTGGTGAAATGCTAATGCTAATGTTGGTGTTGAAAGGATTGGTAACCAGCTTTCACTCTGTGGCACAGTCAGCCAGTAAATGGTCAATAACGTTACTCATAAACTTGATCAGCATCTTAGTGACACTTAGAAAATTAGCCTTGGTGTCAGTGTGAAACGTGGCATCGTTTACTGTTTCAGTTAACACTTATTTAAGCTTGTAAAGCTTCAAGTTTGGAGTGAGTCATTATGTTTCAGCTCAGTCAAATATCCCATTCATTGTTGCAACATTAACATTATCTCATGGAACTTGAATGCTAAAGTCTTAAGTCTTAAATCTAACTTTATGACTGACCTGATTGTGAATATGGAGTGTAAACGTTTCACGGCTCTTCTTTATTTTTCCGTTGTAGAGTCCGTTTGAGCAGCTAAGCCTTCAGATGTATGACGTCTTGGGAGATGGAGGGATCCTGAAAGAGGTGGTCCAGGCTGGAGAGGGTCCACCTATACCCCAAAATGCTTCAGTATTGAGTATTTACAAGTGCAATTTTGTTCTAAAAAACTGTCGACACAGTTCTTATTTCCCAAATGTGCTTATGTTCTGCCATTACCTCTCCCCATTCTTTTTCGTACGCAGTGCGTTACTCTGGTTTCCTGGAATATTCAGACCAACCTTTTGAAACAACCGCAAACGTTAAATACCCTCCGATGATGAAGTTAGGGAGAGGTCAGAGGTTCTTAGTCCAGGTTCAGATTATGTTGCCTGTTAAAATTGCAGCCTACAGGAGAACGTTTCCCAGTTTTTAAATTTATTGTTCAAACAGATGTGACTCTGGCTGGGCTGGAGCTGGGTATGCTGACCATGCAGAAAGGAGAGTTCTCTCGTTTCCTTTTCCAGCCCCAGTATGCATACGGGGACATGGGTTGTCCTCCGTTCATTCCCGCTGCTGCCATGGTTCTGTATGAGGTTCAGATCATTGATTTTCTCAACTCAGGACAAGTGGACGACTTTATCGCGCTGAGTCCGGTAAAGAGGCTCCAGATCCCTTGTTTTTGTTGTTGTTGTTAAAGTCTAAGAGCACCAAGATTTAGTTTTTCCCACTAGTAAAATCACACTAAAGTCAGTCTACCAACTCAAGCTTTATTTATATTCTCACCCACAGGCCACAGCCCATTAATCTGATGATGCACCTTGTCTGTTTTTTGACATGCTTGATAGCCTATAATCTATTACTTTTTCATAATGCATTTTTTTCATTAGCTAAAATAAGGTCAACCACAAATCAAACCACTTTGGGTGCTTTTACTTCACAGTGCTCTGTTTCTTTTCTGTCTTCAGGAGGAGCAGAACACTGCTCCTCTGTCCACGCTTCTGGAAGTTGTCAACACACTACGCAGCTTTGGCAACCGCTGCTTCAACCAGAGCCGCTATGACAATGCCAAAGATCGCTATAAACAGGTAAATCTTGAAGTGTGTCAAAGATAAAGAAACCACGCTCCGTTCTTAGGTATATATTACTTTTATCTGCCATTACATTTAGTTTGATTAGCTAATGAGGTGCCATGCTTCAGTTTGATTGTGTACTTTAGAAGTAAAGGGTATTTTGTGTTGGGCTCTCTGCTTGACAAACAGGCAATGATGCTGCTGGGGAGCAGGGAAACACAGAGCAATGCAGAGAAGGAGAGGATCAAGATGGCTCTGCTTCCTCTCTATCTCAACCTTTCTCTAACTGAGCTCCGTCTGGACAGCCCACACAAAGCCCTGAAATACGGCAACAAAGCCTTGCAGATAGACTCGGCCAACACAAAAGCTCTTTTCCGCTGCGGACAGGTTGGTCGGGGCTTTTCTTTGTTTTCCAAACCATCAGATAAAAATCCCCACAGCCTCTGAAGTGCACAAGATTTTAATGTTTGTTCGCAGACACGATAGATGCTCAGTGCTTTGAGCGTTTTGCAAGTTTGTTGTGATCAATGAAAAATTGCCAGTGAAAACAAAGCATTTGTCTTCACACAATGATCACACACTGATCTTCCAAGGACTGAAATGTCATATTCTGATGAGTTGGCAGTGAACTGAATGAGCCTAGATTATCTACTGATCACAGTAAGTTCATATTAATGCTTCCTCTTATCTCGTATCCTCACTTTCATTTTAATTCACTAACACCAGTTTGATTTTAGGTTTATTTATGTTTCGAGGACAGCCTTTTCCTCCAGGGTCTGTATATTCAATGCTCATACTGTAAATAACAATAAGCCTGTTATTCAGACTGTTGTCACATCCATCAGGCGCACCTGGAGCTGCATGAGTACGAGAGCGCCCAGGATTGCCTCATAACCGCTCAAGCGAAGAAGCCCTTTGACAGTGACATTAACAACCTCCTGAAGAAAGTGGCAATGTAAGACCAACTTCTGTTGACACAGAACTACTTTTAGACTTTACTAACTTTACACAGAAGTACTTTTAGAATAAAGTGCTAGGACAGTCGTTGGCTTTACAGACAAGTTCTCATATTAGTAAATTTTATTTTGAAAGCACACAAGGCTGCAAATGGCATTACTAATAAGTAAATAGTGTTACAATAAAATAACACACAGTTAGGCCCATATTTTTTTTTATGGCTTTTGGTTTAATGTACTGCACATTACATATTCTCAGAGTCTGGTGTATCGGATGTTTTTGTTTAAAATGGCAACAGTCTTAGAGCTAACAAAGGTATATGTAAATCACTGGAATTTTCTAGATGCTACAAAGACAGCTTGGACAGACAGAAAGACATGTATTCAAAGATGTTTAGAGGCTTGCGGGGCCCAGTGAAGAAAGAAATATGAAGAAAAAAGGTAAGAAATCGTGCTCACTGACCAGATAAAACCCGGTACCATATATCATCTATTAAAAAAACGGAACTACTTAAGAAAATCATTGTGCGTTGCAGATGGCGGATTAAAGAGTGAGCTTCAAAGTTCAACAGCACATTTTCTCTCCAGCACTGATAATCCTGAGGGTTAAACTTTTTGTGTTTTTGTGTATGATACAAAGGTAATGATATTGACCAGATGTATATTTCCTTCCAATTTCCTTTAAAAGAATTAGTTATCAACTATTCTCCACGTTTATGAATAATGTGACTTCACTGTTATTTTTCTGTTTGGAGATATGCTTTGAAGAATTTCCTTTCACGTCAAATGACTATGAATATTGTTCTCTATAAAACGGCCACCTCTCCTTAAAGTCTCTTTCTCAGTACTGTTTGTACTGGAGTGTTAAAAATTCTCTTGGGATTTGATCACTCTTGAGGTGATGATAATAAAAATTAAAACCTGTTTCACATCTAAGACATCTTGTCTTTGTTGTAGATTAACTGCACACCAGATGTTTTTTTTTGTTTTGTTTTTTTTAATAAAATATTTAATTTGAATTGAGTTCCACGATTAAACATGTGGTGCTGAGCTGCCTGTTCTCTTTCATTTTGACATGACGGTTGGATCTCTGCTATTTAATTGAACTGCTATAGTTTTTTATTTGTGCTGAGTTGGTGGGAGATAAATTATCTCAGTTGCACAAATTTACAAAATTCATATTTTATGATACAGGTAAAGGTTAAAGGTTTAACCTGGGCAGGAGGCTGTTTAAGATGTGTGTAACGTAATGGTAGAAGTGCTGATTGTGTGTTGTAGTTCAGAACAGCACTGACAGCAGTCATTTAATCTGATTAACAGCAGATGGAGTGGGTGGGTTGAGACGAATGTGCAATACAGTAATTCAGTTTCAGGCTGAGAAGGAGCAGCATAGTCAGTGTGGCTGAGAGATGTAGCTGGAAGATCATTTGCAAGGGGAACTAGTTGTGTGTAGCAAGACAGACACTAGGGGGCATATGTAACCAATCTGTCTCCTCCATTGAAGATATGATTTGTGGCTGTAACATAAAAAAATCGAAGTGAATTAAATATTAGATATTGCACAACTGATATAAATGTGGTAATAAAATGTGAAAATTTAGAAACACTTTCCATTTTGCTTTATGATACTCTGTTAATTTTGGCAGAGCTCTCTATTTTCATTTTTCCAGATTTACCATTAAATATCCCTCAACTTTCTTGTTCCTTATGCAACAGCTTAGGCAACTGCTCTGCTGCTGTCTGTTAGCTACCTTTAACACTTAGGTGCTGCCATATTGTGTGACCTCTGCTACAAGGCATACAGTTTTCTGCAGTGTTAAAGTGGTCAGAGGGAGGAGACCATGTTGGGGACACAGCAAAACAGAATGAAGCAAGGAAGTGAGTGTTGAAGAGAGAGAGTGGAGGGAGGACAGAGGTGTAGAGAAGTGGGAAGGAAGATAAAGGGAGAAGATGGGATGACAGGATTAGAAGTGGGGAGGGGGCAGATGGAGGAGCAGAAAAATCTGATTGACCTCTGTGGTTAATCCACTTGTCACAGTGTGTGAGTGTTTTACCATCATCTGCCAGCACAAGGCCAGAGGGTCATGCTCTGTGAAAGACAGCTTGACTGGACGCAGACACACACTGATACGATGGTCTCCAGGCTTGTGTACTACCTTCAGCTCAGGTAGGGGATGTATTAAGTGTTTTTTTTTTTTAATTTATCTAAATTAACGTGTGGTTTTAACTCCCCTCCTTGTTGATGTTTAAGTGTATGTGACCAGGTTTTTAGGATTACAGAGAAAGGGTATTTGCTTCACAGTAAGGTGCCACTGACTCGATATTAGAACACTAAATTGTCAGAGGACAATATCTAAAACAATAGTTCAAATTACAAAAATTATAAAAACATAAAACATAACGTACGTACGTACGTTTTGATTGTGTTCATGAGTGTAATATTTCCTGCTGTATTTTTTGGTATTTGGATGATAAAGCAGATCCAAATCCAAGAATGAATGTAAACTAAATCAGGTGAAAAAATAAAATAGAAACTGTTTTTAAACATGCAGCCAACAATTTGAGCACCGGAACCTGATACACAGAGTCAAAGAAACATGAGGGAAAATGCTCTGAGCATCACCAGTACAAGATAACAGTGTAAGATGAGAGTGTAGGAACACTCAGTTTTAGTGGTTAAAATGGACAATTAGAAAAAAAAAAAAAAAGTAATAATGTCATGTTTGCTATTTGATTCCAAAACCTTTGTATTCAGTGACTGAATCCTATGACCCATAGACCGGCAGAACTGCAGACAGAATCAGTTCTCTCTTGTTTTGGAGGCTTTTTGCCTCTAGTTTGGTCTTCAGCCAGAGAACTGCACCATCATCTGGACAGTCAAGGACTCCAGTGAATCCACTGTTTGGCTTTAGAAACCTTCAGTGTTTGTTTTGGCTGTATAATGAGGAAGATAACCCAAAATCTGGGAGAGTGTTTTTAAACAGGACACAGATTCCTACATGTTTCTCCTAATATGGATGTGAACATCTTCAAACATCCTCCTACTCATTCCGCACTTTAACACTTTCAAATCCAATACACTGATTTGAAATCCACAAACTGATGAACTTCATAGAAAAATTCAATGTGAGCAGTCACCGTTGTCAACAGCCACTCATTTCACTTCGAGCAGCAGGGGGCGCTGTCACCTGCTAAACTTTTCCCTGCGGTTTCAGCCAATCCCTGTGCTGCGTTGAGTCTATGATCCCGCCCCTTCCCGGTCCCTCAGAGACATTGTCTCACAAGTTGTAGAGAAAGAGGAGAAGAAGAGGGAGACGGAGGGGGAAGAAGAAGAAGGAGGAGGAGAGTCTGATGTCAGCATGAGTCGGTTACACAGCCGCCCAGCGATGGACAGCACAGACATATAGGCAGAGCTACAGGTAGACAGAGGACAGCACCTGTCCGCCGGTGTTTGGATGTCAGCTGTGTGTGTGTCTGTGTGTGAAGCAGAAGAGGAAAGAAGAGACGGAGGAGAAACATGAGTCGCCAGCAGCAGCAGCAGACCCAGGGAGTGGTTTTAACGGGTTACCACAGCAACGCGGAACTGTTGCCGAAAACCGGCCCGTGTGCTCCCAGCTGTCCGTCAGCCCGGGACCACGAGTCCGCCGTGTCCAGGTGGGGGACATATGAGTGTGTGCAGGCGGTAATGACTTTCTAATACACAGCTTTTTAATCGAGGGCAGTGGTGGGTAAAGGTGACACTGTGTGTGTGTGTGTGTGTGTGTGTGTGTGTGTGTGTGTGTGTGTGAGAGAGAGAGAGAGAGAGAGAGAGGAGCAAAGGTCACAGTGATTGAGTTATTTTCTTCATTTTGAATTTGAGAGCAACGGAGAATTGATGTCGACTGTGAAACTCAGCAACCACTCGAAACCAGCAGTGACCTGGGTAGTTGCTCCCTTGCTGGCAACTTTTTTTTTTTCTTTAATTTCCACAGGGCTAACCCCGCCCCTGGCCTTGGGATTATTTTTTCCTTTAGCTCATTCCTAATAAGCAGATCAGCAGGTTCACCTTGACTTTGTTATACCAGATCTGATTTTAAAAGGTTGCCGGTCTAACTCGGAGCTCTTAGATACCACTGTACACTGTGCAAAAGAAAAACCTCTCAATCAGCAATCAGTGTTTGCATTATAAAACAGCCCTCAAATGTGAGGATTTGCTTCTTTTCTCTGTTCAGTGTCTTAACAAGTTGTGGGCTCAGCATGGGCCAGTGCTCCTTGGTACAGATTCTGGTGGAGGGATGTAGACCAGTCCTCCAACAGAAATCCCCTCATTTGGTGTTTTTATGATGAGGGTGCAGAGCGTGGTCTCGCCCACCATCTAGGCTTGTTATAGCTGCTTTTGTTTATAACTTATTTGTCTTCATGGCGTGATAATGTCCTTGTCACCTTCTTGCAATGACGAAAAGACTCATTATAGTCCAGAGCTATAATTCAGGAAGTGCTGTCACGGTGGAAATGCTGAATAGGAACTAACCTCATATGGAAACAACTGTACAGTTACACTCTTTTATTTATAACTGAGCGGACTTGTTTATTCATCCAGGCCGAGCTGGCTGTGTGTGTCCAGCGCGTGTTTAGGTCAGCAAACAAGTGCTGTCAACAACTATGGTGTGGTAAAAGTAAACAACCTATTCCAGCTGGTATTCAGATGGACACACCTGTCCCTGTGTCTATACAAGTGTGCGTGTGTGTGTGTGTTCCAGATGGCTTCTCTAGCTAGCTGGAAAAAAACACAGCATCACATTACAGCCTTTGTCTCACCTCCCACAGCAGAGTGTGTATGTGTGTGTCCTGTCTAGGTTGACTTGAAGGCTTAGTTTTGTGGTCATTGTTTCCCCTATTCAGGAAATGGGAGACAGAGTGACACAGACAGACAGACAGAAAGCTCCTGGCCTTTTACCCACAGTGGATATCTGAGCCTTAGGTTTCGTGTCTGCTGGGAGTCTTGCACGTCTTTTTTTATTATTTTTTTTGGAAATTCAAACAAAAGGAGGTTGCTCTGAGAAGTCCAGCTTTTAGCTGAACAGCATTGTGCTCCTGTTGTGTTTTCCACTGCTGTGTGGAAAGCACTTCTCAGAGTGTTTGTGTAAAAAGTGGCCAGTGGACACACATGGTTCAAATAAATTCTCTGTGTGATGCAACGCACAACCAGCAGTAATACAATGCTGCACAGGAAATGGCATCTGTAGAAAGGAAGACAAGTTGTGAGGGGTTACAGGACACCAGGCAAGCAAGCACTGCAAGGAAAAAACAGCTGTCTTATCTGTGCTCTGTAGCCAACACTCACTCAGATTAAAGGTGGTGTCCCTCAGGACGAACAGAAGTCGTAACAGACTACTTTAGTGGACAACACAATACACAGATGTACATAAAGACGACATAATCTAGAGAAACAGAAGTCAAAAGAGACAGACAGGCTCAGAAAGGGCTGAAAAATAGGCACAGACAGGGACAGAGAAAGAAAGATTGACAAAACTGACAGCTGAGTCAGACCTGCAGCATAAAGCCTGTAGATTCATCACAACCAGGGGCAGATGATTTATTCAGCCAGTGGGTCATTAATGAGACCAGTAGCTGTGTGCACGAGGGAACAGAGGCAGCCTCTGTCTTCACAGAGGGCAGCTGGCACCTGTTGATGTGAATGAGAATACCACACACACACACACACACACGCTTCGCATCCTCTTCCCTCGTCTTATTTCCTCAGCTGTCCATTGTTCCCTATTTATATCAAGATGCCAAACCATAAAAATACATTTCCGGTGTTGGAAAAACTACTCAGATCCTTTTAAAGGAACACTTCAACATCCCATTCAAAATTTGAGATAAATAAAAATTAAAAAAAAAAAAAAAGTATTATCAACAACATGTATTTGTACTGTAGTACAATACTTACTTCCCCCACTGTCCATCTCTCTAGAATTGCATCTGTTATTTTTTTTTTAATATAAATCTAAAAGATCATTTAAAAAAAAATGTGCCAGCTGAGTTTTGGGAGCTCTGTAGTGATACTCACACTCAGGTCATGTGGACTCAAATATTCGACTGAGCTCACTTCCTCACATCTTGACTCATATTTAACTCGTCGGTGCACAGCTTACTCATTGCTGGCTGACTGTTTCTTTCTATTCCGTTTTGTAACTCACAGTGCACACGCAGACACACACATACTATCCCATACACTTCACCTTTGTCAGCAGCTCTAACAAGCTGATAAAAAGTGTGTGGATAAAGGTACAAAGAGTAGAACAATCAGAGCTGTGGGCACGGTCATTTGTGCACATATGGATGAAAGTGTGCCAGAGTAAGAATGTGTTTGTTTTATTCACAAGGGCAGCCCACCTGACCTTTAAGAGTGTGTGTGTGTATGATATGGAGCAAAGTCATTAAGTCATTTGTATGTAAAACATTCTTTGTGTTGTGGTTTTATCTTTGCAGATGAAGTACGCCTGCTCTCTTGCTTGTCACAGATTTGCAAATGACCCAGAGTGGTCAACAAAAGCTGACATGCCGAGGAAGCTTCTGAGCTTAATCTTTGACTAGCTTGTAAATATATTTTCTTGCACCACAGGATTGTAGTTATATGAACAATAAGGCACAGTGTCTTAGCCAATCAGATAATTCTTATATCTAGTCAACAGCAACAGCTTTATCTTGTTGGCTTAGGATGTTTGTTGGGCATTAGACAGATTTGAACTAAGTGGTGGCACTAGATGAATAATTTAGGGATCACTTAAGTTTTTGCAGTTCATCCTGTGGAGAAATGATGAACTAATGTGTGTTTGTGTGTGTTTGCTAATCTTTGATTTATGGTTTAAAGTTAGACAGCTCACACTCTGTAAATGTACAGTTAAATGTAGCTCTGGATGAAGGTAAATCAAAGTAAACACATCTTCTCAAGTATATCAGAAAAGAAGGACATTTCTGCCGTTATTCACAAAGGAAAATATTTCGCTTGGTGAGGCGTTCAAGGCAATCAGCGTGTCAGGAGGACGACCTGCTAAGTTTGCTGTCTTCAAAACAAAGAAGAGCTGAGAGGAGTCAGACATGTTCCTGCATGTGCTCTTACACTGAGCTTAGATACATCCGACTGGGAGAAGGTCAGAGAGGAGGGGGTGTATCGGAACATGCGGGAAAAATGCAGGAAAACAGGGAAGAAAGCAGGGGAAAGGAAAAGGAGACGACACAAGTCCCAGCCGAGGTGTAGGAGGGAAGGAAGGGAGAGGATGAAGTGAGAGATGATTTGGAAAGAAAGGAAGGAAGGAAGGAGGGAGAGGAGGAGATCAGATGCTGGTGTTTTTTGTTCGTTGTTAAAGCCAGATCAAAGTGTGTGTCTATATTTACCGCAGTCTTTTAAATCGCTTTATGTGTATGTACACAATGCATGTGTGTGTGTGTGTGTGGCAGGAAGTCTGCTCTGGTATGTGGCTTTGCCTCAGCATGAAACCTCAGGGTAATACTATAATACTGATAATACCAAATTAATTAATACAGCACATCAACTCTTTGCTGTTCACTCTGTTTATATCATAAGCTAATTAGTTCCTTTACTGCATTTCATTGCTCTTGTGTTTAGTGACTACATTTTGGAAGCTTCATTATTTGTGCCTGAATTTCAGCCATGTCCCTGGTCAGTTTAGTAGCCTGACATAAACAACACCGTATTTTTAAAAAATATTTTATCCCCACAAATGAAGCCCCCCTTTTTAGATCAGTGTTAAGTTTCATTTTAAGCACTGCTGTTAAGCTGGACTGTAATTTTCATTCCTTTTCCCCTTTAAACATCACTCTACATCAGTATGTGCAGTGTTTTTAAATGCCAGACTGCGGTGTCTTCGACTGTGTCGTCTTTGAGGTTTAATAAAAACTGCACCAATTATTATGACATATTACTTAGTATCTTGATCTAGAACATGCTGGTGTTTTTCCTATTTTGGCTTATTTACTTTATGTCACGTATACTTGTCATCATTCCTCACAGTATTGACAGTTATCTTATTTTCCCACTGTTTCTTCCTCCTGACTGGTAGAGGCTGCTTTCGTTTCAGTATGATAAAACCATCTTTGCCATCACTGACACATTCGGTTCCAGTCTATCTGTCAGTATCTGTCAGGGTTCATATATTTAACATTCCTGCTGAGAGATATACAACTATATGTTTTTATGACAGAGTGTTTGGAAACGTGAGATTATACTGATGCTTGTTGGATGACAGCCTTTCAGCTTGATTGGGATGGGACGCAGAAATCACAGACCTGCTGTAGGCAAGCCAGACCGTCAGTCATCTGTACCAGAACTGGAGCAGCTCATTCCGTAATAATTATAGCTTGAAGCATGAAAGAAAGCATGAGAGACACGGAGAGAAAGAATGTACTGTGCAACTTCCTGTCACAACAAAGGGCACATTCAGTTGGGCATCAGCAAAACCAAAGAAATAAGACCCAACATCAAATACACACTAGCTGGGTTTCCATATGCGTATTTTCAGTTTGCACAAAATCAGTGTGGACATGCCAGAATTTTTAGGAAAAAAACCCCCCAAATATTTCAAAAACATTTTTACTCTCTCTGAGGTGAAAAAGCAAAATGTGGAAATACACTTGGCCAACTGATCATGACGCACATGAAGCATGTCAATTAAACAAGTGTAATTTTATCATGCTTTATCATTCTTGATAAAATTACGCTGAGTAGGTGTAAATTTCACCCTCTGCCCACTGGTATTTAATTCAATTTCACCTGTGCCCACACCAGAGCATTAATATAGACACATATTTTTACCCGTTACACCTACTTTTTGTGGACTACACCTCAGGTACCCAACATGTAGTCCACAAGAATACTCCAGAGAATACTTCAGATCTAAGGGATTTGTATCATTTGTATCAACATGTGTTTAAAATTTAAAAAATATTACTCCCTGATCAGCCGATCTATTGTTATTTGATTTTTTTTTTTAACTGTTGTATATCGATATCAGTATCGGCCTCAATCCATTATCAGTCAGACTATAGGCTATTTTGTACAACACTTTGTCAGACGCTTTGTCCATGGACACTTTGTCCATTTTCTTTGTTGTCATTCTTTCAGATGTTTCTAATTATAAAATACAGTACACAGTCGTAGCAGTAATGTAGCCCTGCCTGTGAACATTGTGGCCATGTGTTTGTGAGTGTGCATGTGCATTATGTAGTTGTGCACTGATTGCTGTACGGGTGGCTGCTTCACATCCTCGAGTGTCTGTGTGTGTCAAATGTGTGACAACACAGTGACAGTCATTATAATTAGACAGGCTGTATGAGCTCATCCTAACCATAATTAACACTAATGGTTCACTCTGTCTTAGCTAGGCTAGGCTAAACAGCACTGGTGTACTGAATGCTGAGAGGAGCTGTGTTGGGTTAGCAAAGGGAAATCCAAGCTGTGTGAGAGCTGCTGCTCTTAGCCCCAGCTGATGTTGTCCTCATTAGTTGGCTGGCTGGGAATTCAACATGCAGCTGGCTCGTCTTTAGTTAGAGTCTTTGGCCGACTTCTGTCAGTCTGACTCACTGACCGCCTCGTGTCATAAGATATCTCCCACTCGTGCTGCCGTTAAAGGGATACTAACCTCCACTGCAGGCACAGAGCTGACATATGGAGCTAAATGAAAGCAAAAACAGAACCTGCTTTTTGAAGCGTCACAGCCTTCACACCTTTTTATAAATCACAACAAACACAGTCAGTTCTCAAGACACTTCAACATTTTATTATCCGGGAATATTTTTATGGTAGATGTTGTTATGAGGTATCTACCATACGTAATTGGTAAAGTAAGTGCAAAGTGCACAGATACAAGTGGAACAGTTATGCCTTGGAGGAAGTTTTGCTGTGACTTGTGGGTGTCATATTTTTTATTTATTTATTTATTTTATCAAGATGAGAAATTTTGCCGGGACACGTTAGCAAGGATCAGGCCAAATAAGATTTGTCTTTCTAAGCGCCTGACTTTCCTGTCTCTGTCACCACCTGTCTTTGTCTGTCTCTCTTGTAGCCGCAGAACAGGCCACTACACCGTTCAGCAGAACCAAAATGCACAGCATGGAGACAGATATGGGCCTGCTGCTACCACCAGCATTTCCAAAGCCGGCAGCATCGACCCATCGTCACTCCCCAATCCAAACTCTGCTGCTTCCCTCAGGTCTCAGCTCTCCTCCAGCCCAAAGTCTGACTCCAGTCCCAGGCACAGTCCCAATTCCAGGTCTAGACCACAAGCCACATGTCAGCGCTGTAACTCTCAGGTAGGCTGTAAATGTCTTCTTCTGTTTATTCCAACAAGCTTTTGTGTATATTTTAAAATGACAAGATTCTTACATTTTCTATATCTGTGTGTTTTCAAGGTGGTTTTTTTTCAGTTATGATTATAAAGACCATTTAATACCTTTATATTGTAGAGCTTCTGTAATAACAGTCATCAGCATTATATTGTTGCCTCTTTACCTTGATGGGATTCACAAACAAAAACCTTTTCTGCCGTTGTACTGACTCTGGATAAGAATGTCTGCTATAAACGTCTAAATCGGAACTGTTAAAATTTTACAGGGGAGTTTGCTTGGCAAGCATACAATGGTTGTCCCTCATTGCTCATGTTAAGTAATCTGTAGTTAGATGTATATTGGGTCTCTCTGGTGATTTGTCCTGAGAATGTGCATGCGTGTTTAAGACAGAAACAAGATATGAAAGAGGAATGAGAATTTGGCTTTGTAAATGATGAAATGCCCATCTTTGTGTGTCTGCACGTCTTGCAGGACTCTCTGGAGGAGCTGGAGATGGACGACTACTGGGAGGAGGTGGAGAATATCACTCGCTCAGGAGGAGGAGCAGGCAGGGGAGAAGGTGGAGGAGAGGGGGAAGTTCAAGAGGAGGAACAGCAGAAAATTCCTGAGGGTAGGATGCACCGTGTCCATGGACAGGGAGATAAGCTTCACTCTTTTCGTCTGCGCACAGACAGTCGTCTTTATTCTTGATTTAGATGATTCTGCTGCGAGGAAAGATAATGCACAGAGTTTGATCAGAGGATAGTCTGGTCTGGGCATGTGTGTGGTTCCAGACTCAGATAGACTGTGAGATAATGGGCCCCTGGGCACAGACATTTTGAAGTCCCTCCATCCTTCCTACACAAAAGAAAGACCCAGACTGAAAGTTGTAACGCTGTTTATAGTTCTGTGTCACTTTCTGTAACAGGCGAACCAGAACTCTGAGATTCTTTGTGACACAGTTTTGTGTCTTTTTCTTGTCTCTTTGTAGACATTTTGTAGTTGTTTTCCATTTCTTTATAGTTGCATTGTGTAGTACTTTGGCATCTTTTTGTGCTCTGATTGTGTCTCTTTGTAGTCATTTTGCATCTCTGTGTTATTGTTTTGTATTGTTTCCTTCAGAAACATTTTGAAGGTGTACCAGGACTCTGAGACACAAAAACGACTGGTCTGAAGTGACTGGTGAAATGCAAATGCCAGCTCAGGCCTGTTCAGACTGGCTCTGTGTTGCTCTGCACATGACGAGTGCAATTCTTATGTGTATTATTGTGAGTCTTATTTAGCTTGTTTATGAAGACTATTGTTCTCTGGAGCAAACACACTCTTCCTGTATAATATACGTGTGTTCAGTCCTGTCTGTGGTTACTCCTTTCCCTTTCCTGAACCTGTCTAGAATTATGTAAGTGTCTTCCATGGGGACAATTAGAGACTTTGTTTTAGACTGATCTCCCCCTTTCCCTCATTTTAAGTCACAAAATGATTTTCATCTCAGGAACCAAAGTGAAAAATATCCCTCACCTTCTCATTTTCTGTTTCAGAGGGAGAGCAGGAGGAGGCATGGCTTACCGAAGCGGGACTAGCACGACTGTTTGATGGTTCATTGGCAACAGACCAGGATCAGGTATTTATCATCTATTCCTGATTTAGTTAGTTAGACCTGAGTTATAGTTTATCTGTTTCATATTTGTTGTTCAGATCTCTGAATGAGCACAGGCTGCTTGCCAAGGTTTGAAACCTATTACATCAGTAAACATGTATCTGACAAAAATGACTGGTAAACTTAAATATATGTACAGATGGATGAAAGCTGCACCAGCTGACTCATGTCTGATTGACTGATTGATTGACAGGAAGAAGACAGTGCAGTGTTCCTGTCCACTCTGACCAGGACTCAGGCGGCGGCTGTAGAACGTCGTGTGACATCACTACAGCAGACGTTACGGCGACGCAACCGACAACACGTTCCTGATGTTAGGGATATATTCAGACCTCCTGAAAAGGTTAAAAGATGCACACACGCACGTCATGGACATAAACTAATTAAACTGTATCATCATGAAAGAGTAGAAATGTGAGATCTCTGAAATACCTGAGAGCATAAATGCATTTACAGATGTTCAACTGTTTGCTTGTTTCAACTGTGACACGGGCAACAATTTTCATTTCTAACAAACTGTTTTATTGAACTGTTCTATCTGTGTATGTCATAATTTATGATCTCATTTAAGAACTAGTCATTTACATTTTGGAAAGTGCGCTTATTTGCTCAGAATTACAAGTTATGGCTAAGTAGTATCAGGTTGAATCAGTAAGTGCATTTCCCAAAATGTTGAACTATTCCTTAAAAGCTTTTGATAATTATTATGATTGAGGTAAGAGAATCTCAGTGAGAAGTGATTATGAGGGACTTGAAAGCTTGTGACAAAAAAAAACAAAAACGATGCTGCATTCATACAGTTTTACCTCTGTGATTTCTTCTTTCTTTGACTGCATGAGTTAAACATCCCAACACAGCACACAAATTTCCTTTTTTTTTGTTTTTGGGAAAGGAAGTGGTGACAACCTTGCTAACTTTGCGTTTGTTGTTACTTCTCCAAGTCGCAATCAGTACCCAGTTAGCAAGTTGTCATAACCAAGAAATCACTTTTTATTTCTACAAGAACAAGTCCCTCCAATACCCTTTACTGGGCTGAATGGATTTATATTCAGTAAATGGAAAATATAAGAATTAGGTTGTATTATTTGAATAGAATTAAGTGCAGTACTGCTCGTCCAAATTAATTCTCTACTCTACGTCAGCAGAATAAGTTGTTTTCAACTAAGAGTCTCACATTTTCTTTCGCTTAGATTCACAGTCTGTCTGCTAATTAACAGACAAGATAATATGTAACACGAAAAAATGTACTGGGGAGGGGGGCTACCGTGTGAATTCGTAACTTGTTGAACATTACGCTGTGTTCTGTACACTTATGCGTCTCCATGTTGTGCTGTGTGCTGCAGGTTGAGGAGAACAGCAAACTCAGAGGGGGAAGTGAGAATGGACAAAAGGACGTCACTTCAGCTGGTATGTGCAACATGCACACAGACACACAGACACATGCAGTGTGAGTCAGCTTGGAGAATGACAAACTGAGGCACAAATAATCTGCCTAGCAACTCTTAAGCATAGATAGAGTAGAAAAGATTGTTTAGAGAAGAAAAGATTAGAACACAATGCAATATGATAGTGGAGTAGGAAGTAGAATAGGAAGTGCTGCTTTCTGCTGCTATAAAATAAAATAAAAGTGAGTGGAAATAAATGCTACAAGAATAATACTTTTATTTAGATCTACACAACATTACAGTGAACATCAATGTAAAATGGGTGCAAATATCAGGTGAAGCCTTAAAATCTGGCTCCATTCACCAGTTCTTTATTTAAAGGTACAGAAAAGGCAGCAGGCCTCTCTTTCTGCCATAGTGAGTAAAACACTGTTAGATTAAATAAATGAAAACACACTTAAGTGTCTGTCTTTGTGTATACACAGCTGGACTTTACCTGTACAAACACAGTTTAAATGGGCCACATGTGTGGTCCTGTGTTTCATTTCTTGTGTGTGTGTGTGCGTGCGTGTGTGTGTGTCTCAACAGAAGCAGAGACAGAACTGAACGTTGAAGTGGCGTTTTCAGAGCAGGCGCTCACTTACAGGGAAAACCATCAAAGATCAAAGGTCACCACCAACCCTAACTCACCTGACGACAAACTACCAGTGAGCCACGCACCTGTACACACACAAGTACACAAAGCCTATATGTGCGTTCACTTCCTGAGAATTATGTTTCTTTTACTGATACAGAGCCAGTGTTGCAGCTGCAATGAGTTAACAGGGTGCTTTTACTCATTACGTAAACATATACGAAACCACTTTGAATTGCTTAGGTTAGGTGATATTAGAGATTGCATTGACAACTTATTAATTGTTGTGGGTCAATGATTACCAGAGATAACAGATACAGTGGCAACAGAAATGCAGGAACCTCACTGCACAGGAATGATCATTAACTACATCAGGGACAAAATGTTTCTTTGTGGCACCTGAATGAACTATAATCAGATTAATTGTATGTAGTATGGCACAGTATGGCGTACAGGTTGTGTAGCATATAAGCAGAAAGCAGCATTTGTGTGTGTAAACAGTTTGAGAGCTGGTCTGTAGTGACATCTGGTGGTTGAAAGTGGCATAACAGATTATTTCCACTGTTGCTTTCAAAAGAGGTCTGTCGTCACTCATATAGTTCAGTCAATTCATGATTATGCTATCTACATTCAGCATTCAGTAAATACAAATACTAATTTGGCACACCCCTCTGTCTCCTGCCCTCTTTGTTTTTCTTCTCTAGAACTTTAAGCTGCTCCAAGATAAAACGGGTCAGACCAGAATAGGAGATCTGTCTCCGCTGGATATGAAAAAAGTAAGTGAGGTTAATGTGCTGGGAAATAATATTATTATCTGTGTATGCATGTGTGTGCATGTCTGTTTATTTTAGGATGAGCCCATGCAAGACAAACCTTCCTGTAAGAAGTGAGTTAGTTCTGTTGTTTCCCGGTGCAGTTATTATAATATCCCGGTTCCTATCCCTGTTTTTGTTTGCTTTTAATGTACTAGGTGCGTAGACTGGTTCTTGTGGAGATGACTGCTCTGTTTGACACTGCTGGGATAGACCTTAAGGCACACAAAGCTGTCAAAGTTAAGACTAAAGGTAAACACAAACACACGCGTTATTATCACAGAAATACACTGCTGGGAATGCCCTGAAGGCTAAACAAGCTTTCTCATTAAACACACACAGGGAAAATAACACGCTGAGACCTGCATACTGACACAAAAAGTTAAAAACAACCAAATAAGGACATTTACACACATAAGCAGGTATATGTGCAAACACTGATACACACACACTCACACACACAAACTCATTTTGCTAAAATTAGTACAAAATAACATTTATTCTGGGTTAGCATTTATATTTAATGTTGATGTTTTACTCAGTATTTGTGTAAATCTGTGTGTGTGCAGAAAGTGGACTGTTCGGTGTTCCCCTTACCACTTTACTGGATCAGGACCAGAGGCGGGCTCCTGGGACCAAAGTGCCATTCATACTTCAGAGGGTGAGCACACCAGCCAGTCACATTGTCAGTCTGAGACATGGACAGTTCAACAGCAGTGATGATAGTAATCGGTCAAATAGCAGTAATATATCAGGGCATCTCAGTGTATTTGCCATTTTTGGATCTCACAATTTACATTACACACAGTACAACCTGAATCTAACGTATATGGGACTGGCACTGTGCTGTGGTCATTATTATGTCCAACTTTACACTTTCTTCTTGTGATATTTGACCTAAACATAATCTCCTTCTTATCTCTAGCTTATCAATCATATTGAGGAGGACGGATTAGACACAGAGGGGCTGCTACGGATCCCTGGAGCGGCCACTAGAGTCAAGGTTGGTTGAAGTGATTGACTGCCACCCCCACAGAGGCACTGTGAAATGGTGTAGATTGTTTGTAACAAAGAAAAGATGAGGCCTAAGTTATTTCACCACCAGTCTGTCATCACACTTGTTAGCGTTAATGCCCTGACATGTTCCTGATGTTGCTAACATAGTGTGACATACATTCTTGCGTGCGTTTATTTCTATCCCGTATCCAGTCACTGTGCCAGGAGCTCGAATCCTCCTTCTATGATGGCATGTTTCCATGGCAACAGTTGAAGCAGCACGATGCTGCTAGCCTTCTGAAGATGTTCATCAGGGAGTTACCCCATCCATTACTGACTGTGGAGTACCTCAGCGCCTTTATTTCTGTCAACAGTATGTACACTATCTGTACATGAAATATTCTGCTTAATCACAAGAGCTTTTCGTTGTGAGACAGTTACCTGAAAAACGTGTGTGTGTGTGTCTGTGTGTGTGTGTGTGTGTGTGTGTGTGTGTGTGTGTGTGTGTGTGTGTGTGTTTACGTTTACAGGGCTCCCCACTAAGAAGCAACAGCTGCAAGCTTTGAACCTGCTGGTCCTTTTGTTACCCGAACCCAATCGGGATACTTTGAAGGTTGATGCACACTCATTCAAACATGCTTCATGTGATATTTTCAGTTCAGTGAGAAACTCTTGACTATTTCTTCTTCTTTTTTTTTTTTTTTTTTTTAAATTTCTTTTCTTTTTTCTTCCCCAGGCATTAGTGGAGTTTTTCCAGCGTGTGATTGACCATCAGGCCAAGAATAAAATGACACTCAACAATGTCTCTGTTGTCATGGCACCCAACATCTTCATGTTCAAAGGCTTCCGCTCCAAGGTTACAGAACAACAGGAGTTCACCATGGCAACCAGCACAGCCAGCATCGTCCGTCTGCTGATTAGATACCAGAATCTTCTATGGACTGTAAGGATCAGAAAAAGCCCTTTGCCTTGATATATTCTACCATTCAAAACTCCAGAATAGACAAACTGTAAATCTGTCTTTGTGTCAGCATTTGTATAGTTGAAATCAATGGAGAACAGTATTTCTCAGTGCATTCTGGTTAGGCATAGTGACTCACAGAAACATCGAGATCCATTTTTCCATGGCGTATGAATGAGAGTACCATGGGCAAGGGCATTAAATCTCATTTTTATGTGTGCATCTTATTTCCAGATCCCCAAGTTCATTTTGACCCAGGTCAGACAACAGAACATGGAAAGTCAGCGGAAACAAAATAAAGAGAGAGCTGTAAAAAAGCTGCTAAAGAAGATTACCACCGACAAACTGTCTGACAAAGCTGTCCCTGAGGTAGGAGCCTTGAATTAGGTGGTCAGTGACATATGTTGAGAGATCACTGTTAGTAATCCTGCTAAGAAACGTGCTGATGAGAGAGTGTCATTTTAAACCTACTTCACTGTAGATTTAGGATTATTAAACAACACCTACTAGACATTTTGTTTGCACGACTGTGTTAACAAAATGTATTGTCAAGCCTTGTATATAAAATAATACACTTTAGGGACCTGATAATGATATGTAATGATTGCAATCTAATTATTTATACCAGATGGTCACAATTTAATTCCAAGATATCAAACTATATAGAAATATAGGAGTGCAGTTCTGAGCAGGTTGTGTATACAGTCATTTGTGTAATAGGGACATCTAGTGGTCATCATGTGAATCCTAAATAAGCATATTTTTCAAACGTGGGCATCAGGAACTAATACAGGACAGGGGATCATTTTATAAGACATTATTACTTTTGAAGTGATGTGCACTCAGTATTTGTGAACATTTAAAACAGGTTTGAAATTTTTATGATGTCTTAGTAGAATTAAAACAAGATTAGCGTCTGATTAACGATCAGCTTTGTCTCCTCTCAGTGCTGACAAGAGTCTGATTTCAAGAATCTATGCATTTTCTAGTTTAAAGTTCCTCTTCACTATTAGTTAGTATTTTTTTCTCAGGTATCAATGTGTGATGCACTCTCACCTGACCCACACTAATCCAACTCAATTAAACAAACAAGCTACTGTGTTAGAATGTGCCTCTTCTTTGTGGCAGTATAGTGGTGAATGAGAAACTGGAACTAGAGCTGAGCACTTGACCCTGCGTTCACCAGACAGTGTTTGGAGTTTATTAAACAAAACAGGCGCAATTTATCTCAAGTCCACATTCTTTAGCCCTCTTAAGTCCCCATCTCATGTGAGTGTTTGTGTGTTGATGGGGACAGTGTTTTGGATGACGACCCCATTTTGGTAAAGTGTTTATGGCTGTGTGATTGACTTTAAGTTTCTCTTTCTCTCTGTCTCTCTCTCTCTGTTTCTGTCTGTCTGTGTTTACACCCAGGAGAGTTCACAGGGGTTTATTCGAGTCCAGGCGCCTCAGTTCAGTAAAGTTTCCATGGCTGTTCAGCTTACTGCAGAGCTGCAGGCTGCTGATGTATTAACACGTTTCCTCAGCCAAGACAGGTAATGAGTGTACATACAGCACTTCGTACACCGTCACACAAATAAACATGTAGTATTTGCCTTGCTTGTGTAAGGCCTATCCTCTCTTCGTTGTCACCTTAACTCTCTCACACTGTCTCTCTTTCTTTGTCCTCCCAGTTCAGTGGCAGTGAAACGAGAAGAGCTGTGTCTCTATGAGATAGGTGGAAACATCAGTAAGTCCTGCTCCTAATAAAAACTAATTAATCTGAATATTTATAATCTGCTGGTAAGGCAGCTAGTGAGCCTATCTATCTATCTATCTATCTATCTATCTATCTATCTATCTATCTATCTATCTATCTATCTATCTATCTATCTAT
>JBBMJY010000011.1:12302994-12339207 GCA_037833715.1 Toxotes lorentzi
ATCTATCTATCTATCTATCTATCTATCTATCTATCTATCTATCTATCTATCTATCTATCTATCTATCTATCTATAAACAACAGCACACTGAATATTTCTCTATGCCTGTCTGTCTTTCGCCTCCTGTAAGAGGAGAGATGTCTAGATGGGGAAACGTATATGAAAGACCTCATCCAGCTGAACCCTACAGCAGAGTGGGTGATCAGAGCTGTACAGCGATAAAGATATCGTACCACCCTGGATGCTCAACTGTTCCCCTTTCTCACCACAACGTCCTGCTGTCAAGAAGTGTCACTTGGTTCTCTGTGGTTTTTTTGCTGGTTCTTGACATACTTGGACCATTCATTTGTAGCATACAGAGTTTTTAAGTGGTGTAACATGGTTTTACACATTTGGTTGGCCCTGAAATTTACCCCCAAAAAATGCTGATATTCCAATGGTAGTTGGAGAACTCATGAAAACCTATTTAGTGAAATGCGTGGTAATACATTTCTTTGCCAGTCCTTTGCATAACATAAAGGAAAATTACAGTGTGTTATCAAAAATACTCTTAGATGACAAACCTTTTCATTTTTTCACACGCTACCTTATGCTGCATACTGAAATTTTGTACCTCAGGGACCACCAACCTGAAGTACAGTGCAGTTGTGTGGTTAAGAGAAAACAGTATGAGAATGCCTTGTCATCTCCATACTCCTGACTGACCATTGTTGAACGGTGGTGGAAATAAGTTATTTGTCTCAGCACTTGAGTCACAATATTGTGATTCTTAATAATGTGTGATACTGTAAGTATTTCACTTGTATACTGTGATTCATTACCACTAATCACTTTGTTGTGCCTGCAATAATAAGCTGATATAATTTGGGGCAATAAAATATAAAAATTCTGTTAAATCAAAGATATCCATTTTCTGTTGACTAATTTTGAGAATAATGCCTTTTATTTATCTATATTTTTTATTAAAAGCCCTAAAAAGTAAAGAAATTGTGATACTATTGAATGTCATTGTATGGAATCACTTCACTATAACTGGGAAAGAATGAACATTGGACTGAATGGATGTGCTGTAGGGGTGCAGAGCTGGACTGCTGTGAATTATATGAGTGAGGGGCCCCTTATGTGGCACACCTCAACAGTAGCATAAACCAGCACAAACTGGTCAAAATGTCTCCACTTATGAGTTTTTATGATAATACCAGTACTGTCAGGCAACCAGAGCACGCAATGACAACATCACTGTTTCTATAGTACATTAATATTACTGTACATTACAACTTTATGGATGTTTGAGTGTGTTAAAGTGTGAATCCATCTTCTACAACTGCACAACATCAGTGTACAAATGTGAAGAAACCCATTTCCACTATTTTATATGTACAGTAGCCTGTCTGCAAGCTCACATGGAATAAATTGAGTCAATTGCCTTAAAAGTTTTGTACCAAAGACATGATAATTTTAAAGAAATAAATTTCTCACTGTATATCTGGCCTTATGAAATGATACAGTCTAACATAATGGGTGCAAAAATGATCTGGACACTACTGGCATTTTGATTTTTAGCTCTGTACTCCTCTCAGTCTGGATATCAGTTAATATTGTACGTTGGCAGAAGCTGAATTTAGCCGGGAATAGAAAATCTCCATTTAATCTTTTTGGCACACATCTGTGCTGCTCTTGGCTTGTACAGTGCACGTCTAATCTGATTCTGTGTGTTTTCTCACAGTAGTCTGTGGCGGATAGTATCTACATCGCCAAGTCAAACGATGAGAGATGTTTCTTTTGTGGAAAGCTGAGGAGTGCTAACAACAAAAATGTCACTTTTCTAATTTCTTGAACTTTTCTGTCTCTCCCTGCCTTGCATTTTCTTGTCTACTGTGAATTTTTTTTTCAAATCATTATGTCTTTGTTTTATTACTGCCTCTGAAATTACCATTAAAACAGCCTGTAAATAAACATAGTTATTAATGATCAAATCTGCTGCAGTTTGATGACTTCTGAGAAGTTCAGTGTTTTGGATTTAAATGGGAAACTAATATGCTGAAGCTGCTGAAATCATTATGTTTTTATTTGAAGGACAATAATGTTATTTAAAATAAACTTACAAGATGCCAGTCTTTTATTCATGACCTGAAAGATTTACAACACTTGGATAAATAAGTAGTGTAGTAGTGTAGTTACAATATTTTTGTTAGCTTTAAGTACTACAGTAGAAAAAATATTTTATGTTTTTATTTCTCCCACTTTTTTGCTGTCAACGGCTGCTACTTTATTCTCCAACATTATAACTGTATTCCTGAGATAATAGCTATCATATCTGCAGCTGTAAATGTTAGTAAAAAGAGTGAAAGATTTTGTGCTTATTAGTAAATCATCAAGACTGCAGTTAATGCAGCTTCATTTATGGTGGAGGAGCGTAGACACCAAACAAGCTGATTGTTCACAGTCTCCCAGCTCAAGAGCTGCCCTTTTTAATGGCTTATTACTCATCCATAAAGCCCTAATAAAAGATTTATCAATCATTAATAAAAACAATTGTTGTAAACTTTACAGAGCCTTTCTAAAGTTTGCCTTGAATGTGGTAACAATATCACAAAAAAAGTTTTGACAGTCAATACCTTTGTTCTTTTGTTAATTAGAATTTGGTGAGTTCACATAAAACAAAAACAAAACAGAACCCTCAGGACAACAAATAAAACACACCTAAAACATGCTGCAAAATAAATGACCTGAGACAACACTATTACAACCAGTGTCCATAGCCCGCCCATACCATTGTTACATTGTTAGGCAGCTCACAAGAAAACAGTAAAAACTGGCTATCTACAAATTTACATGATGATGAAGGAGTGATGAGTAGGATACTGCGAGAAAGAAAACAAATATTGCACAGTCCCGCCATAGACAGATGAAAAGTTAGGCAGAGGGAATGAAGGTCCCGGAGTAGCGCTCCTTCCTACACTGTAGAGTCTGCTGCTGAAGGACATTCATACATACATACATACATACATACATACATACGTACATCTGAACTTTGTATTTACCATGCTTATGGTGTTGTATACTAACATCTAGACAAGAAAACAGGGGGGAAAAATTTCAAAACAACCACAACCTTAAACGTAATTATTTCTGCATTTTCATAACACGTTCTGGTGTCGTGGACAATACCCGTCAACCAGAAACATAACTGTGTACGCACCTGATTCGCTGGTGCATCTTTTGCGTCCGCTCATTGGCTACTGTCATGCGACACGCGTTGTGATTGGTCTAAGTTCCAGAATAGGAAGTGTCGATCAGTAGTAGAGGCTTAACATGGGCAGCTAAATGGTATCTGGTTAATATATAATGTAAACGCTAAAGCTTTTGCATCTCGTCCTTAAACTTGAATGTTTTTGAGTACCAAAGGGTACTCGGTAACCAATTTTTAGACCGAGAAGTTAGGCCTCTGACAAATATTGCGCCTTATATTGGTCTTTTGTGTGGCACTAGATTTTTAGCTGAACGTCTGTTTAGCTAGTTACTACTCTGCTAGCTTAGCTTTGCATTGGAATTTGTTAGCTTGGTTGACAGATACAGTAGCTAAAATTAACCAAGCTGGTATCCAGAGCAAATTAGGTTCCATTTTGTCCGGGTGCATGCGTGTGCATGTGTAAGTGTGTTTATTTATGCTACTTATCATAGTGGGACTCAACTGCACCTGAATGTTTGGTGACAGAAATAGCAGCAGCTACAGCTAACAGATTGTTAGCTTGTCAACAGCAGCAATGGGCTCTAAGGGGTGTCTAAAGACGACGAGAACGTTTTATTTTTTGACCATTCTGCTGATAGTCTTCATCAAAGGAATAAGATCTGGTAAGTACCTCGGCTTTTGCTGTATTTCTGGGCTAATAGCTGCGCAAACAGAAGCAACTGTAACGTTACGTTTGTATTGCTGTTGCAAGCAGCTGTTGAAGTTTAACCAACAGCTTCGTCCATCTCAAGCTAATTGTCTTAACGGCTGCAATATTAATACTTCACAGATGAAGAGCAACACGGGAATGACGGACCAGAGCTAAAGGTATGTCATACTGCAGCTCTTGGATGTTGGTCTTCAAGTTAGCATACCAAACTCTGAGGACGATTGACGTGATTTAGAAGTTACAAATAGAAATAAACAACAAAGCAAACCTCCATACAAACCGCTGTTGTTGTCTCCTATCTGGTGTCTTTTATGGGTTGCATTTGACAAACCATACTACCGCCTTGCCTTGTGTGTTATTCCAGAGTTTTATGGTATGTTGACACTATAGATTCACTTAAGCCTAGGCAAATTACTGGAAAAAAAATAAAAATGTACTTCACCTTGATGTTTTGATAAGTATATAGTATTAATGTTAGAAAAAAAAAATCTGTATCATAGGATCCACAGGTTTTGCCTTATGTAACTAGATTCAGCCTGTGTTGACCTGTGAACCCCCCCTAATTTCAGCTGTTCCATTACAATAACCTTTTGTTTATCTTTCCAGTCTTACCATGACCCAGATGATGAAGAGGAAGATGTACATCTGGCATCAGTAATTGTGGCAGGTGCCTCTGTGACATCTGCTTATGATGTCTCCCAGCCAGAAGAGGAGAAACAGTCACCTGGAGATGGACTGGAGGGAGAGCAGGCAGAGGACTTGCCTGACCAGCCTCCTCCAGCTGAGGAGAAACCTAGAGAGGGTAAAAACTCAAGTTTAAACTATAGAAACTAAACTAAATAGAGAGCTGTAAATTATTCACAGTGCAGCCAGGCAAATCCACAGCATTAAGAACTGTGTGTTGTCTTAATGGTGAGCATGCACACACAATCCCTAAACATGTCTTATTGTTGATTTTCTAAATGTTGATTTTCTAAATGTTCAAAAAAGACAGTGGTTAGCTCTATATCAGTCACTGAAGTAAAGACCTTTAGATTCAGTGTTTTGAACCTTTAGTGGTATATTTTAGGGACCTCTAGTCTGAACCTACAAACCCTTAGCACTGATAGCCTGTCAGTAAATGAATTGACTCCTGCTCTCAGGTTCTCGCTTTGTTTTAATTTGCGTCTGTTTTTGAGAATGAGCACCATCCTGACTTTGTTGAGTCTTGACACGTTAACCTGTTTTCAGCACTGCTGACTCTGAGCAGAGGCGTGTGTGGTTTCAGAGCAGCGCCTCATTGGATAAACGGTTAAATCCCATGAGAAATTAACAGTGCCCTGCACCTGTGGCTCCTCTTGCATTCAGTTACATCATTTTACTTTGGGATTATTAACTCTTTTCCTATTGGCTTCTTGCATAAGTGTTTTATTTTTTACATTTTATTCAGTTCCTTTGGTGAATGGAGGTACAGCCCATGGAGAGCCCTGCATCTTCCCATTCCTCTTCCAGGGGAAGGAGTACTCGGACTGTACAACTGATGGACGGGGGGATGGACGGCTGTGGTGTGCCACAACCTATGACTATGACCAGGAGAAAAAGTGGGGTTTCTGTGAGAGTAAGTCTTCAGTTTAGGGCCTTGATTATAATGAGGTAACATTTTCAAATGTTGAAGGCTTATTGATCACACAAAGCCAACAAATGTATATACATTATAGAGTTTGTTTACTGCTAATTACTTGCCCATCCGAATAAAACCATTTTAAACAGGTACTGAAACTGGTTATGGATACTGTTTTGAGAGCACATCATGGTTTCATTTTCAGAATTATAATGGCCGCTGCCGGAGTTTTGAAAGCCTTTATTTCATCTATATGCTCTTATGGGCTTCTCTTCTCTTTCCATTAGCGGAGGAGCAGGCACAGCAGAGACTGCTGGCAGAGGAGGCTGAGGAGCAGTATCAGACAGTCCTGCGCATGCTCAATGCCACCACCAGGAAGACACAGAAGAAAGAGTAAGTTTCTTCCTTCTGATTTATTCCCTCAGTTCTTATCTTATCTTATCTGATTTTGAATCTTCTGGTTTGAAGACATCTAGGCCAAAAACTGTTTCATTTTGTTCTTTATGGGGAGTAAATACAACATTTATATTAAAGTTTACCTAGAGCCAGTCAAGCCTTTTGTGTCTGGACAGTCAGCTTATGTAGCCTGAAGCTTCTTATTTACCTTTAGTTATGGTATGGCTATTTTATGTGTTCTTTATTACCTTGTGACTTTAGTCGGGGCATCCTTATTTGATTAAGATGTCACAGTACTGTTTGTTATGCACACATCATTTTTATTATGCCTGTGTCACTCCAACTTCACCCAAGCTACCTCTGTTTATCCAACCACTCTCTCAGATTATATGAAAAGCTGCTCAAAGTAGCAGAGAAGGGCCACCAGAAAGCCATGGAGAAGGTGGCATACGCCATGCTGTTTGGAGATTACATGAACCAGAACATCACCAAGGCCAAAGAAATGTTTGAGAAGCTTGCCATAGAAGGGTCACCCAAAGCTCAGATGGTACAGTTCCCATTCAAAACATTTACATTTCAGTTGAGTGGTGAATTGCATTTTGACCTGGCATCTTATTAAAAATGCTTGTTTGCTGTTAGATCATCAAATATGTGATATTTTGTTTTCCTCAGGCTCTTGGATTTCTGTATGCTGCAGGACTTGGAGTTAACTCGAGCCAAGCTAAGGTGCTTTTTCATTCTGTTTTACTTATGTCTTCTAATTTTTGATCAAGCTCTTTCTCTTTTGTAAGTTACTTTAGGGAAAAAAAGCCCTCTCCAAAATGAAAGTGATGTCTGACAGTTTTTCCAACAATTGTTCACATATTCTCTGCTTCTTTTTTTTTTGTTTGTTTTTCAGGCCTTGGTTTACTACACCTTCGGTGCACTTGGTGGAAACTTGGTTGCTCACATGATTCTGGTGAGTCCACTGGTCTGTCAGAGAATCGTTTACAGAATTACTCAGTTTAAGGTATTAAAATGCCTTTTCCTCTTCTTTTATTAGGGATACAGATACTGGGGGGGTGTGGGTGTTCCCCAGAGCTGCGAGTCAGCACTAACACACTATAGGCTTGTGGCAAATCAGGGTAAGAATTTGCTGCACTTGCTGCAAAACAGCTTTTTAATGTAATATTCAGCTGTGATGTTCTGGTTCTTTTGGACCCATAACCTCATTTCATTGTTTCTCTCCCATCTGTTGTTTCTCCGCTCTGCTCTTTGTCACCACCCCCAGTGGCCAGCGACGTGTCCCTGACAGGGGGCTCAGCTGTGCAGAGGATCAGGCTTCTGGATGAGGTGGAGAACCCGGGCTCCACCAGCGGGATGTTGGAGGAGGACCTGATCCAGTACTACCAGTTCCTGGCTGAGAAAGGAGACGTACAAGCTCAGGTAAACATAGTTATTATTGGCCTTTGTTTGATACAACAGACAGCTAAAGATTCGTCTATTCATACCCTGATGTTACGAGTTGATACCACTTTTTAAACAAATAAACTGACAACTGTTCAGTGACAGTCAAATATAGCAATAGATGAAAGTGAGAAAAATCTGTTTTGAAATATTCTTGGTTTCAAATAGCAGTTCCGCTTGTAGTTATGATTTTGTACACTGTGTCCTCTGTTTGCCAAGTTGTCAAGTCACTGTCTGTAATCTAATAACTGTCATAATATCTTTGTTTAAACACATTTTCAGTTGACGTGGTCATTGCATTATGTGAAAATTCAAATATTTGTCAGCACTTTTTTCTATGCATGGATATGTCTTAACAATATTACATTTGCATAATAAATAAAACAATTATTTATAGTATCAGTAATATCAATTCCTATTTCAGGTGGGATTGGGTCAGCTTCACTTGCACGGAGGACGTGGAGTTGAACAAAATCACCAGGTAACATTTTTCTTTTCTTTTTTTTTGCGAAGATTGCTTTGAATTATTCTTGGGTTTGTTTTTGCACCAGTAAATGTATTTCTGATCCTCACTGTCCAACAGAGGGCATATGACTACTTCACACAGGCTGCAAATGCAGGGAACACGCACGCAATGGCTTTCCTTGGCAAGGTGGGTGAGATGAAGTTGAATGTATTTGTCTGTTACTCCTAGTTTTACTGATTACACCTTTCCTTTTTTTCTCTTTACATGGACCAGCTTGCTGTGAATTACCCTTTTTCTGTCAAAGTATCTATTTGATAATATTCGGTTTTCTTTTTACCCATCTGTTTCACTTCTGTGTTTGCAAATACTGTGAATATGTAGCCCATACTCAGGAGAAATAGTCACATAGTTGGAGAGAGGCAAGATAGTTTAAATTCAGTCCAAAATAAATCAAGCCAATTATCTGGCATTGCTGTTTTAACAGTGGGCGGTGCAGTAAGTTTGTATTTGAGTCGTAACATCAAGTTTTTGATTTCCATGTCCCTCAGATGTACTCAGAGGGCAGCGAGTTTCTCCCTCAGAACAACGAGACAGCCCTGCAGTTCTTCAAGAAGGCCTCAGACTTGGTGAGAATGAAGCCGTAGAATAATGTCTTTATCTGTATCTGAACTGGGTAACTTACCCTCCCGTGTTTGCATAAGTGTTGATCATTGCAGTTACTCTTTAAAAGAGAGCAGCACTCCTTGTACCTCTGGAGAGGAACTGTCTGTGTCTGTTAGTGCACTCACTTTTACCTGTCAGGTGACAGGTGTCATTCAGCTGTCAGTATTTGCTTTGACCCAGCCCTTTTCATTTACTGGTTGTTGTTTTTTTCCCTTCAGGGTAATCCAGTTGGACAGAGCGGCCTGGGCATGGCCTATCTGTATGGAAGAGGTGTCCCAGTGGTAAGTAGCCTACAATCCTTTTGATATTAACTCTACACAAACATAAGATTAACCCACTATGACTCATTTTAGTTTTTAGCTTATTTTCGCATGCTAACCTCCTGGCACCTACAGTTTTTGGCTCTATGAATAGAAACAGGGAAAAAATAAATCTCAGTAGTTTAGTGTATGAGGCTTTCATTTTGTGTCTGTCATGCTGAAATAAGAGCAGTCATTTGAAAGTTGTGTGTTTGTGGCTTCAGAACTATGAGCTGGCACTGAAATACTTCCAGAAGGCAGCAGAGCAGGGCTGGGTGGACGGACAGCTCCAGCTGGGCACTATGTATTACAGTGAGTGTTGACGGCTTAGTGTGTATCAGTGTGTGTTTCTATGTGGATATGCACCCGTGTATGGTGTGTGCTTGTGGCACACAACATCCCGCAGTGGCCTCCTGTCATAGCTTTTCCCTCTTCTTTGTTGTCTGTCTGGTAAATCCGAAGACTTGAATAATCTGTTTCTTTTACTCGCCCTCTGTCTCCTTCTCTTAATTTTCTTCACATCGATTTTATTTCTGTTGACTAGAATTATTCTTTTCTCTCCCATGTGATTCATTCTTACTCTTTCTCTTATTCCTCATCCCCCAGATGGCATTGGTGTGAAGCGTGATTACAAACAGGCACTCAAGTTCTTCAATTTGGCCTCGCAGGCAGGCCATATCCTGGCCTTCTACAACCTGGCCCAGATGCATGCCACTGGTACTGGCGTGATGCGCTCCTGCCACACTGCTGTGGAGGTGAGCCACCCTGGAGCTGCTGCTCCTTTCTCTTCATTATGTTGAAAAGAGGAGAGATCTAGAGCCTCTCTCTGCTGTGATTCAGCAATTACTCATCCATTAAAGCCCATATGCTGCCAATTGTGTAGCTCCTCATTTGATTGAACACTGAATATTCATTCTAGTTTTCTTCTAGTGATCATTGTTTACACTCTTGTATCTTATTGCAAGTTAGGAGGTGATACAGTTTACAAGTCACAAACCTTAGAAACTGTTAAATAGACCTGGTTTTTCAGTGCATCACATTGTGCCTGTATCATTTTTTTTGGCAGCTTTTCAAGAACGTGTGTGAGCGCGGCCGCTGGTCAGAGCGTCTGATGGCGGCCTATGGCAGCTTTAAAGAGGGAGAGACGGATGCTGCACTGGTGCAGTATCTGCTGCTGGCTGAGCAGGGCTACGAGGTGGCCCAGAGCAACGTGGCCTTCATTCTTGACCAGAGTAAGAAAAACCATGAATTGAACCATCTAAGTGAAAATTAAATGGGCTTCAGTAGTCTTAGCATGACTACTCGCAATCTCTCTGACCCTGTGAAGCACAGTTACCTCTATGTGTTTCCTTGTTCTGCTGTGTGACCAGTTGGTGATCTAACAATGAATATTTTACATAGATAGTATTTACATTTCTTTGCCTTAAATTAGCCAGACCGTAGTGGAACCATTCACATGTTAGTCTTTGCTATAGTTTAATCAGCTTCTTCAGAATTGATTTAGTGAAACACAGTACTGATAACCCCCCAACTTTAAGAAAAAAAATTCTAACCTTTTGTAAATGTTTTTTTTTTTTTGTATGGTTATTGTAAAACAAAAAAAAAGAAGGGGCAAAGATCTTCAGTGAGAATGAGACCTACCCTCGTGCTTTGCTCCACTGGACAAGAGCTGCAGCACAAGGTGAGTCCATACAAACTCTGTTCCTCATCCATTTTATGTCTGTGCTAGATTTATTTTTTAGCATTTAGCATTCTTTCTCCTTTATCATGAATCCGTCTATTATCATCTATGATGCAATTATTAACATATATATATATATATATATATATATATAAACTACTGTGATCTTCTGAGCTGGTGCAACGAAATTGCGTTCCTTATACGTACCTTAATCGTGAAGTGAATGACAGTAAAGTTCTCTGAACTGAACTGAATCGGTTTACCCAAAGAAAAGTTGAATTTGGCTAAAGTTGATGCATGTCATTGTCTTTCCCAGGTTACACTGTGGCAAGGATAAAACTAGGGGACTATCACTTCTACGGCTTCGGGACAGATGTGGACTATGAGACGGCTGTCATCCACTACAGACTGGCATCAGAGCAGCAGCACAGTGCCCAAGCCATGTTCAACCTGGGTTACATGCATGAGAAAGGCCTGGGCATCAAACAGGCAAGCAGAGTTACATTGCTTTATAAATGCAGAGTATAGTTAAGTTGAGGGTCTCAAGTTCAGAGCTGCTCAGACTGATTTGTAATCCAGAATGGTTCCGTTTTATTTCTGCAGGACATCCATTTAGCCAAGCGTTTCTACGACATGGCTGCTGAAGCCAGTCCTGATGCCCAGGTCCCAGTTTTCCTGGCACTGTGCAAGCTGGGCCTGATTTACACGCTCCAGTACCTGCAGGATCTTAATGTAAGTACATCCTCCTAAATTCTCAAGCTGGAACTGTGACAGTTTGGCTTTGAAATAGAGACTCAGGCTAGTTAAAAGCCTCTTCATTAGATGGAACTGAAATTGATCGGATGTGTCTTTGTCCTCTGTCCTCTCTACATTTGACTCCTGTCCTCTCAGCTGAAGGAGCTGATTTCTCAGGTGGACCTGGACCAGCTCCTGGGCCCGGAGTGGGACCTTTACCTTATGACCGTCATCGCCCTGCTCTTGGGCACAGTCATCGCCTACCGACAGCGCCAACACCAAATCATTGTGCCACCTCGTCCACCTGCCCCAGCGCCACCTCCCAGACCACCTCAGGAACAGCCACAAGCCCAGGCCGAGACCCAGGGTCAGGGAGAAATGGAAGCCCAGGCCCCGGCCCGAGAGGAAGAGGAGCAGCAGTGAGAGGAACCTGGACAGAGTGAGGGCAGGAATAAACAGACAGAGGTTGTGTAAGCCCACTGCACGGAGCAGCTGGTGCTTACTAACTGAATACCTGGTAGTTTGAGCAGCACCTCTCCCACTCTGCCTGCTTCCCTCCACATGCTGAAAAAAAGAGACTATGATGGCTGCTGAACTGCTCAATCCCACAGCTCCCTTTCTCCATCTCCATCAGTGCTCCAAGACTCAAGACTCCAAAACAGAGTGTTGAGAGGATAATACAGACTTGGGACTTGTTAGTCTGTGACTCAGGATACTTCCAAAAGCACCCATATCTTCACCATGGAAATAGTCTTGCAGTTTGCCAGATCGAAGACATTTTGGTCAACATCGTTGAAATTAGTTTCTTCTCACTTTCCTTTTTTTTTTTTTTTTTTTGAGAAAATTACACTCAGTTGAACTGCTTCAATCCTAATTTTGCGCAGTATTTAGAAAAAACAAAATTTACTTGGGAAAATGTGAACTAAGATCATTTTATTTGGGAGTCCTGGTCTAGTTGCTAAAAGAAGTCATATTTTTGCATGTTTCGCAGACTTTAGGCACCTTTTTTTTTTTTTTTTTTTTTTTCATACACCCAGTGAGTGAACAAGTTTTTGCATTCATTGCATTGCCATTTTGCATTCATTAGTTATTTGTTTAATTGACATGTTGTCAGGTCAGTACCCTTTCAGAGAAAGACAGTTTTTTGTTCATTCAGCATTAGTGACCGTGCTAAAATGTACTAAAGCCATGTTATGTCATCAGTATCAGAACAAGACACATGTTTAGTGGTTTACTGTGATTGATGGAAAAGCTGGACTGGATGCTTGTTTGATAAATTATTTAATTTTAAGCGCACAGGTCGATGGTTTTATGTTTTCGACATGGTAGAGAGAATGAGAAGCTGCTCTGCTGTCGCCAAAATCCCTGATGCAGACGCTGATTGAAAATTCACACAAACGTCTTTCACTCTCCAAGCACAGTGAAAGCAGAGTGCACAGCCTTTTTAAAAATTCATTTTAAATAGCAGATGTCAGGAAAAACCGATGTATACAGTTCAGTGAAAGGAAGCAGAGAATAGTTTTTGAAGTTGTTGTGTTGTGATTGGTTTTGTTTTGTTTTTTCCATCAGCATACTTTGATTTTTTTTTTTTTTTTTTGGAAGGTAGCTCAGTCGTTTCCATTTGTCTTTGTTTTTTTTTGTTTATTAAGCCTCGTGTTAGCTGAGGCAGAAATTGGAACAGGCTTAAATATAGATGGATAGATGGATTGCTGGATTGTTTCAACAGGAAGGATAGGATTTTTTTTTTTTTTTGGTTATTTAACTTCAGCTGTTGTGAGAGTTTCCACCCCCTCACCAAAGTCTGGGTGTGCTCTGCCTACACTTTTCAGCTCAGATGGACCTAAATCTGAGCCTGAAACAAATAAAGCCATGGTTTGGCCATTCAGTATTTATCCAAACTAGATTAGAAACTTCTAATTTTGACACTTTCAGTTTATTCTCCAAGCTCCATGCGATCAGTTCCACAGTATGTGCTTGTTGTTAGGATTATTGAGAATTTATCTGCCAGTCCATCTGCATGAAGTGTATGAAGTCAAAAAGGACAGTAAAATGTTATTTGCCAGACGATAAATTATTTCCAAGCTGCTTCAATGACACTGATGTCCCTGCGTTCATGCATTGATACCCACATAACTCAGTTTGTCTAAAATGAATCACTGGTGAAGACTGTCGTGAAGACTGCAGTTTTACCATCACAAATAGTTTATAAAGAAATTAATAAATGACATATGGATATTTAATGGTTGTCAGTTTAATTTGAGGTTTGCATTTTGCCCTTATTGTTAAAATGTCAATATCTGCATGCAATGTGAGAGTCATGAAAAGAGATGTTGTGGCTATCAATACAGTGAATGATCGTAGCCTAATGTGCCTTAAAAATCTAACTTAACATGACACAGTGCTGCTGACATTGATTGAACGGTCAAAATGGCTGTCAGTGGACCTGGGGGTTGTCACTCAGCTTTGGAGGGTGGGCGAGACAAAGAGACAGTGCTGTAAAAACTGAGCATCACATTGTGCAGTCTGTAGGGGTGACCCATTGACTGGCCCATACGCACTACTATGGAGTGGCTTTGGATCGCCGTGGCAACATGTGTGCTCGTGTCCTGCTCTGTCAAAGGTAAGTGCTAGAACAAGCAGGAGGGCAGGGCACACGTGAGCCAGTGTGCCTATATTTATTGTTACAGCAGCCTCTGAAACAGGGCCCTTTTTTCAGACTGTGGTTCACATTATATCAAGATCTGGTTTCAAATAAACATTTAGGTTAACTACGGCCAAAGTAAAGACTGGTTTGGAGCCTGTTTTTGTGCTGTAAATAATGTTGAAACTACTTGTGTTATTGATAAACAGTTGTCAAGAGGTGGTTTATTGAGCCATGTGAAAAGTCTGAAATGGACACTTTGGAAATAATCCTTCTCTCTAAGGTAACGACTGGTGGTGGGAGTATGAGGAGGGGATACGACACTACAGCAAGGAGGCCCTCAACAAGGTACTGTTTACACCTGCTTTCATCACTGCACATAATTTTAGAGTTAAACAATGGATAAGATCAAAAATTGAATTCTTATGACATTATTTTGTTTGCAGATGTTATTTTTGTTCATCATTCAAACAGTCAGGTTGACTTATGACTAACTATGACCAAGAGGTCTTGGACTGACCAAAAAAAAAAAAACATTCAACTGGACAAAATGAAAACAAAACAGTATATGTAAACAATTGGTAACCTACTTTTAAGGCAAGAGAGAGGTCACCATGAGGTGACAACAGACCATACCACATGGGGCCAGCAGGCATCCTGAGTATGTGCAGAACAAGCACAGCCGACAGGCTAAAGACATAAGCAAAACAAGGACCAGACAGCTAAAGATGTTACAGTCGAACAAGGTTTTAAAAGATCCCGATAGGAACCTAGATAGATTGGTTTAAAGTCCCACAGGACAAACATTTAATCAGTACAAGGAAATTCAGGATGTGATTGGTTATGATCTGACAGTGAGCCTCGTCTCTTGTTTCCTCTTCAGGAGTTTCCGGAGAAAACTCGACCGGTTAGCTTCAAGCATCCTGTGTTCCAGTGTCCGGACATGAGTCCTTCTCCCTCTGTCCCCTCATCAGGTCTGCTGCCGTCACGTCCAGATCGACCCCCAGATCAATCTGTTACCTGTGTGCTGAAACACTCGATCCGACTGATGGCTCTCTCCCTCTCTTTTCCCTCTTCTTTCTCTCCTTCCCTTTCCTTCCTTTCACCCTTTCGCTCAGTTGAATTTGTGAAGGCGGCAGATATCAAAGTCATCGCTGCCTTGGGGGATTCTCTGACAGTAGGTGTCATTTGTTGATGCTTTCTAAGCTGCACTAGTTATACAGCGTATGAAATATCTAACAGAATCTAATGTTTGACCATTCATTCATTCATTTTGCTTTACTAACTCAGAACTACTGAGGAAAAGTCAGTAACATACAGGTTTATTTGTGTTTGTTGTTGTATTTGTTTTAATGTTATATGATTTGCTTTTATTCTATGATTTTAATGTAATCTGTAAAGCACTATGAATTACCTTGTGTACGAATGGTGCTATATGAATAAACCTTGTCTTGCCTTGCCTTGTGGAATGAGCTTAAACTGCAAGCAAGGGGGAGGATGAATAAGGGAAATACAAAATTCAAATCATGATGACTAAATGTTGCAGTAACAATGCAGCCAGATTAGTTGTTACTGGTCTCTTGTTGCGATTGCAGCAGAAGCACACTCACCACCAGGCTCTCTGTATTTTCAGTAAACCCTAATCACACCATCACATCGCCTCTTTTTCTCAGAAGGTGTGTCTTTCCTTTCGCAGACGGCCATAGGTGCCAACGCCACCACTGTCCTCGGGATTCCTATCGAGTTTCGTCATGTGTCGTGGAGGTGAGAGATACCACGTGTGAAACCTGGACCTCTGCGGCTGTATAGGTCCTCCACATAGACACCACATGATATGATCAATATTCATGCATCGTAACTTTTCCGGCCACAGGCCATGAATGATTTTGTTGTGTGAGATTTTCTCTGTTCATCAGACTGTTAAAATCGTTTTCTCGAGGGTGTTTCAGCCTGTAAATAACAGTGTTAGCATTATCTTGTATATAAATATAATATATAAATAAACATAGTTTTTGGGATTAATACTTTTTACTTAATCTTGCAGTATTGGAGGCTACGGGTCATTTCAGGATGTCATTACTTTGGCAAGTAAGATGTTTTAATCACCAATGATATCTCAGCCATCCCTCGACGTTGTTATTCCACAGTCGACCAAAAAGAGAAAACGCAAGACTATCTTTTACTTATTTACTTTCCAATTGTTTGTTTTAGACATCATCAAGCTATTCAATCCTAATCTGGTTGGTGCTGCTCCCGGCAAGACGGTTCATGGGATGCAGGCTCACATCAGTGAAACAGGCTTCAACCTGGCTGTGACAGGACATAACACCTTGTAAGGCCTCATCTCTGGGACGAGTGCTGTTTTCAGCCTGCAGTTATTAGGAACTAATGAAATCTTCCCCAGTTTTATGTTGTGAACTGAGAAACCTTGGCTTATTGTGCAGCCACTAATATCATAACCTTCTGTCCTGATTTTAGCTGTGTTTGGGCTTCGGGCTACTTCTATTATGAAATGATATTCTTGTACAAAAATGTATGAGCTCTAACGTTCTGCTTTATTTACTAATGACGCTCATATAGATGTTGATGCTGTTTCCTTCTAGCAATCTCCCCGGCCAGACGAGGCATTTGATTGACACGCTGAGACGTTATGAGGTACAGTAATGCCTCTGTTTTCACTGAAGTGGAACAGCACAGTGTTGATAGGAGCGAGCTGGTTATTAACACTTCGAATCTGAAATATCCTGCAGCGGGAACTCTCCCTGAACCCGTTTTATATGGAGCACCTTTACACTGACCCCTGTGTTGTCTGTTTCTTCAGGGTCTGAACTTCGAGGAGGACTGGAAGCTTCTGACCATTCTCATGGGCATGAATGACATCTGTGATTACTGCAAAGATAAGGTCTGCCTCCTTGTCTTTTGAATGCTGAGAGTCGCTGAGAATGCTGAGAATATAATTAACCTCTGCAGAATCTCCCCGTTCTTTCCAGGCTCTTTTTTCAGTGGATAACTTCATTCATTATATGACCGTCTCCTTGGAAATGCTTATGAATGAGGTAAAAAAAAAAAAGAAAGCAAACAAGACAAACTGTATTTGGATTGATTTTTTTTTAAGCTTCAGGGATTTGCAGTACATGCTGCAACTTAGAACGCGGCCTTCTTCTCCTTGTTCTCCTGCAGGTTCCTCGTATGATCGTTAACGTGGTTCAGATTCTGCCCATGCAGACTCTGAGGGAGGTGCAGAAGCCCACCCCAGGGTGCCTGCTCCAACGGTGAGCCACTCTTTGAACATTTAAACAAAACTCTCCCTTCACTCAGAAATATGTTATGCATGTGGAGAGTTTGACACTACAAGACTGTTTTTACATTTGTGACGTTACAATCACCCCTCTGCTTTTTTTTTGTTGTTGTTGTTTTTAACTCTGATTTAGGTCTTTCTGTTCGTGCCTGATAGAACCAATAGCCAGGTCTCCTGAACTTCGGGAGCTGGTGGAAGTCAATCTGGAGTTCCAGGTACAGTGAATACATGTCACTTTATTGAATGTGCATGCTATGGGGAACATTTTTTAAAATCATTATCACTTTCCTTATGTACCATTGATCTTCCATCCCTAGAAAAGACTCGAGAAGCTGCTGTACAGCGATCGTTTCTTCAGGGATGACTTTGCTGTTGTTCTTCAGCCCTTTCTCAAACACGCCGACCCTCCCCGCCTCCCGGTAATCTGTCTCACTCCGAAGGAAACAGCGGTATCAACGTGGCAGAAGTGTCTGCTTTCAGGGGATGGATCGGTGTGAAACATTACACAGTGATGGTTGAATCGTTAGGATCCTGAGTGTGACATCTGTAGCGTTTAGATTAACACTTAACACGAGGCTGAAGATAAGAGAGAAGTCACGTTTCACCAGCAACACACTGTCAGTAAATCTACACAAGTGTATGTTTTGTCTCTCTGAGCAGAGCGGGAAGATCGACATGACCTTCTTCACTCACGACTGCTTCCACTTCACCATAAAGGGACACGAAGAGCTGGCCAAGGGACTGTGGAACAATATGGTGAACAATGACTTGACACTGCTTGTAGTTAAAGGTTAAAGGTCAACAATCAGCCCACTGCCATTCAGAGTGATGTACTGTGTGAAGATATGTCCTTAAAGGATGAAATAAAAGAAAATGTGGATGACAAGTGTTATAAAAATGATGGGCACTCTTTTTTTTTTTTAAGCAAAAACTATTACAACATTTTTTTTCTCAGTATCCTTCACTATGTTGCTCCAAATGAATTTCTCCTCTCTTCTCCGTCTCCTGTTCACAGTTTCAGCCTGAAGGAGGAAAGATGATTGTGAGCAGTTTCTCAGACCCCATCAGTCTCATCTGTCCACCTATGGTAAGACAGGTCCCATGATCACAGTGGTGCTACTACACCAGTGGAGCAGGTGTTACCTGTGTCTATAACCTTAAAGGGTTCATGCATTTACCATCTGATCTTCATTTTTGATAGTGTGGTGTTATATTGGGGAAAACCAGATTAGAGCTAGCTGAATGCATTTTGTTGTTGAAGGTTGGATGTTGCAATGCAATGCAAGTTGAGACCTCTGAGACTTTCCTGTCAGGTGTTTAACAGCAAAGCTTTAATGCCGGGATCACTCAATCTCACTGAATAATTTTCACCATGTATGTACGTGTTTGCTTATCATTTGTCTTTTGGGTTTGGTTTTTCTGGAAATGTAAATGAGAGGTGCTGTCTCAGCTGTCAGAACATCTTAAATACACCGACAAAGTCCCTGCAACAACAATATGAACAAGACCAAAAGAAAAATCATTCATTATATTTATATATAATTAAATCATTTATATGCTATGAGACTCAAAACAACACAAAGCAATTGTAACATCCCATCTTCTCTGTGTCCCATCTGTAGGAACACCCGTATATCTTCACCCGACCAATCGCAGCCAAGTCAGGCCACCCTCCACTTCAGTCTGACGCTCCATCTCAGGCAGCCATCTTGCTGTTCTCGCTACTTGTGGGTTTGGGATGTCTTAGACTTATGTAGCTTTGACTCTGCTAAGCTATTTTTACAAGCCACAGTGTTCGCTGTGGAGATGATCTCCTACAGTGCATCACCTGCAAGGGAGAGTCTGTGGGCCGCTTATTGCAACTTTGCATGTATGTGGCCCCAAATACCAGCATGGAGAAATTACTTCAGTTTTAACATATCTGAAAACCCCTCTGATAATGTGACAGTGAATCCTGCAACCTAAATAATTAACTTTTAAGAAGCAGTTGGAGGCGGTGAAGAGTTTTAAGCTGTTGTTGGTGAGCAGGTTTCTGCTCCTAGCAAAAAGTTTTCTATTTTGTTTTTAATTTTTAATTTATCCTGCCTGACTGCACCAAGATGAATTATCAGTTAAACCACACTCTTAACTGTGGGGATGAGACAATCTTCCATGTTTCTCCCACTCTTATAAGTATAATAATATACTATAGGTGTATTTTTTTTAAAGAAAGGTCTTGCCTAGTGCAGTTTTAACTATACTGTATTGCTTGATATAAATTGCAGATGTTGTAATTACTGAAAAAAAGAAGTAATCATTTTTGAATTGTACATGTGATATTTATACATTCATACATAAAACATTAAACTAATTAGACTTTGCCCAAACGTGGAGTGAATGTCTGTTAGATCAATGAAAGTGTTTTCTTGGATGCTTAGTCAGTCTCAGTACCTCCACAGAATCCTGAAACCTTCAGGGTTTCAGTTCTTCGGGTAAAGTTTTGTGATGTTACCAATCATTTTCTTGAGCTGGCAACGTAAACGTTGCAACCCATTGCATCAATCGCAACATCATTTTCCAATTCGTTTACCTGGGAGGTCGACTGACAGCAGCATGCAGTGTGTATGCACCGACACACAGAGGGGCCCTGCTGAAGGGCCCTGATCGGCTCAGTGTAATGATGTTAAGGATAGAAAAGTATCTGTCGTCCGTCTTCTCTCCTCTGCTGATTTTCCCAGAAAGCTGTGACTTTTCAAACGAGAGGCGATTTAGTCACACGTCTGTTCCTCAGATCTTCAGGCTGCTGTTGGCCCACTTTCTCTTCTCAGTCCCCCAGTACCTGCATTATTATGCACTGAGCACAAGAAGAGACAAAGTAAGAGACACAGTGAGAACACTGAACAGAAAACACTAAATATTATACATGAGCGGTGGAGTCATTGTTTTTTATCTGTACACACAATATATCACCATTCTGTGATATAAGTCTATGATGGGTTTCCTATTCATCTGCTCTCTGGTTAAACAGAGTGTACAGTACAATATGTATTGACTGTATAATTAGTATAACTACAAGGGCAGGTGGAAGCTATATTCAGCTCATCTCAGGTTACTTTGATTCACTCCGAAATGTTAATTTAGCTCTTGAATGGAAAAGAAAAATGTGCCGTGTGTACTCAGCTTGGTGGGGTTGAATTCTGAGGGGTAGAATGGGAAGGTTTTCTAAAACCTGTTTCAAGGTAAACATATCTCACAGCAGATAATGCAGGTACAAATCCTTTGGACACTGACTGACTATTTTAATGTGTTTATTTTGTAAAACATTTTCAAAGTAAAGAAACTTGAGAATAAGCAGAGGATTTGTTTAAAAAAAAAATCTATTTTCACCAGTATTTTAGTTAACCAAGCACTTTAGGATCTAAAATGTAAATTTCCTAATCTCATTTTCCACCGTCTCTCTTGGATGGTGCACTGGGATGAATTTCAGTCAGTCCTTGTAGCTGCTGGATTTCATAATGACCTTATTATTGCATTCAAAGAAAACCCTCTTCATGTTTAAACAAAGCCGTTGCCGGTTTATGCGGGACAAATATGGATCAGGCTCTGACGCAAATTGGCCTTTATTGTCTCTGTGAAAGCATAATGAGATCTTTGGGATCTCAGTAGATGGTGCCGTAGGAAATTTGAAACGGCAAACAGTCCAGCCCACACCTTGGAAACCTCTTTGTCTGCCCTGTTTTTTAATGAATGTGTCAGTAACAAATGAAAAGAGAAACTGACCTCGTAACCCCTTGTAAATGTGGAACACAGTGCTAATGAGGTAGAAGAGAACAAACTGTTTTAGGATGTTCCATAGGTTGGCTGTACATACAATAATACATATGATCCTCTTAAATAGAAAGACTTTATATAATGGTACTGCAAGGCATATAACTTAACAATTAATTATTTGTTTTGTTTAATTTAGAGACTTTTAAAGTGAGTAGGTGCCACTTTGTAATAAGGGTACATGTTAATTAATGCAGAATAATGAAATAATGCAGCCTGTATAGTGTCATGAATTCCTGTTGATCACCACAAAGAAAGGATCACATTACTATAAGTTTGTATCGCTCTCCTCTTTTGGTTTTACTGCAACTTTCCCCCCAGGTTCTCCACTCAAACAAAAAAAAAAAAAAAGTCTATTAGAGGGAGACGTTGAGATCTTTGATCTGCTGGTGACGCTAGAGAAAATGTCAGGGGATCAGTTGGTGGGATTCATCCTCTGCGACCTGAGTATCTGAATTTCATGCCTCTCACAGCTGTTGAGATATTTCAGTCTGTATCAAAGTAGTTCCCCTTTCAGAGAGGCTAATCATGAGTCATGCATGGGTCTGAAATGCCCTTTCTTATGCAATCATTAACTTCTGATGCATTAAGTGCTGACCTAATCTCATAAACTCACAGTGACTAGATCCCTTTCTTAAAGACAAGAAAGTTCATAGTTATACATGATTTAAGCGTGCATTTTGCACCTTAACTAATATATTTCTTTATTCATTAGCTGTGTAATTATCAGCATCTACTGTGTATTGTATGTTTTGTCATACACAACCTAATGTGTGCTTCTTTTGTTTGTCTGCTGATAAGAAGGATAAATATCCTGGGTTATGAATTGTGAGAAATGCCTTTTTTTTTTTTTTTTTTTAATCTTACTCCTATTCAGGCCACCTGCTCACATGACCAAAGTGGGCACTGTAACGGCAATGACAGCAATAATGTTCAATAAGCTGTCACCTAGCAACACATTCAGGTAGTCAGGAGACAAGATCAGCAAATACAGTATGAAGATACAACTTTGCCCTGTATGGGAGTACAATGTGATGGAGACGGAGACACGATCTGGACGTGTTATTCACAGATGCATGTTTGATCAGATTTGTGTCCAGACATTTACCAGTCATACAATTGCGGTTTCTTGTTTTATCCTTTATATTCTGGTTTTTATAACAATCCGGCTTTGCAAGTCTTTTGGAGGTCATGTAACCTGGTGTACATTATCAAGACAAAACTTGTGAACAGTTACAGTAAAATAAGATGAAATTTAATTTAATTTAATTTAACGCTGAAATCTCAACGTTTCCACTACAGCCACACAGGAGCCGGTTCAGCTCCACGGGCTTACCTATGAGGTACTCTAAACCTGTACACGCCCTGACAACCACTGAGGTATGATCAGGTACAATCGTAATAATTTGTCCCAGGATGATGTCACTTCCTTTCTCCACATCGACCTATAAAAAAAAGACGGGTGCTGTTGCGGTGAGGTGTTGGTGGAGAGACCGGAGAGGACGGAGGCTCCCGGGTCACCGACGCTGCAGGAGATTTAGCTCTCCAGAAATACCGAAAGGCGGCCAAGTTTTTGTTCAAAAGGAGGGAAGGAAAAAAAAAAAGAAAGAAAGAAAATCTGAACCTTCTGAAATAAAGCTTCGCTATTTTTCGATTCCTGGAGAGCTTAACGCGCCTCGTTTCCAAACATGATCGGGAGAGGGCTGTTCATCCTGACAATACTGTCCAACTGCGGTAAGAAAAAAAAAAAAAAAAACCTCTCTCAAGTTAAGTGATATCACCGCGGAGTCGGTTTGACGGCAGGAATCTGCAGAAAGAGATGTGACTGGCTGGGTTCAGCACCAAGGACAGCGACCAACACACACATCTTTAATTGAAGCGGAAAGACGGAGACGGATTTCACCTCTGGCACATTCGCTGTGTTACTAAAACTGCCCGCGTGTTTTAGTAACACGGTAACACTGAGAAAAACAGTAGAGCTTTAGGGATTATAAAAAAAAAAAACTGCACACAATGACATGATGACACGTGTTCTGCTTTTCTTTGCTTTTCTTGCAGTTCTGTCATTGCCAGTGACTTCAAGTCAGCTGGAGAATGAAGACGTAAAGGTAACATTTATTATCATTATCATTATCATTACTGTTACTGTTATTATCATTGGTATTTGTATAAACAGTGTTTTATATTTAATTATGGTACTGTTGTAGAAATGGCAGTGTTACAGCCCCCTGCTACTATTGTATGTAAGCCTACAGTAGTTGAATCTGTGCCACAAGAACATTCAGAATTCAGCAAATCAAATGCATTTGATTTGCTGGATACCAAATGCTGCTTCACTACAGGATATCACGTCCTTCTCTCCTGGCGTGCCACACTCAGAAGGGAAGCAGTGATTACAAATACTTGATCCGAGCAATTTATTCGACCATTTACTCATTTAAGTACCTCCTCCACTGGGAGCCGTATCAGTATGACCTTGTTAAAATCATACCATTTTGAGAGCAATGGAGAGCCTTGACCTTCATGATTTGGTATTGGTGGATTCATTTCATATCTTTAGAGAGGGAGAGTGTGTATGGGAGAGAGAGAAAGAGAGAGGGAGAAGTTTCTAGAATTAGGTTTGGAGACAAGAGGGTGTGAAGGGAAGATGTGACTTGTGACTTGTGAGTAACATCCAAAGATCTGACAGGCAGGAGCAGAACACTTTGAAAAGAGAAGTGAGAGAAAAAAGGATCAGGCATGTGGGATTGGCTTGACATTGAACGCACAATGGGAGTTGAAATGATTTTGATCTCTCATCTAAGAGTTTTCCGTCTTTGAATTAGTGGCCGAGTTAGCACGAGAACTGCGCTCAAAGAGAAGCAGAAGAATTTTAATCCATGAAACAGTGTGAATGTTTTCCCATGTAACCCTCAGCTCGCAGTTTTTCACTGACTAAACCAAGGCTGACAATTCAAACAACTAAGTTCTTTAATATTTTCATCATAAAGGCATTGATCAGGCAAATATTGGGATGTCACTGCACTGTCTTTGTCCACAGCTGATGAAATGCATTGTGGAGGCGTTGGCAGATGTGCTATCAAGGCCCCATCCGATGCCTGTCAGTCAGGAGTGTCTGGTCATACTGAAGACAGGTAGGAAGACAGCTGGGTCATTGGGTCTTTTTAACTGCTTTCACTCCATCCGTTAAACACACTCACAAGACCATGTAACAAGTCAACATATACGTTGTACTTTATCTTATCACCACACAGGGTGTCCCTATTTTTGAATGCTGCTGTTTCATAACCTAAGGCCTAACCTTTTTGCACATCCATTTGTCATGAAAGCAATCAGTAAAGTAAACCTTTTTATGCAATGTGAACTCAGAAAGATTTGTAAAAGTCTGCAACCCCAGCATAGGGATTTTGGCCAGGTTGTCTTCTTTACAATATTTAATATAGAACAAAAAAAAAAAATGAGTCTGTAAGTTATGCACATGTTCATCTTCATTATGATAATCTTCATCATTGTCACCATCATGCTTCTATTAATCAGGGTTTGGCAGTTTGTTTGCATCCAGCTCACTCTGTGTTAACTGAAACCTCCAGAAGATAAGAACAGCTGCATTTCTACAGACTCAGTACATGATCTCCTTTTTCATCACGAGTGCATGATGCCCACATTCTAAGGTTAATGGATTGATGCAGTGTATGCTGGGTTAAAAAACAACACACACACTGCAGAGTGTTATATACAGTGGGGTCACCAGAGCTCAGTAAAGACTATTGAGATACATAGTACCTTAATGCTGTCCTTGATCAATCAGAGCATTACTCACCAAGCGTTTGTTACTGAGCGAGCGCTGTGAGTGAGAGAAACTGTACACATCTAAGGGGATGGAAAGAGGGGGAGAAAGGGGGAGTGACAGTCGAGGAAAGAGAAAAAAGAGAGGAATATAAGGACAGGGAATAAGAAAGATCACACACTGACATTGGAGCACTACAGTACAGCAGCTGTCTCTTTTTTTTTGTGCTTGCTGCGTACAGATTACAGTGCCGTTTGTGGGTCAGCAGAAAGTCCAGTTCTCTCTGCTGCTGTTATTCACTGGGGGAGTCCTTGTGGGCCAAATGATTAATTGTGCTCTTGCTTTGAAAGCAGTAAATTTCAGGGCAATTAATTCCGATGAACCACTGAAGCAAACCGCTGAGTCTTGTGAAAAAGGGGAAAGACATATACCTGTGTTTTATCCCCCCGCAGGATCATTTTCATTGTCTTTTATCTGGTCTTTTCTTTCATAAGCGAGGTATTTAACCACTGATTTGCATGCATTTTAATGTGTGTTTGTGTGTGTGTCTGTGTGCAGATGACAGGCTTGTTACTATCCTTCGCCATCATAACTTTCTGAAGGAGCTGCAGGAGATCGCTCTCCAAGGTGAGTCGCCGATCACACACAGCTGATGGCTGTTTGTGCGCCGATCATGCTTGTTTACATGTAAATGAAGACGTGACAGGTGGCACAGACAGAATAACAGATGAGCTTGAATAACAGATCTTGATTTCAGGCGGCCAAGAGAGAGCTGAGCTGCAAAGAGACGCTGCTACGCCTGACCCAACGACACAAACTCCTCAGACTACGGATGATGCAGCTGGTGAGTCTCCTCAGTGGCTCCGATTCATGGGAAAGTGTCGTGAACAAACAGCGAGGCGTGGCCGTACTTTGCTGCATTGTTTGCTGCTGTTAATTTCTTATCACAGTTCAACAACATTTAGGTCGAGTTTCCATTTTGAGGAATATATAATCAACATCTTAAAATGCACCAGCTGTCAAAATGATGTATTACTCCCATTATTTCCCATTTTCTGTTGTCAGCAAAACGGGGCCTGACAAACAGTGGAGAAGTGCTGAGGTGAATTTAAACTCTGCTGATGCTTTCTGTGGACAGAATCAGGTCATACACGCTGAGGTCCTTCCACCTGACAGCACACCTGGCCTTTGTTTTTTTTTTTAAGTCAGGGAAGCAGATATTGAACAAATAGCAAGGAAAGAACAAGTACAGTAATGACAAACATTTCTATTACATAAGGTGCATTTCTGCTAACTCTGATCTGCTGTGTGTTCTCTGATGTCCAGGCTTAAATGACTCTGCAGAACATATCACATTCACCATTCTGTGGATGGATCTTATGTATCAGTCACTGACATCCAAGCCAAAAGTATAAAACATTAACACAGACAATGTTATAAATGTTGCTTATGGTGCTGTTACAATGGTTATAGCAATACTTGCAATAAAAATTCAATACAATTTAATAGAACTTTTTAATTATACTAATATAACTACAAGGGCTGTTTGGTCTAAAAAAAGTTAAAAAAAAAAAAAAAAAAAAAAAAAAAAGGCTATTACAACTTCCCAGAACCCATGATGTCTTCAGATTTCTTATCTTGTCCAACTAACTTACCACGATACGAAACAGAGAATTTGAGAAGCTGGAACCCTCAAATATGAGCAGAAACATATAGATCATGGCATGTTGCTGTGAGGTTTTAAACACCGTGTAATCACAATTTTGCCACTGCCATGTAAAATCTGACATACTGACCTGCTACATTAAGCAAAAACACAAAACTCTGACAGTTATAGCACAAAATGACCAGTGTGATAAACTGTAGTGCTTTTGTGTAAACACCTCCCTTTAACATCACTGAAAAATCAATTTCTTCTAGTATATTAAATTTCCAGCCCTCCCCATTTTTAGATCGATCCATGTTGGAGGCTTTAGGAGGCCCCGGTGAAAGATCCATCCTCTCCCAGAAGAGGAGGACAGGAAATAGGGAAGGAGAGAAGGATGAGACCCTGAGGGACGGAGGGCATCACGAGGACGATGACATTATTGAAGAGGTGCAAGTGAAGAGGGAAGATGACGAGAGCCCAGGAAGTCACGTTTCTGAGTCTGTGGATGAGTGGACCGAGGGCAAGGCTGCAAAGAGGGAGGAAGAAGAGGAATATGAAGAGAAGAGAGCAAAGTCAGAGGAGAATTCAGAGGAGGAAAAAATGACAGAGGATAAAAAAGGTAAAAAACATTTCTGTCTTTTGTTTGTCACATAACTGTTACTGCCAATTTTAAAAGCACTAAAAGGAAAAATAGGTAAAAAACTAAAAAAAAAAAAAAAAAAAAAAAAAAGATTTAGAGCTGGATATATTAAGGGTCCAGTCCAGGTTTATTTTTGCTCAAGAAATAAAGGACATCCAAGCAAATTAAAAGACTGACTGAAGTTGACCAAAGGCAGATAGCTGAGTCTTAAGACAGGCACAGTGCAAAAAAAAAAAAAAAAACTTGCCTTGTAGATGAAACCACCTGCCACCATGGGACTGGGTGATTGATGGAAGTGCTTCCATCTACATGATGAATTTCATCCCCCCCACAGGGGAGCGAGGCCAATATGGCTGGCATACAGAAGTGATTAAATATCTCCATGTCCTAGAATTTAAATGAGCTGCTGTGCATTGGTTACAGCTGGAATCATTCACCATCATCTCTAAAATCATCCTTAGATCAAAGCTGCTGTCAAGATTTAGCGTTTCTGTCTCCAAACCTTTCAACAGATTAACAGGGAAAATATTTTTTTTTCTCAGCAACAATGGCAAAGCACAATGAAATACGTATACTTATTCTACAAAGGGGAGCCTCAGCCAAGTCATCTGATTGCTCCCGCCATGCTGTTAATTCCCATAAAGCACCGCTAGCAGTACTGGGGGCCAGGCTGCCAGCTGGCAAGAAATATTTCATTACAAGAAGTGGATTCTTGCTGATGATGGAGACTATTCTGCTGGTGGCTTGGAAGAAGTGTTTCAGTAAGAAAACAGACCAAAAAAAAAAATGGACTCTGATTTCTTTTTTCTTTTTTTAATTCCCAGGTGCTGCATCTGAAGAAAAAAGAGACGAACCCAGGAACAAATCAGAAGAAAAGAAGTTTGATGAAGCAGATGAGGAAGAGAAAGACAAGAGGTCTGCACTTTTCTCACACAAACAAGAGGAGGAACACGAGGAGGACGGGGAGATGAAGAGAGGGAACAGGGAGAGCCTGAAGCATTGGACCAAGAGAGGCAAGGGCTTGCAGCTGAAGAAAAAAGCCAGCGGAGAGGAGGCGCGTCAGCCCCGCGGTCAGCAGGACGTGCCACATCATTCGAAGGAGGTCACAGAGGACGAGGAGGAGAAAAGAGACACTCAGAGGAGTCCAGAGGAGAAGGAGCTGCAGATGATCGCTAGAAGGGCACCAGAGGAGAGGAGGGGGTCTGAGGAAGAGGGGAGCGCCAGCAGAAAGTCAGAGGTTCAACATTTTGGAAAATAGGCTTGATTGCACCACTCTCATGTCTTTACATACTGGCTACTGACAGCAGCCAATTAGCTTAGCTTAGCATAAAGACTGTAAACGGGGGGAAACCAAGGTGACAAGCCAAAGGTGACAAAATCTGCCTCTCAGCACCTAGAAAAATCACTAATGCGTTATATATTGTCTGTTTGCCTACGAACAGGAAATAGTCTGATACATAACCCAGGATACCCCCAAATGACTTCACGTATCATCTTATTTTCTTTAGAACGAGGCTAACTCTTTCTTGCTGTGGTGTTGAGCTAACAGGTTTACTAGTTCAAGGCCAAAAAAGTAAGTTTATGAGTAAGGATTTTGTATTGTGCTGTTCTAAAAAAAAAAAAAAAAATTCAACCTCGAATTCTGTGAAGATGCAAAATTGCACAGTTGCTGCCTCGCAGGATGTTCAAAGGAAGTTATTTACACTATGATAGCCTTGATGGCAGCAAACTGTTACACATTTGTTGTAACAGAGAGGCTAAAAGAGGCAGCTCTGGTCACAATGTGTCCTTGTTAACAGCCAGAGAAAGAAAACATATGGAAGCTGATTATGTTCTGATATTTTCAGAGCTGTTGCGCATGAAACGTATGCACATGTATATGATGGTTTGCACTCTGAGTATCTTTTTTTCCCACTTGCTGTCCTCCCATTATCTCTGCAGGAGCCAGAGATTGAAAGCCTGGCAGCCATCGAGTCAGAGCTCGAAAACGTTGCCCAGAAACTCCATGAGCTGCGGCGAGGCTGAGAGAGAGAGACTGGTACAAAGTTGACACGGCAACCTCCTCTGCCTCCTCATCCTCCTCCGCTTTACCAGCTGCCTGGTTTCTACAGATAGAGCGTGTGAATATGTGACAAGTTTTTATCTTTTGCTATTTTTCTTCAGGGTGTCCACTCACGCCACTCTGCTGCAGCCTCCCTTGTGACATCCTGTCCCTCACATAGTAGCAAACAGTAGATGCACAGTGCGACCAGACAAAAACACACAAATGTGCGAGTTCTGCGCATTCAAACACGTGCATACATTATTTAGAACATTCAGCAAGGCTCCCAAAGGGAGAAGTCGTTCTGTCAGTGAAGGTTGACAGCTTGTTTTCCTTCATTTTCTCTGACAATCATCTCTGTCTTTCTGCAAATGTGTCTGCTTTTCAGATTATTTTAACACTGCACACTGATTTATGCGAAAGGCCGAGGCAGATCCAGGTATACACACACCAATAAGGTGAGGTTGTACAGTAACGGCATGTATACATGTACAAAGCTGTTTCTGAGATGTTTACTTACTTATAAGGAAGAAGAACACATGCTTACTTATTATTATTGTTAGATAGATACAGTTGACTCTAGTCAAGCCAAGGCAATAAGTTAACATTTTTAGCAGATAAATGGCTGGATTGTAATCTAAAGCTGAATGAAGTTTATGTAAGAAAACAAATAAATTGAATAGTTTATCTGGAAATATCTGTTTGTTAAATTCCTTTTAATGCCTCTAAAAACAAATACATATTTGCATAATAGAATTAATGCAATAAACTCTGCATACTAACAACTGTTTAGGTATCTTAATAGACTGTTTAGCTGGCACAAATGATCCTTTTTATCACATGGCCCCGGTTTAAATGTAAGCGAAACTGGTAAATACGAGTGAATTACCAGAGTGAAGACTCATTCAATACTGTATAATATATTTACACACAGTCCACAGTGAACCTAGCTTGCAGAGACATTAATTCACGCTGTAGTTTCAGCCTGAACTTGTTTGTATCTGTGGGCGACGAAGCTGAGAACATGAATCATCTCACTGACACACAAGCTGTTTATACAGCATATTAAATTCCAAGACAACAACATTTTAACCCTTGGTTTTGGCATCAGCATTATTCTTTGGTTGTTACTATTAAGAAGGAGAGGCTAGTGTGGATTTGAATCATACTGTGCAGGGTTAACTGTTTTTGCTGTGTTTGGACAGCAATATGTTAAGAGCTCTTGAGCAGAGATAAAAAATAAATAAATAAATAAGTGGACTGAAAAGAGACAAGAATAGAATGTGGGCAGAGGAGAAACTGAAAATGTGAAAAGTTCCTCTTTCTCTTGCAGTTTGAATAAATATAGCTGCTGTAGACACAGCTGAAACTGTAAAAGTCTGTACCTCTGTGCGCGATCAGGCAACGACACATGCAAATACGAATTCTAAAACAGCCGGAAAGAGGACAATGCTGTAACAACTGGAGATGACATAAAATATTCATGACAGCAAAATGAAAAGGGCACCAGATGGCGACATTAGACTGCCTCAGTTCTGTTCTTTTTTTCTTTTTTTTTTCCATCTCTGAGTGCTGTCGGAGAGGGAGATTTGAAAGTGCACCATAGTCACGTTGGGGACTTTTTGTTCTTTGGAATCAGGGTTTGTTTTTTTTTACCATTTTGTCAGATGTGAATAAAAAAGAAGCAGCAAATGTGCTTCACAGCAACTTGCTTATACGATTAAATTTAAAACCTCTCAGCGCAGCTTGCAAACCAACAGAAGGCCATAGTCATTTGGTAAACAGCCGCCAGTTCTGTGCATTACTCTAGTTGTTTGTTGTGTTTCTTAACCTATTTACTGAAGAAGCGCTCATCACAAAACTGAGGAGTTCATATGTTACTCCCATCAAACAATCATACACACACACATTGTTGAGGATGAACCATAGCATATTATAGGATTCATTAGCTTAATTATAAAGAAAAATTATTCATGATTAACCAGTTTATTCACTTCAGCTGTAGACCTGACAAAGTGCCTGCGTGGCTCTTGAGGAGAGATTTGTGTTCATCATGAATTATTACTTGCACTGTATGAAAATTTAAACATAAACAAATTATGTTCTGGTAATGCAGGTAACTAACACGTGAGTCCTGTTTCTAAATAAATGTTAAGAAAAGATGTAACATGTATAGAACAGGTTTGAAAGTAAGTAAATCTTAATTAAGCCATATGTATGCATCAAAATTAAAGACAGACCAACTGGAGAACACCTTTGTATAAAAAATATAAGATTTTATTTCCAGCTACAAAGTAAAACATGTAACATTTTTGTCACACTTCTCAATAAAATAGTAAAAAATACTGTTGACAAAAAATACACTATCGATACATTTTGAAGCACAGAACAAATTTGGCTTTTAAATTAACTTAAACTGTACAAATATATACATCATTTACACATCCACAATAAAAAAAGGAATGAAATTACAATTCTTCCAGTCTTTTCTTCTATTTTTTGTACAAAATAGACACTTTGTTTCTATAGACACTTGGTTTCTTCCTTCTGACCTGAATCAGTTATAGTCAAAGTTTTTTTTTTTCTTCTTTTTTTCCTCAGTGCGGTGGCAAAGCCCACTGTGTTCCATATCGAACCCGAAACTCAGCACGCTGCTTGCTTTCTCATCCACATGTTGGACGGAAACTCTGACCTTTCCTCTACTCTGAGAGCAGATTGAACAGCGTAGCTACAGACAAGGCTGACATTCAGGCCTGCGCTAACAAACACAAACACACACACACGCATACACGCAAGGACACATTCAGACCTGTTTGGACAGGGGAACACTGGCCTGCTGTGGTCTGCGTGCTCCCTCTACAGCTGCTTAGAGTTTGCAGGTCTGGTCTGGTCTGGGCTTGGGGGTTGGGGGGCAGGGTGGAGTTATAAGACAGCTCTTCTTTAGAGAAGGTCAAGGTTTAGATAAGGTATGAAAATGCATACCGTAAAATTGGCGGGTTTTCTAACAAAAAAACAACAAAAAAAAAAGATTTCAAGGAGAATGGGCGGAAACCTGACAGCAGGTTTGTCAAAAATAGAAGTTATAGTGCAGGAATCTCTCGGAGCTGCTATGCAGCCCTCTGTCTGAGTCTATGTGGCTGATGTGCACCAGCCATACAAAACACACAGACACTTAGACAAGTGTCTGGACTACTTTTACAATGAGAAAATGACAAAGTAAAACATGAAAAAAAAAACATATATACTGAGCTGCAAAATGAGATGGAGTTCTTTTTTTTTTGTTTGTTTTCAAGTCATATGCTCTGATCGTCCTTCAGTGGCTCACGCCATGTCTCCCATCATCTTCTTGTAATACATGGACTCGAAGATGTCGTTCTCCCCGGGGCAGTTGTGGTGGCAGGCGCAGGACTTGATGAACATCATGTGCTTCTTCATGACCTGTCCGTCGGGGCATTTGAACTCCATGGGCAGGGTGGTGGTCCTGTGGGGGGTGCAGCAGCGGCCGTCCAGGCAGACGCCACAGAACTTTGGCCTGTAGGACTTGGTGGTGGTGCAGCCAGAGATCTCAAACTTCATGGGCTTGGAGAGTCTGGGAGTGCGGATGCATTTTTTTCCTTTCTGAAGGGAGAAAATGGAGGGGAAAAAAAACAACTTCAGCAGGCATTCTTTAGCAGTTTAAGTGCGTATGTCTTATCTGTACAGATTACGAGAGCAGTGCAGCTTGACAAAAACTCACCCTAATGCTCTGCTCCAGCTGTGACTCGCAGGGTCGCACCATGCACAACCGGGTCTGTTTCTCAAGGCGGCATTCACGGTTATCATTGGTGACCCTGGTGGAGATCCCAAGGCCACAGGTCTTAGAGCAGGCGCTCCATTCAGTAGTCTGAACCAGGCAGTTCTCCCTCATCAGAGAGGGATCTGGACCATAGGTCTCCTCCTCTCTGTAGGCTGTGAACACAAGAGGAAACACTGGATTAGAAACACCATCCTGATCACAGGTTATCTGAGTATAAACACCAGCAAAAAATACTTTATGATGCAGAAAAGGGAGACTAACTTACCAGGCAAAACAGAGCCCATAAAACTGTCTCTGTAGGGAGAATCGCACTCCCACTCCTCGCAGCACTTCCCTGGCACCTTGACCCGTCTGGGCATGGGGCAGTCGGGACTGGGCAGCCGGATGTCCATGGAACAAAGAGGGACACAGCCTACAGCTCCATCCAGACAGGTACACTGGTACTTGCAGCTGCTCTGGAAAGTCTCTCCACTCTTGTACACCATTCCTCCGAACACACAGGTGGCTCCCTCTCGAGCTGTGGGGCAAACAACATGGTAAAGGTAAGAACTGAGCTCATACACTAAGGATATTGAAGGTAGACTCCTGTTGTAAAGTACAGTAGGATGTCACAGAAAAAGTGAAGCCTTTTTTTTTTTCTTCAGTGGCTCACCTGTGCAGACTCCAATGCGTCTGTTGATGGGGGCTCCGAAGTCACAGTGGAGGCCTTTGTGTGGGTCACAGACGTCCTTCTCTGTGCAGAGCTCCCCCATCTGTTTGGCGCACACCCTACAGCAGCCACAGCCGTCCAGCACCAGGCTCACTCCTGGGAGACACTGAGGGGGAGTGGCGGGGCACGAACACTGGCCGCTGCACTCCTGACCTGCAGCCTGAGGTAAATATCATCGGGTAAATATCATGCAACATGCTGCATTATAGCTATACCAGCACACTAAGAACACAGTGTCTTTTAAAATTTGAAACTTTATGTTGTAACAAACATCAAGTTTAAAGACTCAAGATGTTACCCACATGATTAAAGCCTGAGCCTACAGTAGCACAACAACAGCAGTACAAAGCCGTTTTCAGTGGTTTTTCTTCTGACTTACCATGTATGAGAGCAGGATGCACAGGAAAGGCAGCAAGATAATTTTCTTCATTCCAGCAGACATCTTTTCTTCCTTGTAGAAATAGATTCTAGTTTTTCCTTAAGCCTCGATGAGGTCTTCCTTTCGTCTTTAAGAGTTTGAGCTTGAGAAACCTTTTCTGATCAAGTTGATCTCTTGTCTCGTTTGTCTCGTAGCGTTTCTCTGCTGCTCCAGTCACAGTCTTTCTTTCTTTCTTTCTTGGTGAAAGCTAGAGTTTAGCTTCGGTAGAGGAGTTGATCTGAGTTCTGACTGGAGAGGCGAGCTCCCTTTATACTCGCTGGCCCTCGCAGCACGTCACTGGGGGCTGAATGGAGAGCCAGCCCTGGACAAACATGGACATACTTGGCATTCTTTCCTCGCTTCCTGACCCCCACTCCAGACATCCCACATTCCTGCTGTCTGAAGGCAAGGCTCTGCTGCTCGGCCAAACAACACTGTTTCTCTCAGAGCAGCTTTCATCTGGAATGGGAGGTTAAGTCTGGTTAGAGACCTGGGACCCCACACTGGGAATTCCTGAAGACTGACTTCACAAACAGACAGCCGGTACCTATAAATATTAATAAAAAAAAAAAAAAAGGAAGAACAGAAAAAAAAAAAACTTTTACATGAAAGAAGAGCATGTTAAAACAACAGGTAGCAACTCATAAAAATGCATAAACATGCAATGGTTTAATAAACTGCTTGATGTGTGATGGGTGGTTAAGACTTTAAGCCCATAACAGCATTCCTCAGCTTTGGCTTCAAAGGCACACGGACTGCATGTGCTTCAGTAATTTAACAACAAGCGGTTGGGTAAAGGAAGTTCATTCATGTCATTAACTTGAGCTGGTTATCTATCAAGGTGCTTGTTCCAGCTCAGAGACTTGGCAGCTGCTCCAGTCTAACTTTGTCTTCTGTACTCCTGTACTTGTGGTTACATCTGGGACACTGCAGTGGCATTTTTAGTCACTGACATCAGTGGCTGAACTGCAGCTTAGAGTATTACTCATTTTAACACATACGAGCGCATGAATGAATGACGCAGTTTGAACACAAGTGCGGCTTATTTGTATGACACACATAATGTACAGATTACTTTGTAATGACATTATTCTTGTGCCTTAGACTTTGTGCAGTGCCTTTAAAGGGTCACAAGATAAATCTGAGGGGATGTAAGATGATTATAATGGAGTAGAAAAGAAAAATGAAATAAACAAAGTTCTGTTATGCTAATGTACATTTATTTTTTGTAGGTTCATATTCAACCAAACAGAATTGGCAAATGATGAATTGAAAATGTATTTTGTATATGCTTCTGTCATTTATTTTTGCTGCTCAATACTTTAACATGATCCTCATGATGGTCCTTTACCTGAGCTGAATGTGTGGCCCTGGCAAGGTATGCAGGACAGGTTTTTAAAGAATAAAAATGGATGTTCTCAGTGAATGGGATTTAGCAAAATGGTTGTTTGTTGATTTGAGCATTAGGCTGCTTTTCTTGCTTTGTGCAAAGATTACTTTTTATTTTCAGAGGATTCTGCTGAGAACAAAGGCTGAGGGATTTTATTTCACATTTGACATGACATTTTGACTCCACCGGGTCTTAGTAAGGACATATGATGATTAAAAATCCTGAGCTGAGTTTAGTGAAAGTGCAGCCCAGCCCATTCAGGCATGTGGGGCAGATATTATGGGAACAAAGGCTACATGTTCCCTGGCTTCTCACCTGCCTAATGAGGTTTAGTCTGTGACCAACTTGAAAGGCCAGGTGTGCCCTGTTCCTGGCCAGGCTTATTTTACTACATCAAAACCTGGAGTGGAGGATTGCAGGAAAGAGGCTAGACGGAGGTTTGTGTATTTTTTTGAAAAAGGAGGGATCACACACCAGGCCAGACTCTTATGAAAGGCGGCCCTGCTCCTTCTCCAGCCAGCGAATCGGAAATGAAAAACTCCCATAGAAACCTGGAGCTGAAGGAATGTGAAGGAGAAGCCAGCAGACTGGACTGTTACTACAGAGGAAGCGTTCCCATATAAGGATGTCTACTCTTTTCCTAATATGGATATGTTCTCTCTCTGTGCTGGCTCAGTACAGTAGGGACTCCTATTAGACCCTGGAAAAGCACAGCTGTGAGTGAAAGTGTGGTTTGTGTGGAGTATTCTGTCCCTCAAAACAGATCAGAGAAAGTGTGTGTGTGTGTGTGTGTGTGTGTGTGTGTGTGTGTGTGTGTGTGTTTGTGTGTGTTTGTGTGTGTGTGTGTGTG
>JBBMJY010000011.1:12339307-12368903 GCA_037833715.1 Toxotes lorentzi
GTGTGTGTGTGTGTGTGTTTGTGTGTGTGTGTGTGTGTGTGTGTGTGTGTGTGTGTGTGTGTGTGTGTGTGTGTGTTATGTCAGTCATTACAGTCTCAGGGCCCACACTTCATCTCGGTAATATCTAAAGGAAACAGCTTGACGGAGGAACGTACTCCAGCCACGCTGCAAACAACATTCAAACGTAGCTGACATTGTTATCTTATGTGCAGAGTAATCCATTGTCTGTCAGGCTGTTTATTAAGTCCGTTTATCTTCCATCACAGGCACGTTTTTGAATGGTTTTGAGGCATTTCACTTGAAGATAGCGAAAGTGAAGTCCTATTGTATTTCCTTCTCAAAGAATGCAAAATATAAACATTTTATCAGACAGAATCATGTCTGGCCACGTAACAGATAATTGAGGGTAGAAAACAAAGTTAAAATTAGGTGCTCAGGGTTGTTTTTAAGTCAACAGAAATCTAAATGAGGCTGATTCCTGTTTGTTTTGTCTTCGACAGCCATCTTAATAATTTGACTGTAACTTGGGAACTGTAACTGTGAATGCAGAACATCAGCAGGCTGCGTACTCTCTGTTCTGCAGATCTAAATGTTTGGATGGGCTGAGTGCAGTGGCCAAAGGAAACACACGACTCTGTGTGTGGTAGGCCCAGATATGTCTAACTAAGTATAGACCAAGATATTTGTCTAAGAGAGTAGCTGTGGGTTAAAATCAGTAATCAGACCTGTGGTGGTGATACAATGTCGGGGCAGTGTGTTCAGCTCTATACTTGTTGGCATCAGTGTTGTAAAACATACCTGTACAAGTTGTTGGACCTAAAATCCTAGACACTTTCGGACACTGGAAAATGTGCAGTTCAGAGAGTTAAGTTTACGTAGATGTGTTATGATCAGATAAAGCGACACTGCTACAGTCCCCCTTCGTCCCATCACATCACAGAAAAGTCACTCCTTAAAGTCTAAAATGTCAAATTGCTCTGCAGTGCCACCATTAGCTTCGCAAACCTTTATCAACAGTGTGTGTAAACATAGGAAAATGAGGTAATGGATGTCGGCAGGGCCAAGACTAGACATACTGTATACAGAAACACAGAACACTGGAATCAGTCTCTCTTAATACAGCTGACACCAGTATATTCAGTAGTGGTTAAGTCATGCTTATGTATTGTTTAATTGTGCGTTTATTATTCTTCCAAATGAAAATCTATCTCAGCATCCCCACCATCACAGAGAGAATGAGCTGACAAAGTGATGCTCCTAATTTAGCTCTGAGGTTACACTGATTTAAGGTCATGTGACCCTCGTAGCAAATCCAAGTCAAGGCCTGCCTTCTATACTAGTCCCGGTTTACGTATGTTGCTGCCTGCCACTTATAGCCTTGTTACTTCACAGCATAGTTACTGTGTGACATCACGAGGCCACACAACCGGGTCAGATGGGAGGTTTCCAACTTTAGGATCTGTGGAGATGACACACTCTAGCCGGGCTACATTTTTATCTGCCCACATCAGGCTCTGGTGACGACACTGTCCTCGTTCAGTCTCTCCTTCCGGCACGGAAAGTTTTCTTGAACACATCATGTGTGTGCAGTTCCATCACACCATGGCTGATGATGCCATACCTGAGTCTGATGTCACAGAGGAGCCCTCTGTGTCCTCTGGGACATCTCCTGGCTGTTTCCATGGTTCCCGCACACTGCTCGTATTCAGTGCAGCTGCAGTCATACCTTCCTAGCACAAGCTAAACAGGAGGAATCACATCAAAAGGAAAAAACAAAAAACAAAACAGGCCAGTCAGTCACACCAGACACCCTGTACTAAGGTTGCATTTTAGTTCCACATTGAGCCAGATATAAACTTTAATGCCACAGTGAACATTTTTAGTACACTAAGTACTACTAAAATCCTTTAATTTGTTTTGTGTACTTTCCATTTTATGCCAGTTTGAGAAAAGTGTGTGAGGTTTGGTGGATGCATTTATCCAAGCCATGCTAAAGTACTTAGTGGACTTTCTTTGTACACTCACTTGCCAGTTTAATTTAATGCTGCCCTGCAGTTTAAACTGGAACCAGACAGTATATGTATATGTATATGTATATGTATATGAATATGTATATGTATATGTATGCAAACCAAGAGTGTTTTTCTCAAACTGGATGCATAGTTGAAGCTTGGGTTGTGTTATCTGCACTCAGCTGTCCATTAAACTAAATTCCATTAGTGGTAGCTGGCAGGCTATTTGAGGAATGTTCCATGGTTTCTAGCCTTCAAACCAACCATCTATATACCACTGTGTAAACTGAACATGAAACTGAGATCTCAAAATGATTTTCCTGCCTGCATATTTCTGCTTCTTTGAACTCTTGGTCTGCCAGCAGAGAGACGTGAGGGTGGAAAAGTTGAAAACAACATGGCTGCAAACAGGACAGACAATACTCTTATTCTGTAATTTATTGACATTTTAGGCATTTTAGTTGAATTTCAACAAGCACAATGGAAAAATAAGCTCAAGTTTTAGTAGCAACAGCACACACAGCCACTTATAAGGCATGCAGAACAAGGAAACAACCTTGCTAAGACAGTAGAATAAGTGCAGAACATTCCTGTGTCATCTGCAATTTGTGTGCTTCATCAGCAAAGCAAACAGGCTAATAAAGACATGCTGGGAAAATAAACTGCTGCCTTCTTTTACAATTTGCAGCCTGTCTGCAAAAACACTTGTGGGCAAAATTTTAAATGGATTGGATGGTGATCTGTTGACTTTTAACAATGGAGGAGGGACAGGTCCATTACTGAGAGATGAAAGAGTTGGAAACTGATGGAAGCTTTTTGAAGCCTGTCTATGAAGAGACAAGCAGTGGAAACTAATAATGGATCCAGAGCCTTGGATGATTTGTTGAGATTTAACAATGGGGTTGGTGGGCAGATGAACTGTCAAGATGGAAACTGTGTCTATTTAAAGACCAGAGTGGTGGAAAATGTTCAGACTGGAAACATGCATGAGACTCAATCTTTTTCAGGCACATCCTGCACAAAATAGTTGGGTTTAGGATTACTTGGGGTAATGGGCCAAGGCATAATATATTGATTAATGCCAGAGGGGCATAGTTGGAAGGCAGATTGCATTTCTTGGTCAAATTTTCTCATAAATCATTTAGCTAGGGACATCTAGGGGAATGCATTTGCCAGTCTGAGTTAACAAGGGAAGGGATATCGCTTTCATCAGCCTTGGACAAAGCATTTTTTTTACTGGCTGAAGCTCACAGGTGGAATCTCGCAATAGACTGAGTGCCTGGGAACATTTGTACAGATATAACAGGGGGATTGATGGGTGGCTGAATTGTCAAAGGCAGAGAGAGAGTGGAAACTGCCTATTTAAAACCTGTGTCCTGGAAAGTGTTTAGACTGGAGACAGTGATGAGAATTTGGGCAGTAACTCTTTCAACAAACAGCAGAAACTCATCTCAGCTGTAGATTTACTGCCACACACATCGATATGGAAGTCAGGTGTCTTTACTTAAACGCAGCTCCATGTAGGTCCAGGAGGGCCTCTGTTCTGTTTCAGTGACCTTTCAGCAGGAGGTTGAGGGGGTTTCTAATCTTAGACATCATGCTGGTCATGCTGCTTGATTCTCACTGTGCACTTCCTCTTCTGGACCTCACATTAAACTATAATGGTTGGATGAAACCAGGCAAAGTCTAAGGGCAACCTAACTTCAATCCTGCATGCTGAGAAGGTTCTTTATCACCATGACGCAATTGGCAGTAAAATCATTTATCTTTTTTCGAATTTAAAAATGCCTGGTGTTAAATCACACTGTTAACTCTTAGGGTCATGGAGGGTCTATGACCGTAAAGATGGCCTGCCCTTCACAGGCGATCGTTTCTAAATATAGCATGGGTCCTGCCACACACAGAGCTACAACTACAATAGAAGCATTTAACTGGAGCTCATTCAGAAAGACAAAGCTTGGCAGTTTGCTGAATGTCTACTGCTGTAAAGGAATAGTCCAGAAGAAGCCAAAAATTATTGGCCCACAACTGAGATTTGGACAAACTTCGGTGTGCACTCTAAATTGACTAGAGTACTGCTTGATTTTGGTTGGATTCCTTTGTTTTACCTGTATAAATCTAGAAAATTCAGTCTTTGAAGGTTCATTTAGTGGATGTCTACAAGGTTGTTCAGCTAAATTAAGCCACCTCACCAGCACGCTTGAGCCGCCTTCTTTTTTGCCATAGTCCTGCCATATTATTTGACCATTTCTGAAGCAGATGTGTCCTTAGTTATGGGTCTCTACAGCACCAGAATCAGTCACTGTTTGAATGTACTATTATTCTTTCATTTCAGAGTGACTTTTATCATCACGATACAACAGGACAAATAACCAAATTTTCTTTTCAGTGTTCTTAAATTTTACTCACTTTGTGGTCACTGGTCACAAGAAAAACCCACTGCATTTTGTGGTCCAGTGAGTTTTTCTTTTTTCAGTGTTTGATTTAAAAAAAAAAAAAATAATGTGAACAGTTCATATTGAAAGTCTTGTGTGTAAATGCATATTCTGTAGCTTTCTGAGGCCACCGTTTCCCTGCAGGAATGTCAGCTTCCCCCTATTAGCTTGGCACACGACTGCATACCTCAGCTAATTAGCTTCCTGTAAAAGCCTTGAATAAAAACATCGGCTTTAATCACACACTGCTGCTTTGTCTCATTCGCTGCCAAGGTAAATGTTACTTCAAGCACAGAAAAAAAAAAAAAACAGACATTTTGCTTTGTGGGTTTCTTCTTCCCCAACAGGTGTTTCAAGCCGTGATGTGTAGCAATCCAGGTCAAGACTTCACCTTACCGTCCCTCAACATCAAATAAACTCACACTGTTTTTCTATCATTAGACTTTTAAAGGCTTTCATTAAATTCATGTGCTTTTTTTTCTCTCTCATACTGAGGTTGCCTGAGATGTCAAACTGGTCTCGAAAGTGTGTGTTTGCTGTCTGTTTTACTGGACGGTTTGGCTGTCAGCAAGAGAGAACTGTGCTCTCATACAGTTTCATATGAAGCTAAGTGGCTGCTTTTACAATTTGTTTGTTTACTGTCAAAAATGGAGTTTACCCGGTACAGAGCTTGCTGACTAGTTTCTGATCAATGAGCAGCTGCTTGCCAGTAACACAAATCTCTAATTACGGCACCTGAATCAAACATACTGATTATTTACCGGCCAAGCTGCTTACCAGGTTTTAGCTGCTTGTTTACCTCATGTATGAACAAACTGCGCAAAACTTTATTGATTACAATGGTAAAAGACAAAAACTCTTAAGAGATTAGGAGATTTTCTTTTATCATAGCATTTTTGAGATGTATTCTAGACATAATGGATTCTGATATGTTCCAAGTTCAGAGATAATTTGTATTGATCTTGGAAACTCCAGGCCCTTGTTGTACCTGTTCTGATCCTCATATCACATGACCTTCAGAGCAGATTGATTTTGCTCAGTTGTCTGATATTGGTAATGGTATTGTAAGTGTTCAGCACTTGAAGGTCATGTCCATGTGTGCTGGTGGAGATCAGAGGAAGCTCTAGGGACTTTGAGAAGAAACTGTTATGTCAACTGATAAGAATACTGTTAAGAATAAACTCTGAAACTTAACTTTGAAGCCAATGGAGTCCAAGGGAAATTTGAACATCTATAGTTCCATCACAACTGAGCAAACTCAGTCTGCGGATGAAGACCATGTGATATGACTGAAAATTCCAAAATGGCTTCTAAATGAACCTTAAAGGGGTTCTCCAGTGATTTACTGTCACAAGTCCAAAAAGTCAGGGGACTCACATGAGTTTTTTTAAACTGTCAAAACTGATGCAGTAGACGCTGACACATCCTGACTTTTAGGTATGGGTCAAGCTCCAAAAATTCTGGATCCTAAATTTCCCATAAAGCAACTTGATATAGTATTTTCGTTAGACCCTTCCTGCCTGGTCAGCGATCATGTCTTTCCGACTCCGCAGCGGCAGTTTGTAACGCAGGCTCTCCAAACCCTGATGACATCATCAGCTTATTTTCTAAGACTTGACAAAACTCCTCCAGAGCCACAGAGGACATTATAAAACACAGGCTAGGTAGTGCTGAGTACTGGGTTTTCTCAGACAGGGTAGTGCTCTCCACAACAAATAAACTGACCCTTGTGTGCACAACCAGAGGAGTGCCCCTTTAAGGTGAGATTGTATTGTTTATAAGGAGTTGATGGATAAAATCAGCTTTAATTTGTCTATAGGTACTTTAGAATTAGAATACTGATGGATGATCAATGAAAGGGTTGGTTACTAAGTGTGTCTGCAGTTCTTTTGTAATCAAAAATAGTGGCTGTGGCTACTGCATGATTACTGGCATGTATTCAAAAAGGTCTAACTTAAAAATATGATGTGTGCAGTTTAAACATAAAAACAGTCCCACGCGTAAGCTTCCAATGCTGGCACTAACATCAATGCAGAGAACAAAAAAACTCTGTGATCATCTGAAAGAACAATGTTCAAGCCACAAGCGCTCTTATTAGGGAAGTGTGCGATGAGTGCCTCTCATCGCTGCTGGAGTTTTGGCGTTACCAGTGAAACCTGGTCAGACCCTCTGGCTTCAGCGACAAAAACCAGCGTCTGTGTGGTGTCTGGAGTGAAAGAACATCCAAGGTCAACAATAGATTTGTCCTTTGATGAAGTTATTAGTGCTGAACACTGCAAAAGGGAATGCTGTTTTCAGATGACTAGTGGCAGTGAACAAAAGGTGAGAGATTAGTGCGAGGAGGACTGTTCCTTTATAAACAGCTGTGAAAATATTACTCTTTGAGGGATTTCCCTTTTGCTAGGCTGTCAATGTAAACACAAATGTGTTATTAATGAAATAAAGTATTAAAAAAACAATTGTTTTTGCTGCTTGATAAGACACTGGATGGAATAATGAACTGTGCTTTTGTGACTGGAGGTTTGGTGAACAAATACTCTGTTTGGGAGCAAACTGTTCTCAATAAACTCTTGATAGAATTATGCTGTGCCTTATAGAAAGGGCCTGGCCAGGTTTTCCCATCTGCTCTAATTGTTTCCAGATATGCAGTTTCTGCACAGTGGCTAACAGGACCCCTCCCTGTCTGTCTGTGTGTCTGGAAACGAAAAGGCCTCTCCCCATCTGTCTGTGAGCTGCAAGGTCAGACTGCAGCCTACACCCTCGCCCCGTGTCTGTCTGTTTGTCTGTCTGTCTAGTGGCAATCTGACCCCTCTGTGCTTGTATGTGTGACTGTTAGCTGGAAGGTCACAGCAGGTCTGTTGTTACTCACTGTTTTCGCTCTCCTTTGCTAAAAGTAGCTCCCACAGTCTCATGATTTCTGTGGATCTGTGGTAGAATGGCTACTGCGTCTGTGAAGGTAATGACGACCAAGAGAGACCAAGCAATGCATTTTTCATGAACCCAGTAATTCATCAGATTGGACAATGAACATTTGTTGTAGAAGACACAAGTTAAAAAACAAAGAATAAGTTCAGGTTACGTGTTAATGCACAAACTAAGAGGACAGTGTAATATCTCACCGAAAATAAATGAAAAAAAAAAATCCATTTGTGTCCAGTACTGACAGATTGTTATTTACCTTGCAGCATACCTGCCCACAAACTGACTGACAGTGGAAAATATTATGCCCTCATCACCTGCTTCACAACAACATGGAATATTCCCCAGCTGGAACAGTAGAGGGTGGATTCCTCAGCAAAGTGAGGAGGAAGTGATGACGCAGGAAGGAGTCATCGCTCAGCTAGTTGTCAAACCGACAGCAGATGACCCAAGTTTCACATGTTTCTCCTACCTCAGCACAGACAGTAAGAAATATTTTTTCCACTTTTCGCAGGAGTGAATCAGAGCAAAAAAAACGCAAAAGGTTTAAAATGAAGTCGCAAATATGTGGTGATTAAACCATGATGTCCATTTGGGAATTATTACATGTTCCTGTTTCCTGTCTTTATGCTAAGCTACGCAAACTGCCTCCTGGGTCCTGCTCCATATTGATACCACATATTGAACCACCTCATATGTGATATCAAACTTCTCATCTAAGTTCTCATCTAGCAAGAATGCAAGTAAGTGTATTTCCCAAAATGTCAAATGATAATTTTAAGTTTTTACAGATTTACTATGTAGGGTCTCAGCTTTCAAATAAAACACAGTTTACCCCTCAGTTCATTTCTAATGGCTGCAATGAAAACTGTCTTAATCAAGAGCCAAAATGCAGCACAACAACATGCTGTAATGTCGGCTTCAAGGAGTACAAGTTTGTCACATTTACGAATCTTAAATTGAGTTAAAAGTCACCATCTACATGTGTTACCCCCTAATGTGGCTCATGCATCAACTGTGAGCTCACTGCTGTTTTTCCAGCTGTATCCAGTCGTGGGCAGTGTATAAATCCATCAGCAGCAGAGGAGGAGGAGGCGATGACGCAGGAAGGAACTATCACTTGGGTATCTGTCAAATCAGACAGTAAACTAGGATTTTTTTACAACTGATGTAATGCATTTTTATAGGTCTGACCACATAATGAACACAGTATTTTCTTTTCCAGAGCATTGTAGTATTAAATCACTGTTTTCAACTTTCAGCAAGTCCACATGGGGTCACCAGGCATTTTTTACACACAGTTATTATTTCTCAATCCAGGAAACAAGACTAAAATTAGACTAAATCGCTTCTTAAGGGCATTTCTGCAGCTCAGAGTCCTACAGGATTAAACATGGAGGCCCACTAGCTAAAACTGAGCCTCCTGTACTATAAAGCAGCAGAGCCAGAGCCCCTTGTGAGGTCTCACTTACAGCACAATGATTGAAGGGTGCGACAGTTACATAACTACGAGGTGTCGTGTGGTGCTGTGTGAATGTGGAGCCTTGTCCCTGTGAGGAGAGCCTTTATAGGCCATGTCTGACAGGTAGGTGTTCTGTCACAGCATGTCAATGTGCAGCCTGTCTCGGAGGCCCGTTTTAGACTCTTTCTGGTCCCAACACTTTTTCTCTTTGACCCTCTTTGAATACTCACTTTGCTTAATTATCCCTGAAGTTTCCAAATTGTTTCTCTCACCCAATCTGATTTCAGTTTTGACATTTTTTTTTCTTTTCTTTGTCTCCTTCTCTCATCTGGTTTCTCTTTTTTCTTTCCCTGTGTGTAATGGCCAGAGATCTTTTACTAGCTCTTGGTTTTATTTCACACATATGTAGTGTTCTGTATTTTGCTACCAGGTATGTTTTGTCTGTACTTGCAAAACCTAAACCTCACTTTTCATAATGTCTTTACACTAAGCATATATAAATCGAAGATTGCACCTTTCTTACCCTGCAACCTTTTGTGGTTAACTGTATTCTACTTTACCTTTGCTTCTCACGGTAACTGTACCCAGGTATGTTATTCTCCTGCCTTTTGGACATGTGGTTTAGCATGCCTGACAGGGCGGCAGGCAGCTCCCCTGGCTCGATGTGTTTATGCAGGTGCAGGACATTCAGGACACACCGCCCTGCAGAGTATTTTGGAGGGGCTTTTCAGAGCAGCCTATCCTGCACTATTAGAAGGGGCCGCCTATATGTAGCATTTAGTGGGACAGCCCAGAAAAGGCATTTCCTCAGGTTACTGGAAATGTAGCAGTAAAGGTTTTGAAACAGAGTCAAAACTCATCATAGTGAGGAATGTTTTAATGACAGGTGAAAATAGATGCTTAGAAATACATTGTGAGATGACAACATCATCAACAACAACAAAGCCCCTCAATGTGCATTAGATCATCCACCATATTTTCTTGACTTTTATAATTTTGCATTTTCCAAAAACAAAAAAGTTTCAAAAAAGTTTCTTGAACATCTTAGTCTAGACATCCAAAAAACAGTGTTTCTCATCTTACTTTTCATTCATGTATGTATCCATACATGACAATGGATGAATGCATGGAAAAACTAGCTGGGTTCATATTTTCAGAAATGTTTGTCTCAATGAAACTGAATTGACCACTGAGGTGTTGACTAACTGCAATATTTTCACATCAGTAGCTTTGTCATACCAAAATTACTCGTTCCAACATACTTTAAATACATATAGAGGAATATGCTTATATATACTGAGATATGAATAAATGTTTTAAGTATTCTCAGCTTTTGAAAGGATGTCTGGTCAGATGGTGTCTTCACTACTGGAACAAAGTTGTGATGTACCTGACATTTTCCTCACAGAAAGAATCACATCCAGGTAGCCATTTTACCAACAGAATCAGGCTATTCACTTTAAAAACAGGGCTTCCCGAAATCCAGGGTTACAGTTCATATGGCAAGAGAACAGTGGTCATCAGTAGCAGAAATAATAGGCTGATTGTATGACATGGTTTCATTGTCAGGAAGGACAGGAAAAAAGAATAGCATTGCCCTGCTTGGCTCGCTCTGTTCTGTAAAAAGTTTCCAGGATAATGAATTCCTCTGGTTTGGTCAGCCAACAGTAGAAAAGAGGAGAAAGGGGAGGAGGACTAAAAGTATGAGAGTGAAAGCCTGAGGTGTTTGTCCGGTCAGCACTGAGGGCGTTAACAAGCTTGCTGTATTGTGGATAATTGCAGATTACTGGTTAGATAAGTGGATTGACTAGAAATGAATGTGGGGGGAGTTCAAAAATGTAAAACAACAGATTCAAGTTCCAGATTTTGTCTTGTCTGACATATTCATTAAAATACCACAGCAAGAAGCTCTGTTAAAGAAAATCCTGCAGTGACTGAATTGAAAGTGAACTCCTCACATTAACGACCTACTCTGGGGCTGGCTGGATTTACAGAGTTTGTGATATACTCGAAGTTTAGAATATTTTAACTCTCCAGTATGTTCCACTTTAAAGCATGTGAACTTTGGCACCAGCTTAAAATGAGAACATGCTCAATGAGCCATACTGTTGCTGCATCGGTGCAAACACAGATGCACACCTTAAAGCTCAGTAAGCACACACACAGTACACTGAGCTTCCACATCGGAGTGAACTAGGTTGAGAAATTTGAAAGAAAACAAACAGGATTCCAGAGCGGTGTGGTGTGGCGTGAGGCTGCTGGACTGAAGCACAAAGAGAGGCCTGTTCGCAGCGTACAAGAGCATTCCAGCTAACAGAACAGGCTCTGGGACACTGTTGACCTAAGCTACTTTAGAATGTTTGTGCAATAGCTTTTGACCACTTGATTAAAAATATCGTTTGATGCTGGAGCGGCCGTGTCCTAGCAAGGGGCAGTTCAGACTGGTCTGAGCAGAGCAACATGTTGCCGCATGAAGGGAGGGCTCTTATGAAGAGGTGAGCGCTGAGCCGCTCGCCTGGAACAGTGAGCCACAGTCGAACCATTGAGGATGACCATCCATGCTCCCTGGCAGTTGATTCTGTAATTATATAATGTCAGTTCTGCTGAAAAATGTGTCCCAACTTTTTGACCATGATGGACCAAAATCTCATACAGTAGATGAGCTGTTTCATGGTTCATTTGTGTTAAACCATGCTAGCAGCGTGGCTCTATGAGAGCAATGTCCATCAGTCCGAATTTGGTTCAAGAATAAAGTATCTCACAACTACTGGGTAGGTTGCAATTCAAATTCATGACCCCACAGGCTGAATTGTACCTAGCATCATCATAAGATCAAAACCTAAATTTGTCCAGTACTTTGGTCGTTTCATCATCTGCCACTTATCCGGGTCCAGGCCATCCAGTCCACAATGCACCAAAGTCCTACGGCACCTCCCACAGGTGGTGGGCCCATGGGAAGCAGTGCCACCTGGAGTGGGGCTCAAACCCATGACCCCTAAATATTGAGTCATGCTCTACCAACTGAGCTAACCAGGCGGTCAGTACTTTGCTTTATAACCAAATCCCTGCAAAACAGATGACATTCTCCTCAGCTAATGCTGCTTAGCACATGTTAGCATCCTAACACACTCTTGTTTCTTGGTAGAATCCGGTTAAAGGGAAATGCCAAACGGCATAGAGTAACTCTAAAATAAACTCATTAACATGTATTATGAGAAAACATAAATGTCATAATTTTATAGCTGCTTTGAAAAACCTACTAAGAACATGAAGTTCAGAATAGAGACTAACATCTAAAAGTTTTTGTTATGTTATGCTGCCAAAAATCTTCCAAAGTCCTTTCACCAAATGCTGATTGTTTCTTCTAAATGTTTTTCATTGCACAAATGGTCTAGTTCCAGTATGTGAAGCCTTAAGTTTAGACAAGTTGACAAGAAGAACTGAGATTTTAGATGCGTGATTTGCCATAAAAAATGTAGGTCTACCATGGAGATAAATGTGGCCTGCTCTCCTCTCCCCCTGCTAATACCATAGAATTGCCCTTGAGCAAATTTCTTTAAAGTCCAAATTGCTCTGGTGGAGCTGCCCACTGGACCAACAGTAGAAGACTGTGGTTGCAATGGGCAGCAGCCAGGTATGAATGTGTGTAACTTTGTACGTGTGAAGTAGGGTGTTGATGAAAGAGAGCATGTGTGCTTGGCAAATATTCCCAGGATAAATTAAGTAAAAAAGCAAAAGTCTGTACTGAGATCTAAAAAGAAAACATTTGATGTGGTGGCAGATTTGTGCCTTTGAGGGTCGGATTGAACCGGTCAAAGAACAGAAACATGGGGATGGATTTAAATGAAGTCTGACTTGAACCTGTTTAGCATGTTGTGTATCTTTGGTTGAGTAGATGCTGCCTGAACCCTTAGAGGATACCTAAAGAAAAAGAATCAAATTTTCACAAAACTGTAGCAATGATGACGATCTCATCATCATCATCATCATCATCATCATCATCTTATCTTATCTACCCTCTCATCTTCTTGTTTAATCTGATTTAATATCATCTCAACTCGTCCTCAGGGAAGTTCATTTTAACTCTTTTTTTTCATCTCATTAGTAAAGTTCATCCCATCTCTTTACATCTTATAAGGTCATCATCATGAAGTTTGTCTCACTGATAAAGTTCATTTCATTTGACTTTTTTCTCATGTCATTTAATCAACATGGCTAATTCAGTTTCGTCTCATCTAACTTATGGTATCTCATCTTTACCACTCAGAAAAGTTAATGGTATCTCTATTCATATCATTAGTAACTGTTATCTTTATTCATTTCATCTCAGTTTCATCTCATTTGTAGTAGTTGATTAGTAGTAGTAGTTCATTTATTTCATGTCCCATGTCTCTTCAGTTTTCATTTTGTTTCATCTCATCTAACCTCTAACTCCATCTCTTCTTGTCTCATCTCATCATATCATCTCCTCAGCCTCATTATCTTATTAGCAAACATCATTTTGTCCTCATTGCATCTGTGGTTCATGAGTCAGTAAAGCTAATTTCTTTTTATCTCATTTCAGCTCACTGGTTCATCTGGTCTCATCTCAACAGTAAAGTGTATTTCATTTCAACTTGTCTACTCTCTTGTCATCTCATCTTGCCTCATAAATTCACATTATCTCCTTTTTCATCTCATTTATTAAGGCCATTTTGTCTCATTTCATCTCACTCCAATCTAATCTGTAATCTTTATTGTTTCGTGTCTAAGGTGTCTGGTCTCCTAAACCAGCTGTGATAAACTCAGCTACATCTGGACAGTTGAACATAAATGCCAGTGAAATGGAACAAGCAGTCTGAGAATCCCCCCAGTGTGAAAACATGACGAACATATCACACCACCAGGGGCCTCCCTCCTTCACTCTTTCCCTCTCTTGAGCTTTCTATCTGCCACCCTGCCCTCCTTGTCCTCTCTCTCTCTCTTTCTCACGCACTCATCCTTCCTCCGTCTCTCTCACAGACTTTCGGTCATTCATATATCTGATGTCTTTGTGATGGAAAGCTGTGTTTGCTGAGAAGCTTTCACCCGACCACTGCTGCTGCCCCACCTATCAGCCCCTCTTAACCTCTGACCTCTGCAGCCCCACCTGCCTGCTGAAACACACACACACAGTCTTCACACCTCTTGCTCTGTTAGCTTTGTCCACTGCTGACGTCAAACGCCTTTCACTGCGGCTGATTAACAGGTATAATTCATTTTGGGCTCAGGTTCAGGATCTGTAAATAATGGCAATAATGTGCAATCCTGCTTGTCTGGTGTTTTCCAGTGAGTACACCACACTAAAATAAATAATTGAAAAATAATGATATCTCAACAAGTATTTGAATCTCAACTTTAAGTGTTACTTTGTGCAAAGAAAGGGAACATATCTATAAAATCCATCAACAAATCCAATTTCAAAGGAATTAGCATTAAGCACAGTTTGCAATGCTAACAGTCTTTATGATATTATTATCACCAGAGTGATCCTTGATTTCATGAATTTCAAACCAAAAAGTACGTCTTCAGGATTTGTAAATGTTAGGAGTAAGTATGATAATGCTGAAACTCCAAATGTACTTTTGTAATTGTATGCAGTTGCTGTAGAAAAAGAATGTGTTGAAAGCTGTGGTTAGCTGGTTAGCTTAGGTTTTGAGTGTTAAATTATTCATAAATGATAAATGAGGATCTTTTCCAAAGTTTAACTTTGATTGTTGCTTATTTAACCATGAATATTTAATGTTATAGAGAAATACTTTTTAAAACCAGGTTTTCAGGGGTTTTAAAATCAAAGCTTTGCTATGATCCTCCATCCATGTTTGTGCATCGGTAACTCCCACTCCAAAAATAGTATTTTAGATTCACATGGACTCTCAGTGTCTGTAGTGCACAGCAAGTTGCCTTATGCTCTGCCTTTTCCATTACAATTACATTTTTAATGCTTGCGACAAAAAAAGTCGAGCAAGTTAGACTGCACGTAGCTAGCACCATGGAAGGAAAACAAACACAGAAAATGATGTAGATTTGGTTCCCTAATTGCCTAAAATTATGCAGTTTGGATGGAACACCATCTGGCTAACTCTGCTGGCATGTCTCTCCTTTTTCATCCAAATTCTCCAAGTGTAACTGCAGTCCAACAGGAACCTCTAACACAGAGCCAAATTCCTCCAGTCTCACCATGACAAACACCCACAATTTATTACCCACCATTATAGAAACCAGGAATCAAATACCTACCCCTGTACTAACCAAGACTCTAATTCCTATGGTCCCCACCATGGTGAAGCCCCAGAGTTAAATCCTTACCACTGCATAACAATAACAAGAGCAGAAGCTTGGCAAGGCCTTGCTACTAGTATGTGCACTGTATGTCTGTGCGTCTGTTTGTGTGTATGTGTGTGTGGTCTGACCAGTGCCCACATCCTTCCAGAGTAACAACATGGCCACCTAGGAGACACATCCATTCCTCAATTACTTCCCTGCCTTCCTCCATCCCTGCATCTATACCTCATTCTTCATTCCCACCAACAGCGAGGCGGTTGGAGGTTATGACGTCTGTTGCGTTGCACAAGGTCACCATAGTTTGTCTTCCTGCATTTTTTCCTCTTGGTTACACTCCTCTATACAAACAGTCTCCTGCATATATAGAAGATGATATGAGGTGAGCAAACCAGGATGGTATTTAACTTGCTCACACAAAATGTAAAAAAGAAAAGGTGAATGGGGAGGCTGACGAAAGCCCACTTTACTTTCTCTTTGTTACAGAGGAATAAATCAATTCACTGTCCATTTGACCTGTAAAATCACTAAATCAGAAATATCTGCAGGATGAACAGCTGTGGGGCCCAGGAAGCTGATCACCCTGCAAAAGCAGCTCTCACAGCTAAGACACAACTCAAGGTTTTAATCTCAGCATTACAGGACCAAGTTAATATAGGAGACTGTAAACATAGTATAGGAAACAAGGATAGGACTTTTTTCAATGCAAACTTGGAGAGGGTTTTCACTCTGGAACCCACCCAAACTAATGAAAATGTAGTGGTATCCCTATGATAATGGGCTTAGGTTTAGCTTGAACTCTGGTAAGGACATTTTTTGTTGGACAACAAATATGCACAGTTGTGTCAAGTGTGCATTTGCTCTCTATATCTTTTGAGCCATCTAGCTTAAGAAATTGCAGGCTAGGAGACAGGAGCAGGATGCTAGACAACACTTACAGGTGAATTAGTCTCAGCCTGGCGCACTAGCTAGTGCTCTGTCAAAGGAAAGAAGACTTTTAGTATAGTGACAACAGCTGCCTGCTGTGACTGGAATCGAGGTTGATGAGAGTGGTGTAGCTGAACCAAAAAGTGAGGTAGCAGGATGTAAAAACCAACACAATTAGCTGAAAGAAGCTAAAAAATAAAGCTCAGTAGAATTGAGGGGAACTGCAACCCCTATCCCATTACACACAGTCATGTGATCCTTAATGCGGCATTAAATATACTTATCAGAATTAAGAAACTCTCAGATTCATCAATTCATGGTGACACCCAACTAGATATGATGAGGGCTGCAGAAAAGGATATGGACAATGAAAAGTGCAATGCAAATCAATGTTTTGACTTTCCCGCTCCTTTAGGGATGACCTTCACTGACCATATGGTTTCTGGTTACTTAAGTTTTTCAGTCCTTTACCACTTGCTCCCACCAGTAGCCAACAGCATATTAAGTAAGACACTACCTGGACTTATTTGATGTCACTTATTTGTTTGTTTTTTCAGTGCAGAGGAATAAACAGGTCGGTACAGGTGTACCCAGGGTTTCTTCAGTGTTGGAATTTTAACTTTGAAACGGCAGGTGAGTGCAGTGGTTTCCTCTCCGCGTGGAACATCCTGTCACATACCTGAGAGCTACTTCCTCTGCAGAGAAACATCAATATTTACCAGAATACACAGAAGCCTCTAAATCTAAAAAAAAAACCCTTACCCGCTAGCATGGTTTTCTGTTCTAGTGCCAGTTGTCATCCAACCAGTGCCAGCTGTATCTCATCTTTATTTATGACTTTTTTTTTTTTACTAAATATTTCTTTTCAGAGAGAGTACACCACAGAGAGGACATTTCGACAGCAAACATGCTGCATTCCTCCTGCTGGTCTGCAGCTGGACTCCAAAATAAAGTTTACATTCCTGGGCTGCTGAGAGGAATGCTGCCCTCTGGGGCTCTGGACCAGACCTGAGGATTACAAGTCAGGGACCACGGATACTGGGATGCTGAGATGCAGGTACGTTTTTAAGATGTCAACAACACAGACTTTAATGATATAACTTTTGACCACGTGTGCAGTGATCAGATCTACAGACTTGATGAGGAGAACACAGAAATGGCTGGGGTTTTTTTTTTTGCTTTTGTTATATATTGATTCTTTAGTGATAATTTTGTATTACTTTGTCAGTCATGGGAACTCATGATACTAACCTAACTATCTTGATGAAATACCTATCTTGACACAAGTATGATACTCTGTAATGAAAAGGCTTATTTAATATTCATCAAGCCAATGAGGCAAAATTTAACAGACACACAAATAGAATTAATAATTTTACTAACTTTAATTAATTACTAAGTTTAATTAACTGACTTCACATTCATACAGGTATTACTTACAGCATATCAGTATTCAGGATAATGCACTCCACAGCATTAAAAATATGTCACTCTTCAAGTTTTAGTAACCCTTAAAAATACATGTGGAAGGTAAATGCAGTGTCTATTAACATGATTGTCAGAAAACATCCTGAGGGTTTTAGCTAGCCCTAAAAATTGAGGCCAGTTAGAGGAGAGGAGAGTTAAAAATAAGATTCAGTTTTGAGGAGGACGAGGCTATTGCTAACACAGTTTCAGCTGAAAAAATAATGTAGATTTTATAGCTGTTTTCACTCCATCTGATGAGAATCATTATTCGCTGATCTGCACCCCAGAGCAGACAAAGGATTCATTGTCTCGCTGAAGGACACTTGTGCAGGATGTGCTGCTGAAGGGCTTGAAAATAAGCAGCAGCCACTTTGAAGAACAGGCTGGACTTTGATCTAAGCTATTTAACACAGATTGGACCTAAAGAAATCTCTTATCAAAGCCCTGACTGGCTGTGGTAAGGGTCTGGTTTTGTTCTATAACAAGATGTATCATTCTGTTAACAAGTTTATCCTCTGCAGGTTTGCTCTACTGTAAAGATATGCTAAATGGCTATTGTGGGTAGTTCTCATAAAAACTGTTATTTGCAAAATGCCATAATCATGGAGAGAGGCAGTCCAGAAAAAGAATGCACAGTAATGGCATTACATGGTGGTACATTATGGACTTGATGGTAATGGTTAGTAATCCGGCACTGCCCCCTGCTGGCAGCATTAATTATTTTCTTTGATCTGATGCAAAAAAAAAACAAAAACTTTTTAAAAACAAAATTTACACATGATCATTATGGAGGGAGTATGTTACAAGGGACAGCGCAGCCCACTTTTACACATAAAGGTTAGTTGCTTGTCAGAGAAGCACTACTCAGCCTGTGAAAACAGTAGTATAATATCAGTTGATGCTCTGGGGGGAGCTTTCTGAAGTCTGAGAAAATAAGCTTTAACAACAGATGCTATTATGGGAAATGTAGGGTTCAGTGTTTCTGGAGCTTTTAGGAGCTAAAAGTCAGGATATCTTGACTTCTGCAGCTTTAATATTGGCCATTCTTTCTTTAATCTGCTTTCTGCGAGTCCCCCAACTTAACATGAAAACAAACATTAAATTGTTGGAGTGTCCCTTTAAGACTCTGATTTTATCTGGAACAACTATCTGCAGCATTATTATTATATATTCAGTCCTCTTTCAACCAATATTTGAGTTTCTAAAATGTTGTGTCTCCTTGCTTCTGTCTCTGGGGAAAAGAAGGAAAGTGTCACCTTCACTGTTAGAACAACATATTTAGAAGAGCTACTTTCAGCTTTTTAATGGAAAGGAATACTAACAGTAACTTATTTATTACTTCAGGGAGCTCAGTGTTTGCCCAGATGAGTTATTTATCCAATTTATCCGCACCATAGCAGAGTGAAATGTCTATGTACAGTCTCTCCTGTGAATCCAACTTCTATCATTATTTATGATTTTACACACTCGCAGGCAAAATGAGCTTCTGTGCTCCAGACACATTATGCTTTTATAAAGGACGAGACTCATCAAAAGGTTACCACCATCTACAAGTTCAGCTTGGTTCATTCTTGTTCACTAGAATCATGCTACCTTTGTTTAGCATTTTTCTTAAACTAGGCCGTAAAAGGAAAATGACATCGCCTGAAAAACAACCCAATAATTCCCTGCAAGTGTTTGTCCACTTAATACCAAACACCCCCAGCTTCCCCTGCAGTAACTTTGCACTCGGTCAAACTTTCCTGTCTCCTTAGCTGTGACATTTCTGTTTGGAAGGAAAAATCTGCTCAGCTCTTTGCAGCAACCTGCTACTTTGTGTGTGTAACCAGACCAAAATATTCCCTGTCCTACTGATGCCCAGTTCAACCCGTTCTCTGCCCTTGTGTTGTACACCATGTCAAAATCCTGCTCGTCTCTCGCTCTGCCAAGGAAACCTTTGCTTTCTGCGTCACAGCAGTCTGTTACTTCCACATCCCGGTCCAACTCCAGCACTGTCTGTTCTGACATGTACAGGCGAACTCCCATCTGCCCCCTGATCTCATCCTCTCATGGCTGCTTGAAATTTAATTCCTTCGGTCTAAGGGGTAAAAAGGAGATGATACATGATGCGGTTATCAACTCCTTTAAGACCAGATTTGATGTCAAAACAGTTTAAAACAAAGGGTCTTCTGAGGTGTGCCACAGGGATCTGTTGTTGGTCCTCTTTTATTTATATGTTTTTCTTTATGATTCTTTCTGTTAAAAATGTTGTTTGTGACATGTAAAATGTAAATGGTCACTTTTATGCCGATGACACAGTCATGTTTAGCTTGGCCTATCAACAAGGCATTTACTCGGCTGTGGTTAGCTTTTGATGATGTCCAGTCTTAGTCATGAGAACTTATATGTAGAAAATGGTTAATGCGCTTCTCAAGAATCAGGAACAAGGGTTGCATCACAATCAGATATAATTGATGATAGCCAAGTTTAACAGTAAAACAAAAGCATGCAACAAAGTCAAGCCAAGAAAATATTTGTCTTTGCGTATTTGTCCAAATGATGGCTATGCATAACACACAACTTTTTAAAAATTTTATTTGAACCTTTTTATTTTCCCAGTGAAAGTCAACTGAGTACACTTGCTGTTTTTCCAGCATCACTTCACCTTACATTTACAGTCCTCTACTGGGGAACACTAAGTCCTTGTACTGAAGTTGCTGAGATAATTGCCTTGCTAAAGGGAAAGTCAGCAGCAGTTACTGAGGGTGGGAAGAACATTACAGATTAGTGCAGCGTTATCTATACAGCATGTAAAATAAATCTACTATTAAATATTATATTGAAGAAAAATGTAAAACAAAATCACATAATCTTAGTGTTTGGTAAAAAAAAGCCCCCTTCTCACATTAGGTTCAGGACATTCAGGTAATTTATTCGGCACATAGTAGGCAGTTAAATCTCAATTTTAAAAACATAAATGTAATCATAATTTTACATGTGGGTCAAACAGTTGTGGTAGGTAGTGTTACTTACTCCACTTTGTATCTAACCTCATGTGACTTGTCTTGGTAGGTTCCTTCATGCCAGTGATAAGTAATTTGTCAGTCACAGAAAAATAGTGAACATTGACTCTCAATACTTTTCTGTGAGCAAGGTAACGCTCCTGCACAAGGAGATGTTTCCACGTATCGTGGCTGATTAGACCTCTCCTCAGGACCATGACTGATTGCCATAGCTACAGCCACTTATGGACACCTGTGTGGTGCGCAGGAGTTTCAGATAAAGCAAACCAAAGCAGGTTAAAACAAACCATAAACCACGACTCCAGCTATTACTTGACCCTCGCCTGCACCGTGTACAGGCTTCACAACATTCTTTGTGTGTAGTTATCTGTGGTGTAATTTGGTAATTTGAATTAGTAAAAAGGATTATCCTTGAAGTACATGTAATCTCTCTGAGCTACACAGTTAAAAACAGTCTGTCTAGCCAAAGGAAACACATCACCTACTAACAAACTCTTCCCCTTCTTATTTGATAAGGAGACTGGCTGATGATTGGAGTGCAATTTAACGTTTTGGCCACACGATTCAGGATGAGTACAGTACAGTACAGTTCTTCCTCATTTAGCATTAGAATAGAACAACATATATTTGAAAAGAATTTAACTATTAATTTGAATTAAAGAGACCTTCAAGTACAGGAGATAATAGATTAAACAAGGCTGTACCATCACTTGGAGCACTGCATTAGAACAAGCTGAATGTAGTTTGTCCACATTTGACTATGGCTACAAGGCTGGCTTTTGTTTATCAATTTAAATAGTGCACTTGATTCATAGTTAAACTGCGGAGAAACTTTTAGCACGTGAACTTTTCATATGTAACCTGATAAAAGAAAGCAGCTGCAGAAGTATGACAGTTTGAAGACAAGGATCTGAAGGTGAATCCTCTTACCTGCCTGCACATGCTTGCTGCTTCATTGCATCAAGAAGCATTGTCTACACTATATATTATTTAACATTCAGTTCAAAGGAGATACTCTCAGCATTATCAGGGCAGTAGAAATAGTTACGCAGCAACAATGACTGCAAGTGAACACAGAAATACTCCACCTGTGTTTACGCCTTCATCTGACAAACAGTTGTGGATGAAAATGTTTACACTTTCCTGTCTAAGAAAATCATAACTAAAATCAGAGACAAATAATTCAATTAAAGCCGATTATAACAATAAAGCTACCAGCGCTAGTTTTGTTTCACAGTGAAGGACTTGTACAGTCCTGTCAAAGAGGACCACAAAATCTTTAAAATATAATCAAACCAAAGAAAGACGGTATGAATGACTCGTCTCATGAGAAGGTTGGAGGCGGGGGACGAGAAAATGAGGAGGCGGAGGAGAGAGGAAGGACCGTACTTCATCCTTTGTTCAGGCTGATGACTGAAGAGCAGAGGAAGAAGCACTCATTTGCTGACAGATCCCCAGATGATAAGTCCTATTATAACAGCAGCTACAGCCAACACTATCATCAGGATGCATATCTTCTTCCGGGAGCTCCTCTGGGTGGGGGAGAAAAGCACAAAGTTGTTGTTCTAGCAATAAATAAATATAAAGATATCATCTGAATTTAATGGGTTCTTACACTCAGGCTTGATGATGTTTTGAAGTGACTCACAAACGTAGCATGAGTCACATAACCTTGTGTAACTTTTTCTTTTATTTCCACCCTTATGCCTCTCCCTCTAAGCCTCTAAATAAGTAAGCTACTGACTAATAACTTGGTTACACAAGGGAGTCAACGTGCAGGTGGTGGAGAGTCATAGTCCACACGTACTGCTACCTCAGAGATGCCTCGAAGAATCAGCCTTGCTTAGATTTCTTCCTTGAGGTAGCAGTTACAATCTAACATCTCTAATTTACATACCTCTCCACTCCTCTTCTCCTTATTCACTTCCTTCTGTTTGTATCTGTATTTATTCTCTTCTGTTAATTCTCTTGTCAGTCCTCTAGGTTTTACCTGGTAGTCTGCAGCACGCGCTAGCTGCTGGGTGGCGTTCTGGACACTCACATCTGCACTCTCCACATTGGCTTCTATACTGTCTGCAGAGCACACAGGAAACACACACACAGTTTTTACAGGACATAAAAACACACATTTATACACAAAAAACTTTCTATAACTATTTAAAATGAGCCCAGTCCCAGATTTTTCACCATAAACAGTTACATAAAACAGGTTGGTAATGTACAATATGTGTAAGCGACAGATGCTCACCTATCATGTCTCCCTGCTCATGCACCATCATGCCCAGGTCTTTGAAGATGTCATTGATATCTGTGATGTCAGACTAAATCAAAGAGCATAAAGACACATGGTTCACATGAAAGCGGTGTTTGAGGTGTCATTCATAACTGTGACTTTGTTGGAGTTGTGCAGTGTCGTAGAACATTTCGTCCCTTGTTATTTTTTTTACCTCCAACTGCCTGATGGCCGACTCTCTCTCCTGAATCAGCTTCAGGTCGTCATCAGTGATGGCCTCGGTCTGAGCCTGCACCTGGGAGTCACTGCAGGAACAAATGTAGGTGCATTTAGAAGAATTAAAGTAATAGTTACTATAATAGCAATAACAGAAAGGATAATAAACGGAAACAGAAGAGTGACCTTGGGAATGGAGACACATCTCCAAAGCTGTCCTCGGGCTGGCCTCCCTGTTTAAGGAAATTCAGACTGGTTTGAATAAACATACTTGCAAATATGCAGCACAGAACATTATTTACTGTGATTATGGCCATGAGCATAATGACTCATTAAATATAATTTGATTCAGTACGTGCAGAACAGGTTGTTGTCAAAAAATCTATGTATAGTGACATAAAGCAAATAAAACCTGCAGCCAAGACTTGTTCCTTACCAGCCATTTAAAGCAGTAAGGAACTGTTCCTGCTTATCTGTGTGAACACAGCAGTTACACATACTTTTCTGTGCACCGAGATAAGCGGTGAGGGAACAGAGTTGCCAAGCAAGCACGCTCTCCCGAGGGAGCAGGTGCCTAAAACAGTCACAATTAAAAGGAACTGTCCGTGGCACAGCAATGTGAGAGCTTCCTGTGAAACTCTGCCTCTAAACCTTCAGTTAAAAAAAATACGAATAAACAACTTAGGTTATTCCAGACTGATGACATCTGTTTTCATAGAAATTTACAGTAATTAAGGACAGTTATGAGAAGCTAGCAACAAAAATACAAGCTCAGCAGCCCGTTCCAGAAAATATTTTTTTGCTACTTGGACTTTTTGGAAAATTACAATCAAAATTCAGATCCAGAACAAGACAGTGTGTGACTGCAGTAATTCTACTATGAAGTCCAAAGAATTCTATGTACACTATAATTTAGGGACATGTGGAGGCAGACATCTGAATTGTAGTAAGTGCTGGCAGTTCCTGAGAGCACAACAGGCTCCAGGAAACAGCACACAAATGGTGACAGTGACAATATACACAATAAGATAGCAGTACATTTTAACCACGGCACTCCTCTAGAAATAACACTCAGAAATGTTTAAAAATGCAGCCTATCCGATCTTCTTTTTATGCAGATGTTCCTAATAAGTTGCAGTGGGAGATGTTACATATTTACAAAAATTCAAATATGCCAAGATAAATCTTTTCTGCTCGATTAAACACAAACAAGCATGTATCAAATTTTTAAAAATATGTTGATTGATGATTACGCACTGGTATATAGATTATAGGTCACTCACTAATGTATTATTTAGTTGCTGTCTATTTCACTGGTCTACACGCTGACCCCGGTGACCCAGGCCCAGCAGATTGCTTACCGACACCCTGGAGCTGGCTCTGACTCTGGCCACAAACTCTCTCTCTTTGTCGGCCGCCTGCCGCTGGGTCTTTTGGAAGCTGTTTAAGGCGGCGGAGAAGTCATTCAAGAGACGATCTTTCTGTATCCTTCTCTGCCGCTAAGAGACACAAAGAAAAATATGACCAGAGAAGCCACAGAGTTAAAGTTACAAAAGTTAAAAGTCTGTTTCATTTATCCGTCTGGTGTGGAAATCTAACTAGAAACAAGGAGGGAAATTATGGCTTTAAAAAGCAGTGGAGGAGAAAGTTATTGAAGAGGTCAGTACCTGATCAGGGCCAACAGGAAGTGCACTGAACGCCTTGATCAGTCGGTCAGTCTCCTTGGCCAGCTGGTTGCCTTGCTGCTGTTTGTGTTGCCTGGTGACCAGAGAAAAATGGTGTCAGTTGGGCAAAATCTTTTTTTATTTTTTATTTAAACAATGACAGACTTGCCAGACTTTAGTGTAAGACAGACATCAGGCATCATGGGACTCAGTATCAGTCCAACATTATCTTTAACAATCACTTACTACACTTACTATGAAACAAGCATGGTTGAAAAATCTCAGTTTTTGCACCTGTATTTTAAATGTTTGCCATAATAGACTATTCATGCAAACCCAAACCCCAGCCTCCGTGACTCACAGCGTCTGTCGGAGCTGGCTGCTGTCCTGCTCTGTTCCCAGCAGAGACACTGCCCTCTGCAGCTCAGAGGCTGGTGAGGAAGAAAGAGTTGGAGACATGTGTTTATCAGCACTGAAGCACCTCCACGTGTCTCACATACTGGACTCAATAAAGTGGGTGCAATTTCAACACAAAATGTGAAATTCTTCTGTGTGTGTGTGTGTGTGTGTGTGTGTGTGTGTGTGTGTGTGTGCAGTGTAGTAGTGTGTATACAGTATTACTCAGCAGTGTGAGCTTCTGGATGTTGGAGCTGATGCTGTGAACTAAAGCGCTGGGCTCCTCTGGAATCCCAGCCTGGTAGGCCATGATGAAGAGCTGTGAGGACAACACAACAACACAATCTGTCATTTCACTTATTCATGAGACACATTGAGATGTCATTACCACAACTAGGGCAGTTATTTCAGTTGATTTGAATAGTTTCAAGACTTTGGAATGTGCAATTTCCTCCCATGACTTAGACCTTCAGTGAAGTCCAACACTCATGTCGGATGATGAGGACATTTACTTGAAATAGTTAGGAAAGTACTTTATGAACAATTGAATTAATGACCTAAAAATAATAGATAATCTAAAAGTAAAAGCAACTAATTAACTTGGTCTTAGGGGGGTAGTAAAAGCAGTAAAGGCAGCCTCATGTTAACCTGAAATACCCAGGAGAGTCCACGCACTTTGGTCCATATAGTGTAGGACTGTTGCCCTTAGAGTGAGAGGTAAACCATGAAATGTCATCCACACGGCTGGTGAAACAAGCCATAACCACAGGGTCAACAGCTGGTGGAACAAGGCTGAACATATTTAATTGCAATTTGTGATGCATTTTCTAATGGTGCATTTGCTCTCATTTATTATCTATGGCCTAAAATGAAAGGGGGCGTTGGGTCACTGCTTACTAGAAGCCAGTCATGAAGACTTCCTGTGCTGCTGACTGAAGAAGACTGAAACCATGACCAGTATGCAAAAGACCATCTGCTAAGAAACCCACGAAACTGAGGCCAGTAACCAAACCTGTCATTGCAACGAGAGGGGCGAATTTTGAGTGTTTTTTTAAAGAAAAGGACTCACTGAATAACACTTCTCGCTTTGATTAGACTTGTTGCACCTCTTTGTCTGCATGTATTTGTCCATTTAATGCAGTAGTCTAACTGACAGCGAGAAAAATGCGGAAATAACAAGGGTTTTCAGTGACAAGAGAACCGGGGGGGGGGGGAGGGGGCTGCATAAACGACCATTAGTTATCAGCCACTTCTGTTCTGATCAGAGTTAAAAGCTGCTTGATGTGAACTTTATCCCACAGCTGCCTCAAACACGCAGTGGTCATTAAGTAACAATCAAAGTCAAAACAGCAGAGATCTCTCTCTCTCTCTCCCTGTGGTTTCACGGAGAATACATTCTCTGAATCTCTTAGTTCCTACACGTGGAAACACCATCACAGCATCGTAGTTTAACACTCTAAAGTGTCCTTAGTCGCAATCCTTCCCTAAATGTTCGGCTTTGTGTAAAAGTTCGTTGTTTTTACCTTTCTGGTGACTCGCAGCGGCGGTTTGTTTCCTGATTTTCTGCCACTCCCCCCGTCACATGATGTCTGCAGAGCTGGAGGCGAAATCAGTGGGAGGAATTCAAAGACGCGGGGAAGATTACATGAAGCGTCAAAGGTGAACTTAGAGCAATCAGACAAGAAGTCTAATTATATCTGCTCCTACGAGTCTGAAAACTAATATAAAAAAGTGTTTATGTCATTGATATTCTGTGTCTCTACCACTACTGCACATAACATCAGGAACAAAATGGACTTTTATGTCTTTCTTATGTCTTTTCCTGCCTTTTAAATATAGAAATCAGCTTGTCAGTTGGTTCAGTTTCACCCAAAGATTCAAGAATTTAGAAGTCATACTGGTGTCTGTAAAGGTTGTAAAGGTTTATTTTTTATTAGGTTTTATAAGTTACATCCAAAAAGAATTATTTAGCTGTTACTTATTCCCAGTAGCCTGCAAGAAGTCGATATTCTGATGCTGCTCCATGAGCATCCTCCGGTCCCCTCCTGCTGTTACATGGCCAGTGACAAGTACATGTAAAAAGTGGACAATTATAAGTAACGATAAGGATCTCCCACTGAGGACACTGAGGTCATTTTTAATGATTTACTTACAATTTGGATTAAAGTGAACAAAAAAATGCTGGCGATGCAGGTTTGGGCAGATGACCCCAGTTTATCTAAAATCTTGGCTACAGCCCTGTATACTCTGTCAAACCTGCTAACATTAAATTACATCTTTAACATGTTCAAGTTGTTTGAAAAAGTGATTGAAATGTGTTTTGTCTGGAAGACGCAGAGATGTGTTTAAAATGTGTGCTTTTAAACACATAGATCTGTGATTAAATGGGACATCAGCTGTCATGTATGAGCCCAGCAGGAAGGACACAGTGTTTGCACATCGAGGTTCAGATGGGTTAACCACACAATGACAGACTCCAGTTCCTGAGAATCCAATCCCTCACCCTCTGTTCAGTGTTAGTTTGCAGACCATAAGCCTGCAACCATTTGGTGCATGCATTCAGTCAGGGACTGGGATTGAAATATAACCTATGTCAAACAGTATGCAATATCAATACCATACTGACCATAAGAGGACTGAAGTGTATCAGCTTGCATGTCTCAAATCAGCTGACTTTTTGTGTTGTAAAACTCGCATGGAACACATACGAGTTAGTTGTACTCACCCTGCCCTGGGTTTTTAGGTAAAACTGTACACACTTCTTAGAGAAAATATTGGCAAACAGTACATTGCAGTTACTCAAGAGCTTGATGTTCTGCCATGATGTTCTATGTGGCTTCACCTCTGTCCACCAGCAGGATGTACAGTAGTTCTTCTCCTGTTATCAGTCTGCAGAAGAGTTCATCAGTTCAAAGAAATATCATGTACAGTATACACCTGTTTATTTTAAGGCAAGAACTGTAAACAAAACAGAACAATAATGGGATCTTGATCACATTACATGGATCACTGTGAATAGAATAGTTAATCACTTCTAAATTTAAATCCAATGTGGTATTGAAAGAACGTTTGAATGCACTTGTTTGCCGAGGGTTGGTGGTGTTAGATGTGACAAACCTCCATTAAAAAGGATTGAATCATGGTGAAAGTCTAAACCTTGAGCTGTGTGATTTCTGTCTAAGTTGTCCTCATTCATCTTCTCACTGTATTGAGTCTCTGTGTTGATATGTATATGATAGAGAGACCTTCTGTTTCCTAGTATTTGGGTAGCACTGAGCTCTCTGCACACAGACATTCTCTTATCTGTCCATCAGTGAGGGTCCACTGAAACACGTGTCACATGGACTGCTGGGAGTGCGTGTGTTTGTTTGCTCATGTGGGTCAGAACATTTCAACGCGAGGGTACATAAGCTTCGTATCTGAGTGACAGCTCTCAGTCCAGAGTACATGCTCTTGGCTCCATCTCTCTCTGCAGTACCAGCTCCTCAGTCATGCTGCGTTGGACAGTCCTCGGCCTCCTCCTGGCATGTGCTGTGTCTCTCAGCACCTCTGCTGTAATTCTAGAAAATGGCATGCCCATCCTGTGGGCGCAAACGGCCAGCCAAGTGACAGACCTGCCGATACAGAATGGCATTCTGACTCCTGATCCCTGGAACTTCCTTCACCGTATGAGTCTGTACCGGCTGTTGATAGCTGCTACAGACCCGTATATGGGAACTATGGGGACAAATGCTACAGACAGTCCTCTGTGGGGAATGCCACTGCAGCTAGCATGGATGCTGACTTCAGGTAAGATGAAACATCATTTTCTTATTTTTTATTAAAAAGTTTGTTTACTTTTGCAAAATGATAGTCAGTACAAATTGAACATTGCACATTGAAAATGTTCACCCCTGGTAAGTTTTATTTTGAGTGAACATGACACGATAACACTAACGGATGGTTCCATTGTCAAATGTCTTTGTGCAGGGCGTTTCGTCGACCCAACCGGTGCTACAACCTGTGGTCTGCAAACAGGAGATACTATGTGTATTTCTACTCAGAGTTGGTGGGGCTGTAAGTATGACACATACACATACACAAACACACACACAGAGGGAGAGAGAGAGAGAACACAAACCTCTTTATTTCTCTCCAGGTGTGAACTATTATGTCTCTGTGCTGCCCTTCCTGTCTGCTGCACAGCAGGGCTTCATGGGACCAGGAGTTCAGGTACTTGTACTGTTGGACAACAGAAAGTGAGACAGTTAAAAAAAAATCAAACATTAAAAGCTGCGCTCCTTGAATATTTTTAGCTGCTGTTATTTTTATGTCCTCACAGCGATATGAATAGTTATGAGGATAATTATAATGATGATTGTTATTTCATCAGGTCCAGATGCAGGTGCCTGAAGGTGTAGAGGACTTTTGTACCACCTATGTTGACTGTGCAGCTCGCTACCCTGATGTCATGTCTAAGTGGGATGCCTTTTTTCAGGTATAGGAAATACACACACACACACACACACACACACACACACACACACACACACACACACACACACACACACACACACGCACACA
>JBBMJY010000011.1:12369003-12388126 GCA_037833715.1 Toxotes lorentzi
CACACACACACACACACACACACACACACACACACACACACACACACACACACACACACACGCACGCACGCACGCACACACACGCACACACACACACACGCACATACACACACACACAAATCCACACATCGTTGGTTTTGTGTGCTAAACCTTTTGAAAACACACTCAATCTGAAAACAATATAACAGACTTTTTAAAGGGCCATGCACTGATTTGACACACACGATCAGTCATCACAGAGGCCTAAATGTATTTAATTTTCTCTGGAATCCCTGGATGTACAGCACTACATTGCTTCTGTGTCTGTGTTTAAAGGGTCTCAGGGCTGCAACTGAGTCTCCTGTGCCTGACGATGAGAAGAAAGACACTCTCCTTGGTCTCTACTGGGCAGCCCAAATGGCTTCAACTCATGCCTCTGCCGCATGCCAAGCCAGGTAACCTATCTATATATCTATGACTAGCTATTTTCCCCTGCTACCAGTCTTCATGCTGAGATAAGTGAATTGTCTCTGGGCTGTAGCTTCATGTTCAACATACATGTCCTCCCCTCTCCTTCAGGCAGAGCTACTACTCCTCTGTAGAGGTGTCCTTTGCTAACAGCTGGCTGAACTTAGTGGAGTACGTATCGGCCGCACACTTCCAGTCCAATCTGGAAAAATCTTTCCTGTTCCAATCCCCTCTGCCAAGCCGAGTTTTACAGGTGCATACTTACGACCTAAACCCAATCAATCATACCTAAATCTACCACATTTTTAAGACTTGTTTATGCATCTGATTTTTGTCCTTCCCTTTTCATTTGCACATCTAGGTGGGCGACAATGCACCTAACATTGCTGATTTGAGTCAGGAGGAGAACCACACCCTGTATACTTTCACCTGGATGAAAAACATCAACACTCTGCTTGGTAGGGCACACACACACACACACACACACACACACACATACATTTTATGACATAGTGTTTTGTTTTTATATTGAATTTATGAGCCTTTAAGGATAACCATGATCATGATCTACCAGGTGGGACTCTGGTGCATCTGTGGAAAAATGCCATGTGTTCAGTGACCACAAGACAGAAAGGCAGAGAGATGCTGGAGCAGCTCCTGCTGAATCCCAGCTTCGCCTCAAACTCTCTCCTGTCCATCATAACTGGAATGGCTACCAGCTGCTGATGCAAACACGCAAACACACTCACAAACAGAAACAAAGAGAGATAACAACTCAAGCTATGTAATGCTTTTCTCTTTTTCATCTGAATGTGATTTAATTTCCATCAAGCTAAATAGTTCAAGTAAGTACTTAAAGTAAGTGGTGCCATGTCAAGCAGCTAATCCTTAGTGAGTAGTGCATGTTCTTGTGAATATGTGTCCCAGTAAAATGTCAACAAGCCCTCACTTTTACTGTCATTACTAAACTTTTTTTTGAGGACCTTGTAACTGCACTTTAATCAGTAATACATAGTACAGCAAGATGGCAAAGACAAGAAGCAGAAACTCTTACAACTGCAACCAACTAGGGTCTCACTGATTTTGTCCCAGGATAATTACAGTATGTCACAGTGTGTGGGGTAGATGGCAGTGGTGGAGTATAAATAAATACACCTACTTAAGTACTGCACTCAAATGCAATTTTTTAGGTACTTTTACTTTACTTGAGTATTTCATGCTACTTTTTATTTCTACTCCACTACAGGGAAACATGGTACATTTTGCCCCATTAGATTTAACTGTGGTTACTAGTAACTTTAGAAATTAAGTATTTGATTGATTTGATTGTTGTTGTGAAGTCCAGCTGAACCATGATGTCACTACAGCTCCCTGTTTAAAAATATGACAAATGCCATTATTTACGAAATTTACATGCATCCATGCACATGAAAACATGCCGTATGTGAGCTGGAGAGCTACTTCAATCCAATAGTGCCCCCTAGTGGTTATATGATGTACCTACTTACCTGTGCTTACCTAAATTTTCCAATTTTATATATATATATATATATATACAATTAAAAAAATTAATATCTGTTGGCCTAAAGTAGTGAAAAAGCTTTGAACCCACTGCATTAGCTGAAAAAGCAAGTTAACACTGGAAAAGACAGTCACATAGTTGTGACCTGCAATTTTATTCTGTGTCCCCGTTGTAGTCACTGGAGTGAGCATCTGTACACAAAGATGTTACCAGACAGATAGAGTGGAAGCCATATCATTGGGGGGAAATGAAGGTGAAAATAACAGCTGGTCTGCTCATTCAGTTATAACTGATTCATATCAGACACAGCCATCTTGGCCAGAGCCATATAAACACTCAGCGCCTATTTTCAGTTTGTCTTTATAGCATTAGAGTTTCCTGGTAATTGATTATTGAAAAGGAACAGACACATTTCAAAGAGAATTTCTGTAAATACAATTTAAAGGCAAGATGGGAAACCAGTAGATTGAAGATAACTGGGAAACCTCTGGTTCATAGATGGTGTACGAGAAAACAAATTATGGAAAAGTCTTTTTTTTTTCAACACAAAACATAACTTTTACTTTAACAAAATACAACACAGAATTTGAATCACTGTAGGTGATGGCATCAAATAAGAATGACATCTAAGACATTTTCAAAAGGAAGACACAAAGGGTCATTATACCCGCCATGGAAAAGCACAATATTTAAAAAAAAAACAAAAAACCCTCTGTATGTTATAAACATCATATGTCTATGCTAGCTCATGATTGTCAATGGAAAAGCAATATCAAATACAAATTCACAATAACAAAACACAAATGCAGAATGCAACATCCTGTAAAGGCTTGTACACTATGTGTATTTTAAGGACATTTATTTTTCTTTTTAGAGCTTATTCTTGGTGTTTCTTCCTATTTATGGTCAACCTTGTTTCTAGAGAGCATTAAGTTAGTGCTGCCAATTTTTGCTCAGTACAAAACCATATATTACATTATTGGGGTTTTGTAGCTTTTAGTTAAAATTTTTTTACAGGAAACCAGTTAAACACATCCTTTACTCACATGGTAAAACAAATGCAGAATATTCAGAATGAATCTGTTTATAAAGGCATTATAAAAAAAAAACCTGTAAAAATTCTTACATAAACTATGCCAACTTCCACACAGGACACACCAGTAAATACTGCTTCCTCAGGACATGGACAGGCTGTTGAAAATAGTAATGATTGGAGAATTAATAATACACACGTAATTTACAGCAGTGGTTCCCAAACTGTGGATTGGGCCCCTCTGGAGGGGCGCAGAGGTATTGCTGGGATGCACATTACCCAGGGGTAAAATGTTGAGTGAAACCATAAAAGGTGAGAAGACTTTTTTTCACAGCAGATAATTTTGACCTGACCTGCACAGGTGTGATTGATAACAACATTAATAATAAACCATTCCCCTGAACAGCAATTGACCAATCACAGCTTAGCAAGCCTGTCACCTTGCCTAGCAGTCCTCAGTATAGAAAGGGTCTGATGAAGTTTGGTTTTTTTTAAATCAAAAACACAGGAGTCAGACTGTAAGGAATGGATTAAACTGTATGTCTAGCAGCTGTAACCTAGAACCTCCAAACTACATTATCAGACTAGGTGGGTTTACAGTTTACAAAAATCCCAGTCCCACCATGTGTCCATGTGACCCCAGATTTTAGAATCTGTAATTAATGATTTAGCTAGTTAATAAAATTTGCTACTGACAGATGTTAGTTAGCTGTTTGGCTTGAAATGAGATGCCTGTTTTTGTTTACCTCTGTGTGAAACTGAAAGCTTGTTACATGAAAAATTACCTGCCGCCATTGTCTACATATAGTGTGTGAGAAAGGAAAGCTGACAGGTTCAGCAACAGTAACTGATGAGGGGCAGGGCTTAACAAAGAGTAACTTATTAAATTGCATTGCAGTAAATGCTTAAATGGAGCCACTGTTAATGTTATAAGCACCACTTTTCCTGCAATGACAAGTCTGCTGTGAAAAAGGCTCTCCTCATTTTTTGGTTTTGCCTGGGAACCACTGATTTACAGTAATAATGATCTCCATGACAGTAACGTTGGACCATTATCAACAATGCATAAATAAATGTTTAATTCTATGCAAAGACACGTCAAATATTGTGTAAAAGTGTCACACTGAGCACCATGCTATCCTAGTAACTGCAAGGATACAGAAAACAGACATGGATTAAAAATGTCAACACGCTCCAAAAGGAATGATGGTCAGGGCTGTTTTATTGCCCCATTTCCTCTTAGTGCTGGATATAAATTTCACCAAGCTTGACAAATACTGTGAAAGATGGCATAACTAACGTTGAGTCTGTCCAGATATAAAATAGGAACGTCACCGTAAAGTTTAAACACAAGAGAGGAGTAGAGCTGGAAGGAGAAACTTAAACAAACATCAGTCAAACCCACTCAGGTTCCCCCACTGTAGAGCCTGAGCAGCAAAGAGAAGCAAGTGAAACAGCTTCAGCAAACACTCTGAGAAACACCTTCCAAAAAAAAAAAAAAAATCGGGAGAGAACAGCCAGAGATTTCAGATGTTTGGTTTAAAATGAATGTGTACTTCACATACACACGTTCTACACAGTATTGGCCTTTTTCATTCTTGCTTTGGATTCTTGCCGTCTGCTGAGTGGTGAGGTAGAGAAATGACTGAATGGCAGACCTTCTGTTAGCTGACTTATGGCCGAGATTGCATGTTGATGGCGTTTGCATCTGGAGTGTTGCTTGGCTTATATGGGAGGTAGAGGATCTCTGCGCCTCACACAGGAAACTGCCCTGAGCCTGCTAATGCACTGGAGTGTGTGGGTGTGTGAGAGAGAAAGTGTGTTTGAATCTGTGTGTGTTTGATTCCATATGAAATAAAGCTTTTGCTTACTTGTTGGCATCTCAAACAGTTATATGTATATGTACAAATCTATGCGTATATATGTGTGTTGAAAGGAATGTCCAGGGCGTTTTTATGCTTCTCCAAAGGCTGAGGCCTTGTCCTTTAACAGGTCCAGACACAAATGGCAGCTCCAGCTCCCTGTGAAGAGAGAGAGAGAGAGAGAAAGAGAGAGAGAGAGAGAGAGAGAGAGAGAGAGAGGAGAGAGAGAGAGAGAGAGAGACCATGTCAGTGAGAGGCTGAAAACTGTCCTTCTTTCTCTTTTCCATATATAGCATCTGCTTGTAGCTGCTCTCAAATCTACAGCTCATGACATATATAGTATTAGTCCATTGATGTACTGTATAATAAAACCTGCCGTACCTTCCGGAGGCTGGGTCATTGGAGGCTTCAGGCAGTACATGTGGTATCCTCTGTCACAGTCATCACAGAACAGCAGCTGGTCCTACACGTGCAGCACACGATCAACATCTTAAATAATGTATGAAATGTGCACAGGGGGAAGGAAACCTAATATAGACCCCGGTGTGTAAATCACTTTGTTCTACATGTGTGTAAAATGGTGCTATACAAACTAAACTAGAGCTGATGTGGCTGCCTCCTGGATTCACGACAATACGGTTTTTTCTTCAAAAGAAAATATATTATTGAGTCAGTCACAGAATTATGTTTTTAAAAATCTGAAATAAAAAAGAAAACCTTCTAAAATCATGGGTAATTTGTAAAGTATATACGAATTAAAAGTATATATATATCTCCCTGGCATAAATTCAATGTATTGTCAATGACAGGCTGAGTGCCGGTTGAGGAAAGGTCACAGCATCAAAAGAAAAACATGTAAGACTGTTGCAGTTCAAAGCAAATTCAAAAGGAAATCTAGGAATAACAGTTGAACACTGATGTGTTCATACAAGCCTTCCCTCTGCTGCAGTGTACTTACATCGTTCTCTGAGGTTCCACAGAGACTGCAGGACTTGCACTCGATGCACTGCCACTGGTACGTCCTCACTGCCTGCATCATGTTCTCGGTGAACTGCAGGCAGGTGGGGTGACCTGCGAAGGGACGGAGAGGACAGACGAGAAAAGCGCAGGAGGAAGGGGGGCAGGAAAGAGTGGATGGACAGAAGTGTTACCAAAGCAAAGCCAGTAGCGTTCTTTTCTGTAATTGTTTATAACGTGGCAGAAGCTCTGAATCGACTGACACGCACACTAAGACTTTTTAACTTAAGTCATTCTTCGATATTGTAAATTAGATTAAATTAAAACGTTGTTTCAGCTTTCATTCAGAAAATACTCCAAGATTCATTCAGAAAAATACTCCAAGATTGTATTTACAAGAGCCAGCAGTAAGTGTATTTGCGGCCAATAGTGTTGACAGTCCATTCAGCTGGATGAAAATGGCATCAAAGGAAATGCAGCCACAAAAGACAAGTGATTATACTGTATGTCTGGAAAACAAAACACAAGCAGTGACGTGTGTGCCGGAAAACACGGCCAAGTAGTCATCTTCCCTTAAAACTACAGCTGTGACAACACATGAGGAATGATTTTTGGTACATGTAAAATTATCTTTGTTCCTTGCCATAATAACAAACATGTTAAAGTTGCTACCCCCCCCCCCCCCCCCATGTCAATGGGGTATCAATGAGCCATGAATGAGCCATAATCAGGGATGAACTGATTTACATCTAGACTGGGAGAGGAGACAGAAACGTTGAACACGTTCCCTGTCAGCCTCTGACTGGAGAGTAAAGACAAACATGACCTGAGGAGAATTTAAAGCAGAGATGCTTTAGCTGCTGTCTGCCTCTCAAATCAAACCAAGAAACTGCAGTAGGGAAGAAACAGATTAATAGATTAATGGACGGGCCTATCATCTTAAAAGGATAGCACTTAGCTGCAGGAATTAAGATAAGCATTTCTACTCAGCAGCTACTGACAAAATGAAAGCATCTAGTCCTTAAAGACAGAGAGGAGCAATGGAGTGCCGATTGGCTCTTACCTCTCGGCTACCTGGCCTCTTTAGCCAATGGCGTGACTCAAGAGTCCACGTTCATCCCTCCCCCTGCCACCTTAGTAGCCATGTAATTTACTCCTTTTTCTCTGGTCCACCATGTCTGCTATTAACCTTTTCGGTCCAGACTTAATTAGGTTGCAGCCGTGAAGTTTAGCCTACAAGCTTGATTATCTGATGCAAGCGAAGTCAAGTGTAAGGGATTTAGTTTTTGTTTATGAAAAAATGGAAAATGTCTTAACAGTAAAATCCATATGAGCATGGTAAAAAAAAAAGAAGAAAAAAAGCCACTGTATCCATCAGAGACAACATTTTTAAGAAGAAGCAGGCTTTACGTGCAAACAAAAGAGTTCAGAATAATCCGGTGACTTTTCAGGTAGAGGTGTCTTCGAGGTGAGCCACTGTAGTCCAGTCTGTGCCTTCAATCTTTCAGTTTTCCCTCAACGAAAACATTTAATCAGAAAAGGATTTTTATCGCCACCAGGTCCAACTAGTCAAGCCGTCCTGTTATCAGCTGTCGGCCACAGCATCATCATCGTCTGAATATAAAATGTCTTCCAGCTCTGCTTCTTCAAAGCCATGAAACGTGGAGGCCTCGCTGTCTGACGCGCTGCCGAACAATTCTTCTAGAGCACTCATCTTCCTCCCATCCTTCTTCTCTCCTCCTCTTCCAGCTACCATGAAAACATCAGCGTCAGAGCAACACAGACAAGGCCACACACTCTCGCAGCTGTTCTAACAAACTCTAACCGTAGCAAGAAAACATCTCACTTGCTGAATTGAATAACCCTACTCTTGGTTGAGCTGATTCGACAAATGTTTTGATGAGATATCCAGCAGATGTGGTTTTGGCTAGTGTGGGAAAAAAAGAGGGAAAAGAAACCAAAAAAAAAAAAAAAAAGCAGCCAAATGTGCATGAAAACTGAGCAACAGAAGAGTGAAGGCATGTTGTCAAAAGGCAGAAGACCTTGTTGATGGACGAGGCTGACATGGAGAAGCATGCAGGATGGAAGCAAGCAGCGGGGCCTATGAATCGATATTATTTTAAATGGAAAATTGCAAAGAGTTCCAGGCGGTGGCTCTCAATTCTCGTGGTCTACAAGGCTCATTGATAACCCACTGAAAAGGCACTGTAGCAACATGAAAGCTCAATTCACAGCATAAATGTCTAATGAAATCTACGTCATCAGCTGAAGACACAGGCTGGTTTGAACAAATATGACTTGAAACCACTGTTGTTAAGAGGCTGTATTTCAGTGAACTAGACTAAACTGTGTGAACATTATTGTGAACGCTGTAGGCCTAACTAGACTTTCTAATAACAGTATAGTTATTAACATGCCTTACAAAATATATTACCCAAAGGAATTATGTAATTATTAGTTTATACACATATTTGATGCAGAGTCTTAAACTGCATCAGCTATGCACCATTTTAGTCCATGTAGCAAAGATAAACATCGCAAGGAAGCGAGGAATACACATGAACAAGATTGTGGATAAAAAGGAAGTAAAGGGAAACAAAAATGAGATGTGTAGTAGACACAAATTAAAGTATGAGTCCAGCAGACAACTAACTTCTGAAAATCTTGTATATTTTTTAAAGAAATAGTTTGACATCTTGGCAAACATGGTTATTTTCCTTCCTAACGAGAGAGAAATTAAAGATTGATCTCACAAAGCAAATAAGTCAATTTCTCAATATGCTGAACTATTACTTTAATAAGAGTGGAATTCTCCTGCTGTGCTATTAAAGCCACTAATTTGGCAGGAAAACAAAGCTATTACTTGTGGTCTAAACGCTGACGTCAGCCAACCAGAAGTTTTAACGAAAAAAGTTGTGAAGGCTGGGGACTCACCGGAGCGTCCACAGTCAGAGCAGGACACCAGCTCCTCAGCCTGGCCTGTCTTCCTGTTGGAGTCCTGGTCTCCCAGGCAGAAGTCACAGTAGTCGTTGGGGATGATGGTGCCATCTGGGCCTTTCTGAGCTGTCAGCAGGAACAGACACATGTGAAGGGAATGAGTCTGTGCATTGAAGGTGCTGCTGTCAGGAAAGTGTTAAGGCATTTCAGAGCTAGCTTTTACAGAAAACGTCTGTTGCTCTGTGTAGCATCTTACGTTTGTGATTGTCCGAGCTCTGTGGAGGAGATGGGGCCATCTCTATTTCTTTCTCCTCCTCACCCTCCTCCTCCGCCAGGTGAGTGTGGGTGTAGTGGTAGCTCAGGCCAGGCCGGTTCTTGTAGCGCTTTCCACAAACTACAGATTTAAAAAAAAAAAAGGAAAAAAAAAAAGAAGTCACAGGCCCATTAGAAACATGTAAAATATTTGTGCAGCATAGATGAGCTAGTACAGTGGACTGAAGAGTCTGCTCAAAATCAACTGTCATCCCTGACCAAAGGAAAAAAGTAATAGATTTTACGCAAGATGAAAATTTGCAGATACAACTCACTGTCAGTATTTATGTCTGATGGTTTGTACTCAAAAAATCAAAAAATCATATTCAGTTTAACTGTCCCACTGCATTTATCTACTGCAATGCAAGCTGCTATAGACGCCATTCAGGTATAGTAACAGGACAGGGTTACTTTTCCCCCAGCTGTAACTTGATCTGGAGAAAAAAGTAAAGTGCATCACTAACTATAATTGTGCTGTCACAGTATATCAAAATATAAAATGTAACCGACAGAGAAAACAGAGAACGTTAAAAATTCTTTGAGAACATGGTGATTGCTGCTAAGACCTTTGAATACCTAGAACATGTTAGCCAGATTAAGACAATCAAAGCTCAACAAAAACTGAAGACCACCAATTTGTCCTAGATTTTGGAATAACTGAGGAACCTTCACAGTGAGCAAGATGTAGCCATCATAGAGGTTTCTCATCTATCTAGTGTCTCATTTCAGTGCTACAGTTTTACCACTTTGCAGCCATGTCTGTCTCAACTTCAGTTAGTGTGGCCAAATAACACTAAGCTGGAAAACTATCCGTCCATTTATAAATGAACTTGCATTGTTCCTGTCAGGCCATGGTTAAAAACTAATAACTTAGAATTTTCCAAACACTTCTACAATGGCTACATCTGTGGATCATATTGCAGCAGCTATGGAGTGGCCTAAGAAACATGCATCCCTCAGCGTGACATTAGCTGAGCTGCTGCTAAAGCATCATTTGCTGCATACCTTGCAATGAGCAAGCATTAAGGCACATAGAGTAGCGTTAGTGGCATGCAATGCTTGCACTGCAGGAGGGGATGCCTGTTATAAGCGTAAAGGATTTAAAAGCACTGGATATCTCCAAAGGATTAGCATTCGGGTAAGCCATTCCCACACCAGATGCCCATGAGCAAAAAGGCCAATCATAAAGACAAGTTCAAGGAGCCCCTAGAAAGACAAGATGGCGACAGGTTCAGATACCTTCTTCAGTCTTTTTTGAGTTATGCTTTTGTTTGTATCTATCTGAAACAGAGAAGACACAAAAGCAAACAATAAAAGGAAAGACAGAACAAGACACAAAATGAGGATGAGATTCATGTTTGAGGCTCAGTCAGTGTGGGTATCTCTGTCCACATCCCCATGGCAATTCATTTATGGGGGATTCTGTCCAAGTACGTAAGTGGCATGCTAGTCGGGTCTGGATTAACAGCAAACTCTTTCTTCATGCTGCAGAGGACTGCTCTTAGAAACAGAAGAGGAGAAGGCTCTGACTGGAAGGTGAGAGAAAACGACTCTTCCGATTGATTCTTCTCTGTTTTCGAAACAATTTAGAGCAGGCATGTAGAGAAAGGCATCCTGACAATACACCCTAAAGAAGTTAAGTTACAGCCGGTAAAAGATAAGTCTTCAACAAAAGCCAGATCTCAGCAAAAAAGAGTTTCTTCACTTCTTACATTAGAAACACAGCGATTCAGAATCAAGCTTTCTTTTCTCTTACTGTCACAGACGTAAGGTTTGTCCTGGTCGTCGATGTTAACAGGCTCTGTCCTCCTGCGACTTGATCCTCTGCTCTGAAAGGAAACACAACATACATCTGATACGTAATCCTCCAACACAGGAATATTCCAACACAAAATGTTATTTAGCTAAAAGCACTGATGTGCCTAAATACAGATTCAGAGCTGCTATCCTGGTTGTAGATTCTTAGTTAATCATTCTTTAAATGGATTTCGTGTCAATGAAACGGAGCTATAATTTTTCTTTCCAACCACACACGTAAAATACATGTTTCTGTCTCTGACACTCACTTTGCCTCTGTTTCTGTTCTTTCTCTTTGGAGTATCCAGTTCAAAGTCGTCATCATCATGGAAACCGTCCCCATTTTCTTCCGCCTCCAGTACTCTCTGTAGCGTGTGAACACACAAGAAGAAATAGGGAGGGTTAGGTGTAAAAAGAGGTTGCAAACACTGATTTCATTTCTAACTGTTTTATTTCTTTGTAACACTGGTGTCAGGGACAGGACAGGAATTTTCTGGTGACACGACATCTGGCTGAAATACTGTTGATATCATGGAACACTCACCCATAGTGAAATTATTCATTTTAATACTAATGCCACTATCAAATTTAATATCTGTCAAATGTTTTTTTTTTCCACCCAAGTGAGTGAGTAGTTCATCCTTGGATGGAGAGACCAGGATGATGAGCAAAGGAATACTGATGAATTAATATTTTCAGACCGTGTATGAAATTCAGTTTAATAGGGATCATCAAGGCACCCTGATCAAATGCGACCATAAGTGTCTGTGAAGATTCACAAGAAGATTCAAGATATTCCAACACCAGGTCATGTTGTGTCTAGAAATGCTAAAGACAGTTGCACTTGCCTGTGCACTTCTATGCAGGATCTGCATCTACTAAAACAGAACATTGATTATACTTTAATGATGTCTGATCCACGATAAACATAAGAAAATACCTGTATTTCCAGCAGTGTCTCCTCTTCCTTACTGATGCTGTTTTTTTTCTCCAGCAGGCTGTCCCCCCTCAGGAGGGCCTCCAAGGCTGTGGCCTCCCCCGGGGGCACCTCACGCTTTGGGGCCAGCTCAGCCTCTGAGAAGGACACAGCAGTGGAGAATAAGAGAAAGGAAAAAATATTTCAGGTGGAAGGTGTGTGTGTGTCTGCGGCAATAAAAATCTGCATGTGCATTACCATCAACATTTATCAGCTTTTATTTTCCAACAGTTTTCCGACCACATTTAAACACAAAACATTTATATTTTACTGTAGTTATTTTTTGTCTACTGGCTATCGATGCTATGTGATATGTCAGATCACACGATCAGAATTTTTTAAGTTATCTTGTATAGAAAGCACTTACAAAAAGCTCACAAAAACATGCCAATTTAGACCAAAGCAGAGGTTTTTTTTAATGTATCAATGTGGATATAGTGTAATTCCTTCTTCTCCATAGGTAATAAAGAAAGTTTTAGTAAAAGTGGCAGGGCAGGCTACCAGATTCAACCTCTCTAAAAAAACCTAAGGTGCACCAGGTGCACAGTAAGGAAGGAAATAATGAACCAAACATAAGAAAACGCTGCGTGTAAACCTAAATCATCTCACTCTCTTCTTGCCTCTGCCAATTTACGTTATCTTTCTTCCTCTCCTTTTCATTTCCGTAGAGATGAACTTGCTGCAGCATTGACTCTCTGTCCTTATCTTTGAACTCTAACACCAGGATGAAAACAGAATGAAAGTAGGGATGTGATAAGAAAGGCAGGGAGTGAGCTGGGCTACTGAAGCTGTAAGACACTCTTATTGAATACAGAGCTGCTGTGTCACTCTGACTCCTCTTTTCCCTCCTACTCCTTATCCCCACCGTACACTATATGCCTCCTCCTTCACCTCTGTTCTCTGCTGACACCCCCCTTCCTCTTTTATACTCAAATCCCTCTTCTCCCATCTTCTTTCCCTTTTATAACCTCCTCACCTCTCGCTTTACTCTCTGGGGCAAAGAGGGAGAGAATAACTGGAGCTGAATGTTCTGCTCTGCCAGCAAAAAGCAGAAAGCATCCTCCACTCCAGGCACACAGGAACAAACATTCATATACACACAATTAAATCAAATTAATCTGAATTTTCTTTTAAGCTAAACATCAATAGACTGGCACCATCCCTGCTAACGTCCCAAAAATGTATGTAAACAGCCCTCAGTGTCACATACCCTCATGAATTAGCTTGCACCTTTTTGACACTCTCAGCAGCTTAAACAAGGAGTTTATACTAAGGAAAGCAAAATGGCTGCTGCGGCACAGACCCTGACTTGAGCGGTGACATGTAAAAGAAAAAAGCAGAGGATCTACAAAAACAAGGAATTAAATTCCGGTTTCAAACTCTTTCTTAGTAACCTCGCGACAGAGCCGCTGTGTATCTTCACACACAAACCTCTCTGCTCAGGAAGCATTAAATAAACATAAAGCATTTCCAAAAGCCCGAGAGAGGAGCACTCACATTCCTCTGTCGTGTTATGATAGATATCTGGGCCAAACTGCAGAATTGGATCTCAGGAAAACAAAACTGTGGGCTTCTAGTGTTTCACCCTCAGATACAAAGGCTTTCCTGCCCTTGCTAACTACAGTATATCGATAGTTTTCTCTCTCTTTATGTGCTTTGGTTGCTGGTTGGTTGCAACTCTGGAGAGTCTCTTTTCTTTTTTTTTCCTGAAAAGGACTCTGTCCTCTGCTTAAAGTTGAATCGTTCTCGGTGGAAAGCTCTGAAGTATTATATTGCGTCTGGAAGACAGCGAGGGGGAAACAATGGTGTGGCAAAGCAGAAACAAAGACCTGCCTTTATGCCTCCCACATATTAGGTTCCTAGGGCATTCCTTTGCTAAAATCCCCAATAACACAGACATATGCATACATGTATGCACGCACACACATATATATACACACACACACACACCCACCCACACACACACACACACACACACACACACAAAAAGCACACCCTTCTACCTCATAAGACTCACTTACATTCTAATGCCTCATGGACAAATGATTATAGAGGCCCAGTTAGGGTGATTCTGTGCCATAAGAGCGAGAGCGAGAGTCATGTGTGGGGGTGTTTGTGTGCTCATGTATGCGCGCGTGTGTGTGTGTATATGCGTGTGTGTCTACTGCCAGAGAACAGTGAGAGGAGGCATTGATTCAGGGGAGAGAATGAACCTGGGGACCTGGCGAGAGAGACGGGCTAACCAGAGCCAGATGGTCAGATAGCGAGCCTTAACGCCACTGAGCACGCCTAAAGCTCTGGCACTGAGGGCACAAACACAACATGTAAGTGCATTTAAGTAAAGGAGGTCTGACTGCAAAAATGAGAGTGTGCACCACTTACTGTATGGTCAGTATGGCAGTGGCCATAGTTTTTCACTGTGTATGCATGTCAGTGTGCTGCTGGGGCCGTGTGTGTGTGTGTATATATGAGTGTGCTGTTTGTCTTACCTAGTCGCAGCTCACACAGGCGGAGCTGGGGATCCAGGGGAGGGTGGAGTCGCCTCTTCTTTCTCCAGCAACGAGCAGGGTAGGTATACATCTGTCCCGCTGCCTGGCCTGGACGTGCGCGCACACACACACACACACACACACACACAGATAGTATATGCACACAAGCAGACACACAGGAAGAATTTTAACAACTCTTGGCGAGTTTACAATTTTAACAAAACTTTCATTGAGACCCCTCCACACACACGTTCACACAGCCACACACACAAAAATACACATAGAGGTCTAGTCTTGCTTAATACATCCCAATTTCAGTGCTCAGGCTAAGAGTCCACTTATTTAATGAAATCCAGTCAAGAATCCAAATCTAGTTTATCAGACATGACAGTGCAGAAGGGTTACTTAATGCTGAGAATTAAGGATGCTGAGCTTAGCAGAAGACAGAGATGGATGGAGAAAAGTTTTTTAGTTTTTTTTATGTGTGCATGGACAGGAAAAAGGAGGGGGGAGGGATAAACCCAGAATAAATGCACATAATGTGAGTTAGGTCTGCCACAAAGTATAGGGTGGGGCCTGGAGGGCTTTGCATACAAGATGGAGAGCAGGCTATTTGTGTCCAGCTCTTGGTAAAGAGCAGGTTGTTCCCTTTGGCTGTACAGGCGACCCAGATGTGACGAACGCATGCTGACTGCGCATCTCAGGATAAATCAGCAAGTAACTCATGAAATACACAAGACGTGTTGATTTTTTTTTTTTTTGTATTGAGGGAGGAGATCTATAAATCCATCGTTAATATTTATGCGTGTTTGCTTATTTGCTGTCTTGCTGAGAGTTGGATGAGAAGATTGATGCCACTCTTGTGTCTACGCATTCAAATTGAGGTTACAGCTAGCAGGTAGTTAGCTTGGCTTAGCATAAAGAGTGGAAGCAACTAGCGTACCTCTGTGTAAAGGTCACAAAATCTGCCTGCCAGCACCTCTAAAGCTCACTAATTAACAAGTTAGATTCTGCAGTGACTACCTGGAGTCTACATTGTTTGCCAGGATGCTTTCACAGTATGTTTTCTTTAATGAATTTTTAAAAAATTAGATGTAGCATGCTAATTAGCGAGCTTCAGATTTGCTGGTAGGCAGATTTTGTTACTTTTGGACACAGCCACGCTAGCTGTTTCCCTCTGTCTCCAGTCTTTATGCTAAGCTAACCAGCTAACCTGCTGGCTGTAGCCTTCTAATGAATGGAGTGATTTTTTTTTAACTGTATTCCAAGATAGCAAATGAGTGGATTTCACAACATGTACAATTATTCCTTTAATAGAAGTAGAAGTGGAAACTTTTCTCAGCCCTTGCAGTGCTTCTCACCTGGCTGGCGGTGGTGCTTTTCCATCCAGATGTAGCAGTTGTTTTGTGCCACGCCAGTTTGCGAGTCCAGGAAGGGCATGCGCACGCTGCGCTCGGCACAGAGACGGGCATTGTAGCTGCGACAGTGTTCGATGGCCTCCTTGTAGAACTGGTCACCCAGCCTGAACACAGACAGAGAGACAAAGAGACAGAGAAGTATCAGGCTCATTATCATTTACCTCTACAACAACTACCCCATTCATTCAGCATCTGAATTAGATTGAAAAAAAATGTATTTGTGCAACTCAAGTTACCCACAAGTAACATAATAGTCCTATTTTTGCTATTGATCCAAGCTGTTTGCAGCATGCTGCTTCGATTTCCGCTTTCTGAGTCACTCCTGCTGTTGAAGTCCTATCAGCTGAATGCTAACATTTTTTTGGAAAGTTAATGGTAGTAACATGTGCTCAGTGGATGATGAGTTGATATGGTCTGCAATTCAAGTATGAGCGGGCCTGTTCAGTCCTGATGAACTTTAGCTTAATAAAACAGGCTCAGACTTCTCTTCACGTTTGTTGTGTAAAGTCTGGATTTAGTGCAGACATCAGATGCAGCACGGAGACAGCTGAGCTGAAAAGGAACATCTACACAGGTGGGGCACAATAAGGGATGTGAAGACACAAACAAACAGGAAACAATGATGGATCGTAAGAGTAGAAGAAATGTTTTCATCCTGTCAAACTGATAGATGAGTCAGAGGGCTGGATCGAAGTTCACACAACACACAGACGCACAGACACACCTACACACACACTATCGACCAACCAGAGGGTATGAATCAGGACGTGAGGCATTAATAACCTCCACAATCTCAGTCTAAAGGCAAGATTTCTCCAGCTAAGATCATTAGAAACAGACAGAATAGACCAAAATTATCCCACTTTTGCCACAGATGAAATATCCACCTTGGGTTGCTTATACTTTATTTAATTATATGGCTGAAATCCAGAGAAGAAGACAGAGGAAAGATGGTTGTAATAGGATTTGATCTTTAGCCAGCAGGGGTACACATGGCTCAAGAATGGCACTTGGATCTCTTGATCTTGGAGATATACCCAAAGCAGCAGCAACTTGTCTTGCCTGTCTCCTTGTTTATGTGCATACATGTCTCTCTGACTGTCCACAAGGAAAGATGGGCGCTCTGTGGATTGTCTACAGAGATATGTAAAGAATGCCAAGCTGGACAAAGACCAGCACTCTGGTCACAGTAAATCTCACAAAGATGTGCAGTGTTTGGAAGTGGAGGGAGCAGAGGGTGGATGGAGGAGGAAAAGGACAGGGGCGAAGGGAACGGGGTGAGAGGGTAGAGCAAGTAGCAAGAGGGAGTGATCCAGGTACTGCATGTAAAAGATCTGGAAGGAAGGGAGAACTTACAGAGGTGCTTGCTTTGCACAAGAAAAGAGAAAACAAAAATATGTATAAAAAGAGGGAAAATGGAGACATTGGACATGTGGAGTACACATGAGGTTTCCACCTCACAGCTGCGTTATCACATCTTCTTTATGCCTGTAAAAATGTGAATTACACCTCAGCTTTGGCTACTGCCACGTCTGGACAAAGATCAGAGGTGAATTGGAGATTTGCTGCTTTTGACATTTAGACAGTTGATGAGATGTGCTGAGTGGGAACCACACGTGGGTGTATTTTTTTTCTGCTGGACAGAAACTTGATATAAGAGGACAGATTGCATATTATTAAGAGAGGAATTAAATTTGATCAACAGCGGAACAAAAGTGGCGTTAGACTGACGTCAGGGAGAGCCAAGCTAGCTGTTTCCACCCAGTTTCTAGTTTTGATGCTAAGCTAACATCTCCTGGCTCCAGCTTCACAGATTTACTGCAGTGGCTTCTATCTTCTCACCTAACTGTTGGCAAAAAAAAGAAAACAATTAACTTCCCAAAATGTTGAAAATCTTGCTTTGAGGTAAAGATATCTTTGCCTCATGTATATTAAATTTTTAGCAGAGAAATCAGCACTAGTGATGTACACCAGAAGTCATCCAAATCATTGATGCATCTATTCACACAGTTTGTTACAGTAGTAATATACTGCATTTGCAGCAGCAGCACAAGTAAAAAGTAAAACCTCTTGTTGCTCTGGGTGCACCTGCAGTGCCACAGTGTATGCATAACGTCTGGGCTGAAACACGAGGCGTTTTTTTTTTTTTTTTTGTCAGGAGACCTACAGAAATGAGGAGAGCAGCTGGTGTTTTTTGGTGCTGCATCTTTTTACAATATGACAAACCGGCAGTCAAAGTTATCTAGTCAAATCCAAATCTCCAGAATAGACTTCCTGTCACATAACTCACATTCCCAGAGGTAAAGCGTTATCTCTGCTGTCACTCTTTGTTCCCTAAACTGAAGTGTGTGTGTGTGTGTGTGTGTGTGTGTGTGTTTGGACCTACAAGCATTTCCTCTTTTCCTCCCTGTGTCATCCCATATTGCCTGTATGTTACTGTCCCATTTCCAACAACAAAGCGCCTCTATAATGTCCCGGGGCGGCTTCATAAACTCTTACATAAGTGGGTGTTCGTGCCTGCTTGTTTGCATGCTGTGCGTTTGTCTGTGTGGTGTGTTCCTGCGTTTGGTTAAGTGAGAGTGCAGAGTGTGCGCATATGTGTGTATGTGTATGCCTCCAGGACCATCTGTCAATGGGTTGCCTGACCTGAGACATCCTCCCCCACCCCCTCTGAACTTGATTCAACCGTCGGAGACTGTACTCTGCTCCTGTTTGTACCCATTAGTCGACTGTATGGCTGATCCTAGTGATGGCTTATGTAAGATGAATTTTGCATGTCAGGGAACACATTCCACTTGGTCAACAGCTTCCTGGATACTGATGGAATCTACAGTTGCAGTGTGTGTGTGTGTGTGTGTGTGTGTGTGTGTGTGTGTGTGTGTGTGTGTGCGCATACGTGTGTGTGTGTGTGCATACGTGTGTGTGTGTGTCTGTGTGTACCACTGTGATTGTCTCAATTGTTCCCATACTTGCACAGAGAGAGGCTTTGTGTGTGATGGTCACTCTTATCACTGCCAAGTACAGAAGCAATGATGGGCCATTTCATCAGCTAATGCTAATCGTTTACAGGTCAATGTTTCCAGGTAAAAGCTTATAGAAATAGAGAGGGGGGGAGGAAGAAATGAGAGGAGAGCAGGAGCCTCTCTGCATTTCAATTCCCTCTTTTGTTCTGTTTGGACATCAAGGGCTGTTACGCTCGCAGGTGCCCATGAATGATTTATCACAGCCATAGGGAGACATCACTGGACAGCTGAGGTGCTAATTTCATTTGTACTGAACTTCAGGTGGGCCAATAGGGTCACACACACACACACACACACACACACACACACACACACACACACACACACACACACACACACACACACACCCC
>JBBMJY010000011.1:12388226-12422821 GCA_037833715.1 Toxotes lorentzi
CACACACACACACACACACACACACACACACACACACACACACACACACACACACACACACACACACACACTCCCAGAGACCCTGAGTTGAGTATCAAAGAAGAGCTTCTGAACATTTTGAGTGAACGTTATGAATATTCAAACATACACTTAATCCTTAGGCGAGGGGGAGTGGAAGTCCTATGAATCAGCCTTTGTGTTTGCATGTCTGCTGTCATTCCTCTCCATCAATCTCACTCTCATCTGCCATGTATTTCTGTGAGTTATGTATCACTCCCAGCACATTTTTTTCCTCCTTGCAAAATAGAATAATTAATCACCGAAAGAGCTCATTAATGGGACAATAAATCACTGTCACACTTATCTCTACACTTGTGTTCATCTGTCTACACTCCTGTTTCAACAAGTTCTAAAAAGTTTCATGTGACACAACTCAGTTTCCTATAATGCTTTTGTCAACTTTGATCACTTTTGTCAATTTGTCAACTGACATCAGATTAAACAGGAAAACTTTTTTTTAATAACTGTGTTAGTCATTTTTCATTAACTTCTTAACTGTGAGGATTTGATGATTTGTTAATATGATAGTATGACTGTTGGTCAGATTAATTTAAATATGTTGCACTGAGCTCTGGGAAATTAAAATTAACAGATTTTACTTTTTTTTTTTTTTTTTTTTTTACATTTTCAGGCCATATAATTATTCAGTTAATTGAGGAAATAATCAGCAGCCCCACTTTATTTAGAATTTTTTAAAATTACGGTTATAATAGCTCCTGTATTAGATTAAAGCAAAAAAAAAAAACAAAAACAAAAAAAAAAATCCAATTTGCCCTAAAGCAGGAGGTGGTTTGTCAGTCTTGTCCTCCTCGCCTCAGCTGACCATAATCACACTTTGTCAATCATTTTAATGAGCTCTCTACTTTGAAGAAATATGTCGGCTGATGGCTGAGGTTACAGCATCCATGAGGCCACCATAGGCCTTTAGGAGGGTCAAAATCAATTCAAGAGATAACAGACGGACACAGAATTATAAAATTAAAAACATTTTCTTTTTATGTTTTCTTATTATAATGTAAAAATGAAAGGTTTTAGGTGTTCATCTAAGAAAACAGATTGAATATTACATTTAAATGCTAACATCAGTTTCTGGTAAGATGATATAATTCACACAGACACATCTTAGTAATAAAGCTTGGAAATCACAGCTAATAGTGTCAGGGAATGGTGGGGGTTTATCAGAAACTGGGAACAAGATAGTCTGGGTGAGGAATTAGCAAGAGACCCCAACAGAAGTGCAGGAAAGGGCAACAGCATATGGGCACTGATAGGCGTCCTTGTGGCATTTAGTAGGCCAAGTGGGTAAAGCAGACAGTGGGGAAGACATAGAAGAGGAGGAGGAGCCAACGGGGCAGGGGAGGGAAGAGGAGGGGTCCGATGTGTCCCGGGGCACACGTGTTCCCTTTCAAACCCTGTCACACTCATTTTTTCTCCAACTCGCGGATGCGTGTACTCACGAGTGCACTCTCACACACACGCGCTTGTCTGTGCGCAAACAGACACACAAAGGGAATAAAAGCGAAAGGTGCAGGGTTCAGTCGGAGGCAGGGTGGGGTGGATGGGGGTTTGGGGGGGCTGGACCAAGCAGCTAAAGAGGAAAGAGTGTTGCAGAGGGGAAACCCTGATTCAGATGCTGCTGTTGTTTTGCTGTGGAGGTGGGGAGGTAGAGACGCTGAAGGCGGGTGAGGTGAAGGAGTGGGAGCTGGCGACGTGGGCTGAAAGATAAGTCACTTCAACTCAGCACGGGGTCACTGGGGGAAATGTGAGAAAATGTGTCTCCAAATCACAAGATTCCTATTTAATATGTGAAGAACAACACATAGTCACATCTCACCTGTCAGGCATACACACACACACAAAAAAAAGATAAGGAGAGGAACATGTGCCAGCTCTATGTGCAGAACAGGGGAAAAAAAGGATTGATCACTGCCCAGAGCTTTCTATAAAAAATGTTCCTGGCCATTTAATTCCCCACGCCTGGAAACCATTCCCGGACATTCCCGTTCCCTGGGCTCAGATAGACAAAGGCCAGGGTTCGCCTCTGTGCTGAGGGTGTAGTATAAATGTATGCAGTAAATGCAGCCAGACAGTCTACCCCCTACCCACCCACCCACAAACCTCCATCACTCACCCGTGCTCCCCCTCACGCAAATTGGGGGGAGGGGCACATGGCGCATGCTCACGCACGTAACAAACATGCACAATAAAAACATACAATCCCAAACACACTGACCTCCCTCCTGCTTCCATCTCCTTTCATTCCCCCAAATCACATTCCACATCCTTTCTATCCTCATGCAATCACAGCCACACCATTTTCCACCTGAGTTCTTTGGTTCATTATAAATCCAAACCTAATGACAGGAGTGAAGGTAGAATGGACACAAATTATGCACATAAACACATCTCTGCATATGAATTACGTGACTCATTTGAATACTTCTCATGTCAGCTCTTCATTAAGTCCCATCCCACGCGGCCTTCCAGGTTTTCATAACAAAGAAGTCTTTGTAAAAATGAGAGTTTAGATAAATCAAGTAAATATGCACGGTTAAATATGACTGAATGAGTATAAAAAGCCAGACATATTGACTGCCAGCTGCTGACGGTCGTAATTCATCTTTCAGAGCTGAGCTCTAGCAGGAGAGGAGGGCTAGATCATTACCATGTCCTTATTGACTGCATATGATTTACCGGCCACATCCTGAGGACAGATGACAAGTATGCCCCATTGTTTCAAACAGACAGTGGTCTCACACATCTGTGCTGCCTGGAAAGTAGACCACAGCATTATTTCCCAGGGTAGTAACTCACGTTACTTGATATTAGCCCTTACACTCCTACACCATGATTTCACATACAATTTTGGACAGTTGTTTTGCAGATATTGGATGGGGGTGGGGGTGGGCTGGGGGTTCTGTATATGAAGGGCAGATGGGGCTCCCTCCCTTCATCTCTCCCTCTGCCCCAGCATCAGACTGTCTTTCTTTACATGCACCTCTCTCTTTCAACAGATGGGCCCAGGAGAATATTGGGACGCTCATAATCTGCTGCTCTACATGCACAACTGCAGAAACACAAAAACAAACACCTACAGTATCTACAGTCTAATCTGTTCTGGTAGAACACAGCAGGTTAAATGATTTTCTTTTGTGGCAAAGTCAGACATTTTTTGCCTGTCAACAATTAGCTCTACAATATTTCCAAAAAATGTTAGGTGGATCACTGCACATTATTACAGAACTGTCTTGAGTGAACAGAGATAGATGATATGTGTCTCACAAATCCACACCCTTCAACTTAAAACAAATAATCAAGTAAGTACCAAATTCCTGTCAAATCATGCTTTGTTGAAAGCATTGATATGGCCTCTTGCACAACAAGATTCTGTGAAGCAGTTTAACTCTCTGCACATTCCACATGATCAGTGGTAAACATCTGCTGTCAGCCAGCAGAAAGACAGACATGCATTAGCTAATATAAACCGAGCTGAAAGTTACAAATAAATCCCTGCTCATTGAATACTTTTATAGTCCAGTAATAACTTGGTCAGTAAGGTGTTTTTTTTTTTCCATTTTTGGCAGTGTTTGCATATTAAAGATAACATAATGTATGCAGCTGTATGGTATAATCTACAATCTACAATCTGATGCGCAGATCATCCAGATCAGCACCGTTAAAAGTCATCAGATTTTAACAACTTCAGGGAAACTGCACGCCCCTTAAATCGGTATTAACATTGCATGCTTCTCATACATGCATAAAAGGAGGTCAGCACTGTGTAATAACATACAATAATCCGCTATGCTTTGTGTACATCTCTTTGACTTCACGAGCCGCGCAGTGAGCGAGAGCCGCCCTCTGAATGTGCGCTTTGTGACATTAATTGCATGAAATTATCTATGCAAATTCACCCGTCCAGTACTGACAAAGAGCCCTGCATGCAAACTTTCTGTCAACCGTGTTCATAAAGCCGAATGTGTACAATGGCAACTTTCTGTTTAAGTGAAACCAAGTCTGAATGCAGACATTTACGCGCGGTCTGGGGATGCTTTCTCTGCAGATTGTGCATGAGTGCATGCTTTTATACTAGTATTACAAAACACATAAAAAGACATTGGTACCTGCAGATAACACACACACGGAGACTGTCCAAGTACATGGCAAAAGTGTCAGTTTTGTGATTCTAATTTAAACGCGCGTTTAACAATATATAATCCGCATGAGCAGTCACCATATGCAATCAAACTATGCAATCATTTCGTGAAATATTAAAAATGTACTTACGATTTTAGTGGATTATGAATGACAGTCGCCATTTTCCTGCAAGACTGTAACGTAATATTCCAAACCTCTGTATAGTTTGGGACCCTTATGAAAAAACACACAACAGCCAATGCGATCCTGGGCACTGTGCTTCCTACCAATGCAACCCCAGCATCAAGGCATTAGGCGTGGCTTCAGAGAAGTCTGTCAAAATCAATGTCCCCGTCCTTAAATTGTAATAATCCCATTAAATAAACTTGATTTACATCTAATAGATTTAAAAATAACATGTGTATGATACGCCTTGAGCTATATCGGGGTGTTCTTTCAATAGTTTTCTTTGCGATAGGGTTTTTTTACGGCTGTTTAGATAATAATCCACCAATTTATAATATAATACAGCTACAAATTTCTCACTCATCTCAAAATGATCAGTGGCTCAAAGAAAGTGCACCAAATTCAGAAAGTAAACAATCTGAGCAGTTACTTCAGTGCATGTTCGTCAATCCAATTAAATAAAATAACATAATATTCATTTTATCATACCGATGTTCTAAGAAAGCGACCAATGAATGCCTGCCACGTCAGATACTATTCTTAGCAATAGGCCAATGAATTACTCCTGGAGGCGGGACAACATGGCTGGAACTTCATGTACAGTAGTAAGCTCATGAGTGGCTAAAACTGCAATGTTATAAGAAAATAAAGATTGTTTACCTTTAACGCAACGCGCATTTATTGACCTACTGAAACCCTCTTTACATTTACTCCTGTTAAATGTTCAGTACTAACACAAAACGCGTCGAGAGGGATGTGTGGCTAACATTAGCTCAAGAGTGCTAATGATAGGGACTTGCTAACTTGTGCTAACGCGTAAACACGCTGCCTCTACTAGCTTCACACACTCGCATACACAGAAGTGAATGAAACACAGCGTAGTGTGAGGACCTTTACTTCGGGGGGCTCAAACTGCCGGGATGAAGAGGTGGACCTGGCGAGAAGGGCAGCGACCCCACAGGAGACGAGGGGCTGGTCACCGCCGTGGTTGGTATAGAGACAACCGGCAAAGATCAACACAGGACGAACAGTGGTATGTTGAATGAAAAGCTGACACATATTAGAGGTACTTTCAAGAATGCGATTGGTGTCTTAGTCAGCCCTGCCCAGCATGCACAGTGTGTGTAACATTTATCCTTAAATTAATATTGAGCGTTTCTTCCTTTGTTGTCACAGGTACGGGCACAGTGATGCAGGGCTGTCTTATAGAGCATCTCAGGGGAGGCACGATAACCAGTCTGCCTCTTCTTCTTCTTCCTCATCCTCATCTTCGTCTTCCTCCTCTAAGGCCAGCAGTGCTGCCCCAGGTCAGTACCAGCCAACAACCCTCTCCATTATCAAACTAATAGGAGAAAATCTCATCTACATTTGTCCTAGGAGTGGTTTGCAAGTGCAGTATTATTTTATGAAAATATCTTATGTCATATGAAGTAAAGTTAGTTAGCTGTCAGCTGCTTCGTGTGGACTCTTGTCATGAATACTGGTAACACAATCACATGTGAAGGAACCATTAGAACACACAGAAACAGCAAATAAATCTGTGTGTATAAATGTGTTTGAACATTGAAATAAATGGTCAATATTCCAGCTGTAACTTGGATATTAGGGGGATGTAAATTAAACATGGAGAAAAGATGTGCATGATTGTTCTGTTGCCAGAGCTGCCTGGTTTTTACTTTGACCTGGAGAAAAACCGTTACTTCCGTCTGTTGCCGGGACATAACAACTGCAACCCACTGACCAGAGAGCAGTTGCAGGAGAAAGAAAGGGAGAAGCAGAGAAACAAGATGCTCGCAGAGGATGAAAAGCCAAGAAAAGTAAGTTTGCATTGGGGGGGTAATCTCCAGCTTTCTATTTGTTTTCTTTTGTACTTGAAACTCCAACATATGCTTTCTCTTGCCATTGGTGTGTCTTTCAAGAGGAGAAATTTATGTAAAAACTGAAATGCCTAATTTGTATTTGTCATCAAAATAAAAGCCTATCATATGAATCCAATTAAAATATGTGGTCTCCTAGACTGAGCTCAGGCATTTTGGCCACAATAAGGACAAACTGCTTGTCTGCAAATTGTCACTCACTTGGTTCCTCATTTACAGTCACTGAGAGGACAGTGTGGGAGAATTCAGTGAGAAGGAACACGAAAGAGCTCACTGTTGATTTTGGTAGAAGCAAGTGGACGTCCTGTCATCTGGTTTATTTCAAGAGAAGAAATAAATGTTTTCTATTGTAAAATGACTACAGATAGGTCATGACAATTTCCCCCCACCCAACTATTAGCTGGGAACGAGCCACGTTCTAAAACTTGTGGGCCTGGACGGGTTTCATCCCTATTTAATCACCATATATCCCCATTCTTCTTAGAAAGCACCAAGATCAGGACTGAACACTTCACTGCTGCTGCAAAAAAGGCACCTTGGTTTGTTACAAGACAACTCCTATTGCAGGTACTGTATCACACTGCCGTGCTCACATGCATACCAGGGCATAGAGCTTTTCCCCTTGTATCCCCTACATGTTTCAGTACCCACAGCTGTAATACATTACAGAAAACAACCCCAGTGAAACAAAGACTAGCTTCAATGCTAATCAGTTCTGTATGTGTAGAGTGAGGTTTCTTTGGAGTATTACCGACCACTAATAATGACGCTAATTATTTTTGACATGGGTTTCAAAACAGTCATAAAAACATAAAGAAACATAGCAGAGTAAAACATAGTCAAAATATTGTGCTGCCCGACAGTTTGAATTAGTTATGAATTTAATTCACCTACAGTTGCAACACCAGCCTAAATAACTTATATTCAGCCCACTGGCAAACATTTCTTTTACTTCATATTAAATACATAGACGCATTCACTTTGTTAAATAGCTGAAGGGAAGCAAGTCAATTATTTTTGTTCTGTGGTTTGTATGCAGACAGTGGTAGTCAGAGTTGCCATGGTTACTGTGTGTCTCCAGGTTGGTCCACGAGGTGAAGGTCAGTGGAATGAGACGCCACAAACTAGAGATCCAGAGCACGGACAACAGCAACCCCAACACTGACAACTTCAGACTTATAGTGGTGAGCACACACACACACAAACCAAACACCCCAGAGCTAATACATAACTTTACATGTTGACTGATTTTTTTCCCCCTAGTTTACTTGTTTTTGCTTAATCCTCCCTTGTCTTCTTTGTTTTTCTCAGGGGGACTCGGCATGTGAGCGAGTGTTTACAGTCAACGATGTGTCTCATGGTGGCTGCAAGTACGGCATCATGAACTTCAGCAGCAGTAGCCGGGGCTCTCTGTCTGTGGAGATGTGTGATAACCTCTACTTCACCAACCGCAAGGTGGGAGAATGTCACTAGAGCTGAAGCAGTGACTCTGAATATGTAGACGTCTCTTGTATTTTATTGTACTTGTGCTTTTCCCCTTTTTTAACATTAAAATATGTAGATAAACCTTGTAAATTACCTCAGATGCTTTGAATCCTCTTTCTTTAAAGTACAGTGTATCTACATAGAGACAAACTGTATTATTCAGTTCCTAAAAAATTAAATGTTTTTAAAGCAGTGACACTTCCTCTCTGGCTAAATGTGTTTCAGGTGAATTCCATCTGCTGGGCCTCAGTCAACTACCCAGACTCCCATGTGTTGTATCCTTCTTCAGATTTTAGTACAGCTTTTAGTCAGTCCATTTGTCTTAACTCTCAAGTGCTGCTTTGGCTTCAAAAAAGAGGATCTGTATTTAACATGCTTTTATTAGAGTGGAAATGTAATGTCTCATCTCTGTCTAGAGAAAAATAGATTCCACAGAGTCACCCCTTTATTTTTGATTTGTACAAGTATCTGGTGTATTTGGTAGACGCTGCCTCTATTTCCCTTGACTGAGCTGACTAACAGGCTGTGTCTGGTCGGCGTGGCAGACACCCCTGGCTGCGTCAGTTTACTTCCTGCTTCCCTCTTCAGCAACTCCAATCCAGGTTAGATTAACTATAATTTAATATAATATAATGTATCAATTTATTTTAGACTTTCAAACTACCCTACTAAATTTGTATTATCCTTAAGGCAGATACTTGTAGTTACTTTACAAGATAGTTATGGTCCATTTGAGTCCATGACTGGTTTAGTAACATGCTTATATGTCTGCAGACAGAGGGTGATTTCACGTTGGTATTGTTTGGTTTATCCCACATTAACATTGCTTCTCTTCAATTCTGCCTCCTCTCTCCTCAGACCAGCCCGGGATGCTGTGTAGCTTTAAGATATCCACAGCCTGGTCTTGTGCTTGGTGTCTCAACCCACAGTTTGACAAGACCTTCAGCACTGGTCTGTTCCATAACCATTCTTCTTTCTACTCATAATAAAATGTAGTAATTACAATAAGTCACAATCACTGGCATCTGTGGAGGACGTTGGTTGGTTTGGCTACAGCTATCGGGAGTTAAATAATCTCTTAAATCACACTCTGTGTTTGGACAGAAACAAAACTGCAGCAACACATGTTGGAAACAAATCATTGAATGTATCTGTAGTTCTTCAAAGGCTACGAGTGCAGGAAATCAAACATTTTAAAAGCCAGTAAAAGGGGTTCAGGTTTGCTTTAGGGTCACAGATGCTTTTAATGTGTTTGAAAGATTGTCTAGCATTTATTCAAGTGGAGTACAGAATAACCTAATTGCTGATAATTGTTGTAGATGATTAACATAAGAGCTCTCCACAAACTTATAAATCTAAAACAATTATGTGTTCTTGCATGTGTTGGCAGGCCTATCTCGTAGGGTAATTGTAAAAGATGCAGAGACAGGCCGAACACAGACGTACAGCGTGGGCAGCGATGTCTTGGCTCAGCAGTTTGCCCTCAGGGTGAGTCATCTGTTACATCAAAGCAATGAAAGCCCATTTGAGATCACTGGAAATATGTTTTAGTGTAGATTTCTATTTGATATGTCTAGGAACAACACCAAGCTGAAGGAGAATACCAAGGAAATAAAAAGACCTTCCTTTTTCCTCAGGTCCCCGTATTGTTTAACGGTTGCAGATCAGGGGAAATCTTCAGCATCGACCTGCGTCAGCGCGGCCGCAGGGATCAAAGCTGGAAGGCCAGCCGCTTCCATCAAGAATCAGCCATCACCTCCGTCCGCGTCCTCCGGGATGAGAACTACCTGCTTGCTGCTGACATGCTGGGCCAGGTCAGGTTAAACACAACATTTTGTTAAAAAGTGGTACACACTTTGAGTCCTGCTATAAACATTTGGTTCTGAATTACCAGTGTGTTGATTATGTTTTGGTCTTGAGATGAGATTAATGTCCCAGGAAGAAAGATTTGGCACCTGCCACACCAGTTACGTCGTTGCCAAGAAGGGCGTTGACAACCTGTAACAACTTAGTATATTATAATAATACACAGTACTGTTTATTATGCAGTTAAATCTGTAAACTTTGGCAACTGACAAAGTGGTAAAAGAATGACAGAAAGGTATCATTAGGGTAAATTAAAGAAGATTGTAACTGAGCTGTTTTGGCTTTTTACAATTAAACCGAAGCTGTGCTTTACAGCTTTTAATCCAAAACAAGCCAGTACGAGAAATTAATTTGGACTTAGCTCAGTCCAAACTTCAGCACAGGATCCGAGTAAAATCTTGTGATTTTTCAGAATAAAATGTAAACCCACACAGATATACTGTTATTGCTTTGACTTTGTGAGTATTCTTCATTTATGTGCAGATCAAGCTGTGGGATGTGAGAGTGACAAAGCCAGTGCAGGAGTACAAAGGACATTATAATGAACATGCCTACCTTCCTGTTCACGTCAATGAACCTGAGGGGCTATTGTTGGCAGGTAAGTCGCCACAAAACCTGCATCCACTACTGAGACTGAGTTTGTTTTTCAAAACTCTCTCTGTTTGACTGATTTGTATTCTCTCCACAGTGGGTCAGGATTGTTACACGAGGTTATGGAGCCTGAAGGACGGCCACCTGCTGCGGACCATCCCATCACCCCACCCAACTGCAAACGACCTCATCCCAAGTGTCGTCTTCTCCTCCAACTTGGGTGGCTGCAGGGGGCTCCCCGGCCTGCTCATGGCTGTCAAACACGACCTGTATTACTTCCCGTACAACACTGACTACCAAGAAGGAGGAATGCAGCAGACTGGATTTTATGAAAACACTGGAAATGCTTCCACTCACACATGATTTAAAAAAAAAAAACACTACCATTTTTTTTTTTTTTGCCAAACACACAAATGGTGTTATATTCATATACAAAACCTGTAGGTGTTGTATAATTGAAAGACCTGTGTGCAGTGAATTTTCATACGGTTGTACTGAACTTTTATTTTGGAAGATGACCTCATAAAAGTTACATATGTGTCTCAGGGGAATGTTGTTTTTCACAGACTGGTTTTTGCCAAAAGGAAATAGAAGTGCTACACATGACTGCACACTACCGTTAGACGTGGTTTACTGTAACCTTTTCAAAATAAGTGTACTTACTTAAGACATGATTGATTTTAATTTGTAATGTAATTCAGGATGGTTCTGATTTGAATTTGAAATGAACAATACTGTGTTTATACTGTAGATTGACAACTTTTTATAATTGTTTAAAAAAAATCATTAAACACAGTGATCTTAATGACACACCTAAATGGCACACACACACACACTCACCAAATGAGTTTCTGCAGTTTAATACATACTGTATGAGCATACATGAACATAAAGGTATTGATTTGTTCCATGTGATATCTGTAGATACTGATCATCTCTCTCTGAGAAGATGAGACAGTTCATTCTTTCAGGTCAAAGTCTGTTCTTTCAAGCTTATTTGTTGACATCATAATCAAACCAACTCTCCCATTCAGTTACTGAAAAATATCCCAGGTTAACTAGCGATACAGTCAGACCTCACAAAGCCTAGGTGTGACAGCATCATTTGTTGCATTTATAAGACAACTGTCCGATATGATCTCAGCCGCCGCTCACTTGACGCTGCAGCCCATTAAAAGCTCCTCTCTAAGCAGCTACACAGCCTGAGTTGACAGAGTAAAAGATTATTACTCTTCTAATTCTCTCCTGTTTTGAGGGGCCAGCCTCAAAAACAATGGATTGAAGTCTTCTCTACCATATTGCTACTGTGAGCCAGCCACTCTATAGAAGCAGTTTCTGTTGCATTTTATCCCACTGCAGTCAGTTTGCCTTGTTAACAGATAGTAGTTTTGACATTTTAAAAACAAAACAAGGCCATTTAGAAATTTCCCTATTAAAGTAAACTTTTTTTCTCCATATATGTATATTTTATGTAACAATCTAAACAGTCAATGTGGACAGCATTATTAAGGCTGTTCTATTATCCATTCAAATGCACAAACAACCACAAAGGATCAAGGGATTATGTTAAGTCGTTATTACTAAGTAAGTATATAAGTTGGAATGCATCTCAGTGCTACAGAACATCAGTGGCTTCTGATTGTTGTAATTCTCCTGAAGCCAAAGAGTGGCAGGAAAGCTAAAGCTAGTATGGCTAGAGCAGAGGAAATGATTTTTCAGGTTTTCCCATCAATTCCTCTAAAGCCAGTCCTGAAAGTTATATCCGGGGCTCCTGCAGAAACAATCATAGACTAAAAGTGCTTACCTGGAACAGTTAGTACTATTATTATTAAATGGTTTACACATGTAGCCCCAGACTAAAAAAAAGGTGCTAATAGTACTAGTGTGTCACACTGGGAAGGACTATCAAAGGGGTAAGGGTTTCATGTGCATCAGTATAAATTTGAAAGGGTCTAAAGGGGCACATGGAAATTCACCTGACTCAACTGTAAGCAAGCATGTACTGTAAAATACTCACTTTCATCATCTCTCTGAGTTGTTTCACCTCATCTGTCTTCTTGATATTCAAGTCTCACTCTGACTGGTATTCTTCACAGTGTAAAATATTGGCATATTAAAGTGAAATAGCATCAAAGGGACTGAAGTTATGTGAGGGCCGCGTTAAAAAAAACAATAAACAGAGTCCAACCTGTCACTGACAGTCAGGCGGCAGCCAAGAAAAGCCACTAATAAAAAAAAAACAAAAACAAGAACAAGGATTTGAAGTCTTTAGAGTCAAAATTCCAGTTTTCGTAGAAGTCGGCGTCCTTAACCGTTCCCACTCTTGACTCCCGCTCCTGGTCCTGCTAGAGCTCCCCAGGTTTCTGGCTGCAGCTGTTGCAGACCCTCACGGGATGATCCCAGCCACGGGAGGGCACCGAGCGTCGCTCCTGGGAGCAGTCGTCGCACACGCCCTGCCCGCAGGCGCGACAGTGGTGGATGGAGAGACGTGGGGTGAACTCCCTCTGGCAGTCGCAGCAGGAGTGGATGTCCTGATCTGGGACCCAGTAGGCCGGGCGAGCTGCATCCTTCACTAAGCCTGTGAACACACGAGAAAAGGGAATGTCATTGTGACTCTGTTTTGTTTCAGATACTGTGAAAAACCAGAATTACCAATAATTATAGCTTTGCATCAGGGCTGAAAGACAAAATTTCAGCATCAATGCTAAAATCAATGGACATTTAATAGTCAGTGCAAAGGAACAGATGTGGTAAAGCCTTGGGCCATGTTACACTAAAACTCATGCGTCACGAGTTAATATCACTTAACTGTTGAGGTGATTTCTTAAGCTAAATATCAAAATCTTCTGGTTCCATATTCTGACATTTAAAAATGTGCTGGTTTACTTGGAATTATTTGGGTTTCAGAGTGCTGTTTTCATTGTTGAACAATAGCTGGAAAGAGCAATAATTTCAATTAGATAGATAGATAAATCTTTATTGTCATTGCACAATCATACTTTGTACAAAAGTACAACGAAATTGAAGTAGCCTTGATAAAGCAGACAGATCTAATGCTCACCGAGAGGTATGTCGATAGCACCGACTACAGCTCCTAAAGTGTTCTGAACAGCCTCCCCGACCTTCCTGGCTATCAGTGTCCCTCCTTCCTCCTCCAAGGCAGCATCCAGCAACTCTACAACCGGAGAACATGCACTTATCAGCTGAGCCACTCTCATACTGTTCAGAATCACAACCTGAAAACTGATATCACGCCACACAATTAAGAAGGACTTGTGTCTCAGTACACAATGGCTGAAAGTGGGACTAATTAGCATACCTGTTGGGATTCCCCTGTTGTGAAAACATGCATCGCAGACTCGCACAGGTGCAAGGCCCCAGCCCCTCTCTGGGACTGGGCGAGTTTTGGAGGAGCAGGCGTCACAGAAACCCTCTCCGCAGGCACGGCAGTGGTGCTTGGTGTCGTTGGGCTGGAACTCTTCTTCACATTTATGGCATTTCTGCATCACATACAGTGAAGATAACAAGTGATTCTAATGCCAGTTGTCATACTGCGGGTAAAGCTCTGAAAAGTGGAACATTTTGATGATAAAAATATGGATATTTTCATCAAATCGGGTTTGTATAGGGACGGCAAGATGTAACTATTGTGTAACAAACAGCCTGTCCAATTTTAGTCATGTACCAGGATAAGGGAGTTGGGTTTCCAGTAGGCGGGAGCAATCTGGTCAGTAAGCCAAGAGGTGACTGCTTTGGCAGGCTTGACGCTGAGTTCAGACACTGACTGAGAAATGTATTTCACTCCATCCAGCAACCTCTGAGCAGCGTTGTTGTTGTCTTTCAAAAAGCCGTCGGACTGAAAAGATGGCAAGGAAAAAACAACAGAGTTAAGATACAAAGCCTTACCGGGTGACAGCAACAATTCATTCTTGGCGTTTGTGCTTCTCTACTCAGCACCGACAAAATGTTGTGTTACTTTCCTGGGCACCTTCACACACGTCCAAGAATTGGCAAGAATTAATGGCAAATGAAGCTCACGGTGGATGTGGCAACATCCATTCGACTTAAAACCTTTAAGTTCTTGGATCGCAACTTTGCTTAATTGGTTTAAGCAGAATCTCATTTAGGCTGTTCCACTGTGGCCTTACCCCAGGCCAGATGTGCTGGATTTCTGTTCTGACCACTGTTTCCACCGGGTCCTGGTTTCCATACCAGTACTGCCTGCTTCTATAGATCACTGCACAGTTGGGGCATTCAATTACATACCTAGACAAAGACAAAAAAATTATCTCACATTGAGTATAAAAAGGGAAAGATTAGTTAGAGTGCAGTCAGAGTACTTCAGCAAAGCACTCAACAGTGAATGAACAAATTATTCCAGTTTAACAAGTAGGTGGACAACACTTGGTCATGTTTTCCCATTTTTTACCATAATGGAGAGGGATGTATTAAATTATTTGTGCTTGCGAGGAAGCTATTTCCAATCATTGTCCAAATGGCTCTGTGGCAGATGGACTCACCCAGACCAGGCATAGATGGCCAGGCCAAACCATGGTGAGTCAGACGAGGCTGTCGTTTTGGGAACCACTATTACCTCCTTCCCTCGCTCGTAGCAGGCCTGAGAAGTTCAGCACAGACACTCAGTACATCATCACGAAAGCTCCCTTAAACACACGCATGTGTGGCGTTGTGGGCTCATACTTGCCTTGCACGTGTAGATGCGATTGTCGTACTGTGCAGAGTAGCGGCAGCGATGTTTGGCTTCGTGGTCGAGACCCTCCTTTAGGTGATTCATGCTTCTCTTACAGCCTGAACTGAAAGAGGGAGTAAACTAAGTCAGAATTTCTTTGTTTGTAGTTTTCTGTCATGTTTGTTTTTCTGTGTCAAGAATAATCATTTCTGTTTACAGGCAACAGGCATGGTAAAAAAGTGAGACACGTACCCACAGCTGAGGCAGATGCTGGAGCAGGTGAAGTACTCATCTGGAAAGAAGGAGTTACTGGTCATGTGCTCATCTGGAATCTCTCCACTGAAGCGCTCGCTCAAGGCCTGAGGAAGGGAAGAATCAATAATACTCACTTTAGATGATTCTGGCTCTAAATGAACTGTTCCTTCATTGTACACATCCAAATGCCCGGATACATGGCTATATAATTCACGTTTCTTCATGCAGGAAAACATCACTACCTGCAGGGCCTTGTAGATGACACTGGCAGAACGTGGTGAGCGGGTGGTGTTGTTATCCAGCTGTTGCTCCAAACTGCGCAGCAGGCCGCTGAAGTCTGTGGGAGGGTTGTAGGTCCGAGTTCCACGGTACTGGATGGAGCTGAATGCTTCTGGAAACAGACCCAGCTTCCTGAAACGCTCCTGAAGCAGACGGTCAGCTGATTCCGATGGCTTGTCTAGAGATGGTGAGGCAGACAGAGAGTCAAGGAGAGGATAACCTGAGCATCTCCAAACAATCTCATGCTCGTCTTTATCATTTCATTCCTACAAAGTACAGTCCAAATCACAAATAAGGGTTGTTTGATGTACCTGATCCTAGTAGCTTGGTGTGGACAGTCTCGTGGAAGATGATTACCGCAGGGCCCAGAGTGGACAATGGGACGTCCAGGCCACAACGGCTGGTAGTTGCCTTCAACTCCCTGGTGAAATGTTTTAGGTAAGCATCCGATGCATCGCCAAGGAACTTGAATAGGTCGTCATGGAGACGGTCAGCATGGGTTCTGTAGATGACCACATCAGAAATAGCCAGGACCTTGAGAAGCAGCCGTGTTCGCTGACCCTGATTGGCTCCTGGTGACCAGTGTAAAGACAGTAAAGAAATGCTTTTAACTTGGAAAAGAACTTCCCACTAACCCTGTTAGTTTCATGATATAAGGGAAATCAATTCTTTGTCACATACCAGCCCCAAGTAGTCCCTCTGTGTCTATGACCACCACCCAGTGCACAGGGTCCATAGCTGCCCAAACACCCACAGTGCAGGACTCCTGGGTGGGTGAAGTCTTGAACACTTCTCTCCCAAGGAAAAATGTGTGGTTCAGGGTGTGGGACTTGCCCTCCCCAGTGTTCCCGAAGATGGAGACCACCTTGAGGAGCTCATCTGGCCTGCAGCCTAGTCGTCTGACAAACTCCTCCTCATCCTTCACCTGAGAATCCACACAATTTCGGCCACACCATCTTAATATCACATTCACAAAGTGTGAACAAAAGATTAATAACATTTTCTCACACACTTACCTGCATCTCCTCCTTCTCGTCCACCAAGAGGAAGCTGCACACCTTCTCCAGCTTGGCCTTCAGGATCTCCATCTCTGACTCCCCAGCAGTCACGCTGTTTTCCTGGGGAACTTTGGCTGGAGGATAAGGTGTCAGAGGGTGCTTCCTCTTGTTGACTCCACTGTGGGTGCGTTTCTGGCAGTCCAAACACAGGTTGATCTTACAACCCTGGCAGCGCACCACAGCTCTGAGCCGTCCGCCGTTGACAGAGCAGCTGCTGTCGCCTTTACAGGAGTCACAGAAAGGAACGTGCCCTGGTGCAATCCGAACCCGATCATGATTCCTCATTCGCTCCTGGCGATGGAGCTCCAGTTCACAGCGTGCACATTGCAGGCTGCCACATTCATCACATTCAAACGCAGCCTCATCTGAACCCCCACAGGCGTAGCTCTCTTGACAAACTAGGATTGTGTTCATTCCTTTATCTATAGCTGGACCTTGACCACTCATGTCAAACCTGACAAGTCAGGACAGGACACAACCTCTGGTGTTGATAAGAAGAGGGAACTATGACTTTCAGTATGACTGAGAGTAACTTGGATTGCAAAAGCAATGCAGGTGGAAGACACAAGGATATGGCACGGTTGAGCAAATATCTATAACCAGATGTGATGCGACCTTTTTAGTTCAAATTCTCCAAAATGCCAATTCACTTGTGTGTAACACTGTTGAAAAGTGTTCAGCTGACCTTGGTACTGCTTATTATCAATGAGGATATTCAGTCTGTAGTGAAGTCCGCGCAGCAATTCAAAACTCACTTGTCCAGACTAGTAATGACTTTATGCTTTGGCACAACAGTTTGCTAGCTAACATTAGCTCCCCTGCATCTCTAGTCTTGCTTTTAATAATGTTGCAGCTCAGCTGCCGATGCCAAGTTGCGATTTAACAGTAGCTTGGCGTGTTCTTCATAATGCCTAAACAATACGTTGTGAAATTCAGTTATAAACAGTCACTAGCTACCGTTAGTTACACAACGGGACACACTTCTGAAGAAACAAACAACCTTCATTTCAATCGACTGACCTAGCAGCGGCTACTTGTCCGACGGACGACGAATCACTCGTTAACTTAAACGCTGCCTCAGCAGAGGCTAAAAGTGGACACGTACACTGTCTAACGCCATACCGCCGACTGCCACACATAGAGAAGGCTAGCTAGCTGCGCCGTTTTGTCTCAGACCTTGTAGATGTTGTTGCTTTTACACCAGCTGATCGGCTTGTTTTTGTCCAGAGGTCAAAAGTCATTAAACACAATGCATTTTGGGTAATGAAGGAGTTATACGTTGCATAGAAAAACAAGCACTTTTACTCTATTTATAAACGTATGTGTTAGGTTTTATAGTGTGCATACTAACGTAAACTCCTCGCATGGTTTCTAAACATACTTTTACAAAAACTACTTAATTAACTTGAAAGGCTCACAGTGAGAGGATACTAACCGCTTCCCATAATGCTTTGCTCTTTCCAGATGCTCTGGGGTTTGTTTTTAATTTTGTCCGGCGTACACCGAAACTTCCCCTTGTGGACGGAGACAGCTCTTGACAGTAACACGTAGTACCAATATCAGGTTCTACATCGTATAGGGTTTATTGTTAGGTGGTGAGTTCCTCAGTTTACTGTGGAGCACGCAGGTCGCTACTATTAGCTAACATTTGGTCTTTATTTTAGCCGCTTGAACCACAATGAATCCGACTACCCCGGTGTAAAAAACGAGCGCGGCTAATGTGAGGATTGATTGATTTGGTTTTTTTTGGCACCAGTGAACTTGTACTTGTGCTGGCAACGTTCTCTATTTCTGCCGTTTTTGTTTTTGTTTTCTTATTTTATATTTAACAGGAGCAAGGAAATAACCTTAAATGTGTATGCATAGTTTCCCTTTTACCGTCGTTAAGAAAGCACCGCTGTCTGTCTTCATATGCTGCTGACCTTGCCCGATAGCCAACGTTAGCTCAGCGCTAACCTAAGTGTGTTTCTGAAACTTCACTCAGTGCTCGCGTTTTTTCTTTACTCTCCCCGTTTTTATTGCGTTCATAATGGAAGATGAGGCCTTCACAGACATTAATGGTAAACCAATATCTCTGGACTGTCAGAGTCACTCCAGCTTTTGCAGGGAGTTCACTGTCAGCTCCCCCAAAGTGTCTATCGGAAAGGTGATGGTGTACACCTGCTCTGTTTGGCTTTTAGCATACACCGTGTTCTTCTTTACACAGGTAAGGCTGATACCTTGCTGTTCCCGTTTATGGTTTATTGCCTATTACTCGTTGATAACCAGCATTGTTTGGCTGCGTTAGCTTTCATGGCTGTCAAGTGATATATTATCTTGATGGTGTAACCAAACCAAGACACTTCTGATGGACAGGCTTCTCTTTGTGATCTGTAAATGTAAATGGTCATAGTATCCTTTTTTATTTTTGAGGGGGATGGGGAATGTATTTGAATGCCTTTCTCTTGCAGAACACGGCTGTTCTGTCCAGTGCCATACTCATCACTTTGGTCGGCATGATGCTTCACATCCACTTTGTGAAGGTGGACCACGAGTCCCTGCTCGTCATTGAGTCCTTGGGCATTCAGGTGTCCTCCAGCTACGCTTCAGGCCGCGAGACCACCAGTTTCATTGAGATGAGCAAGATCAAGGATATTGTCATCAATGAAGCAATTTACATGGTGAATAAGGACCATTTCTGCTGTGTGCAGCAACATTATTCATATCATTATTGTATGCTGCTCATTGCATGGTTATTTCAGTTTATTTTTAGACTGATGTCTAATGTTTTCATTTCAGCACCAGATCATCTACTACCTTTGTGTATTGTTGAAGGACCCCACAGAACCTGATGCAGTGTCAAGCGTTGTGCCATTGTTTCAGGTGAGGATGAATGCTCCTGATGGTGTACCCATAGCTCAGACAGAAACTTGCTTTTGGCAAGAGTGTTTCAATGGTTCGTTTTCCTCCTGCATAAAAGATTGCCATTCACGGTAAAATGTTTCCAGTGATCATTGTTTATTTGGCTTTCAGAGTTCAAAGCCAAGGCTGAACTGCTTGGTGAAGGTTTACAGAAGCTGCCAGGAGATTCTGTCAAAGTGCTGACGACTCACGAGTCATACATTGGAAATGTTTGTGGTCATTCAGCATACTTTTTTTTCTTTGCTTAAGTCATTTTCTTTTTTCAGTGGATAAAAGCAGTAAGTATCGTTCCATCCATGCACTGGCTATACCAGTTGTCCTTTGAAGGTCGTGGGCGTGGGGGCGGGGTACACCCTGGCCAGTCTTTCACAGGACATATAGAGTCAAACAACTTTAGAAAGCAGGTAGCTTTTTTTTTTTTTTTTAATTTTTGATTTGATTTACAGTGTATTTTGATAAATTTCTTCCTTTTTGGCACCTGTTTGAATACACACACGATGAGAATAGAATCTGTTGAACACAAAAGGAAGCACTGCCTCGTTTTATAAGATAATTATTGGTGTCATAATGTTGTACTTTGTTGTGTAACTTGAATAACTGGTCTTAAACTACTTTAAACCCAAAGAGCCAAACTTTTTAGCTGTCACTGTATTAAAAGAATTTCTATTTAACACTTTAGCTTTTTTACTTATTTATTCATTAAAACTTGAATTAGTAATAATTATGCCAGTTTGTGTATTTTTGTGCATTCGCACACTGTATTTTTTGATAAAAATAAATTGACTTAAAGATTAAACAAAAGAATTTGCAGTGACTGGTAAATATCTTGAGTGTGGTCAATGTTCTTGAGGACCTTTACTTTCCTTCCCCAGTAGGGGGCAGCATCACACTTACTCAAACTTATACACTTCCTTAATCAGACTGAAGAAAACTGAATCAGGCTCTATTGTTTATCAAAATTAGATACATGCATATGCTTAATCTTTGCCCACAGAGTTAATCACATAAACAAACTGCTTCTGAATTGACTCTGTATGTCTGCAGAAAGCTTTAGAATGAAGTTACTAAATGAGATATATAAATGTGTAGTGTCAGTTGTGATGTGTCTAGAGTATATTTTTGTAAATAACATCCCCGCCTTCTTCCTCTAAAACATTTTCACTTCCTCATATCTATACCTTCGTAGAGACATTTGGTCACGTGTACCTCAATTGTTACCATACTTGTGACTGTTGATATTACCAGACCTGTTTTCAGAAATGTTACTCGAGGTTAACTCGCTCACCAAATAACAATGGCAGTGCATGTAGGATCAGTTTCAGAATAAGTGTCGTTGCAGAGGACTGACACTAACCATTTGCTGAAGAGTATTGGCATTAACTCCTGATAGGAATTCATAAAGTGTAAAAGAACGTAAATACTGACCTGGCACTACTTTTTGTCTTGTAGTGTTGTTAAATTGTAATCAGAATAACTGTCGTCTCACTGTAAAAGCATGATGTAGGATCTACATCTCTCAAATTAGTACTCAAGTTCAAAGAAGTTTATTTTTTACTCACTGCTAATGTCAATGTCAAATACTTTTTTATTATTCCTAGGCAAAGAAGCAAAGGCTTAGCAGAACCGAGTCAGGTACATGTACTGTAAACCACTTTGTTTAAGTGCTGTATAAATGCAGTAAAGTTTTCCACCAGGATGAGAAACTATTCCGCACAAAAATTACAGTGTGACTGAAAGTGTAATAGGTATCCACTTCCAACAGTTCAATGTTCAGAGCCCTTGCTATCACCACCACTCTGCCTGTATTCCTCACCAGGCCTTATTTTTTCCATCCATTTTAATTCTCAACGGCCATCTGCAGCTCCCAGTCAGACCTGTGTGTGAACTCTGTGCTCCACAGGCCAACAAAACAAGCAGAAGGGTGTGATTTTTATGGGGCGAAGCATTATGCTGCTGTGAAGAGTGGCCCTCTGACGGGATAATAGTCCCTCCTGGAGGTGTGAAACGGCCAGGAACCAGCCAGAAGAGAGAACCTGGGAGTGACCAGGAGTGATACCTCAGGGCTTCTGAATAGGCCTCATAAACCAGCAGGAAACCCTGTTGAGTGTAAATCACAGGTGGGGTAAAGGTTTGGCAGGGCAAAAACACAGTGAGGCTTTCTTCAGTCAGAGGTGTGGACTGTTAATTACCCTTCTTTATAATAGGGTTGTAATTGCACATTAACTCTTTTGGTTTATCTACACTACGTACGTGGATGTTTTCATTAAATTTGTGTGTTTTACATGATGCACGTACTTCTCTATTATCTTAATGGCAACTATGTAAAATCATCATTATGGTGTTAAGGGTGTGAGAATCTCATGGTTCAGTGGGAGAGGAGGGATTAGAGTCCCACTGAGATGGGGAGTTGCCCCTTTACCTCCTGCAGAGCGTGCACACACATGCACACACTCAGTTCTATACAAATATTAAAACACATCCAGACTTTGTAGTTGAGAGCACTTATTCATGTTCTTGCTGAGACTTAGATATGACACCTCTCTTAGAGTTGTCTGTTAAATATGAAGCTGTAGACAGCAGCAGCAGATTATCTTAGCTTAGCACAAAGACTGGAAACAGGGGGAAACAGCTAGCCTGGCTCCCTGCCCAGCACTTTTGAGGCTGACTAATTAACATGTATGTATGTGTATGCACCGTATTGTATGTATAACATTGTATTTAGTTTGCTTAATCTGTACATAAATATGAGCATAAAAAGACAATGCATGGACATTGCTCCCAGCCAAGAAATAGTGCAGCACATAAATCTCTGTCAAATTGCAAGTTGTAGTTTTTGAGGTTAAACATATTAATTAGTGAGCTTTAAAGGTGCTGGTAGTTTGATTTTACTACCTTCCCACAGAGATGGGTGAGCTGCTCCCCTCTGTTTCCAGTCTTATGATAAGCTAAGCTAAACGATTTTTACATATTTTCCATATAGATGTGAGAGTGGTATCAGTGTCCTGATCATGCTCTCAGCAAGAAGGTGAGTAGGTGTATTTCCCAAAATACACTGAGTCACACATTTACTGTATGTGTCCTTTACTCTGAGGTACATAGGAGACCCAGCTCAATGGATTTAACAAAAAAAAGTGTAAATATGCCAATAAAGTTTACAGAAATTGAATGCAAAGGCCATCTGGATGTAACAAAAACTCTTTTAAAGTAACTCTTTAATTCTCTGTAGTTGTGTGTCTTGTGTATTGAGTTCCTTGCTCACAGGCACTGAAGGAAAAAAAAAGTGCCATGGTATTGTTTGAAACCGCTCTACCTACCAGTCCACACAGGCAGGTGTAACTTGATGTCAGTTTGGATTTGAATCTCAAAAACTCCCTCCCTGCCTCACTGGTAACGTCAGAGGAAGTCTTACCGGTCACTTTATTCTCTCTCACTGAACATGTGTGTACATGTGTACATGGTCTCACGTGGAAATGTTTTCCCCTGTAAGACATATGTTTGCATGTTCCACTGAGAGTTTATCAGTTTACCCTGACTGTTTGTCATCAGAGCTTACCTTTGGGACTCTTAACTGCAGAACCTTATTGTTCTTCTCCCTAACGCTCAAAATGTACCCGATCACCTTTCTGTCCAAACAAGTGTGCCGCTTTGTTTATTATGTGCATCCAGCATAGACGGACCAACGCATCCTAATCACTGCAAGAAAAAGCAAACTATAGAGAAAATGTCCAGAGTAAATACTCTGAAGACTACTAAATATTGAAACAAGTACAGATTTGGTTATAAAATAAAGACAGTAAAAATATATTTTCACTAACTGACACATTACTGTACAATGTTATCAACAGATACATGCAAATTTACAGAAAACACAATCTTTTGTACTAGTTCAACAGTGCTCACCCTCCTCTACACAAAACTCAATTGTGTTCACATTACTAACAACAGAAGAACAGATAAGACTAAGCTATAGGCTGGAGGATAAGCCTGGTGTGTTGGGTGGCATTGCAAAACCGGTCTCGGCACAAGGGAGCATTTTTGTCAAACTCTGTGGAACCTTTTTGGTAACATGATCCACTGACTAAAGGCACTGTACATTGTAGCTGCTATAGCTCACTGCAGGATAAATGATAGATGATATAAAATCATGGGTCATTTCAAATCCTCCTCAAATCCTCTTTAGACTGTCTTCTTTAATGACACTGAGAGTCTTTGAGTTTTTTTGGTAGTAATATATCAATATAGGTTCAAAGACTTGTATGTTGATGTAATCCATCCTCCCCCTAACCAAAGGCTGTGACGTTATACTGCTTTTGACGTGTGCAACCACAGTGATAAATTGTTTTGGTTCTTCCGGGGAAGACTTGCACTTATATGCTCAGAAACCAGTTTCTTTCCTGGAGAGGAAAGTCCAGTACTGCCCTTCATCTGTCCTTTGACAGAAGAAGACGTTGGACCTGAGGCTGGCAAAATGTATTTACCCGAGCTTTTATCACCTAATCCAGCCAGCCAGCTGCTATTGTTGCTGCTCAGTGAAACTGTTAATGGTGCTGTCAAAATGACTTGATGATGCAGTTGAGCCTTTAACCTGGTGCCAACCAAGCTCCCTCCTTCTGAGTTTTCTAATCGGCCAATCAGTTTAAATGCAAATGATTAATGAAACAAATGCAACTGATTCATCTCAGGCCACACCCTCGCAGCGTCACCTGGTCGATGTGAGGTAACCGAGACAAGCTTCTAGTCAGACCAGCTTGCAGCAGATAAGAGAGCCAGAAGCCTGCTCTACAGGTCTGTCAGGGGAGGTGACAGCGGAGAGCTACCTGCAAACACACATCCGTTTTCCCTGTTTGCCTCTAAAGAAAAGACCTGAGCCATTGTCATGAGTGTATGTGGTTTTGTGTGTGTTTATGTGTGTGTGTGGAAGCCGGTCTGAACTGCCATTTGAGCTGTTACAACAATGTTTTTAATGTGTGTGTGTGTGTGTGTGTGTGTGTGTGTATGTATGTATCTTCATTACATTGCTCTGGTCCCACTCCCATATCAGTAATATACAATTTCTGTGTGATGACAGCTGCTCACTTTCTTCCCTCTCAGTGGTGCCTCGGAGTCTGTGACCAGCGATTGAGTCAAAACTAATGTTGTTTGCATAAAACTTTAAAGGCAGTAAATTAAAAAAAAAGGGTCTTCTAATTCATGGGGTGTTTCTCTGGTTTTATTATTTTTACAGTAAATCATGAAGAAGAAGCAGACCACAAACAAACCCACCAACTGTTATGATTTTTGGTGATGCCATGTAATGTTTTTGTGGTGATTCACATCCATAATTTTGTGTCACGTCTAATTGTGAATCATCCCGACAACAAAAACTCCTTTTACACCACTACCAATGTAATAACAGGGCTGTTTGCTGCACGTATAATAATACATAGGCAAGAGCAGATATGTGTGTCAAGGACAAGTATGCGTGCTCTGTAATCTGCTGTTGCAGAGATGCGAATTTTGAAGATGTCATGCCACTTGTTCGGAGATACCCTCATGGTTACCACACTCCGGTGGCATGCACTCCTCATGTGAAATGACCTCACATGTAGCAGACAATGGACAGGATGAGTCAGGGACGATAAGAAAAGACAGTGAAGATGAAAGATAGGAACACTGTACTGCAGTCTGTTTACTTTGGAAAATCTTAATTTCTCATATCTGTTATTAAGGTTACAATGAAAACTTGGTCCTTCATTAGTAGATGCAACATGTGAATCACCCACCAATAGTAGAACAAATCTGTTCTCTATTAATGTTGATTTAAAGGAAATATTCCTCTAAGTTAATACATATGAGCTGAGGTAATTCTCAGTATTTTTTAAGCCTTTCTTACAGTTAATGAACAATAGTTTAACATGAAAATGACTTTATATCATGTGATTAAAGATTCATCTGTTGAGATTAATCTTAGATTTATCTAGCATCAAAAGTGAAAGCCAAATTGTCTGCTGAGGTACATCCCGGTGCATCAAGCTGTCATGATCCTGACAGCAAGTTTCTGTCACTTCATGAGTATGTGACACACCAGTGGTGCTCAGTTATTCAGTACATCAAGTACTGTTTTGAGGTACTTGTAAAACACTGGAGTACTTTTTTTTTTATGTTATGCTACAGTCCTGCTCCATTACATTTCATAGAAAACTGTTTTTTTTTTTTTTTTTTTTTTTTTTTTACTTGACTACATTTATCTGACTGCTAGATCTGCTAGTTACAAAACATTCAAACTTCTAAAATCTGATGAGTTGTTCAGTGAAAAAAAAAAAACCTGCCTTATGTTTGGTTTGACTTAGTGAAAAAAATCCACCTGTGTGGGAGGAATAGTTCAAGCCGTTCACTGAAAATCAGCTTTTTCAGAATTCTCTATTGGTGGAGCAGTTCCTGGCTGACTGAATCTCATTATGTTCCTATTGGTCTCATTTCCTAATGATATTGGATAGTTGTGTGACGGTGCCAGGTAAAAAAAAAACAAACAAAAACGGACTGATTCTTATGAAAGTGAAGTTATCTCTTTCTTTTTTTTTCTTCCCACTGGATGTGTCCCAACCACACAGACACACTCCTTCAGCAGTGGTGACACAAACAGCCTGAGTAAGCCGATTTACTGTGCCGTGAGTAACCGGACAGCAACCAGTCACTCTCTGTTGAACATGTTCTGACAAAACTTATCACACTCTCAGAAAGTTGAGTGACACACACAAAGTCTATTGTCATTAACCCATTGGACTACATCATGTGTTGGCAAACAGTCATCAGTGTCTGTCTGCCTGAGAACCTGCGTGTACCTGTACGTACACTCATACCATATATTGAAATATATGTTGTGTGTGTATGTTGACACTGGTGTGAGTGCACCAGTGTTTATGCTGACAGTGGTGTGAGTGCATGTGTGTGAATCCACATGCGTGTAGCAGAGGTTACAGGGGTTACAATGAGAGTTGTGCTGACTTGCATCATGCCCTCACTTGCTTCACTGCCACCATGTGTGTTGGGGAGATGTCACAACACCCCCCCCCCCTCCCCTCCCGCCTCCCTCTTCTCTTCATCCCCCCCGCCGACGCCACTGTGAGAACACTTCACCCCCTTGATTCCCAGACGTGAACACACCCAACGTACAGACTCACCTCCAATCAAATCTCACACTTCCCTTATGTAAATGACACTCAGTATTCTCTCTGAAACGTGGTTAACTGTCACTTCTCAAAACATGCTCACACAGTCATATTTAGATGGGTCTCGGTCCATCTCATCATCTCTTCACCAATTTAACTACAGATTAAGATGCAGCTTGATAAGCAGCATGAAACCAAACTAAATCTCACTGCTGGGACACACAGTTTTAGTTCTTTACTTACTGTACCTTTCATATTACAGTTTATAGACTGATTTGATACGACAGGGAACCAAAACTGGCAAGATCAGCCCCACAGCTTTAATCTAACCTAAATACTTCTCAATTGAACAAATATGTTTTGTTTGTTTGTTTTTTTTCAATTTAATTAGTCTTTATTTGATTTTTTTTGTAGAAATCCCTGATAAGTAATTCTATCCAGTAAGTTACAGTTCCAAAAGGAGGTGATTTTCAAAGACACTTTTTGTGGCTGTTTTAATCCACAACCAGTGTGTATCTCACACTTGATAATAATGACTGGATATGTCTCTCCCTACAACCCCCCCCCACTAAGCCATTCAGGACAGATAGCTGTTGACTCTTCTAATTCAAATCAGAAGGAAGGTGTTAAGATCTGACATAAATCACTCCTACTCTCTATTCTCGTAAGATAATACAGTTGTTTGCTTGTGATCTTCAAGAGAATGGGTCAGCAGATGTGTCCTGTAGAGTGGATAGTGTGTTGATAACATTGTGTCACCTTTAGTGAGTAAACCATTACTCAGACTTTTGTCAGATTATGCCTTTTCATCAATGAAGCAAGCTTGGACATGAACACGATGGTTTCACAGTAATCAGCATCAGATTTATACTCTGTACAAATCATTAGCAAAATTAGGATTTTGCAAAATAATTTGGTGGGAGAATTTAAATGATTGTACTTATTTTAGTGTAGTACTTAAAGAAAACAAGATGTATACATAAAAAATACAGTCAGAATTTAAGAGAACTTGCTAATTTATAACAATAGAATTCCAATTTTCACGGAGCAAGTATAAAAGAGCAAGTATAGAAGATAAAGGGACTCTCAGTGTCCTGTGTGTTTTGCACCTATGCATATATTAGTACTTACATCATGTATTTGTGTAAACATTGTAGGTTTGTGATGCACAGTATTGCAGCTGTATTGTGTGTTTCAGTGTGTATGTCCTTTTTGTGCTTGCAAAATACTTATTATTACGACGTCAGTCAAATAGCAAATGTCACAACATGACTGTGAATTCAGGGAAAGCACAGAGTAACAGCACCACTTTTCACACCAGTCTCTTCTTTTTACACTACAAACACAACGGTTGATTGCACTACTTTCTCACAGCTGTAGCATCCTGTGTGTCCTGAGCTGTGTGTGGAGAGCTAATAACGTCCAGCGTGTCTACAGGTCGTCAGTAACATAATGAGACCTGAGAGGAGGCCTGATTGAAGTGCTAATGCCCTAATCATTCCCTGGGTTCTGAATGCACTCTTCAACTGTCGCATCTCGAAAGCTGCATGTACTTCAGCTCTGCACCACTTTGATCATGTGAGGTCACTATGAATTCATTATGTTCCTTGAAGACTAAAGAGTAAGATAAAGGCTGAAACTGACAACATGCTGTGTAATCGAAAGAACTGTAGCTGATAATGCAGTGAATGGCTCCGGTGTAATTCAGAGCCTTAGATATGACATTACAGGGTCCAGAAATGTAAAATGAGCGGAGGATTGTGTTTATCCACAGCTGTCGACTCTGTTTGCAAGTGTTGGAGGCTGTTTGCATATCATTCTTCCCGTGTGTTACTAAACTGCATGAATGACGTGCCCAGAGGATTCATGGAGGCGAACTAAAGTTGTTAACTGTGGGACAGAAATAATCGTTGTCACAGTCACAGTCAGGAACTAGGACAATTCTCATTGGCTTTGCTTGACACCGAAACTGACAGTTTATGTTTTCACAAAAATAATGGGAGTTTTTTTTTTTCTTCGACAGACTTGCGCAGTCAATATGTCAGTGACAGGAAAATAGTAAATTATATGCAGCGGTATACAAAAAACACTGCCCCTGAATTATAATGTCCCGCACACCTGTTACCGATTCTCAGAACACAGTCTGCTGGTTAAGATAAAAACAACAACAACAAGAAAAATCAGAGCAGAGTTTTTCTTTTTTCCTTTCTTTGTTTGTGTGAAAGAGACACTGTGAGCCTTGCCAAGTCTTCCCCAAAGCATAACTGTTCAAACTGCCAATTTAGATGACCGAGGAGCAGCAGTAGTGAGCCAATAGGCTTTGTCCTCGTCCAGGCAGACCTGTCTGTGCACCTGCTGATTCCCAGGCCTCCTTGCCAATCTTCAACTACAGTGAAACCCAGCGAGAGTGAAACTGGCCCAGAGCCAGAGGAAGACCTGGTTGACTACTCCTGACACAATTGCTAAAAGCAGGGGATCCTGGGAGGAGGACCAGCCCTAAGTGTGGAGATGAGAAAAATAGATGACTAACCATGAGAAGAGAAAGGGAAAGAGGAGGAGGAGGAGGAGGAGAAGAAGAAACTGTTCACTGAACTCCTGGGAACCTAAAACCTGTCCAACGTGGCCTTCATGATTGCTCAATGATGGTACTATGACTGCACAATCTGTATGAGTGTCTGTGTTTGCATCATGAATGAGTGTATAACCACATATTCTCTATTCTGTTCAATTTTATTTTTCATATTTTATGTTTTTGAACGAAAGTGAAAGATTTTGCAAAACATCTGTGTTGTGAATGAAAAACCCGAAAAAGAGTTCATGTGGAAAAGAGTCATAAATAAGACATGACATTCAAGGGTGTACGTGACACACCTCATGGCCTGTCTTGACACTGGGCTGCTGCCTTTCAAGATGTTAACACCCGTAGTGCCCCTGACCTTTGCCTGCCCTCACACAAACCTGAACATCCCTTACGTTTCTGCAAAACACAGAGACACATGGTGTAAAGCAACAGCAACGAGATGAATCTTTTTATCAACCGTGATCACATTTCAAAGTGTTCCTTTGACTCCTTCCGAGGACACTAAAAAAAAAAAACAGAGGAATTACGACTGTCTGTCTACATTTAGGTGACATTTCCAGTTTGTTACAAATTTGTGTTCCTTTTTTCTCCATTGCATACATAATTTCTCTCAAACAGAACAACAGTGCACTCAATAAATCATTCGCTGAAACCTGGAAACAGTGACATTGCTGCAACAAAGACTGTCAGGGCAAGAAACACAAGCAGTCAGACAATCAGGCAGGTTGTAAACAAGCAGTTTAGCTAGATCACCTTATAAAGTTTGTATGGCTAACATACTATCAAACAGTGGCTTATCTGCCTATCTAGCAGTCATGGGGTAACATTAGCATTCATTTGGGGTCACTTTATCTTTCACCTGGTGAATGCAAGTCCAAAATCCTCTCCTTTTAGCTCTGTTTTTGTCTCAACTTCTGAGGGCAAAATCTGGCTCTTTAGCCACTACCTTCTCTTCCGTGTTCACCTGAAAGCTGCTAATTTTGTCTGCTATTGGGTACTGAGCGGGTAGCAATCAGTTTTTAGAGCTCTTTAGCTGAAAACATACGTGTCTGGAAACGATGATAGAGCTGTGAGAGTGAATCAAAATAGTAATGATGTAACAATGAGCGAAAGGACACCAAAACACTCAATGGAACTGAGGGAAATTGCAGAGTTGGGTGATAATTCTTTGACTGTTCATGATTACAAATGACCCCTTTCACATTGTGCAGTCATTTGATTTGCCGTTACTACAAAAATATGGATCAGAACAGCTTTAAATCCTTGTATACCTTTGATTTTCCTCTGAGAATGTCGGTGGATCCAGCTTTCCAAACGGCCATGACTGGTACCAACTGCTCCCTGTGAGTCAAATCAAAGTTCATCATGAGTCCACTTCTGTCAGCGGTGTCAGGTGACAAAGCACCAGCTCCTTTCTGCGGCCTCTTCATACGATTGGCATTGATAACAGCCGTTAAAACAGAACCCTGACACATGACGGCATGATGGACAACACACTGACTAATGGCAAACAGATTGCTGATGTATTTGGGGTGAGTGTGTGTTTTTAATCCACTCGCTCGTCTGTGACTCATCCACCCTGCTCAGAAAGAAATGCACTGCAGAGCTGTTAAGTCCACAAGTCCTTTATAACCTCTCGATTCTCTCCCTGTCATGTTCACCTCAGTTTGCTGTCCACATTCAGTTTCCTCCAACTCTGTCTAAAAACAAACATTGAAGGTCTTTTTATGCAGTTAAGTTACTGAGGTTGTCAAATTGTATTAACAATGTGCCTGCCCCATTGTTGTAAACAAACCAGCACACTGCTGCTCTTCCTTTGCAACCGGTGAATCTGACTCAATCACTCCTCTGAATGCCACTCTCCCATGTCTCTAGTGCTTTCAAAAAAGGCACAACCAGCAATCAGTCACAGCATGGCACTGCCAGACCCTATCAGCAGTCATGTGGATTGCATTAGAATTGGTCGGCCCACGGCACAGCTGGAGACCAGAGGTTACTTATCATATCCTTGGACAGGGAGACGGTTCAGGAAAAGTACCTGGTGTGGTGGTGAGGATTATTCAGACTACCTGTGGAGAACAGTGCTTGCTGCTTTTTAATGCTTTTGGTCTCTTTTTAAAAACACTTCCCTGAATGCAAAGTAGTTGTTACTATCAGACGTGATGACTGATCATGACTGCGGATTGTGGATTTATAACACTGCAAACATGTCGTTCTAAAAATACACATAACAGAAGCTATCATTCGCACTTCATTTATTTGCATCACTCTGACATGTAAAAAAGACACAGGTTAGAGAGGGAGATGGACAGTGATAGAAAATTTAACAAAACCACTTTATGGAGAGCATAAATGCATTTAAAATCCATGTCCATCTAATATTTCATAAACATGACATATGAGCTGTTTTAACAAACAGAATAGGTTATACAATGAACTGACTTCCACAAGAAGCATAGTAAAGCATTGCCCTGGTTCTGGTTACATACATACACTTGTATATCCACTAGATATCATTACACTGGATTGCAAAATATGATTTTCTTTTGTACAGTTATCATAGGCACAAAGCCTTTTCTTTAAAAAAAAAATGTATTAACCTACACTGACACTCACACAGTGGCCGTTTAGCATCCTCTAACTCTGTACACCCTGGGCTATTCAGAAGATAAGGAGTGTATTGAGCATATAAACAAAGAGGGGCATATAAAAAAGCCAGGCCGATGGTGGAGGTGGTGGGAGGATCTGCAGGGTGGAAGTCAAGACTCCTGCAGTGCTTGCTTATACAGATGCAGATTGATGAGAGAGGGGGAACAAAAAGCCAAAGGTTACTGCTCCCATGCAACCTTTCACATCAGACAAGAGGATTTTCTAGCAAGTTCCTGTGCCAATCTGAAGATTCACACAAAGGACATACACACATTTGTTTCTGATTTGTCTCAAATAAAATCCTCCTGCTGTGCTTCTTTATCATAAATGTAAGAGCTGATAAAATTTAAGTCAAAATGAATGTTAGGGTTGATAAGAATGTCAGCCAGAAAATACCCTCCCAAACCAGCCAAGGGAGCTTTCACACACAGGTAAGAATGTGGCACCTCGCACTGCAACCTGAACTTGCAGCTCCTGCATATAAATAAGCTGGTGCGGCCAGACTGCAAGAGTACAACAAAGAAGTGGCTAACACCCATCTGCTCAAATACAGCCCTGACACTTTCTGTTTCTGTCTCGCTTACATTAAAAGGCTGCGATTGGTTACAAAGCTCCCAATGCAAATTCATAGCATTTACATGATGGCCTGGTTTTTCTTTCTGTGGCTGTATGTTCAGCAAGTTATCCTGATATGTTCACCTCCTTTAAAGGTTCAATTCACTGCCCTTTTCTCTCACCAGTGATGGATACACATGAAAGAATATGCATAAAAAAGTAGACTATCTTTTGTTGCTCTAGTACAGTAACAGTAATTCATTTGCATATAATGAGAATAACACTGCTGTCCTGAGGTCTATCTGATGCAGAGTGAAACCAGACCCTGGCTGATAATGACCCAGAATCCTCTCTGCCTTCTCCAGTGATGTTTGTTCCCAGTGCTCACTGTGCCCATGTCTTGTTTCTCTTACACCATTTGGCAACCGAGAATAAAATAAGCCAAATAATTAATAAGAGGAAGATGCTAAACTACCACAGATAGGGCCTGTAACATCAAGTCAAAGTTGAAGGAATTTAAATAAATAAAATATTTGTCCACAACCCACAGGGTTAACAGTCTGAGTTCAGATGAAGCAGAAGAACTTCTTCCAGCTGCACCTGGAGAAAGCTTTGGTGCGCCTCTCAGAAAGCCTCCGCTTCTTGGTCTTGCGAGCTTTGTTCTTAATGGCGGCAAAGATGGCCGCATCAAATGCCTCCTTCAAGTTCTTTTGCGTAAGTGATGAACACTCAATGTAGTCTGTAGCCCTGATCTTCTCCGCCATGCTCCGGGCCCGGGAGCTCAGCACTGGCTTGACATTAGATTTGTCCAGGTTGATGAGGACGTTCACGTCCAGTAAGAGGTCCGACTGCGTCCCAACAAGGATGATGGGCGAGGATGGGTTGTAAGCCCGAATCTCTGGAACCCACTTCTTGGTGATGTTGTGAAATGAGGTGGGGTTGACCATGCTGAAGCACAGGAGGAAGACGTCCATGTGAGCATAGGATAGAGACCTGAACTCATCAAACTCCTCCTGCATGGAACATAAGGACAGAAAGCACAAGTTAGTGTCAATGAAACTATGAACAGATGTGATCAGTGGTGAAATCTTGTTACGGAGTCACATATTGGATTAAGCAACGATGTGGCACAGTTTGCACCTTCATAGTCTGTCTCTCATATTGTATTAACAATAGGGATTTAATGCTATATATTGTCTGTAACATAAATTATTATTAACTTAATAAACTGAACACATCAGAAAACAAAGAAGAATTTAGGATTACAAACTGAATACTAAAAAACAAACAAACAAACAAAAAAAAAAAAAAAAAAAAAAAACCTGTCTTACCTGTCCAGCAGTGTCCAGAAGCTGAACTTTAACCGGAGATCCTTCTACTTGGACCTGACCTGTTGGAAACCACAGACATATTTATTTATTTCAAAGAAATAAAACATCAATGGGACATTCTAAAGGCAAGACACTGAATAAAAATGTTTTAAAAGTTCCTAGCGCTGTTTTCAAATATCAGTATTAGTAACTAATCTACATACAAACATCATTTCAGAATAGCATATTTAGATCTGTGTAACTATATGTTGTATTAATTTGGGAGTAGTGGCACATAATTGCCTTTCGGGCCGAACTAGATTACCTCCATATTGAAGCAACACATCACACCAGCAAGTTACTCTTTTCTTGATATAACTCCTCACTCAATATTATACTTTCAGAAACATTACCTTGGAAAATTGGTCAAAGGAAAGATATGAGTTCAGATCACTCACCGGAAAACACATCAAAGCCTGTCTGCTTGTACTCTGTCGGGTAACCATTGGAGGTGTAGCTGACAATCATGCTGGTCTTCCCGACGGCTCCGTCTCCGACCAGCATACAGCTGATAACACCGGGCTCCAGCTCATCCTCCCGGGTCAGCCCGCAAGCGGAAGGGACTCGGGACTCGTGATAAAAGTAATCCATATGAGGTGGCATGTCGAGACGCACATTAAACTACTGACTGCAGACTCTCCTCCTGTCTGATCCCTGGGAGACTAGATACTGAGAGAGTCAGCTGAGTGGTCTGTCTCTCACATACCTCCAGGCTGCCTGTCCTGCTTTGACGGACGGGCGACATGTGTGGGGTGGGACGTTTGTACTCAGACAGGTTTTGATTTGCATAGACACTCCCACCGAGGAAAAAAAAAAAGCTTCATGGACAGCAGACAGATAGATAGATAGATAGATAGATAGATAGATAGATAGATAGATAGATAGATAGATAGATAGATAGATAGAT
>JBBMJY010000011.1:12422921-12469788 GCA_037833715.1 Toxotes lorentzi
TAGATAGATAGATAGATAGATAGATAGATAGATAGATAGATAGATAGATAGATAGATAGATAGATAGATAGATATTTGTACCTCAAATTACTAAAAATATTTCAATTTACATTGAAAACTTCTCATCTATTTTTTTAACGTGTATGTATTTATTGCTTCACGTCCTTTTTCTTTTGTCATATTTTCTTGTTATATTTAACTTAAAGTATAATTTATATGGATGTATTTATTTTTTGCTAGAGGGACAGCTGTCATGCATCTCCAATGCCACGGTTCTTACAACAAAGTGTTTCCACGTCTATGGTTTAATTTTGGGCGAACTGCTCCCCCCTGTGACAAAGACGGGCACTGCACACTAAATGTGATCACATGATTCCCTGTGTCACCTGATCATCCGAGTCCACCCTGTGTGCTGTGCAGTCGGAAGCTAAGTTAGCTGTTATGATAGCGTGAATGGTTGAAATTTCATCTATTCCTCTGTTTATGTCGCAGTGTATAATATATTCTACACTTAGCATCTCAGTTTAGACGATGCGGTGAGAGGAAATGCGTTGGTGAGCCCTGAACTGGGGGAAGCTGTGATAGCTAGCTAGCTAGCTGTTTAGCCATGTCGTCTTAGAATTGACTCTTTGTCAGCGTTTCTATCTGGGGAGAATTTATTTCACAGGTATTGAAATAAGGTGAAATAAGGTGCATTCAGCCATGGCTTCAATTCTTGATGAGTACGAGGACTCGCAAAACACGAGGCAGAGTGCGCAGCAGCACAGCCGCTTGTCAAGTGCCAACATCGGTATAGCACATTCAGGTAGGTCGCCCTCGTCTCAGGAGATGCTCCGTCTGATCAAATACATGCAAGGATGCATATTAGGATTATCAACACGTAATAAACGTTAAAGCTCAGCCGCCATTTTGTTGAGGCCTCCTTGTACTGACCGAAACGCTTTCCTTCTCGTTAGGCTTTGTGAATGTGAGGCTTGAGGAAGAGAAACCGATATTCAACAAGCAGAGGATCGATTTTACACCCCCAGAGAAGATAAACCATCTTGCGGTCTGCAACAATCAGCTCTGCATGAGTCTGGGAAAGGACACCCTCCTGAGGCAATTAACATTATCCTAAACACTTAAAACACTGTGTTAATGGGCACTAGTTTTTGTGTGGTTTTGATTGGATTAGTTTGCGTTAATGGCTGTTCTTCACTGTGATTAGTACTCATTCGCTGTTATTGTAGTTTGCTGAAGTCTCTGAAAGGGTTGTTATTGCTGATGATAGTAATGTTTTCATGTTCTGTTCCGTACAGGATTGATTTGGCCAAACCAGATCAGCCTAATCAGATTGAATTAGGAAGGAAAGATGACAGCAAAGTGCACAGACTATTCTTGGACCCCACAGGTGAGAAAAGTCACACTGTGTATTCAGATTTTCCTTTAAAAACCCTGTCCATGGATCATAATTAGATGACTAATTTACTGTATTGTTCATTGTTGGGTATTCTGTTGTAACTCATGAGGTAAAATTAAATGGGAATATTATCAGCCATGAAACTCGTGTCTACTATGGCTTAGCTTGGATGAATGGAAAAATATTTTTAAGACAGCATTTGTAAGTGATGATCCATGCTCGATGCTATTGCATAATTTCTAATAGAACTCTGGCAGTGTCATGGTTATGACTTATTAACAGCAGCAGCCATGTCCCTCCTCCATATTTTCCCACTGCAGGCTCCCATGTGCTGATCAGCCTGAGCACCAGCGAGTGTCTGTACCTCAACAGGAACACCCAGAAGGTACGCAGTCTGTCCCGCTGGAGAGGCCACCTCATCGAGAGCGTGGGGTGGAACAAGCTGCTGGGCAATGAGACCAGCACGGGACCCATCTTGGTTGGCACCAGTCAAGGCATCATCTTTGAGGCTGAGATCTCTGCAAGTGAGGGCAGCTTGTTCAACACCAATCCAGACCAATACTTCAGACAGGTCAGAGAATATCTTATTATCTGAGACAGCAATATTTGGTTATAAGAATATACATTTTTTGTACACATACTATGTTTGGAGATATTGCTTGGTTTATCCATATTACTGTAAGTGATACTGACCCACATTTTATTTCTGCCTTAACAATTCCATGTTCTTATGCTGAGGCAGGTCCACGCCTTGGAGGAAGATGGGAAGCCAGCACCTGTCTGCTGTCTGGAGGTGGAGCGTGGTCTGGAGAACAAGTACTTCATCATCGCCACCACCCGAAAACGCTTGTTCCAGTTTGTGGGTAAGGTGGCCGAGGGGTCAGAGCAGCAAGGTTTCAGCTCCATCTTCAATCAGAACCAAGACCTGCTGCCCAGTTTCCAGGAGTTCCCAGCCAACATGGGCTACAGTGAGATCACATTCTACACCTCAAAGCTGCGGACCTCCCCTAAAGCGTTTGCCTGGATGATGGGTAATGGAGTTCTTTATGGTCAGTTGGACTACGTCAGGCCTGATTCCCTGCTGAGTGATGTGCAGGTAAATGTTTGTGTTTGGGAGAGTATTGACATGTCTCAATAATGTTTACTTCTACCTAATTCTCATTTCACATACTTTCCTCCCTACCAAACAGGTGTGGGAGTACACCCCGGACATTGACCTTACTCTCAAAAAGCCCATCTCCATTGTGCTGACACAGTTCCACTTCCTGCTGTTGCTGCATGACCGAGTTAAGGCCATCTGCACTCTGAACGGACAGGTGGTATATGAGGATGTGTTCCCAGATAAATTTGGCACCCTCAAGAAGATGATCAAGGACCCAGTTGGTGGGTTGGTGTGGATCTACACTGAGCGGGCAGTTTTCCGGTATCACATCCAGCGCGAGGCCAGGGACGTCTGGCAAATGTACATGAGCATGAATAAATTTGATCTGGCAAAGGAGTACTGCCGTGACCGGCCTGAGTGCATGGACATGGTGCTGGCAAAGGAGGCTGAGCACTGCTTCCAGAATAAGCGATACCTAGAGAGTGCCAAGTGCTACGCACTGACACAGAACTACTTTGAAGAGATAGCACTCAAGTTCATCGAAGCCAAACAAGAGGAAGCCTTGAAGGAGTTCTTATTGAAGAAACTAAATAATTTGAAACAGAGCGAGAGAACGCAGATCACCTTGCTCGTCACGTGGCTAGCAGAGCTCTACCTGAACCGCCTCGGCCAGCTGGAGAGTGATGGCAACGTCGTCATCTTTCAGGAGACCCGTGATGAGTTCCGCCACTTCCTCAGCAGCTCCAAGCACAAAGAGTGCCTGTTCAACAACCGCAGCACCATCTACGACCTGCTGGCCAGCCACGGCAACGTCGACGACATGGTTTACTTCTCAGTCGTCATGCAGGACTACGAGAGAGTGATATCCCACTACTGCCAACACGATGACTACAGCGCCGCTCTGGATGTGCTCTCCAAGCACTGCGATCAGAAGCTTTTTTACAAGTTCTCCCCCGTCCTCATGCAGCACATTCCGAAAAAAGTAGTGGACGCGTGGATTCAGATGGGCCAGAAGCTGGACCCAAAGAAGCTCATCCCAGCTCTGATGAACTACAGCCAGATGGGCAGCACCCAGCAGATCAGTGAAACCATCCGCTACATGGAGTTCTGTGTGTACGAGCTCAATGTGACTGAGGAAGCAATCCATAACTACCTGCTGTCGCTCTACGCTAAGTATAAGCCGGACTCTCTGCTGTTGTATTTGGAGCAGGCAGGTACACATGCTTCAGAGATACACTATGACTTGAAGTATGCTCTTAGATTGTGTGCTGAACATGGCTACCTGCGGGCCTGTGTCCTGGTTTATAGGATTATGGAACTGTATGAGGAAGCAGTGGATCTTGCTTTACAAGTAAGTGATACATAATTACTTACAGAAAATTATCCAGATTATTATTTCTGTTGTTTGACAAAATCTGACAGGTCCACTTACTTAAAATGCATTTCTTACCCATAGGTAGATGTCGACTTGGCCAAGGCATGCGCTGACCTGCCTGAGGATGACGAGGAACTGAGGAAAAAGCTTTGGCTGAAGATCGCCCGGCATGTTGTGCAAGAGGAGAAAGATGTGAAGAAAGCCATGAACTGTCTGTCCAGCTGCAACCTGCTCAAGATCGAAGACATCCTGCCCTTCTTCCCGGACTTTGTCACCATCGACCACTTTAAGGTTCGTAACCTTGTATTTTCTTTCATGTCTTTTGAGGAACGTAATCATTTTACGTCAACTTCTATTCACCATGGTTTCTCAGGAGGCCATCTGCATCTCCCTGGAGGAGTACAACCAGCACATTGAGGAGCTGAAGCAGGAAATGGAGGAAGCCACAGAAAGCGCTAAACGCATCAGAGAAGACATCCAAGAAATGAGGAACAAATACGGTGTTGTGGATTCCCAAGAAAAATGTGCTGCTTGTGACTTTCCATTACTCAACAGGCCCTTCTATTTATTCCTGTGTGGACACATGTTCCACTATGACTGCCTGTTCCAGGTAAAACCATTTTATAGAATATCAACTCAGCTCCAAAAATTCTGAACAGCTTCACTGTAGTTATAATTCCCATATGTTCCTTTTCCTCCTTTTAGGAAGTGACCCCTCACCTGTCGGCCTACAAGCAGAGTCGCCTGGAGGAGCTGCAGAAAAAGCTGGCTGCAACCACGCAATCCTCCAAGTCACGCCATCGCCCTCTGCCCAAGGACGACGGAGACACTTCCAGCCTGGGAAAGGGCACTGCAGGCACAAGCCGGGAGCAGATAAAATCGGACATCGATGACATCATTGCGTCTGAGTGCGTGTACTGCGGCGAACTGATGATCAAATCCATCGACAAGCCTTTCATTGATCCACAGAAATTTGAGGAGGAGAAATCCAGCTGGCTATGAATGAGGCCTCCTATTCTCCCCATGTGGAAAAGAGACATGACAGTACACTATTTGTATGCTTGTGAAATTGCATCATCCATAGAACAGACCCAGTCAGTTGACATTTACCTGATTACCTGTTGGTAGTGCCTACTGTTGAAAACTGTGCCAGCTTCAGTTGCTTTCTCTAGAATGCACTTCTTCTGATGGCGGTATATGAAGCTGATTTAAAGACCTTTGCACTTTGTATGGGAGCATGTAGTGAAAAGTGCACATGAATTGACACTGACGATGTGGTGATGTAAATTAATGCCAGGACTCTACAGTACATACATGTGCCTGAACCTCTGATTATAATGGTAGAAAAGGATTCAGATGTAACTACACCATACACTGATTAACAGCATTATCTTATGCACTTGTTTGGTCCATTAAAACATAACATGCACTTGAACAATATCTGTTTCTCCCTAGCTGAGTTCAACTTTTCCAACCTACAGCCTGGTGTTCATCTAGCAGTTTATGTGGGGCAGATTAACAAACTCATACTTATATATTCTCTGTTTTGCAGTTCAGTTGTGGCACATTAAAGAGCTTCTGTACTGATGGACTGAGTATTCTGGTTGTTTAAGGTGTAGTCAATATTTAAGAAATTATTTCATCTATCAGCTGCACTGAGAGATATCAAAACAGTTCTTCAGAAGGCCATCCACAGAAATAAAAAAAAAAAAGCTGAGAAAAGGAGCTGAAGCAGATCATGGAAAAGAGCATATTTACACATATTTACAAGAGGAAGATGTGTAACTGATGGTTTGGGATTGAGCTGTGGTTTAACAAAGATTTGTTTCGGCAACTGTGACGGCATTATTGGTTGGATCTACCTGCTCCATGAGTTTATTCTCTGATTTAAAATGTGTATATCTCTTCATCATTACTACTACAAATTACTTTATAGATATAATTTATAGATATAAATAAGCATTTAATTTCTGAAGAATTCTGCCATTCACTGTCAACACCTGAAGCCAGATAAGTTTATAATTGTCACGTTTTTGTGGGTATTAAACTGCCTTTCCTAAAACGGAGTTCCCTTCTGATGACGTAAGACGTAGCTCGGTAATCTTCGCAGTGAGCAGACACTATTAATCAACATCGGAAATTCATCGATACGTTTGTATTAGTTGTGCCTATACGGCCCAGAACGGTATATATTGTGGACGTTTAGCGAACTTTATTAACTAAAGGTTGCGCTGGGATGTCTTGTCACAGTCGCGTCCTTGGAGATATCGAAGAGTGAACGCCCCGCTCTCTGCGATTGATTAAAACGCCTGCTCCTTGCTGTACCCTCGCCATGGCGTCGTGTCTCTGCTCTCTCAGTAACAGAAAGTGGCCGCCTCTCTGCTGTTGCTGCCGACTCAAAGCTCACAGACTCGCTCGGCGCCTCAAACCGCCATTTTGGAGTCAGAGAACCGAGAGTCGGCAGCAGCGACGAGAGAGACGAAAAGGGGGACACGGGGCCGAGGTGAGAGACTCCGTGGTGGTTGTTATGGCGAAGGAGCAATGGGGGAAGATGGCCGGGAGGGAGAAAGAATTAAAACATGGGGATCATTCGTTCACCAGGCAACCGAGTCCCCGCTCGTGTCCGCAACAAGGGTACGAGAGGCGCGGGCGGAGGGCCTGGCTGTCGCTGTATCGCAACTAGCCAGCTAAAGAATCGCAATTAAACCAATATCATATCTTAATACATTGTTTAGGAAGGGAGGTGGTGGCCTTAAAGAGACAGAGCCGATTTGAATACTTCATATTAATGGTGTGAGAGGACGTCTGAGTCAAAACGCTTTAGTATTTCATAAGCTAGCGTTACTGATGATAAGCTACATTAGGAGGTAGCAGGGAGGTAGTCGTACTGTACCAAAGGCTAGATGTTGGGCAAACAAACTACCAAAGCTAACTGATATCTTTAGCGTGGCTTACTTAAACCAACGAGCTGTCTGCGAGTGTATTCCAGCACCTTGACCCTTTAGTATCATTGATCGGAGGCAATGCTGCCTGTGCTTATATAGCGAGGCAGCTAACGGTCGTTAGCTTGCAAGCTACAATACAGTGCACCATCCATGGTTAGCTAGCAAAGCCTGGCTAATGCTAGCGTGGTTATGCTAGCTAGCAAACGATATCATAACGACACAATAGCAAAGGGAGAAAAACATTATTTAGGAAAATACAGTTCTCAGGTTTTCTTCATTTGAAAAAGAAGACCACACTCTTGCTTGGCTTTAGTTCTTGTCATCCTCCCATATGCGGGGCAATGAACTTGTATCAGAAAGTCTGAGCAGTAATTACAGACGACAAGTTGTAGCCTATAAAGTTAACCACACAAATGTTACAGTCAATACAGTCACCTGTCCACCTAGAAATAAAATTAAATCGTAGACACTACAGTAATATTTGGCAGTCGTTTATCGTATAGTTGATTATATAAAACTATTTGCAGGTGATTGTCAGTGATACAAGAATAGGAAATAAGTAAAATCAATTAGACATAAGCTAGCCATTATACTTTATTTTATATGGTATTTATATTATAAACGTTATTGTAATTATTTACAATTTATTTATATAGTAGTGGATAAATTATGTGTTGTTTATTGTTTTATTATTTAACATTTGTGAACAAAAAATGTTTTATGGAAGCAGTTCTTTATTTTAAAGTCAGGAACACTCACATTGGCTGTATTGCACAATAAAGCAAACTCCCTATAAGCAGAACACACAACATGTGAAAGTGCACTAGCCTCTCCATGAAAACACTTTTCATACTTGTCATTTCAATATCCGTGCCTGACAGCGTGTTTCTTGTTGTAGGGTTTTTCACCTTTCTCTGATCATTTATCTTGGCATCAAGAACAATGACATCCTTTATTGAGAAGGTAGGTCCACTATATGTGCTATATTTTGTACAACAAATTTTGAGCTGGTTTAATTCAGCATGCCTAACCATTGGAGGAGATGACCTAATATTTGGAATAAATTACTCTGTTAACATCTGAGATGTGGGTGGTGATTGAGAGGTTTGGAACAAGGCTATAAGGAGAGTTTCTCCTGCATCCCAGATTTTAATGGCTGGAAAAATCTGGATAGGGATAACAAAGGCAAAATTCACCAACTGCCTCTGAACATCAAATGAGCAATTTACAAATCCTTTTAAGCTGTATGAATCTTCATACCTTTGGTTAGGTGAATTACAACAAACAAACAAAGCCTTACTCATCCTACCTGTCCTGTGCTGCTCACTGTGACCTTGAACTGTTTGCCCATCCCTTTCTTTCTGTCTGCTCTCTACTTCTCTCTCTTCAGTAAAAGTTCCTGCCCTGCTGGGCAGAGGTGTCTGTGCTGCATGGCGTCAGGGCATGGTGGCCGGCTGGATTTGGGGGTATCAGGGAGCTCTGGCCTGGCCAAACCTCTCTACCTGCAACGCTTAGAAAGATCCCTGAAGTTGGACAGTTTCCTGCGCCAGACCGCCACTATCTTCAACAGAGACATAACCAGGTACAGGCAGAGGGGAGTCGGGGGTGGGCATACATATGTAACTCTCAGACTCAACCACTGGTTTGTTCCAGGGTACAGCCTAGGACCAGTTTCAGCGGGTATTGTTGTTTAAAGACAGCTCTTCTTTGGATGTAGAGATTAGTGCTGTCAGTGCAATTTTGTCTTGCAAACCAAACCAATAGCAGCTAAATGAATAAAAAACGTTCAAGTGAATTTTCGCAATCTTACATCCAAACTCTAGACCAACTGTACTGTTAAATAAAGCAAAAATTTAATTTCAGAGGGACTTGTGTTCTTGTCTGTTTTACATTACATCTGGTAGATCAGATCAGTAGTACCTAATGCTGTACCACAATATGTCCCCCTGGCGTATTCCCTTAATATTCATGGCTGACGTGCCCTTGAGCAAGTCGTGTAATCCCCCAACTGCTCTCCTGGCCTTTCAGAGTGGCCGTTTGTGTGTATTCATTGCTCCTAGTGTGTGTGTGTTCACTACTCATGGATGGGTTTAATGCAGTGGTCAGATTTCTTTTGTGTTTTAAAATTATACTTGTAGAATAAATGATTCTTCTTCTGTCATGCATATAGTATTTATATGACCAGATACATATTCATATTTCTCATGTTCTAGTGATGACAGTGATGACGATAGTGCACTGGGGTCAGGGCTATCACTGGACCACTCCACTCAACATACAGCTTTGACAGTGAAGAGTGAGTCATGTGAGCAGGGGGATGGATTGACGGAGGGCAAACCCCTCAATGGAGTTCTGCTGCAAGGTAAAGGTACGACACACACAGACACTTTTAATAATGTTATTCATATATTACAACACAAGAATGTCCTTACTGCTGTCATTAACCTGTCATGGCAGATATGGTTACTGTATATTAATTTACTCAATCAGATCGTGTATATGATGCCATTCTGTTCTTCTAAACCCTACCTACAGATCAAAAGTCAGATAAAACAAGCCTCTACAATTTCTCCAAGCTGAAGAAAAACAGGAAATGGCTCAAGGTATTTTATAAACATATTCCATATTGTGCTGCACATTAAAGCATGTTTAGTAGATTAAGCTAAATAACCAATAAATTAATACACAAGATATTAGATGCGGCCCTACTTCATTTATTCTCTCACTTTATTTAGAGCATTTTGCTGTTATGTTAACACCATTTCTTACTTACTACCCTCAGCTTCTTTTAACCACATTCCTCCTCTGTCTCTTGCAGAGTATCTTATTGAGTGATGACACCACAGACTCGGACACAGACTCCGATGACTCTGACTTCAGTTTGTCTCGGGAGGAGCTGCATGACATGCTGAGGCTACATCGCTACACAAGGCAGCACCAGAGCAAGTTCCACTCCGACCGGGAGGTACACATCCTCATATATACGGTACAGAAATATTTAGAATACAGCTAAACATATGATTTTGAAATGTCATCGTTGTGTTTTTTTTCTCTTGGCCAATACCTGTCCTGCAGCTTCACCAATATCAGTACTACAGCACTGGACTCCTCTCTACTCATGACCCCTTCTACGAGCAACAGCGACACCTGCTGGGCCCAAAGAAGAAGAAAATCAAAGATGAAAAGAAATTCAAGGGTAAAGACAAAAAAGAAATCTCTGGAATCCCCTGGAGTCATTATCATGTCAATGCAGCACAGGAGAATGAACTGGATAAGTACTGGAATAGTTTCAGCTTTTTAAAACGTGACCCCTTTTTTTCAGCCAAACTGAAAAAGGTGAAGAAGAAGAAGAAACGTGGAGAGGGAGAATTCCTGGAAGAGGGGCGTCCTTATATCACCAAGATCTTCGCCAAGTTTTCCCATGATGCACCACTGCCCATGGTGAAGAAGAAACATCTGACCATTGAGCAGCTCAATGCACGGCGGCGCAAGGTCTGGCTCACCATCGCCAAAAAGGAGATCCCCAAGGTTAGTATGAAAGACACTAATAAAGAAAATGGTAAGTCATTAATGCTCATTTTCAGAGGTGCATTAGTCTTAATTCTCCTATTTATACCTGTTTTGCAGTCTTTCAAGCAGAAGACTTCTGCTAAGAACTTGGTGTTGACCAATGCTAAAAAGGTAAGTCAAGTGTACATACTACTGCTTTTATGGTACTAACTTCTAAAGATGATAAACAGTCTTGTAGAAAAATACTTCAGACTGTTGCAGTTTTCAGCTTCATTCAAACATATAATCTCTGTTTTGTTTGTACCAGCTGGCTCATCAGTGCATGCGAGAAGTGCGGCGTGCGGCTATCCAGGCTCAGAAGAACTGTAAGGAGACGTTACCCCGGGCTCGACGTCTTACCAAGGAGATGATGCTTTACTGGAAGAAATATGAAAAAGTGGAGAAGGAGCACAGGAAGAGGGCAGAGAAGGAGGCCCTGGAGCAACGTAAGCTGGACGAGGAAATGAGAGAGGTAAGTGGAGTGGAAATTGTTGCCTTTAGAAGTTACTTATTTGGCTTTTGCTTTCCACAGCTGATTCTGTATTGCAATAATTGCATCAATGAAAGCACTGAAATATATATATTTAAAAAAAAGATTTCAGATATACTACCCTTTGAAATTCCTGAATGGTGATATATGCTTTCCTCCGTCTCTTGCAGGCCAAACGTCAGCAGCGCAAACTAAATTTCCTCATAACCCAGACAGAGCTCTATGCTCATTTTATGAGCGGTAAAGCCAGCGTGGGGGGTCCAGGAGGAGACACAGCTCAGGAGGAAATTCTTAGAAAGCTTGAAGACACAGCGGCTCAGAGACAGATAGACATTGGAGGAGGTGTAATGGTCAACATGGGACAGGAGGACTATGGTATGAACATCTCAGAAGTTTGTTGTTGTTGTTTTTATCTACATTTCCTGAGTCCTTTTGTTTAGATGTTGACCAAGTTCCCCTGTACGACGTCATGTGTAAATTTAAATACCAACATGAGACAGTTATCAGTGTATTTATTGCCTCTTTAGCCAGTTTTCTATTTGTAGATTATATTTAATGTTTTTCCCCTGGTGTAGTTTTGATATGCTTTTGAGCCAGGACCTCCTGAAAAAATGAAGGAGGTTGTTTAGATGACAGTGTTTGTCAATCAATAATATCATTTATCACTGCAAGTTACAATCTGCTGCTTACTAATAATAAACTACAATTATTTAGAAAATACATGGGAATCATTTCTGGTAGAATTCCATTGGCTGTGTAGAATAGGCTTTTGTGTGTGAGAAAGAAATGTCAGATTGAACTGGATTCTGGGGTTTTATGCACAAGTTGATTGTATGCGATTTCAGATAGTGAATACTACAAGTCTCAAGCCCTGAGGAATGCCAAAGAAGCTTACCAGATTCATCAAGAGAGAGTAAGTTGATGCATGCACTCCCTTAGTGGTGTACTCCTCCCATACACACACACACAGACTGCTACTACTACCCTTTCTATGCTGTGCTAATCCCCAAATCTGTCCCTGTAGACGCGAATGTTTGATGAGGAGGCAAAAGACAGCCGCAGCGCGTCTCTGCACGCAGCTGGTGGCTCGTCCTCAGCCGCCGGCTCTGGGTTTGGAGAGAGCTACAGCCTTTCCAACCCATCCATCCATGCCGGTGAAGACATTCCTCAGCCCACCATCTTCAATGGCAAACTCAAGGGTTACCAACTCAAAGGCATGAACTGGCTGGCAAACCTCTACGAACAGGTATGCATATCGCTGTCTGTCTGTCAAGACCTGCCTGGATTTGTGTCTTGGGTTCATGGGAATATTTTCTGTGACCCTTAATGTTTTTTTTGTTTCGGGTTTCCTAATGTTTATTATTGAATTAGAAAAACCTCGAGTTGCAAGAATTATCTTCAGTTACCCTGTGTGCAACCACCAACCTAACACATTAGTTGCAGTATAACTTTTGGCCAGCAGATGCTACATGGGTTCTCAGTTCACGGTTATTATATCAATTCACACACACAGTTTGTAGTTTTCTTTGTTGTTGTTTTAAAGTCATTGCTGGGTGTTTTTTGGCATTCAGATAATTTCATATTATGCTGTACTTTACTTTACATGTTGAATGATTTATTTTCTCCTTTGTTTTCTTATTCTCTGCAGGGAATCAATGGAATCCTGGCAGATGAGATGGGACTGGGGAAGACGGTCCAGAGTATTGCCCTTTTGGCACACCTTGCAGAGGTGAGAGAGAACATCGGGCCAAAGGGGTTAATTCACCACACACTTCAAAAAACTTTGTGGAATATTCAATTGTCTCTGCTGTTAATACCGAGTTATGAAAACATCTGACATCCAGCTCCTTTGTGCACCTGCATCCTTTAAAGAGTCCCTGGTTTCTGGCTGAGCGATTTGCAGGTGTTGGAATATTTCATTGAATGAGTCAGATGACTTATTTCATTGTTGTGAACAGCTGATTTGCCAGCGTTTTTGGTCCCCTGACTCCAAAGGGAGAAAAAGTGGAATTCAAGGGAAATGATCGTTTTTCAGTGTTGAACTATCGCTGACAGGAAGATGCATGCCGTGTTCCTCCAGGGTTTCCTGTTATTGGGTGCTGCTCACTCATGCATATCCAAAGAGAGCACCTGTTGCACCGGCTGACAGTGTATTCTCTTTTCTGTTCCTGCACAGAGAGACAACATCTGGGGTCCATTCCTGATCATCTCTCCTGCGTCCACGCTCAACAACTGGCATCAGGAGTTCACCCGCTTTGTGCCCAAATTCAAGGTGAGAATCCGCGGCGCAGCTGAGTGAGCATGCTAATGGAAACACCTGCAAAAATGTGTCTGAAGGAATCCTGGTGTCCTCATTTCCGCTGCTCTTTTGCGCTCCTCTGCTGAACCCAGTGCTGTTTTGTTCTTGTGAGAAGTGCTGTTAAACATCTGAGAGCAAGCACACTAAGTATTCAAAGATGCAAACATATCTAGAACTATCCATTAGGAGGCAGTATTGTATTAGGACATTTGTAGCATTGCTTCTGTTTACGTTACTTCAAAGTTGTAAATACTTCGGTTGTTGAGCGGCTATTCTTAAAAAAATCTTTTTGCAAGCTTTAACCAGCTTTTGACAACCTGCATTCTTTTAAACTGAAGGCCATTTATCAAACACATCAATATGTCAGCTGTGCTTCGACACACACAAATAACTCCTCGATGTGCTCAGCACTCAACTATGCCCGTTTTCTGTGCTAGTTTGGAAATAAATCAATTCCACTCTGTTTTGCTAATGAGGTGTGAAAAGACCCTATTACACAATTTGAAGATAAGCTTCCTGCACACTCAAAGCAAGACTGATCGCAAACAATGGAATACCAGCTTGTGTTGAGTGATGTAATGATGTGTAAATCTTTTCACATCAGATTCTCAACAACTGAAGCTACGTTTATACATGATATGTCTAAACGTTCCCTCTCCGTAGCCCTGTTTTTCTAAAATTACTCATTGTAATGGTAAGTGTTTTGGAAGACCTTTGTTTGAACATCGTGTAGGTGAAGAAGTTTTACACAAGTGATCATCATTTAATTTATTGGCAGAGCTGAGTCTCTTTTTTCCCTTGTTTTTAACGTTACTCATATGTCCACCAGGTGTTGCCATACTGGGGAAACCCTCACGATCGCAAGGTGATTCGGAAATTCTGGAGCCAGGTGAGGATGAAAATCTTGATTAGGAACACAGAGTGTGTGAAGGTAGCTGGTAAAGTATTGTTTGGACAGTAAAGGCTGCACTCCCTCATTTACTTCATTTTTTTTGCCTGCATCTGCCAATATTTCTTTACAGAAAACCCTTTACACGCAAAATGCACCATTCCATGTGGTTATCACAAGCTACCAACTGGTGGTCCAGGATGTCAAATACTTCCAGAGGGTCAAGTGGCAGTACATGGTTCTGGATGAGGCTCAGGCACTGAAAAGCAGCACCAGGTAAAACATTAACTTGACAAAGAATTGTTATCTGTAAATCTATACAGTACTAACATGAACAGAGTCTAGTGGACAAACACATTCTTCGACATAGTTATGGTACAGTATGCTGTGGGAATTGAAGTCAGTAATGTAAAGGAACACAGTTTGTAATGAAATGGCTATAAAATGCAGGATGCCTTTTTTTGGAACATTATGGAAACCAACAAAGAAAAGTCTGAAAAACTGTGGAAAAATATAGTTGCTCATGTGTTCAACAACAAAAGTATGCATCGTGTCACAGCAACTGCTGGATGCTGGCCAAAATCCACAAATCTAGTCAGAAAATGTTTTGGAAAAGAATCTTAGTTTGAGCGTGTGTGTGTGAGAAATGTACTCCCACACATAGAAACTCTTTTACAGTTTGAGTAATTCATGGGATTATTGCACAGTTAAGTGTTAAATAATGATGATAAACTCATGCAGTTGTTGCTCTAGATCACCAGTCAATGTTTCTGTCTGTTGTCAGCGTTCGGTGGAAAATCCTCCTGCAGTTCCAGTGTCGGAACAGACTGTTGCTCACTGGGACACCCATCCAGAACACGATGGCTGAGGTGAGCGCTGTGTGTGTGTGTGTATACATGTGAGTTGGTGTGTGCAAGACACAACTGTTAACAAGTGTATGTTATTACTGTCTCTCAGCTGTGGGCCCTCCTGCACTTCATCATGCCTACACTGTTTGATTCCCATGAAGAGTTTAACGAGTGGTTCTCCAAGGACATCGAGAGCCACGCTGAAAACAAGTCAGCCATCGACGAGAGTTAGTACATCTCTTAGTTCTGAGAAAAAAATGTTCCTCTGAGTGTTGGAAGTTCTCTCCTAGTTTTCCAGCTGAAAACACATACTGTTTTCCAGCTTATTTGTATGGAAATTCTGTAATTTGTGTGCCAGCGATGAACTTTTATTCCTGTTACATGTAATATGTTTTGTAGCTAAACGCAGTTGTTTGATGTTTGTTTTTCAGACCAGCTTTCCAGGCTGCACATGATCCTTAAACCTTTCATGCTGCGCAGGATCAAGAAGGATGTGGAAAATGAGCTCTCTGACAAGGTAGAGGAGAAAAGAAACTTTTCTGAATTGCTGAACCAAGTCTCTGCTCTAGACCTGCAAATTTAATTTAATTGGAACAATATTTTACACTGAAATAAAAGCAGCTCTCAATTTTCAAATGCAGTTTTCAAAAAAAAATTCTCTATATAATTTGAGGTAAAGGGTTACCAAATACAGGTCATTGGGAGGGGAATTAAAAAAAAAAAAAAAAAAGAATTGCACTATGTTCGCAAACATATGCAGAAAAAAAAATCCAGTTTGAATGAATTTTTTTGTTTATCTAACAAGAAAAATTTAAAAAAAATTCAAAAGTAGCCTAATTTCTTTCCCGCACCCTTCATCCATCTGTCTCCCTGTATGCCCCATTGACACACAAAGTGTTGTAATACGCTTCTGAATGATTCCTGTGCTGGCAGATCCTCTTGACAGATGTTGGACTGTGGGTCTCTTGCTGTCACACACGGCGCACACATACTCACTCATACGCTGTGGGAGTCTCGATACACAGAGTCAGAGGAATGGCAGAGTTCACCACACCCCCACATCTGTCTTTTTCACTTTCCTTCGCACCTTCATGCAATCCTGCCAGCCACTTAGTTTTTTCTCCACTGTTGTTGTTTTCTCTTGTTTTGTCAGTCTATTGATGCCACTAGAAACTGTTGAAGTTCATTCACGGTTCATAGGTGGGATTTTTTTACGGTATGTTGTTGCTCGGTTTCACTGTTTTGATCAAATCGTGACGCCAGATAAAACCAGATTTTGATGTGTGTTTTGAAGAATGTGGGTCAGGCGGGGCATGAAGTCTGCAGCTGTAAATTCAGTTTTAGTTGAGTCCATGTGAAAATGCTGTTTGTGTTTTTTTTTTTTAAGGAATCGCAACATGATGGAAATACTGAATCATTTGCTTTTGCTGTGGGCTTATTTTATACTTTTATTTTATGCATCAGTCTTTTTTCCTGTCAAGGACCACAAGAAAATATTTTGATTGTTTTTGATGTATTTCAATGCGCCAATGTATTTTATTGGTCCCTTGAAGTACATTTTTACATTCTAGTAATTCAATTTTCAAGAGGTAAAATTAGTGGAGATCTAAAATCCAAACACACATACATTAACTTAAATGTAAGTTTGTTCTTTACTCAACCGAGGTGATAGAAATGACGGTTGCCTTAGAGGCACGGTTTGCTCATTCTTCTGGCCTCTAATTACGCAGATTGAGATCCTGACCTACTGCCAGCTGACGTCCCGACAGAGGCTGCTCTACCAGGCTCTCAGGAACAAGATCTCTATAGAGGACTTGCTGCAGTCCTCCATGGGCACGGCCCAGCAGGCTCACAGCACCACCTCCTCCCTCATGAACCTGGTCATGCAGTTCAGGAAGGTAGGATTTCTTGCCTGTTATACTATCACTTTGGTTTCCAGTCCAGAAACAGTATAAACTGAGCAACTACGGCTATAAAGGGTTTTGTCAGATGCGGCAGTTATTATGATTGATCACAGTTATCAGTTTAATCATTCGATGATTATTTTCAGAATCATGTTATCAGTATTCTGATCATTTTTTGCTACAGTGGACTTTGAAAGTTTTCAAAGGAATTTTAATGTACCAATAGTAATAAACGCACTACGATTTTATTAGCGGGAACAAAACTCTTAAACAATAAGTTGGCAGTCCTAGAATAAACATGAGCCTGAATAATGTTTGTTCCTTTTGTACATTTGAAGAACTCCACTGTCTTTGTTATGGTTCTGTGAAGGTGTGTAATCATCCTGACTTGTTCGAGCGCCAAGAGACACGCTCTCCTTTCCACATGTCCATCAAGCCCTACGTCATGTCTAAGTTCCTCTACCGTCATGGCCTCATCCACGCACACAACCAGGCCAAGAACAAGTAAGTCGTAACACACGGACACACTGTTAACCCACGCACACACTCAAAGTGTGCGTGGTCCAGACCAAGACCAAGAGTGTCTATAACCAAATCCAATGTAAACAGGTAAAATCAAAATTGCTTAATGTGTTGTTGTCAAATTACTGTAAATTTGCTGTCAACTATATTTGTTTTCTTAGCAAATCTATCTCATTTTGACTATTCACTGATTTGGGACTCGCAGAAGGCTATTATCCCAATTATAGCTTTCGCACAGACATTTGTGGGTTGGCCTTGAATCAGATTATCACCCCAAATTTAGTCTCCTGCTTTTTCTCACATTCAGTGGTGAAACCCTGTCTTTTTCTCTACATCCTCCTCAGATTACTTCAAGTGCTGTTTTCTCCCTTCTCTCCGAACCACATCCAACAGTCTCTCTTTCACAGAAAAGGTGAGCACAAATCAAGCTTTGATCCCAGATGATACAAGGCTCTCGATGATCTTTTTTTATTTGACATTCAAACCTTAGTTTCATCCCAGTTTCTCTCTTCCTCCTTTAATGTTTTTGTCATTACTTCCTCTAATATGCTATTTCCACATTTTGTCTCTTGTCTGTCTCTGTTGATTTTTATATTTATCATCCTGTACTTTGCTTTACTCTCCCAGGTGATGACAAAGGAAGTTGTTTCTCCTTCCTGCGCTTCATCGACGTGTCACCAGCTGAGATGTCCAACCTCATGTTGCAAGGAACCTTAGCAAGGTGGGCTTTAAGTTTCCATCTTCACATCTGTTACTCTCTTTGTCTGTGTTTGAAAGAAGTAAATGAAGGTGGAATAGTGAGTAAAGAGAGAGTAAATGGCAACCAGTGTCTCTTAACAAGACACTTAATCTTCAGTGGATCTGGAGGTGCTGTACGGTAGTTGAATGAAATCTGTCCTTGAACATTATATGTAGTAATGGCCAACTTTACACAGGAGGTATGGTGCTCTTTGAAATAGTATTTTGATTGAAAGTTTGATTGCAAATTTCCTCTCCTGCCTCCTGGCTACCCCTTTCCCAGATGGTTAGCCCTTTTTCTGTCCCTGAAAGCTGCATACCGGCTCTACTACCAACGCCTATTTGGCCTTGAAGAAGAGAGGGAGGATGAAGCCAGAGACGGGGAGGGGGACAGAGGAAGGTTACAGCCCAGGATTAAGTGTCTGTCAAGCAAGGACTTGATTCTGTGGCTGAACAGACCCACCGCCTTCCCCAACACGCACACCAGTCCTGTCCTCCAGGTAAGACACATATAAGACACACAGACAGACTACGGTCTACGTACAAGATACTCTTGAGTAGCCATCTGCTGTACACATCGGTGTGTGAGAGAGAGATGAAACTCCAGTAGGGATGCGTGTGCCGCTGACAATGCTGAAACTTTCCCCAGAGCATCAGTCCATGTTGGACCACACAGCATGCTCTTTGCCCCAGGCTTCCTCTCTCTCCTCTGGCATCCAGTGTGAAACCTAATCCCTTTGTAGCCTTGTGACCCAGTAACACTGTCCTCCCTCCCTCTGTATGTCTCCAGGGTCTGTACTTCTACTGTCAGACATGTAGGGAAATGCTCCAGGAATCGTGAAACACATTTTGAAGATTAAAAATAAGGAGTCTGATGTATAGGAGACTAAAGGCAACACCTACACCGACAGTATTTTCCTAAACACTTTTAGTCTTCCAGAATAGGTGCACTTCTATTTCTGCAAACGTGTTAAGCCACATGACACTCACAGCAGCATGGAACTCCTTCTGTTCCAAGCAGAGACTTTTTGGGGGGTAAAACTGTTTCCCTGCAACTTCATTTAAACCCTGTTTCCTCCGATGGAAACGGCGTTAGGGGAGCCGAGTTCCCCGAAACGGTTTGGCTTACCGCTGTTCCCTCAGTACCTCAGAGGTTATAATGCTGACACTGACGGTGGTAACAGAAGTTGCACTTGGTGAGGATTAGGTAAATGGTAGCTAATATCCAACACCGTTGTTTTGGGAGACATTAAAATCTGGCAATACCCGTCTTGTAGCTTAGCAATCTGCAATGTCTGTCAGTTGCATATCTCAAAGGATAGATGTAGCGCACCACAGTTCTTTTCAACTGCACTCAAATGTTTTCATATGTGTAGCGTTCTGAGAACCACGGGGTTACGGTGAGACAGCAGATATTTCCTCTATTTTTAGAATTATTTGGCAGTTTGGAAATCTAATTGTTATTGGGAAGGAGACATTGCAAAGCATAAGTATCAGTTCAAATAAACTGACGGCCGCAAAGAAAATTGAACAGCTGCAGCCTGCAGATTCTCTACTCGGTCACTGTTCCGAGTGTGTTTTAATTACTCCGCTTAGATAAAAACAATCTTTGAAAACACGTCTCATCTAACCGTTCATCCAGTGAACAGTTACCTATTTCCAGATATGTATCACCACCAGTATGTACCACCAGTTCTAACTTAACTTGCTGGGTGGAAAATACTCAGGAGAAAATGCTGTCGGTAATTCCATCCTCGTCTTCCTCTCCTGGCCTCATAACACTGAGTCAGGCAGCTGCCTAGTGTCTTAGGTTCACACCCCCCTTGAGCGGCTTAAGGAACGAAAGAGCAAAAAAATACAAGAAGCGAGTTCAAGTATAAGAGAGAACCAAAGAAACTTACAGACACCTGGAGAGCTAATACTGTATATGTGCTGAGTGACCATGCTGACCCCAGACTCCCACTTGAGCTTCTAGAAATTACTCACTCCCACAGTTTCCACCAACTCCTTTTAACTCCTCATGTTTCTTTTGAAGCTGTGTGTAGCTGGCACACAGTGCCTCTTCTCTCTGCTTGGCTTATCTCTCTCTGGCTGGGTTCTTGACAGTGTGGTCAGTATTGCTTTCAGCTTTCCTGTCGTTCCTGCTGAGGAACTGAGAGAACCAGTCACCTCGGAAAGCTTCTCACCATGCCCCGAGTCAGTGGGGCAATGCTTCAAATGGGCTCTGTCTCACACCCTGTATTACTACTCTCTTCCTCTGTCCATCCCAGTATCATGTTGGGAAATCAGAACTTTTTCTTTTTTTTTTTTACGTTTGTAATATATACTTATTATAATCTGTCTTTCAGTATGTTTCCTTTGTCTTTTTTCAGTTTTTCATTCAACTTTGTCTTTTTTTTCTTCTCTTGCCATCTCACCATCCTACATCTTAAACCAGAAGCACATCGCTGCACTTTACTGCCTCTTCATTTCCCACCACACAAACGTTAAGCTGCATTGATCCCACTTTTGCAATGGCAAAGTAGTTTCTAAATTTGATGTCTCATCTGATGCAGAATCAGATCAGATATCACTCATTTTTCAAAGAGGTCAAAACTTTCACGGCTCCAATTTTTGAAATCCCAGTAAAATCCCAGTAATTTCCAGTGGGCATTGGCTTCAGAAACAAGTAACTGCATTGGAATTTGTTGTTTTACCATTAGTTTGTTTTGGCCTGAAGTACAGAAAGGAGTACTTGCTAAACAGTGGTGGAGCGGATGTCATTTTAAAATGTCTACCATTAGGTGGCACTGTGTTTCCACCACTGTTGTTGTATAACACAGCACACACAGTACCATGCATATAACCTGTAGACATTCTTTTAACACCTACCAGTGCATAATACTTATTCATTTATTCAGCACTTATTCAATACTTATTCCGCTTATTCCTCTTTAGCATTAAGCTTTGCTTAGAATGTGAGTTCTTGAGTCAGACCATGTCTTTCCGACATGTAAGATTACATGATCAGTCATCCAGTTTATCCTGTCACATTTCAACTGAAATCATATAAGCTGCATAATCATACATTTTACATAATATTTTAAGCATTTAGCTGAAATTTTACATAACAATCCAGGCATATATCCAGTGAAATTTAAATATGTCAGTTATAAAAAACCAAGTGCTGAACTCAGTAACCTTTGTGTGCTTCAGTTTGTTTACCTCTGTTTTGCAGCACTTGTCACTTTTGCTGGTTATTCTTTTCTATTTCTTTCCTATAATTAGAGGATGGTGTTTTCTTTTATCTGCCCACTTTGCCACAAATGACGGCAGGAGTCGGTTCGGCAGGAGGTGTAACATCACTTGCGATGTTTCTGAAATTACTATCATTTAAAAACATTTCCCCACTCCGATGTAATCACTGTATTGGGCAGTTTTGGCATGAATGAATTGGCATTATGAAACAGGATGGTAATGTTGATGTCTTTTGTGTGTGTGTGTCTTTCAGGATCTGGTGTTCACAGCCTTCAGGCCCGGCATAGTGGGACACACAGACGTGAAAATCCACAGCAGAAATTCTACCACTTCCACGCTGCGGCCCTGCCAGCCCACACTGCCACCAAAGTTTCTGCTCGCTGCCACGCCCAGGGTATGTGTGTGTGTGAGCGCACAGCATGCAACACGAGAAAGGCCAGTGGGCCGCGTATGATGACCTGTGTAAGATGGACGAGCATTTGGGTGGTCGTGGAAAGGAAAGAGGGAAGCGCTGTGCACATTGCCTTTTTAGGCTTCCAACAATGAGCAGCTCTTATCTGTGAAATGTGTGTGTGGTTGGGGTGTGAGGGTGGCCACAGTGGCTTCCAGCTGCATTTAAAACAAACAGAGCCTCTAAAAAAAGGGCTTCTTGCACAGGTTGTTTACCAGTTGTTAAAGCTTCCTCTTGCCCTCTTGCTATACACACACAAATGCACACATACACTTACACACACAGAACCTGCTGATTCAGTGAAACCAGGGTTTTTCCCTTTGTCTACAATATATATAAATCCCTCAGTCAGAAGGTTTTGGATTTCTGTGTTGTTGTTTTTTTCAATAGGTCAAGTGTCACATTCAAAATGAAAGGAAAGGTTTGGAATAACAAAAAATGCATCCTAATGTTGTTACTTAAAAACCCTCAAATAGAACCCTTCTCATGTCAACATACTTGTTACCCTAAAATCCTCCTTCTCTCTGCTCTACACAATATTATCTTTTGTTTTCAACACTATCTTTCTTTTTGGTTTCCTAGGTGACAGCAGTTCCCATGGAGCATTATTGTGACGACCGCAGTGCTGAGTACGAGTGGTGGGTGACACGCAGTGGAGGGGGCACAGTCTTCAAACAGTGTTTCCTCTACGGCTCCCCTGAACTTGCGTCAGGCTGGAGTGTGAGGTCCAATGCCTTCCACCCGCCATCCCCTGGGGGTGTGATGGGCCTCTGCCCTCGCCATGGATGGTCCTTCATTCAGATACCCGGTAAGAGTTGTGTGCGTGCATGTGTGTGAGAGATTTCCCTATTTTTCTCTTGGAGTGTTGTTACTAAAGGGTAAAAATTAAATGAGCATCCACTAGTAAACGATAATCAGGGCATCCAATAAAATACTAAGTCCAGTAGTAAATACCACATGCTGTGAATGTTAGTCCACAGCAGCTGTCTGTGTTGCCGTGGGAAAAGATAGTAATGCTCACTAAAACTCATTGGACCATAGTTCGAAAATTCAGATGATTCTGTTAACAAGTTTGCTCTAAATTCATCCGTTTGTCTCGTGTTACTAACAGTTTTATCAAATGGTTGATATCCAGTTTTGGGGTGAAAGGAGAAGTAAGGGCCCGTGGGAGAATCCACAGAGGCCGGAGCAGGGTCAGCAGAGCAGAGCCGAGCACATCACCCTCCTCTGTCTCTGTCTGTCTGTCTGCCAGGCAGCCAAACCCTTTACAGTCTAATGGAACTGCTGATAAAAAGAGCTTCTGCAGAAGTTCACTCGCATAAACACACACACCAGTGATTTCCATTAAGGTGTGAATGCATGATTGTGTATGCGCCTGTGTACGTGGGTGTACATGTGTGCTTACAAGCGCTTTATCAGAAGAGCTTGGCTTGTTGAGTTAAGGGTCAGCTGGAGCAGAGTGGGAGCTGATTCGCTGCCAGGATTCAGATGACTGATGGATGTCCCGGGTGAAAGAGGCCATTACAGTTTTACAGACAACACTTCCCTTCTCACTGACCTGCTCAGCCTTTCTACCTCTGATAAACTGTCTCTGTCATGGATTATGATGATGGCTCTTTTTTTGTTTTGTGTGGTAACACAGGTTCCCGGCACAGAAAATGGACACGTGTGTCCTTTTCTATTTGTTTCGTAAGCCTTCAGTACACAAATATTGTGGATTTTAGTACTTTAAGGGAAACTGTTAGCTGATTATGTTAATATATTTTGTTATTACTTCTTTTACTAAAATAGTAAAATCTTGATATAAAACCCTTTAAATCCTAGATTGCAATATTGTAATACTTGATTTTTTCCTTCTGCCTATTTTTGTATACATGTGCTGCTGAGAGTGTTTGTGTGTAAAAGTGAGAAACAAAACAAGTATTTGTGTGTCTGTGTGAGAACAGTCTGAAAGCTCTTGTGAAGTTACACGGAGGCAGACAAAGCGAGGAAGTTTAGCTACTGGTCATTGTTCAAGTGCTCAGTTAGGTAACACTAATAGATGCGTCTGTGTGTTTGTGTGTGTGTGAGAGAGAGTGTGTGTACATGTGTGTGTCTGTGTACCACAGAGTCCATTCAGGGAACTGTGCCGCGCTCACACAGGGCTCGAGGTGTCTCTCACCTCTCCCCTCACACACTCTCCCACGCTCAGGAGCGTTGCTTTTCCTCACACACAGACCTAGGACAAGCTTCACCTCCGTCTCTCTCTCGCTAAGAGACAGGGCCACGCACTGATCTGGAATCAGTATCTGGCTTCAGCCTCGCAGTCCGTCTGGTCTCCCACTTCTTTCTCAGCCTCGGTAGGAAGGAAGTGACCCAACACTCCGGCACCCGTCCTCCGCTGAACACATTGTTGCCACATCAAGGCCCAGATATGTACAGTAGCCCAGCTGAAGTTTCCCACCCTCCCTCTCCTCCGCACTCCCAGCCCCACACCTTTAGAACAAATGGCAGAGCTGAATAACTGTTTGTTTTGAGCGCCATGGCGTGAGTATGGCTGCCCACTGATATCGACAGAGGAATCTAATCAGAGGACTTAATAGGAATCAGGCCATACAGGAGGAAAAAACAATTGAGGGAGCAACGTCTTGGGCCTCAGATTTTTTTATTTTTGATCTTATTGTGATGGTAGAATTTCACTAAGGGAAAGCTATTGTTCATTCAAAAAAGGGTTGAATTATCTCTGTTAATAATAGCGATACTGATGATGGGATCCTGCCATGTTTTTTTGAGAGCCCATCATTGGTGATGACAGAGAAAGCAAGATGCACACAGGGTCCTGTCAGCCAAGAACTGTACCCATGCAATCACCCAGTCTGAGCCACTGGGACGCGACAAGAGAAGAGGTTTTGACTGTAATTACAGAGACGTTCCGGTCTCGTTTGTTTGCTAAATTGCTACAGTTCTGCGGTCACCTCTCTTTCATTCTCCGGAAACTTCACATAAAGCTTCAGTTGGGTCGCTTTATAGTCAAACGGGGCACAGTTGTTATGCGTCAGGTTAAAAATCAGTTTGAAAGGAAATAGTTTTGAACTTGCGTGCTGTAGGATTATTTGCAGAACATTCCTGTGTCACAGAAATAACCTTTCCTTGCTGTCTGTGTGGCCCCTGTGTCGCTTACAATAATTAGAAGCAGTCGTTCCCCAAAATGACGGCCTTCTCACTATAGCGCAGACTCTTGACTTTTTTTCTAGCTTTACAGTGAGTTGGGGATTGACTGTCACCATTGTGGAGATTGTGTGTGTGTGTGTGTGTGTAAAGGAGATGGTAAAAAACTTTGTACTTATGTATATCTTGTATATATGCGTGTCTGTGTTTGCGTGTGTGCATGTGTATCAGTCTGACTGTGGGAGAAAGAGAGAGAGGGAGAAGGAGAGGGAGAGAGAGAGGCCAGTCAGGTCTGGCCCAGCAACCCACATCAGGCTGTGGGAAATGCAGTTCCACCTTCCTGTCCCTTCAAAGAAACTCTGCTCTCCAGCAAAATGGCAGGAAGCTTCCCCGGCCCTCTGATAGACAGGCACAAAACAACACAGACAGCCAGCCTCACCACATCACCGTCTGACTCTGCCCCTCTCAATCTGCATTAAACTGGCACCGGTAACTGTCTGTGGAATGCAGTTCTTTTTTTTTTTTTTTTGGCATGCGGAGAAAAAAACAAAACAAAACATCCAGCCAAGTTTGTAAATGGACACTAACGTTTTGATTTCTTGGTCCAATTTTTTCAAGGAAGAAAAATAGGTCTCACTGATACTTAAGAAACACAAAATCCCTAAGTAGACTGAAGGGGGAGACATTAGCCACATTATACCCCTATGATGAGATCTTTGAACTTGGAAGCCAAGCAATATCTAACTCACTCTGTCTCTTAGCCAGCTAGCTTTCATCTGTGGTGTGTGTTGAGTCAGTGCTGGCCAAGGGTAACTAGCAGTAATCTATCTTAATGACAGAGTTCACAGTGGGCCGCTGTGGTGTGGTGAGGTTCCCCCGCGAAACCCCGAGTGCACATCAGACTGTCTGTCTCTTCCCCTGCTTAACGACTCCTAGATAACCAAGGGAAGTGCTGCTCTTGCATGTTTGAGGGAAGACAGTGATGTATGTGCAAGCATGCTCCATATATACACACATAAATGCAGTCCATCATTCACTTTCTATTGCACGTAATCACGCAGACACATTTTTGAGGCTTTCTGGAATGCGTGTTTGTCATTTGGCTCCCCTCCAGAGCTCCAGAGTGGAGATACTGTGTTCTAGATGCAGACAGATTTTGGTGTGGCATCTGTAAGACTTCACAAAGCCCTAACAAGAAGCTAAAAGCTCCTGTTTTCTGTCACTCACTCACTCAGCTTCCAAAACCTCCTGCTGGCATCTGGCTCTTAGCTATCCTGATGCTGTTGCTGCGAGAAAATTAAGTTTAAGTCTGGTTTTTGTCAATACATGCAGAAGCAGCAAAGTAGTGTCAGGCTAATATTTCCATCATCAGCAGTGCTGAACAAGTGTTGCCCATTGACTTATTGATTGCAGTGTAATGTATCATTATACAGTGAGGGGCCGACGCTCGGTTCGATCGTTGATTCGACCTGTTCTGTGGCCCCCCATCTGTCTCTCTTTCTCACATAACCATCCATCCATCTTCCTTCATCAGCTCTTGATGTTTTTTTTTTTACTCTGCAGTCTCACTGCTGTACATCTCCTCTTTTTCGATCGCATCTGGCCTGTTTCCCTCCCCAGTTGAGGGCGGCTCCGCTCTTGGCTTTGGCAGCAGCAGCAGAGGGGAAGGGGGACAGGACAGGACAGAAGATTGTAGTGGCGTATTAATGAAATTAGCGTCGTAGTTGGTTTGGGAGTATCAGGCGCCAGGCACCAGGGCTGGGCCGGGGTTAATTAGCTGGCAGCAGGCCTCTAATTGGGTCAGGACCGTGTCAAGCCCCTGGCTCTGGCCCTACAGGGATTGGATTACACTGTCGGGGGACAGACAGTAGGGGAAGGGAGAGAGGGTGTATATGGGGGAACAGGAGGGAAAGGTTGTATCGGTAGAGGAGGGATGGAGAGGGAGCTGGAGGGTGCAGTGGATGTGGTAGAAAGGGAGGGACAGGGGAGTGTAGCTTAATCTGCCAGCAGGAGGTAAGGATAGGAGGAGATGGGGAAGGGCTGGCTGGGTGGATACCACTCTTAGACTGGATTGGTTGGAAAGGGGGGGGTACAGCAGGGCAGGTGGTGAAGCTTGATATGTGTATCCATAGCGACGGCAGAGTGGTGTCACACCACATGGGGTTTGCTTGTGTTTTTTGGGGTGTGGTCTCAACACAGTCCTTGTTCTTGTCAGCCCATGATGATGGAGTTGTTTTGTGTCCATTTGACTGTAATATTCTTCCAGATTTATTTTCATTTTGCCTCCCATGTATTCACAAAGAAGTATGTCATCCAAAAATGTCCTGCTGTTTGGGTTTTGCGTGAGATGCATGGAGGCTCCTTTTGTTTTCCCTTCAGTTACATAATGATGCCGTTACCATGCGAGCAAATCCTGACAAGGCCAATTCATTTAAAGCGTCACACGAGTTAGATGTATAGACATGTCCATTTTATTCCCTCTAAGCCCCCCATAATTCATGTTACATGTATGGTTACTACATCCAGTTTGCTCACATTTATGACCATTGGTCATGCATTTCACTGCCGCCACATGTAGCTTATAATGTAAGCCATAAGTGTTATGTTGGAATGAGACAGACCACCAAAGCCCTCCCAAATCACTATTATTCATTTTCTTGGCTTTGCTTTATAGGGTATGGCAGAGATATTTAGAAATGGGGATTTTCTGTATGCAGCACTAAATGTTTTGAACTCAGCCACCTCTCTCTGTAAGCCACATCGCTGGGCTTTAGGGAGTTTGGATAGTTGCAGGGGTTTGTTTTTTTTTTTTTTTTCAAACAATCTCACCATTTCTGTTGGACATCTGTTTCCCTGCCTTCCTTTGATTTTTTTTAGCATATTTGTTAATACTGATCATTTCCCTGTAGGTTGAATGCCACCAAGATTCAAATAGGTTGGTGATCAGATGTTGCCCTCAGCCAATATGCAAAGATCAAAACGCTGGAAACATCATCAGTGTAGTCAATCATCAGAAGGTGGTTTTCTTAAGAGGAAGAGCAGCTCTCCTTCACAATCTGAAATAAACAAAGTGATTACCCTGACTGACATGTCTCTTCATTCAAAAATAATAGTATTCAAATGCTTAATATGGGATTTTCAGATTTTTGGTTTATGCCCTTCAAGAATTAATTTAAATACATACAATGTTTAGTCCACAGAAATCCTCAGATAGGGGCTTTAACCCATCTTCCAACATGACATTGGAGTCTGGAGGCTTAAATATAATCTGCTAAACAGAAAGAGATTTGGTGTCATGGGTTGAGCAGTATTGCCTTATATGAGTATTTGCATCTTTGCCAAGCAGTGGTTTGCATCTGGGTGGTTGGCAGTGTGGCCCGCAGCGCTGGTTGGTGCCCTTGACTGAGCAGCGGCCCTGGTTAGACTGGCACCTGTGGTGAGGAGGCCCCGTCTGATCTAAACCACAACATCACCGCCGCCGCCACCACGCTAATATCGCCTCGCTGTAGCCGGAGCCACCACAGACCCCCTTCACTCCCCGTCTGTCCCTCTCTCTGTCTGGACCTTTTTCCTCTTCTGCACATGTGTAATCCTCTGTATGTATCACTCTTTCCTCCTTTTACTTTTCAGTTCATCCACTTTGTTGACGCCGAGGACAATTATAGGCCTTTGATGGTGGGATAGTGTTTTTGTATCTCAGGGCTTGTGGTACGCTGGTCTCTTGGTAAGCACCAAGTTGAGCCACAGCAGTATATAACAACCGTGTACGGTCCAATAAATCTAGACTCAAGTTGTATCTTTAGTTTATTGTCTCTCGCTATTAGTGTATTATCATTGTCTTTTATTATCCTTCTTTGTCCCTCTTCCCTTTTTCCCTCACCATTTCTCCATCTTTCTTTCTTCTTTGGAGGAATGAGAATAATAATGAAAAGCATTTATACTTTGCCCACAGCACGCCAGCTGTCTGGTGGAAAACCAGTGAAATAAAAGACATAAATATAACTTTGATTCCAAACTCATCCTGTCAACACTTTCTCATGAGCTCTAGGTCTGTGTATTCCACACGGCTGACACCACTTCACAGTGACCTGTAGGTGAGGTCTCCAATACCTCCCCAGAGTGTTTCCCTTGTTCATCTGTTCTATTAGTTCCTCTTTAACACCTCTGCAGGGCCTGACCTTTTTTGGGGGGCTGTACTAAAAGGTCACAGCTCAGGGTTCAGCCAGAGTACTCATCAGCATAAAATGCTACTGGGTTAAAGTCAAGAGGGATCCAGGGTTTTGTGGGTTTTGCTGGATCGTGCAGCACACTTTAGCACCTTTGACTGTCAGTTTTATATCAGTGTTTTACAGATATAGAGGCAGGACATCGTCTTATGGGCATTATTACAGCCTCAGTTTAAATTATCTGGCTGGAATGTGATTTTAACGCGGTTGGTTACATTACATTGACAAAGCAAGGAAATGAGACTTGGAAATATTTATAAGTCCAGTTTTTCACTGTACAAAAGGGGGCTTGGGAACAAGTGTCCAACTCGAGCGCAAATCAGCCAAGTCTGACTCTCCCATAGGGACTCTCTTGTAACCCTGGCCCGACCCTGTCACCTGACCCTGGCCTTAGGTTCTCCCCACTCTGGGTCACGACCCCTTGGTCAAACACCATAGTGTGCCTGTCACTGGGTCGATGGCTGCCCCGGCCCTTTTCTCAATCTGCCATTGTGCCAGATGACGTTAATTCCTCATCAGCTGGACATGGAGGGAACCACTTCAACAGTGAACCCAGGGTCAGATTGCTGCCCATGTGCTCTCTGTGGTCAATCATTTGAAGGCTGCAAAACACCTGACGTGGTGTTGGTAGTAACGTGACCGAGACCCACTGCCACCGTCTTTTGTGCCATTGTGTTAAATGGAATGTAAATCACTTTTTCTCACAGTTTCTCTTTCTGTATTTTTCCCTCTCTTTCTCTTTCATTCTCTCTCTCTCACTGTCTCTGCTCTCATCAGCAGTTCAGTCAATAAGGGCACATGCTTTATTTAAACAGTCACCAGATCCGGGATAAATTTAGGAGGATCAATCCCAGGACTGATCTTTATCCCAGAGAACACAGAGTGTTATTGAAGACTTGTATTGATTAGGAAAGAGTTAATGACATCTGAATTGAGTGGGCTGCTTTTCTGTATTCTGCCAGTAAGCAGATGTATTACATTATAGTATGTTGAAGCATGCTAAAGAGGAAAAAAAATGACAGGACACGGCTTTGATCGTTGAGTTCTTTACATGAGAAGAAAATCACTGTTGACTTTGCTTACATATTTGGACACAACCACTAACAAAACAAATTGTGTGCTGGACTGTGTAAAATGAGTGTAAAGTTGAAGCACCAGTCTCTTACTATCCAGGTTGTTCTTACACTTCCTTGCTTCTTTCTCTTTCAGATAAGGAGAGTCTGATCACAGAGAGTGGCAAGCTCCACACACTGGATATCCTGTTGAGTCGTCTAAAGGCGCAGGGACACAGAGTTCTCATCTACTCCCAAATGACTCGCATGATAGACCTGCTTGAGGTACACACACACACACACACACACACAAACTTCACAGTTTATTAGTATTGTGTTTAATCTAGTTCATTTTGTTTTGATTTTGCCATAATTGAAGTCTTCAGAGCTGTGAAGGAAAAGTGTACACATACATCTGCCAACCACCAAGAATTCTAATAAAAAAATTCCTAATCCTTCTCTCAGAAAACACACCTTTAATGTGTTATTTGCATACATCCGTGTTGTTCAGAGCAAGTTGTATAGCTGGTCCGCTTCGACTGGCGAGGTATTGAGCTCCTTTAATCAGTCTGCCTGTCCCTCGTCAGTGCACTCATTAGACAGCTAATTAACAGGTCAGGGCTAATTAGCGGGGTCTCATCTGCAGGGGAGGCAGCCAGATGGGAGGGATGGCTGGAAGGAGTGAGGAGAGGGGAGAGGTGGATGGGTGAGGGGGGAGTGATGGGAGTGGCAAGGGCCTTGGGGTTAGGGGAGAACCAAACGACGCAGGAAACTGGAGAGAAAGGCAGATGAGGGGGGACCCGTAATACTTCTATCTACAAAGGATAAGTGTTGTAAGCTGCTTGGATGGGCACAGAGTCAGTATAATGTAGGTATTAAAAAAAAAAAAACAAGAACCGTTAAAGTCACGTTGAAGGTAACCACTACACCACACTTTGTGGCTAGCTCTACTCTGATTCAAGGTCAGTGATTATCAGGGCTGAAATTCAAATAAGAATCAAGGTGTAAAATATGCGTCACTGCTCTCTCCGTAGGAAAACAATAGCGCAAAGCGACTCGGCCGTCAGCCACGGGTGCAGTGCTCTATTGTTGCCTCCATATTTGTTGCAAACATCACTATGGAGCCAAAAGCCTCTGGCATGATGTCATTGGGAATTCCTTCCCCATTCACGCAGTGCAGTGCTGTGTTTCCACAGCCAAATCTTTTGATGGCAGATGGACCCAGCCCAGGTGGTTAAGGACTGTCTTCCTGTGTGTCTGGAAAACAGGGAGAATGACTTGTGTTTTAAGGCCAAAGGAAAACAGCGGTGGTGAGAATGCTCGAGATGGCTTAGATAAAGCAGGCCACCCTTTTAGTGTTAATGTTCCTCTGACTGGCTGTTCCACCTTTAGTCGTCCCTCCAAGCTATGATTTCCTGTTCTAATGGTTCAATACTACAGTGCCTTGTGTGACCTCATGCAGTAATGGGCTCTGTGACAGCAACTCCTCTGCTAATGGCTTAAAGACACCCACGAATGAAATCATGTAGTGTATTCAACCAATCTGGCTTCAGTTTTCCTCGACCATATTATCTTTCTCATCGGTCGGGGGATAAAAATTCTGCAGATGGAGTTGATTTCCTGAATGTGAGACTGTGACTAAGAGAAAGAGCGAAAGAGAGGCTGATGCTAATCTCTGTCATTAGCGTCATTGTTTTCGTCGCCGGTCGGTTGCCGGGTTCTTCTGGTGACATGACGTCGTCGGGTGATGGATCGTGAAGATCCGGGTGGCCTGAAGCAAAATAACAGTGCTGGCTTTCTCTGGCAGCAGCTGATTGTGGAGCATGGTCGCCAAGTCTCTGCCCTCCTGCTTGAGTTATGTGTCTGTGGCTGCTTAGGTGGCATTTTACTGTACTGCAGCTTATATTACATCTCTGTTTAGAATGATATTTCCCTTCTTCTTTTTCATAATTAACAAACATAAGGTGGGATGCGGTGACCCATTATGCAAAAAATGGATTCAATTTCAATTCAGTTTCTTGAAAAAAGTTTATTTCATTAAAGGCACAAATATCTTCTCTTGTGTGCATCTGTCCAAAACTCTGTTTACTATCATATGACCAAAAAAAAATCTGCAAATCTTAAAATTTTTTTGCCAAAAGCAGCAAATATTTGACATCATTGCTTGAAATGTGGCTGAAACAATTCATTGATCATCAAAATAGTTGCAGATTTTAGTTTTGATGGACTAATAAATGAATTAACTAATCGTGTCCGCTCTCAAAAGAATTAATTATTTGTAATTGGTTAATCCACCCATCCATTCTATCCTCATCCTGGTCAAATTGATTTAATTAATTATCTCATTAGAAATTCTTGTCAGGCTATGTACTGGGAAGCACAGAAAATGTGTTATAATAAACTGCACAAGGCCATATTATCTCTACAGGCTTTCCTTCATACTTTCATACTTTTACGACTTTAACGTTGAAACAGGTATTGAATAAGTACTAAATTTCATTCTATTTTAAAAAGTCTTTGGTGAACACGGCAGGATCCCTGTAGATGTGACTCACCCAAAAATTACTGTAAGTCTGTTCACTTTAAAGAATACTTCACCAATTTAGCATTGTACTCCTGTCAGACTCATGATGGACAGTTTAAAACAAAAAGGATCAAAATCGATACAGCAGAACTACAGATATTGTCTCTTGTATCCCACACATTTTTCTTCATTGTTAAAATGTGGCACCTACGTTACCCACAATCCAACTCGACCTGCCCTTAGTTAAGTCTAAGATTTGGCTGGTTGAATATGTTGGTACTGTGTGTATTTATGGCACTGGAAGCAGTCATGACGTATGGGTGTGAATTCCAACTCTGCTGTAATGAAGACTTCTGTTACAGCACTGGCAGTCTACGCTGTTCAAATGTATTTATAGTGCCACTACTTCATGTTCTTTTCTTTCAGTAGTATTTATGGCATTTGTCAGGATGGGAACAGACTGTGACCATGCACGCTGTGTTCTCAACCTAAGAACTGCAATAAGTACACACTGTGAGCCTGCTCTTCTGAGAGTTTTTTTTCCTTGACTTTTGGGGACTCATTATTGTTTGGGAAGTTGAGAGCAACCAGACTGCGACTGTGTTGTTTGTTCTAAGAGATGGTTTTTATGCACTTCCAAGTGCCAACTCCAAAGACTAAAAATGCAATTTGAGCAGAAACTGAACTATTGGACATGATTTCGTCATGTTTTTAAACAATTTTCTGTTCTGCAATATCTTTCTCCTCCCATACACCAATTCAACTTGCTTCTCAGATATCAGACCAATAAAAATGTTTTGCATTTATATATTTATATATATATATATAACCTACACCTTAATTTAAAACATTTGCAGTGGAACACATTACAAAATCATTGAGAAACTGCAGAAGTAGTGTCACTTCTGTGCAACTCTAACTCAAACAAAATATGAGAGAAAATTGCCAGCTGTTGACAGATAGATTTCAGCTTGTGAAGTCCATAGCACACAACACTGATGCAGGCTTTGACAAGCTTTAAACCATGATACAGAGCAGATCTTGGATGATCTCTTTCTAAAACTTTGATTTTGATGACTTAGATGTAGATTAGGAATGGCTGAGTAAGGCTTTCGGTAAGAACGGCAGTATTTGCAACACCCTGCTGGCAAGATATCAAAACCCAATTCAACAAGGTTAGCAGCATTTTGGCGAGCACTGGGGCTAATGTTCCCTAATGTAGTGTTCACTCAGAGCAGATGGGGCTGTTGGGAACAGAGCCAGACACATGCAGACAGGAGGGCAGGCCCTGCCGGGACTTAGGCCCCGGGTGTCACGACAGGGGTTTGGGGAGGTCACTGAAAACATAGTGTCAGATCATTGATATCACTGGTAATGATAGTGTGAGGTGCGTTGTGACATTGTGCCAGTAATCGTGGCCGGTTCATTGGTTCGGGGGCACTAACATGTTTCAGGCAGGGGGTCGGAGGTTAAGGCAGTGCTTAAAGAGGGATCAACGTGTCACCTCATCACTGCTGTTGTTCCTGACCCCCGCACTTAAGAACCCCTCCCATTAGACCTAACACCCACACACACACACACAGAACAGCTTAGCAGACTTTAGAGGGATAGAATATCCATTTCTGCATTTCTTAGTGTCTCTCTGGGCTCGGATTGAGGTTTCAGCTCCAGCAAATATGCATAAGAAATGTGGGAGTTTGATGTTTTGGACACAAAGTTGCTGTCAGGCAGAAATTCTTACATTAAAGATTCAAATTTCTTGACCCTTGGAACTCAACAAGTGGACCTGCAGGGTTTATCTGCTCCTCAGAGACAGAAATTCAGTGTATACTTTCTGGTGATTCTGGTATTCTGGTATTCTCCGAGCAGGGGCTTTAAAAAGTTTGGATGGTGTGTTGGTTTCAAAATCAGTGGCAGAGGTGATTCAAGAAGTTTCTGTAGCACAAATCCAATGAATTCAGAAACTTTATTTATGAATTGTCTGTTGAGCCAAATCCGGTTGAGTCAAAATACTCAGAAAATAGTCACACTGATTATATATGACAACTTTGTTATGGCAAATATTTTTAAATAGTTGCATTTTTGAAAAAAATCCACTGAACTGGGATTAAATTAATCCAAGTTCTGGCAAACACCGGGCAAAATGGAAAGTTAAGCACAACTCCACAGAACTGTCTCATTGGTTTCCCTAATAATTTTCTCCTTTCTTTCCAGGAGTACATGGTTTATCGTAAGCACACCTACATGCGCCTTGATGGGTCTTCCAAGATTTCTGAACGCAGAGACATGGTGGCTGACTTTCAGAGTCGGTGGGTAAAGACTGATACAATCTGCAGTGTGTGTGTACGTGTGTTCGTGTGTGTGCATGAAACCAAGCACCCCTTTTACCAATCTGCGTAAATCTGCCTTTTCGTATATTGCAGCAATCAGTGGACAGTTTAATCTTACACGTGTATGTCCAAATGTGTGTGTGTGTGTGTGCTTGGATTTCCTATTGAGTCCACATGCTCTGGTTTACATTAGTGTGCAGCTCTGAGGCGCTGGTGCTACTCTGGCTCTTGTTGTAGGAGGTGGAGGTGAGAGAGTTTGTGGTTTATTGAAACAGCTTTATTGTGCAGAACCGTACTGCTGGTATCAACGCATATTTCATTTCCCATCCCACTTCTGCTCTGAAAGTTTTAATAGGCTGTTATGCCCAGTTCTGCTGCTGGGTTTAAGGTTGCGTTGACATTTCTGCCAATGATTCTTAACTTACATTGTAACTTAATTTTGTGCCGTGATATATGGATATTTGTGTTGTAACTGCAGTAGTAAATGATATCTTTTGATTTTGTGCGTCTTCCCCCCCCCTCCCCTCTTTGTTCCCCTCCTCCATCCCTCCACTCCCCCCACTACCTCTCACAGGACGGATATCTTTGTGTTTCTGCTAAGTACGAGGGCCGGGGGGCTCGGCATTAACCTGACTGCTGCTGACACTGTGAGTCACCGACACACTCAAGGAAAAACACTTCAGTGATTCAGTATCATGGTTTAAACAGTAGTAATATATATATATATTTTATAATCGAAAACGCGGTACATTCTCAGCATTGTGTTTGTCTTTTGGGATGACCAGTATGTCATTATTACTAACATGATGATGATATAGTATGGATGTGTGTGTACTGAAGGGGGGTGAACATGCATATATCAGTGAGGATCGCTGTGCTTTTCAACATCTCTCAGCATAATCCCTGTGTTCCGTGGGAGCCTTGTTCAAGTGGGGTTAGCTTTCCTGACAATGAGTCAGAAGTGATTGTTAACACAGGACATCTGTCATGTTAAAGGGCAGTTCACATGGGATAACCGCTGCTGTAATTAGTCTCAGAAACTACAGAGAAGGCCGTGTCTACTCCATGTCATCACAGTAATCAAATTGTACCATGTGGTAAACAATAACAGGATTGTAAAAGGAAAAACTGAAACTTGACCAAGCTAGACTTTGATGTCTTTGGCTGTACGATTTTCTTCCAGGTTATCTTCTATGACAGTGACTGGAACCCCACGGTGGACCAACAGGCCATGGACAGGGCTCACAGGCTGGGTCAGACCAAGCAGGTCACCGTCTATCGCCTCATCTGTCAGGGCACTATTGAGGAGAGGATCCTGCAACGGGCCAAGGAGAAGAGCGAGGTCTGAAACACGAGCACTTATTTGATCAATAACTAAATAACACAAGTGACAGTGTTTCCAAGGTGGTCATCATGATACAAATATGAATTCATTAATGCTGTGTTGTCCTTGTGCAATAAGATCCAAAGGGTGGTGATCTCTGGAGGCAACTTCAAACCAGACACACTCAAACCCAAAGAGGTTGTCAGCCTACTACTGGACGATGATGAGCTGGAGAAGAAATGTGAGTGTTTGAGGCATGCACACATGTTTGTTTATTTACTTTGTTTATTTACAAAAGCTCACCCCCACCAAGGAAGGAGGAAAATAAAAGAATACATCATCTTTTCTTGTAGTGCGGCAGAGACAGGAGGAGAAGCGGCAGCAGGAGGAGAGCAGCAAGGTGAAGGAGCGCAAGAGGAAGAGGGAGAAGTACGCTGAGAAGGTACTGTTCAACACGATCACCTGTAACCTGCAGTCATCTCTGTTTGCAGTTGTATTGTGAAACTGAGCATGTGGAAAAATGTGCAGAATAAAAAAAGGAAGAAACAAATTTGGGAAGTAACAAGGTGAGAAGGGAAGGAATGACGTAATGAAGGAAGGAAAGGAGACGTTGAAGAGAAAATATTTTAAAAGCAACACGTAGACTTCACCATGCCAGTACTGATACCAAAAAATGTTACTTCATTTAAATACTAGCTGCTTTTTTGGCCTAATGGTGAGGTCAGATGAAAGGTGAGGGGGTCACCCAAAACATTAAGATTTATTCTCTGGGGGCCACAGTTATTCACAGCAAATTTCATAGAAATCCAAGTATTCATTTGAGAGACCTTGTCATGGGCCAAAGTAGTGCTAGATGTGAGGTCAGGGTGGTCATCGAAATCATTAGAAACCATCCTCTGGGGACTACCGTATATCCGTACCAGATTACTTGGCAATCTGGTCCATAGTCGCTGAGTTTTCTTGCTCTAGTGTTGGACAGACGGACAGGCTGAATACTCGATATAGCCACCCTTAGGTCTCAAAGAGAGGACTAAAGGATTATGAGCTTTAGCTCCGACGAGGAAATGGAACGAGTGTAAATAAGTATTAAACCTAACCTGCCCCCTCACTTTCTCTCCTGCTCCCTTTTAACCTGCAGAAGAAGAACGAGGAGTCAGAGAACAAGAGGAAAAAGGAGGTGAACCTGGTCATTTCCCATGCACCCTCAGCCGACAACTCCAACCTCTCTGCAGATGGAGATGACTCCTTTATCAGTGTGGAGATGGACTCAGCCATGCCCAGTCCTTTCAGTGAGGTGAGGGAATCTGATGGAAAAGCAGAAGGGGTCGAGGGTGAAGTGGTTTTATCAAAGTGAAGAAAGTGGAGGAGGAGGGAAATGCTGTGTATGGCTGTGTTTATGTTTACGCTACAGGGGATTAGTTAGTGGTTGCTCTGGCATGTATCCACAAACTCACTGTCTTCTATTCTGCATCTTGTGCTTTTAAATTCTCTTACCTATCTTCCTTTCCTCATCCTCTGTCTCCTCTTAATATCTATTATTGAGTCTTCTCCTTCCATGTGTTGCTTCTTTCTCTCTTTCTCCTCTTCTATCAACCCTGCTTTCTGTTTTTCTTCATTCTTTCCCTCTTCTCATTTCTCACTTTCTTTATCCTGTGTATTCCATCTTTCCTTCTCCTTCCTTCCATCTCCTCTTTGTTCCTTGGACCGTTCCTGTATATGTATCTTCCCCTTTACTCTACCTGCCCGATTTCCCTTGTTCCCATGTGGTGCTGACCCCCAGCCTGTGTGTATGTCTGTGTGTGCTCCTGTGCACGGCCAGATCTCCCTGAGCAGCGAGCTCCAGCCTGGATCGTTGCCGCCGGACGCCGATGCGGACGAGAGCAGCAGCGACATGCTGGTCATCGTGGATGATCCGGTGTCCTCTGCGCCGCAGTCTCGTGCCACAAACTCCCCTGCCTCTGTGTCTGGATCAGTCTCTGACAACATGAATGGTAAGAGAACAAATGACCTTTGACCTTTGTGTTTGACTACATCGTGAATGGATCAGTATACTGAGTACTTGCAACACGGAATGTAATAAAGTACAACTTTGAGGTACTTGTACTCGATTTTGCTTCTTATGGGGACATTCTTTTTATACTCCATCACAGGTAGAATGACTCACACACTGTCAAAATGTTCATATTTGCTAGTTTCCTACATAAAGATAATCTTGGTACATTTAATCTCTTCAGCTGCCCCTCATTCTAAAAACTCCACACCTGCCAAATAAAACATAACCTGTGTGTTATCTATAAGATTGTATTATTGTGTTGGAAAAGCAAATCAGTGAGAAGGTCATGGCTTATTATGTTCTCTTCACTATCTGGACCTGTGTTTTAATAGGCTTGTAGTAGTCTGTTACATCATTTTTTTACAGTATTATGCAGCTGATTATTTAGATTTATGAGGGTTATTTTGGCTTGGCTGGAAGGTTTCAGTATGTTCTGTACTACAGGATCCAGATAGATTGTAAATGTATAGTTGTTTGCCTCTATATCTGTACTTTGGATGCATTGCAATAAGGTAATCTCCTCTAAATACATGCTGCTTCATTGAAGCCCATTTGTGATTCTTGGTGCCATGTTAAGAGGCTCCTGCCAGTAAGATTATTGATGGCCCCTGCTAACCAGGCCCAGCAGGCGAGGGATGGAGAAGACATAATAATGAAGGGTTTGGAAACCAGCATGAAGGTTAGAATGAGGGAGCAATTGGTGAACTTTGACAAATAAGTTAAAAAGGGAGGAAGAGTGAGATTAAGGGCTCCGAGGGGAGGGTAAGACCGAGGGATTTGTGAAGGGTTTTTATCTGTGCCTGTGTGTTAGTGATAGGACAGACTCATCTCCCTCCATAGAAGGCTTTTATACCACAGCATTTGGAGTGAAACATGCAAAAAAAAAAAAAAATGCAGACCAGCGGAGAGATTTAAGGAGTCAGAGAAAGGGGAGAGGGTACCAGAGGATTAGGCACATTACCAATGGGGCAGACACTGGCTCTAATTCTGCAAACATTATGGAAAATGAGAGCATGACTCTTATTTTTGCTTGAGCCTGTACTTATGGTAATGATGATTAATGTTTAATGTGTAATAATTCTTCTGTATTACAGTAAAATTACCACAGTATCTTTGAAGGATTGGGTTAAGGCCAAGCCAGACAGTACATCTCTCTTTCAGTGCTGGGTATTCTGTCTGGTCTGACTGTAAACTGTTAAAATGAACTCAATAATAACTCAATAAGCAAGTCAAAATGTACTCAAAGAATTCGCAAGACATGGGTGTACCAGTGGACTTATTTAAAAAGGCATAGCAGTTCAAATAAGGGATTGGCATTTTTCCTTTCATGTGTTGTGTCTTCAGGTGTTTCAGCCTCAGACACGATCAGTCCCGGCAGAGGAAGGTCCGGGCGGAGTCGGGGACGGCCTAAAGGATCAGGAGGCGGGCCCAAGTCAGGAGGAAAGGGGCGTGGGCGCAAGTCAACAGCCGGCAGCGCGGCAGCTATGGCGGGAGCGATGGCTGGTGCGGCAGCTGCATCAGCTGCAGCTTATGCTGCTTATGGCTACAGTGTTTCTAAAGGTTAGCGAATATTGTAAATACTCTCAGGCAAATTTATTCGTGCACACTGGCAGTCCACATCTTCAAATAACTTACATGTTGTTCTCTGTCCTTTTATTTATATGTTGTCACATTTCTTAGTCAGACATTTCTAATTGACTATTGACATCAGGTTGAAGGAAGTAAAGGTTCATTCTCCATAGTTTGACATTTTGGGGAAAATTTTGTTTTCATAGAAATATTTTTTTGCCTGTAACTGTAACCAAAAGCAAGCTGAACTAACCTTGTTTCCCTAAAAACAATTGTTACAATTGAAGAGAACGGGCTTTGTTAGCTGACTAGTAGGAACAGTGTTTCTGTCAGCTTACATAGTGCTGTGTGTGTGTGTGCCTGTGTGATGTTTTCTGCTGACCTGGCCCAAACATCATTCTCAAAACTCCTCGTTGAGTAATTTTGTCATTTTGGCTAACGGCTGCATTGAGATATTTTTAAACTAAGATCTTCAGATTTTGTGTTGGAATGATGAAAACTTTCATTATTATTGTAAGAAGAAGATAAGAAGTCAGTTCACCTGGAAAAGTTGGTATTATGGACATTGCCCCTGGATTAATTCAGTAATAATTAATTAATCATTAATTCATTCCACTTAACAGAAACTGTGTTTTCTTGCTAGTCATTTCTTCTTTGCTGTACTTCTGACCAACGTTAAGCTACTGTCAACAAGACTCAACGCTCCCTAATGTTTTTCACATGAAAAGCCTACTTATAAAGATGAAAGCTGCAAGACTTTTAATGTGAAAGTTCAGGAGGAATAGTCGAGTATCTTTCATGAGAGTAACCATGCCCGTGTCTTTTCCTCCTTCCAGCAAGCCTCTCTGCGTCCAGTCCCCTGCAGCCTTCCCTGGGCCGGTCTGGTACCAGCCCAGCCTTCAACCCCAGCAGAAGCTCGTCCCCCCAGGCCAAAGGAGGCACCTCCACCCCGAGTCCCCACAAACAGCTGGCCCACAGCCACCACCACAGCAGCCACAGCGCAGTCAGGAAGGGCAAGGGCCCTGGTGGTCCTGGGGCTCGATGATGCATTCATACACACTGTACATGCATGAATGTGCACTCAAACACACACATGTCACAAACTGACTCACTATAGGACACACATGCACACAGATAACAGACCTTCTCTCACTGTGATCCCCCTAGGCACCCTACGCTTAAACTAATAAATAGAGAGTACAGTATTTATAGTAACTGAGGCTCACTTCTTGGAGGACCATGCTGCAACAGACGGCTCAGCACCTAAAAGGACCCTCTTCATGCACACACACACGTGCTCACACACAGTCATTTGAAGGTACAATCCATACCAGCCTCCACATGTCTCGTGTCAGTTTTATTTTAATGTGTCCAGGTGTGTGGACAAAATCTGCCTTGAGTATTTTTTGTTTGCATCATGACAGGAGTATTTCCAAGTGCTTTTTTTTTGAGAAGACAAACTGTACTTTTCTATTCTTGACAGGGAGCTCTTTTGATTTGCTACCGAGCAGTGACGTAACGACAAAGACGTGAACGAACGTGTAGCTTAAAGGGCTTTGAAATCCTTGTGTTTGCCAGCATAGTGAGACAAGAGAGTTTCTGTCAAATGCACTGAGCCACGTCTTCCATTTTCTCTTTTCTTTTTTTTTTTTTTTTGGTGTTTTTGATTCTCATACATGTATGCTAGTTTATTTAATTGTTCTGTAGATATGCTCAGCAAACCGGTGGATTATTCTGCATTTCACAGAGCTTAATGTGAACCCACACCTCACCAACCCTCACTTTACCAAACAGCTTTTCTACTAAAGCTCTTATTTTTATAATAAAAGATGCAAGAACCCAAACCAACATGGCAGGTCTTAACATTTTGAAAAAAAAATTGTCCATAAAATGTATTCCAGTAGAGATGGAAATGAAAATCAATAATATATTTTTTGCCCAATGGGAAAATGAATGAATGGATGATGTGAAAAATGATTTTCCAAAACGAGGGGTACTGGTTGATACGGCAGTGCTGCTAACAGTAAATTTATTAATTCACTCAGATTATTTGGTTGTCTAATATTTAAGTTATTTGAGCTGTGTTGAAAATGGGGCAATTCCTGATAATTGCAATTGGGATACTCACCTGTAAAACAGTGTAAATTATACTGAAGCCATTTTTCATTTTTCTGAAGTCGTTTTTTTGTGATGAGGAGTCTGTGGTTCTCTTTGATGTCATTGATGTTTTAGAAAGAAAAAAAAAAGGTTTGCATCAGTGTCCTACGTTGAGCACTACATCTGTTATAGTTTCGTTTGTTTTTGTGTTAATAGTGTGATTAAAATATGATGTTCTATATTGATGTACATAATGATGAGAGCGACCTTTCCTCTGGCTTTTCCCTCATTTGCCTGTCTATTTTTATAGGTCATGTGTACATATGAAGAAATGCATCTGCCATTTTACTAACAGGAGGAGCCAACTGAAAATAAAAAGAGTGTTAAATCAGTTTTTCGTGATGTTCCTGTATTTATTGTGTTCATTAAACTTGCATCGCTCACTCAGATATGCATTGTTGCTCAGGACATAAGTATAGGCAGTGGGTAAATAAATTAAGCTCTATTAGTCAATGGCAATGAAATAATGGGAACATGAACATGTTGAAGGTGTTCCTCAGTCATCATCGGATGAGTCCTTAAAAAAAAAAAAAAAAAAAAAAAAAACTATAGATAAAGTTGATGAAAACTATTACCAAAAATGGTTTGGTGTAGATGTGGGAGACCAAATTGGGAGACCAGCTTCATATTCCTTTGCTGTTGCATAACCATAGAGAGCAGTCACAGAGTTAGTCATGTAAATACACAGCTTAGAAACAGTTTGTCAGGCCATATTACTTTTTTCTATTCCTCCTAGGCCAGTGGCTGCCATAGATATCGGCTCTATGAATCTCAAAATAGTCTTTGTTGATACTATCACAGAGGTATTGAATCAACCGTGGCTTTTTGAAACCATAATTTTGTAATCTTTGGCAAATCACATTTAACACTGGACACAGTTCTCCAAATCAGACAACAATCAGATCTAAAATCCCGTTTGTAAGACCGTTCTATATACCCAAGGGTAATTTCCAGTCCTAATTTAATTTGTGGTGCTCTCAGAATTCCAAAAACACAAAAAAAATTTCAGCTGTAGTGTTTCCAGACATAATGTCCCTGTTCCTCAGGATGATCAACAGAACTCGCTGCGGACAATTTTCATTGGAACTAGTCTCTATTGAAGAAATAGACTCTGTAAAAGCTGTTCACATAGAGGCCTCTGCAACTGGGACGTTGTTTTTGGAAAGGGGCGCTGATGTTGAGTTTTCCAAATGAAGACTTTAAGCTCTTCGAGTGGTAAAAGCCAAATGCCATTCACCTCAATTGTACTGGGATGGATTCAGAAACCACAGAGGCAGAGACAGAAAAACCTGGCCCCTGAAACTGAAGTTATCTAAATGGCTCAAAGGATAAGGGATTTTTGTTAGTGTGTGTGTGTCTGAGAGAGAGAGTGAGTGATTTAAGTGAACTGACCCTTTAATAGATACAGCATTGGTCTGAGAAATCACCATTCTGAAGTGCACCTGAATTCCTGGTTGTATGTGTTCACATGGTTTGGTACAGGGCCAATTAGATTTCATCTCTATGAGGGCCTCAAGCAGCATGTTCTTCCCGGTGCACTCCGACATGACCGTGGAGCAGACTGTAAACACAGGACTTCCAGGTCTGGGCTTGTTCCCAGCCAGCGGTTACATAAGCCCCTGCACCTAGATAGAGTCTCTGTCTTGAATCACGTCCAAGGTACAAGTTGCTCCAGCCAATGTTTGGGAGTGTCCAATGTATGTTTGTATATGTGTGTACTCCAGAGCAGGAATATGCTCCAAACAACAGGTTTACTGAGTTATCTGGATTATTCTGCTGAGTAACATCCTGTGTAGAAAGGTCTTGAGCAGTTTTAAGCTTTAATTTGTAAAACTGTTTAATGTGGAGGATTTTTAAAGGCCTCAAGAGGTGAAAAAAAATTCAGTGTCCTTTATGAAAAATCACAAATTCGGAAAAAAAACCAAAACAAAAATGTTATGCTTTTTGTTGTCTTTTGCTTCTGATTTTTTTTTTTTTTTTGACAGAACTGCTGTTATAGGGGGTCTGGACCACTGGTCAAGGCCATATGCTTTCTAGATTACTTTGCACATCAGCCTGTGTGGCTTTTCCATACACTGGCAGCATTTTCCTCAGCACAAAAACAAAAGAAAGGAGGTAATAAAGTTTTACCTGGAAGTGTTCCAAGGCTATGAACCACATGTCATATAGAATTATTTTTTTTTGTGCAAACCAGCAAAAGATGACAGTGCTAGAGTTTATAGGCTCATGTTCCGAAGAAGATGGCTCACATCAGAGTTACCGTAGGGCTCAAACAGCAATGACAATTGAGTTCTTTTAAATTATTTTTTATTTGGGGCTTGTTATTACATGACGGAAAAAGTTGCCACCACCAACTTTTCCCAAAACAGGTCTACACAGCAGCAATTTGGTGACTTTCGAACAGGTTTAACTACTACCACAGTGAATTGTTGTCCCGTCTGAATGCACTGGACGGAATCTGAAATGTGCAAATAATAATGGGGAAAAAAAAAAAGTTGGTGTTCCTTTTAAAACAGATGCTTTTACAGTCAACAATTCAGTGATCATGCTTCTTGTACAAATGTACAAACATGTACCAGGTTTGACATTACAATGTGAACATGAGGTAAAGCTTCAGAAGAAAAAAAACAAAACAAAACCAAAAAAAAAAAAAAAAAACCCAAACCCTTCATTTGATGTTTTCCTTTTTAGCGTTCAATGGATTCAAGTACAGTACATGCTAGTGTGAAGCTAGATGATACAACATACAACACAGGTGGACTGGCACGACAGATGAAAAGCCTCAATCTTGTGTGTGTGTGTGTGTGCCTATTCACTATATCCACTAAAAGCTAATTAATACAAAGGGTACGAGCTACGGTCAGTGCTGCTGCCTCGATGTAGAACAGGTGGCGGTCTTCCACATGTGGGCAGCTGGTCCTCATGAACTCAGCCAGCCGGAGCAGGTACTCCAGGTTGTGCCCTGTCTTCCCTCTGCACATGGAAATCTGTATGCCAATCTCCTCTGGGCTAGCCGGCCCCAGGTACAGGGGGTTGTCGGAGGTGGCGATGTAGACCAGCGCCTGAACCGGTGACTGGCTCTCCCCCTGGGGGAAGAAATCCACCATTTTGGTGACGTAGCCGCCACAGACGGTCTCGCGCACGTTGAGGTACTTCAGGGACTCCTCGATTTGAGAGCCTGTCACCTCGAACGCCACACCCCAGGTGCTCGCCTGTGAGACCAAGAAGAAAACATGTTAATTCAAAAAATTCCGGGGAGGTGTTGGGGGGGTCTACGCTGAATTTCCCTGAATTTTCTTCAGCCTGGAAACTTCCCCCTGTGGTTTCTACAGCATCACCAGCAAACCAATAGGAAACAAAGATTTCCACTTACGTCATCATCCTCAATCAGCGTCACCACTCTTCCGGGCTGCGGGGAAAGGAAGAGAAATGGGTCACGACATGGAAAAACGCCTGATCAACAGTCTGAGGCAAGCAGTTCACAATCTACAGCAGCACAGCAAACCACCATGAGTCAAAGTAATAATAAACGAACACATCAAGCATCTCACCGACTCGTCGTTCCCGCGATGGAAGTTGTCTCCGTGCCAGAAACGTCTCTTGTAGCCTTGAATGTAACCGACCTTGCTCCTCTTGTATCTGAAGTCAGGTTTCCACACCAGCGACCCGTACCCGAAGATCCACAGGCTGGTCTTCGAGGCGATGATGTCTTGAGGCTTCATTATGATCGATAGTGTTGATGACGGTCAGATGAATCGATGAATCTTTCTCCCTCCCTCTCTCTCCCTAGCTGAGGTGATTAGCTTGCTAGCGTTAGCTTCCTCCTGTCCAGGAGCAGAGGTACCGGCTGGCTCGCAGGTATACCGCGGACGGTATTTGAGCCCAACTGCTTGGCAGTTGCGAAGATGGAATTTCGCAGTTGATTTTGCCTTGCACTATGCATCGCCATTGCATTAGAGGTGCCGCATTATGCCTTAAAAATCCATGGCAGCCGCTTTGGCCTTCAGATCAATGGGGGGGAAAAAAAATCAAAAACCGTTTGGGCCAGCTGCTTCGCCGGCAGGTGACAGCGTGGATTTAAAACTAACGAATGAAAAGATCGAGGTTTGATTTGTTGGCGGTGATGTTACAAACGCCTGCCCCCTATTCTTGCCCGTGCCCAGAAGCCGCTGCGGACTAAACCGTTTCCTCGATAATATGGCGAAGCGGTGTTCAAGTTCTTATACCGTGAAGGGCAGGAGGGCGAGGCCATCCCGGTGTTTTCGACCAATAATATTTAAGGAAGACTTGTCCTTGACATCATTTGACCCAATCAAATTTCGGTGCGCCGAATAAGGCGGGTTTCTGACTCAAAGTCGTTACACTATTGGCTCAAAGGCGAGTTGAGACGCGCACCAACTTTTCAAAGTGATTGGCCAGTAAACTGTAACTCTAATCGATTCCATTTATGATTGGTCGACTGCGTTGTCATTCTCTGAATATATTTGCATTTGGTTCAGACTTGATCTGGCTGATGCAACTTCGCATGGCATTTCAGGGCCAAAGCAGCAGCCAAGCAACATACCAAGACATTGCATCAGATTTGCTCAAGAAATCTCTCTCTCTCTCTCTCTCTCTCTCTCTCTCTCTCTCTCTCTCTCTCTCTCTCTCTATCTCTCTATCTATCTCTCTCTCTATCTATCTCTCTCTCTCTCTCTCTTGTGCAGTTCCAAATCTACTTATTATAAGTTGATGACC
>JBBMJY010000011.1:12470608-12514054 GCA_037833715.1 Toxotes lorentzi
GGAGGGGATTGTAAGCTTTGTGTCTGTTGTCACGTTCCTCTATACGCAACAGAAGGGTTTTAGCTTTGTAAACACACACACACACACACACACACACACACACACACACACACACACACACACACTCTATGTATACAGTGTATGTATACAGTGTATACATACAGTGTGTCCCTTTTTATACAGTCCCTTTTTATAGACTTTACTCAACAAACATCATACTTTGTACTATAACAAACATATAATATATACTATATGTATACAGTGCATACATACAGTGTGTCCCTTTTTATACAGTCCCTTTTTAAACACTTTACTCAACAAACATCATACTTTGGCAGTCAAATGAAGGGTCATAGAAGGAATGGCTGCAGGTTTAAACTGTGTGTGGACAATCCATGTCGGTTAAGAGACTAATAAACCAAATATTTGAAAAAATAGAAATGGCAAAAATTTGACAAATGCAACAGTGATTCAAAACTGCCAAAACACTTAACCACAGCGGAGACTCAAGACAGATACATGATCAAACCGATGTCAGACCTGATCAAATGTACAGAAATGCCCACCACTCCTGGTGGATCTGATATAATAGTAGAGGCTTATCTGTTCTCATTAAATAGATTATCTATAAATAGCTGGCATTACCTGCCTTGATAAGAGGACAGACAACTGTATCAGCTCTTCATAAATCTAAAGCAGCACACAATCCAGGCCTTTGAGTGACCCCGTGTCATGCACAAGCCTCCATCCCATTAAGTCGTGGCCTTTCATGTCCATCCACCCCTCGAGTTTGCTGCTATAGTACCTCAGGGCTGCTCTCACCACAAGCCACCAAAGGCTTTTACTGACAGAGCTGCCTGTAATCTAATCTTGTGCACTACCCCGCCGTTTTGATTAGTGGACTTATCAAATACTCACCTGTCTATTTGTCTTTGCCGTCAAACTAATATATTTAAAATAGATACTTTAAGCCACAAACTAAAATCTTACTCTGAGTTGGAAACATTTGTGAAGTTTTTGCCTTTCACTTCTCAAGTTTCAGCTAAGCTTTTTTTTTTTCAGCTCACAGAATATGAAGTAAATGTAGACAAAAAAAAGACTTTTGTCTGGTTATAGGTGGAGGAAAGCACAGCATATGCAATCTCTGTACTGCAGCACTGAAGGTGGGGGCTGTTTTTTTTCAGCTAGATGTAAACATTCCTTTATGGATCAGGAGCTTGAGACCGGGTTACTGTGGCCAGCGTCATCTAAAAGTAGATCCTACAGAGTAAGACAGCCCTTGCTAGATGAACATGGGAAAACATGTTTATTTTAGATAAATAGGTCTCATATTCTCAGAGTAGGCTTGTCTGAATCACTCAATGCACTGTGTATTTTTTGATTTATGGTTGAATTCAACATAATATCCAAACTGAAATAATCCTGTTTCATGCTCTAAAGTGTTAAAGTTGTGTGCTGCTGTTTTATTTTGGTATGTACTGACCACTTATTTCCTGTGTGTGGGTTTCTTACTGACACCTAGTGTTAATTAATGAGACAACCACAAGGGCATTGCAGGGCAAGGTCATAGAGCACTGGATAACAGCACCATGAAGTGAATCAGTATAATCTGCATTCACACGCACATTTGAAAACATGCGTTGTCAAAACGAGCCAAATCAGCCTCTAAAAAAAGTGATTAGATGTTGCACTCTTGATTGTGATTTCGCATCACAATCTTTGGGAACAAAGAGTTCCAACAAGTGTTCTGCAGAGGGACTTCCTCATTCTTCATAAAGAGATAGGAAGATTTCCACTCTGTTTCCTGATTCTCCACTTATGACATCAATTCATGAGTTTTCCCATTTCCTAATCCGGAATAAATAGTGCTGATTGGTTTGTGTGTCTGCGCTCTCACTTGTTTTGAGGTTGTTTCCTGAAAGCCCGAGTCATCTGCCCGCCAGTGCAGACCGAAGAAAGCAATGCGTGAGAAAAACAGTTGGCCCTTGCCGGCATGTTCTGCATTTTTTAATCATGGAGGAAACAGGAACTGATGTCACTGGGTCACAAACAGGATGCTGTGATTATAACACAATGAAAATGCCTGGCCATGCTATGGAGACCCAGAGGCCAAAGAGCAGAGCCCTAGCCTGTGTTTGCCACTACGATCAAGTGTTGTGAATGAGGGTGTGTGGCTGCTTTAGGTGTGAGTATGATGATGGTGGGAAGAAACTCCTAAGTTCTATCAGGCTGGGTCAGGTAACAAAAGATTAATCATTGTGATAACATGTATGTTTTTCCTGAACTGGACCGGAAGCGTGCGCGCGCACACACACAAACACACACACACACACACAAGCCTTTGGATGAGGATGCCTAGGTCAACAGGCTAACAGGATGTGTGTGAGGGAAAAGCCATCCAGATTCTTTGCCGAGTGTTGATTGCTCCTGATTAGGGGGTGTTGACTGTCGCGGGATTTCTGTTAATTGGAGGCAGGAGAGGTTTTGATAATGTGGATGATATGTTGCCTAGACAACAAAAAGTCCATGGGCCATATCTCCTCTGCATTGCAGAATGGTGCTATATTAGGAGCAAATTGTATGGAACAGTAGTTTTTTCCAAAAAGACATATAGGGCAAAGGGCAATAAGATTGACCAGATTTCTCTGACAAGTCAACTTTTCTAAAATAGAGATTTTTATTATTTATGTGGATTCATAGCAGATCCACTGGCTCCCATCTGGTTTCCCCTCCCCTCTGCTGACAGCCCAAGTGCCAGGCTTTCTCCCTTCTCCCTAGCTTTGTTTGCAGGAGTGGGTGGTACAGAACCGGGCATTGAAATATTGCTCGTAACCCTGAAGGGGAGGCAGGCAGTTGGGGAGCCTGTCAGTGCTCGAATGTGTTTTTTTTTTAAGGGAGGAGGTCTGTGCACTCTGTATGTCATGCACACTGGGCGAGAGGCCTGGCATATGCTGCTGTTTTTATGGCACTACAGATTCACTCCGTGCTCCCCCCACGGCATCTGTTTGATTAGTTGTGTGTGTGTGTGTGTATGTGCGCAGGCGCGTGTGCAAGCATTATAAGGGGTGGGGGGTGTGGGGGGCGTTCCCCTTTGCCCTGCGCCTGGCTTTGTTTCGCCATTTCCAGCTTGAGGGGGTGGTATCCGTGGAAACGGATTTGAATTTCAAGCCAATTTAGGGCCAGAGAGAGGACGAGGGGTGGGTGAGTGGAGTGGGAGCCAAAGGCGTTTCCAGGAATTACTCGAGGTAGCGATGCTACAGTGAGCGAGCTTTATGTCTACCTAATGTCCAAAACATTACATATGATGTTGTGTAAATGTAGGAAAGCAGCTGGATTTCATATTCACAAGCCTGTTCTCAATTTCAGAGGTCTAAGCTGTGCAATATATGTAAAAACTGACTACAGGATATAATCTTTAAGCCTCACACGCTCCCCTTAAATTAAGCCAAGACCAAAAAGAAATACAAGACACATTTGATCATCATTTGTACTCAATTTCATTATTTAAAAACACCTCAAAAATAATTTCCTTTTCCATTTACTGACGTCAAATTAAAAACAGTTTCCAAGGAAGTTTTATTCTTCAGAAGTTTGGTCCTTATAAATATGCATTATATACAAAATAATATTATAAAACATATAAAGAGCAGTGTGTCATATTTAAATTAAACTCTGGAAATAATCATTTTAAAAAATTACATTATTGGTTCTGTATTTTTGAAATTTATTATAGGCAGGCAGTGGCGTGACAGTCTCTTCTCTTTGTTTTTCCTCAGTTGGGTTGCATAAAAACACTTTTCTATGCACACTTTTCCTTTCTCTTGGATCTTGCTGGCACAGCACTGACCAGTGCGCTCCTGTGGTTTTCTCCTCAAATCGCTGTTGATTAAAATTTTTTTTCTTTTTTTCCCCCCCGTTTGTTTTTTTTTTCCTTTTTCTTTTTTTTTGTAGTGCAAATGATCCAAGAACAGACAAGGGCACAAATTTAGCATTCAGACCCCCTCTTTATAAGGCTTCTAGTGAATTTGGGCTGCATACAATCTTCACCATTGCATGGAAAAATTCCAACCAGTCATTTTCACGTGATTGACAGTTGAAGATTAGTTTCAGACATTCATAACTCTCAGTGTTTATGAGGTTGGATTGTGACGGTGGGTGAGTTCACTCGTCTCGACCCTGAGTCTTGCATAGCAGGCGAAGCTGGCAGGAGTGAGTGGGGCAGAGTGGGTGGTTGGTGGGTGGCGGGGGAGGGGGGGTTTGGAGGGGTCACATGTTAGGCACCTTTTTTTTACTGATTGGTTGGCTGTCAGAGTCATGATTATCACACAAGGCCGGGTCAGATACGAGGGGCAACGATCCACCTGCGCCTCCTTTTTTTTTTTTTTTTTTTTTTTTTTTTTTAAACTGTCTAAAGATGGCTGAGATTATAAATTAATATTTTACCGATGCTCTGTCAGTCTTCACACCTTGTGTTCTCAGTCTTTTCGCCAGTCCGTTCAACCTTTGTCACAACTAAGAGAGGTCCTTCACTGTACATGTTTTGCATACAAACACTCGGTCAACAGAAAGTTTCTCAGTTCTTTTTTTTTTTTTTTTTTTTTTGCAGAGCAGAAGTTTCTGCCTTCTCCAGTTCTCAAGTGTTCCAGAGCAGCAGTGGACATCTAAAACAATCTCCAGTCTCTTCTCAGCATTTGTAAACAATCCAGAATATTGTATTCTGCCTTGATTGTGTCTTTTTCCTCGTCCCCCTTGCTTTCAGACCGCACACAGTTTATACCTGTGGGGAAAAGAGAGGGAAAAACTTGAGTTAAAATACAATAAAATAAAAAAAGATGATAATCCTGCATTTTTTTTTGTTTCTTTTTGTAGTGTTATAGCTCATATGCTTCAGCATCACCATTATATTTTGCTTGGAAATTAACATCTTACAAAAATTCCTCTGAATGCCACAGCAGTAAAACATAGCACCTTGGAGACCAAGCAGAGCCAAACATGTGTGAGGAATCAGTATAAGGTCTGACTTTAGGGTCACATGGCCAAGATAAAGAATAGCCAATGTAATTTACAGAAACCAATGATGCAGTCGATAGGCTCTCCCCAAATACCACACCGCAGGCTTTCTAGAAATAGCATCATCCCCCGTCATAAATGTTGGTGCAGTAGTGAGGGATAGTGCACTTGGGATGAAATCATGCATTTCAAATGGGGGATCAACGGAAATGCTGATGAAGATGGTTTTTTTTTGGCTTACCTCAGTTGCTATGACGCATTCCCTCCTTTCCTCTGCTATAACAAATACCGACTGGTACATGGAGTCTCTTGAGGAACATATTGTTGATATCCTACACTCTGGCTTTTCACTGCAAACACAAATCACATTTTGTGTTAACGCAAACTAGAAGCACATGGGAGTGCTATGCATTAGGTATACATATATACAGTGAGGCAGCAAAGAGGACAGCGGCGGTTTGCAGCAAAGCACTTGTCAAACATATAAACTCAACATGGATGAAGAACAATCTATGGTTTGAAAAACAATTGCTGGGTTCAAACAACTGAACTGTGGCGTTGCGTGAGAGCTCTCATTAACAGTGATTGCCACTCAGCAGGGTACCATATATCCACTACTATATAAACACAATAAATAAAGGAGACCTATAGAAATTTCCTAGCACTTAAACATCTTTGCTGTCGCAGAGAAGATGAGAGAGTATTAATAAAAGCTGGGGGTGAAATTTGCATGATCTAAAGTACGGTGAAATGTAGTGTAAAAATGATTCCTCTTACCTGTACATTCTACTCGAGGGCATTTTATCTTCTAAACACTTCTCATAAATAAGACTTTTATCCTCTTGTGACTTTTCATCCTTGAACTCCTTTGATTTAGAGTTGTAAGAGTCCAAGTGATAGTTTTTATGGATAAAGTTCGATTTCTCTGAATCACAGTCCACCTCCAGGCCGATTTTCTGGTTGGTGTTTTTCAGCTGGGACGCTGGGATCAGGTTATCCCTCTGAAAATTAGACAGGTTGTTCATAGTCTCTGTGTCTCCTCTCTCCCGCTGGGCCTGCCTGTGGATGTGCCTCAGAGCCAGGCCCACCATACACAACAGCACTAGCAGTGCCACCAGCCCCACAGCCAGAGAAACCGCTGCCCACTGGAAGCCATCTTGAATCTCTCCGCTGGTCACGGGAGAGGTGACGGCGGCGAAGAACTCGCAATGAGGTCCTGTGAAGCCAGAGGGGCAGATACAGGAAGCGGGAGGCTTGCCTGGCCCTCCACCCCCAGTGCAAAGACCCCCGTTGAGGCAAGGGCGAAGGGAGCACTCATCCAGGACTCTGTCGCAGTTTCGTCCACCATAACCTGAGGGACAGACGCAGGTGTAGTCGTTGATTCGGTCTTGGCAGGTCCCTCCGTTGAGGCAGGGGTTACCGGCACACTCATTGATGTTGATTTCACAACGCTGGCCGGTAAATCCTGCGCGGCAGCTGCACATACGCATGCCACCGTGGATCAGACACAGACCACCTACAGAAGAGTAGGTGGACAGTTAGTATCAACAAGTTCAGTTTTTCTAAGTGAGTCAGAAAAGCTTTTAATTTTAGCATCCTCAGTGAAACAGACATTGCAACATCAAGGCATTTCAAAATCAGAAAGAACACGATCTGCATAAACCTTCCCATGAGTCCCCTTCAGTTCACACATCCCCATCAAATCAACAGTGTGACCAAAGCACTTTATGTGTATTGTGCACTTCCACATGAATTGTTCTTCTAACACAGAACAATCCCAGAGCCCTCCGTGTTTAAAAGACGACAGAAATCGAGCTACGCTGGAAATTTGTCCCCTTTCATCAACAACCACAGCGAGCTGTGGTGACATTTACAAGCTGCTGCTCTGAGCTGCCGAGTGTTTATATGGAGGACAATAGACACCAAGTTCCCACCAATTCCTGTTGTTCCACACTGCTTCCAGTTGCAGGAATGTGAAGGGGGGAGAAAGAGTGAGGGGAAGTTCAGAAAGGGGGGGTAAAGATGGGAGGAAGACCGTACCATTAGCGCAGGGAAGCGACGTGCACTTGTCCACTCTCTTCTCGCAGTTGAGTCCAGTGTAGCCCCGGGGACACTCGCACATGTAGCTGCGGCCATTGTCCTTCTCCCAGCATTTGCCACTGTGAAAGCAGGGGGAGTCGGCGCATGTCAGCAGGCTGTGTTCACAGTGGGAGCCCTCGAAACCCTGGGGACATGTGCACATGTAGCCGCTTTCCAAATTCTGAGGAAATGGAAAGACAGAGGAAATGTTAGTCAGCCAGTTAAAAATAAAAATCTGTGAATGTAAGACTGTAAATATCCATGACTCAAAATATTTTATTCACTCACTGTGCATATCCCTCCGTTCCTGCAGGGGTTGCTGTCACACTCCTGCATCTCCAGCTCACAGTTGACCCCTGTGAAGCCTGGAAGGCATGTACACGTATAGCTTCCCTGGCCTGTGTTCATACAGGTGGCGCCATTCACACAAGGACGGTGATGGGTGCAGAAGTTTAGGTCTGGGGGAGAGAAGAGTGTATGTTTACATGGAGCCTGCAGGGGATTAAAAAAAAAAGAAGGAAAAAACAAAACAAAAAACTATCTACCCCGGATGTGTATAAAGCTATGAATGGAACACTTCAGAGGAAACCTAATTTACTAATGCTTTCAAGTTAATTCAAATGTAAACAGTGCACAAGTAATATGAGAGGATCTTTTAAAAAGGGACAACAGCAGTGGTCCAAGTCGTCTGGTGTACCTTGGTCACATAATAGGCCTCCCCAGCCCTCCTGACAGTTGCACTGCCATGGCAGCTGGCAGGTACCGTGCTTACAGGCTGGGTACTTCTTACACTCGTCACAGAATGTGCCTTGCCAGCCTTCTCTGCATCTGCAAAATGAGTACGTATGTTCCTTGATTAATCATTTACTCATTTTGTTGCTCTTAGAAAAACATCTGAGTTTGACACTTAAAACTGGTCATTTTCATTTCTATTACACATGCAATCAGTCAACTCGGATTAAATGAGAGCAGACAACTATGCTTTATAGGCCTGTCATGGATTAGTTGGCTATTACATTGAGTCATTAATCACATAACACGACATTAACAGCTTCACCACAGTTGGATACAATCATTAAACTCTCATATAAATCCATCACTGAATTCAAAGAAAGCTATTCATGGGGCTGAATATTGTGATATCTTACAGCGGTAAAGCTTTTATCAGAAGGAATACCATGTGTGGATTATTACAGTGAAAAACCATGTGAGTAATAATATCAGGGCTGAATACATTACAAGCACTGTGCAGAAACAACAGAATAAACAGAGGCCAATTTTGGGCGTCAAACTATCAAGGAGGTACACAAAGATTTTTGGCAGCTAGCCCACAGTCACAGCTTTTTTTTTTTTTTTTTCATTTTTTAGGTTTCCCATGAATATCCATTTCTCAGCACAATGCGCCGCAATCTTGTCGAACTGTGAGATTGTGGGACTTAAGATGTACTTTTAAGGTTCCAACATTTTCTGCTGAGTGAGCACAGACATGGGAGCAGCTTTACGGTGTTGGGTATCTAAAGGGTTTAACCTCAATTTGGGTCCGTTTTAGCGGTGGGAATGGTGGATTTGTGTCTAAAAAAGAGGGCAAAATAGGATTCAGGAGGACTTTCTCACAGCGAGTGGGTGAGTGTGTGTGTGTGTGAATTATCTTTGCTGCTGAGCGAGTGAATGAAAAAGGCTAGTGACAAGAAGGGAACATGGGAAGCAGAGAAGTCAGTGAGTGACGCAGGGAGAGACGTGAGCAGGCCCGGACTGGGGTTTTGTTGATTTATTGAACTTCAACCCTGTTTAATGAGTGATATGGATGTAAGAATAGCTGATGTGAATCTTCAAACGATGGCATATCCTTCTCTGATTGGTTATATATAAACATGCTGTGTGAGAGAAATGCAAATGGAGTTCAGAGAAACACAACCAAGTCTTTCCACATGGATGTAACCCACACTGTTCCCATATGTGTTTCTTTCTACACAACAGCCAACACCTCTTTCAATACTTCATTATTATTAATACTTACACACACTCGCCAGGTCTGGAGCAGTTTCCATTACTCTCGCTGCAGCCCTCCAGACAGATAGCTACAGCAAAAAGAAAAACACAAACACACATAAGTCGGCTGCTGTTTCTGTTAGTGCCCACCTGGTTGTAGCATAACCATGCCTTGTGTTGTGCAAATAATGAATGGTAAAGAACATTTTCACAACTTTCAAACTGTTTCAAACACACTGGCCTAATCATGTAAAAGGCTGTTGAAAAGAAACAGTGTATGGTATGGCGTTTTTTTTTTTTTTTTTTTGTTAGAGTCTTTAAAATAACACTGTAGGAGCCCCTCACTCTCTCTTACAACCAAGGCCGTTTTCTTGAAATAGCAAACCGTCAGTCTACGCGATGACGTACGCGAGGCCTCAATCCGTCTCAACTTTCCTCAGAAGCCATTGGCCGTTCATCATTTGATCTAAACCTGTCCGCCACACACCCGGCTGAAATCGGTTGAGGGTTTGTTTGTCCTGTTTTAAGTGTACCGGTCTTGCATGACACTGATTCGCAGGGCAGCATATCAGGCGACTGACGGTAAGCGGCCGGTTTAGTCCAGAACAGATGCTTGCTCTCAATAGCAGACAGCTGTCACTATTGTTGTTTGTGGTCTGCCAGAACCATATTTGCAGCTGCTACTACCGCGCGCCCAACAATGGAAGGGACTAAACATCGGTGGCGCGTGGCGGATAATAATGCCGCGATTAACCTTGGCGCGTGCAGTCGCCTGTGCTCCTCCTATCAATGCCCGCGTACCCCCCTCTCCCTCTCCCCCCTCCCTCTCCCCTGCGCCTGCGGATTATGTTACCGGGCGCGCGCGGTACAGTACTTTCTGAAGGTACAAAAACATATATGATTTTTTTTTTTTTTTATAGAAAAACAAGTTCTCCACGTGTCTTTGTTTTGACGCGAGGTAAATGCACACCTGTGTGCATTATCATTTAGCCTTAACAGCTGTGTTCATTGGCCCTTTGTTTCCAGTTTAATTAGCATTGTTTTGACTACTGTTACTATGTTTATCTAACATTAAAAATGTGTGGTTTCTGCAGCAGTGTGCTTGAGCCTACCAAAATGTATACTAGGCCCAAATGACAAGGCTTGTTTAAACTGATGTATGGGAGTGTGAGAGAGAAGGGAAATTATAGTGTCTGAAAGATGGCCAATCTATCTTTCTCATGTATATTTTCTGTAGTCACCGACGATTGATGTGTCTGTAATCGCAACACGTGAGCCCATCTGGTTAGAATTTGGCGCCACAGTCAAAATAGCACATGCCAATTTCTCTTTCACCACCGAGTGACACGGATGACAGATCCGCTGTCACCCATGTGGCCACATATCCAGCACATGGTAACTATTACTCTCACGGTGCCTCCTTCCAATCTACTCTTTGATTAATTTGTTTTGGTGAAAAGGGCCCTTAGTTATTGTGGAGCCAAATGGCATCGGGCCTCATCATAGGCCCATTCAGAGACGTCCAAAACATGGGAGTGTTGGTCTATGATTTGGCCAAGTGGGTTTGCACAAGTATAATGTGCCTGTTGTCATGCTAAGCTGTCTGTCCCTCAACCCATATTCAATGAGTGTTCACAAACCCGCAAGCAATTACGCATCAGAATTATATGATAACAAATTATATGTGGCAAATATCTCTGAAAAATGCACCCTACACCAAAATTGCCTATCAGACTTGCCAGATATCATTACATCATGTCTTGTTATAGTGCTCATCATCTTGTGGCGCTGATGATGATGAGCTATGTGTTACACATCTAGCATTAACTGCTGATATCTGTAACTTGTGCATGCTCACAGATCTTTTCTCTTTATAGGGACAAACTATAATGAAGGTTAAAGGTCACACACCATGAGGAGACAGGATCATCAGGTCCCTGCATAAGTAACAGTTCTTTAAAGGTAAGGATTCGCCACCAAATCCTACAAAGGATTCTTAATGTATTAAGTTCCAAAGCTAGGCCAAAACAGGTTCCATTATTTATAACTCATTTGCAAACATCTACATGATCCCAACGTGTTCAAAAATACAGAGACTCGGGCTCAGAGCGACACTGAACTACAAAACTCCAGTGTCAACAGACAGAAATGCTAAAAGAGAGCAAGACCGGACTGCTGATATACAGTAAATTAGCTACATGTGAACAGTAGAAGATATTTTTTGGATCGCTTACGTTCTTCGCAGTATTTCCCCTTCCAGCCAGGTAGACAGGATAACTGTCCATCTCGGGTACAGGTGTAGTGGCCAAATCGGTCGTCCCTTGGTGTGCATTTTTTGGAACAACTTTCTCCGTAGTAACTTTCGTTGCAGATGAACCGGTAAGAATACCTTAGCTCTGTCTGCTTTCCGGTCTGGGTATCCTGCGACCAGTCAGTCCCTACACCCAGCTGTCTTTGGATGGCAAAAAAGCTAATCAAAAAGTCTGGGTTGGTATCTAAAAGAGGAAAAAAAAAACACAAGGAGGGGGAATCAGAATTAATGTAGAACAGCCTATCTAAGCTCGCAACCTGATTATATCCTGGAATTATTATGGTTTTATGTCAAGAATTGCATCATAAATGGCTGTGGGTTCAAAAGTCATCCACTTTCGCTTTAATAATCTGCCCAGTACCAAGCTGCATCCCTTATCAAATCCCATACAGCTTAGATGAAAGATAAACTCAGGTTGAAATTTCCTCTTTCTTTCCGTCAGCAAAAACATTCCCAGGCCCAGTCCCCTCTTCCAAAGGGCGGAACAGAGTAAGGTGTAAAATACAGGAAGATGTAGTCAGGGGTTTTTGGCAGGCACTGTGTATTCTCACCAAAGCCCACAGCTCTTTCCCACGCCAAAAATAAACCGGAGGAAGTTCAATTGTATTGGGTATAAGAATGAAAAAGGTGTTCTGAAGTTCATAACAAAGGAGTGAATAGGCGTGAAAATGTGTGAAATTATGAACAATTAACAAGAGGTGGAGAGGGGCATGATGAATGACTAAGCTACATTTAATAGTTCAATCTTTGATTCTTTTGTGCATGTGTGCAAAAATGGTAAAGTAGTTGGAGAGCCTCGTGTGTTAAATGTACAGACAGAGCTCCCTCCTGTGGTAAAATAATGCTGCACTTACCTACAGGTAGATGTCCATAAGGTGGATGCCAGGCTTTAATTGGTAAGGAAAAGGACCCCTAAGGGGAAAACACAAGTAGATAACTGAGATTCAAATTGCTTTCCCCCCCCCCCCCCCCAGGTTCATGAAGAAAGGAGAAAAGCTCGCATCTTTTCTTTTATTTGGTAGACTGCTGGTTGTTTAAAACAGCTATTTCAATTAAACTAAAGGCTGCCTGAAGACATGTGCTACAATGATCGATGCATGACCCTCTGGATTTTGAAATGAACGACGTCGTAGTAGTCCAATCTGTTTGTCGACAGAGTATTACCTAATGATATGGATTAGATGAGCTGACCAATAACCGGTGCGCTCCCAAAATGCATAGCAGTTCCATGAAAACATCATAACATAATAGCAGGAGGAAAACAAATAAAGTGGATGCACTGCTCCACGCTCTTACCGGCCATCCAAAGTTGAACGGTATTTGAATCGGTCTAGGTAAAGTGCCACTGTCCTTGGCGCTGAAAGAGTTTGTCCCCAGCACTGGTGTCATTGTACTTCCAAAGATGCAGTCACCTGGCGAGACCACAGCCTGATAGTTCTTCAAGCAAATTCTAAAATAAGTCCTGCAGCTGGGTTTGCATGCGTTCCCGTTTGCCAGCACACCTTTGTGGTTTTTAAATTCGTGAAGATCAAGCTCAAAAACACCGGATCCAAATACCTAAAAGAGAAGGAAATATCATTTAAGACGGCAACGTCGGCAACATTTAGCTAAAAAAAAATCACTAAAACAACTGGCTCTCCATTTGTTGTCGCCGAGGTCTCAGGACCATCGGGGTGGATGTATTATCCTCCTTCATACCTGTGTTATCAACGTGGTGCTGAATGCGATGGTAAAGGTGAACCAGGCTGCCATCCTTCTCGCTTCTCCAGGGCAGCCGCGTCACCAGCCAATAAAGCAGCAAGCAAAACCTCCCTACTCCAAAGTATTTACACAGAGGTAAATAAATGAAAAACAAAAAACAAAACAAACAAACAAACAAACAAAAAAACCCCAAAACCTCTAAAACAAATATAAATCCTTCTTCACTCCCAGGGAGTTCTCCCGTAGCTCCTTGTTGCTGTGCGTCAAAAGCGTCCAGAGAAAACGCTTCAAATCTCCAAGTTATCCAAAGGTGAGGGAAGACTAATATCCACAGCCGTGCTTCTGTCTGTCAGCAGGCGTCCTCTCCTCGCATGGTACTGTACTCCACAATGGTCACTCCGCTGCGTGTGCGCGGCTCAGAGCTTGTTTTGGTGCTGAACTTGGTGCGTCAGTGCGCCACGGATGTTCATCACTCGTCTTATTACTAGTGAATGAACCGTACTGTGTCTCCTCCCAGATATATAAACTTGCACTGCGCTGCTCATTACATAAACTGTCAGTCACGGCACTGACACCGCCCACTTTACATATTCAACCCCCTTCCCTTCCAACCCAACAACAATTATCCAGATTTAATACCCACTGGCACTGTGCTGACTGACCACCATGGATACTGGGCGATTATTAACAAGCCCAAACATCTGTTGGCTTATTTTTAGCGCACAATACGCCGGACACACACATTTGCACATTATGGACAGTGAGTAAGGACAATGAAGGGGAGCCGAAACTTCGAGAACAGAAAGGAAAAATTTAATCACTGTCTTACTCCATGCACCCTTTTGCCCTTGGTTCCACCCAATTGCACGTCTAATTAGCCCGTACTACAGCTTTGGAGTCATGCGCACTATTTCCTCACAGATCGCGCTCTCTCGGTGGGGTCACAAGTGTCGCTCCCTCGGGCTGTATCACAAATAATGAGAATAGAAAAGCGATTAAAGGAAAAATTCTTTCCAGTATTTATTTATTTTTTTTTTTGCCGTTGCAATTCACTCAAGTTTTTTTTTTTTTTTTTTTTTTTTTTTAGAAGCAAACGAGACCTTTAACATACCAACGCAAATATCTCAGTGGAATAACATCCTAGATTTACCCCAATAAATGTATTTTTACTTTAGTGCAGAATTCTGCTCAACACCAATAAAAAAAAACAAAAAACAAAACATTGCCTGCTGTTTACTTTTACGCACGGATGCACTGGCCTACACTGTGTCCAAACTCACATTCTTTTTGTTTTTCTTTTCCTAAGATGTTACTTTGGGTGTGTTTATCTCGTTGGCGGCGTGTGCCCCTTCATGCCCACCCATGCGTTTTACGGTTTAGTGGCAGCGTGCCTCCTATTGTTGCGGCGCGTGTCCCTCTCTCGCCCTCATGCGGGTGTAAAATGTGAGGGACGGGAGACATAACTATTCAGCTGTATGCAAATGAGCTCTCTCTCCCTCTCTTTCTCTGTCTCTCTCTCTCTCTCTTACACACACACACACACACACACACACTCACACACACACACACATCACCTGCATCCGTAAAATTGGTTTATTCTTCCTCGTGGCCTTTAACAGCTAATAGGAATGATACGGGGCTCGCGCGCAGCGAGCTCCTCGGGATTGAGATAAAAGATTTAATTTGATGGCCTGAAATTGACAGTGGTGATGCGCGCGACTAATAAACGGACGATTTCTCCCTGCCCGAATCAGTTGGCCGTGACAAAAAATAACTTTACACAGTCTTTAATGCTGAAGGACGCTATCAGTGCTGCTGAAATACATATAATGACTAATTAAACATATGTCTCTACCGTGTTAAATTCATTAATTGTATTTTACTTATAAACTAATAGCAGTGCAGCCCAAAGGGAGGTCCGTAAAGAAATTAAAAATCAAATAAATTCCATATGAACAAATTAAATGACCGTGAGGCTCTGGTTAGGCCAATGAATTATATGAATCTTTGGCAAATAAACGCATTCCCTCGGTGTTTTCTTTCCCTATATACATGGGTTGTTTTTGATAATCTGATTGGTTGTATTTGTTATTCGATCGCCCCTGTCTTTCCCATTTACCATCTGGTGGGAGACTGGCAGCCCCGACGCACCGTTTTCTCTCGTCTGTTCACGGAGGGGACGAGCCAGTTTTCTCCAACCTGTTCATCTAAATTCTGTTTGGCATCAGTGGTGCATTTGTGAGAAGGAACTACAGTAATCCTGTAATAACATTCAAAAGGATGTGTTATTTCCCATAGTGTAGACGCTGGAAATATCACAGAATTAATGCAATGCAGTAACAGAATTTGTCCATAATTATTCAACATGAAGGATACAGTAGGCTCCTGACATATATTATAATAAGGTCACTGAGCATATTAATATTGCAGTATGTTTTATTTGTAGTGAGCCTATATATATATATATATATATATATGTACGATGCCTTTTTATGTTAATATTTAAAAACTGCATAGATTTCAAAGATAGGAAAACCTTTCTTCTTGTTCTCTGAGTGGTGACATTACTATCATCAGCTCTATCCACTAGTTTTCCTCAGTGGCTCCTGTGTCACTGACTGACTGAATTTTGATAACTTTTGATGTACTTTGTGTTTAGAATCTGTTAAAATCAAGTTTTTCTGGGAAGCTAACACAGCTTTCCTAAAAAAAAAACAAACAAAAAAAAAAACAACAAAAAACTGCCTCTAACAAAACCAAAAGTTTTTATAGACATGCAAACTCTCTCTGTCTCTCCTCGTGCTGTGTATTATCTAGCAATTATAGGACGATATTATGCTTTCAAAGTTAATGTAAAATTGATTGTCTCTCAAGGGAAAATAATTATCATGATTTCCTCCTGAACTCTACGTGATCTTTGAATGTTTGCGTTTCATCTGTTGTTTTTGTATGGTAACTGTGTGCTGCGGAGAGTGAAAATGGAGAGCATCTATATTTATTCAGTGTTTATATGAGGCAGACATAGTGGATTGGCTGAATGCTTGTCATATTGACACACCTGTTGTGTCTCCAATGGGTCCACAGAGACACAATGGCACTGGGCTCGGCCAGCCTGTGTGCCAGGCAGCTCTTTTTTTGTGTCTACTCGTCCTCGGCTTCTGATTCTGTTACTTGTTGACATTGATGATGTGATTTAATGAAATGATATTTCAGATTTCAGGTTTTGATACTTTTCACAGATTAGCTGCATTACTAAAAACAATTATTGGCACACTCTCTGTGTGTGATAAACACAAACACTATTCATCTGCATTTAATGTGTTTGTTTTTTGTCCTGGTTGGGTGACTTGAGTTGTGATTCCAGGTTTGCCCTCATTATTGCATCGCCTGTTCTGCCAATAATGTTTTCTAATGGTGAATATTATCTAGCTTATCTCCTTCTATAGCCATATGTCTCCAGTCCTGCTATCACGAAACTGCCATAAAAAAGGTAGCAATTGCAGTTTATAGTCGTTTTTTTATTAGGCGGGTGCAGCTGATAACACAAAACTTTGTGCGCTTGGAGGGATAGTGAATGACATGTGAGCCGTATGTTCTTTTCCACAAACCTGAAACAAACCATACACACCGGCTGTACTTTATCATAATGCTGTCACTGTCAGATGGTCTCTGCTTTTATTATAGTGCTTGCTCTGGACACACATGAATAGTATGTATTTGGTCAAAAAGAAATATAAATGGTTTATGGCAAATGAGCTGAGAACCTAAACCTAAAATAATAAGTTGAAAAAACCAAAGGCAGAAATCGCAATTGATGAAATTTAAACACATGTTGCACGATGTCTGTAGCCACAAACATTTCCAAAAGGGGAGCTGAGGGAGAGCTGAAGCTGCTGTCAACAAATGCTTTCAGTGGTTTTATTTATAACATGCCTCCCTGAAAAAGCATTGTATTATTACACTCTTATGCAATGCCAGGCAGCAACTGGAGCCTACAACAAACCAAGTGCTCTGGTGCGGCTCATACCAAGGCTATTTGGACCCATTCACTAAACCACAAGCTGGGACCCTGCATATATTAAGATGCAGCATCAAAGCTCTTTGCTTTCCAGCAACACAGCAGGGTCTTGACTGAGCAGACTTTAGTTCATGCTCAAGTCTTCGTCCAAAAGCTTTGATGTTTGCATGCGTGTATGAGTACGAGCTTGTATGTGGGTGTCATGGAAGAGGAAGAAAGCATCTCGTCTCACGTCTCATCTGCTTCCTCTCGTCTCTTGCTCTTCAGAGAGAATGGGTTTTCAGGTCCACTTCAGATTGTTCCGATGCCTGTCCAGTTGTTTGTGGATTTGAGGGATGCTGTGGAGAGAGGCACAGTTCCTGTTCTCACCATTCTGAATAAATCGCGATCTTCTGACAAGGAAGTGTAAACGGTTCCGGTTGATTGGTCAAAGAGCGGACACGAGAATATCTATTGTTGTCGACGGAATGTGAAGGATGCTGCTGTATTAAATATGAAGCAAAAATGCTGCCATGACATCAGCCTCCCATTTTATCACCTGCTTTTTTTGAGTCATCTGAAAATCAAGAGTGAAAGCTGCTTTTCATGCAGCTTAAGGTTAACCACATGACACATAACAGCTAATAGCAAAATATATTTGTCAAAAAATGTATTGTGCGTTCTTAAACCATTATTTCTTCATGTTGCTTTTATTTCATCATAGATCTATCCAATCCAATTCTGTAGACAAAATTAAACTATTCTTCATGTAAACATAAAACCATAACATGTTCAGTCTTTTAGTCTGCAGACAGTGGGGAGAAGAAAGGAACAGATCCTGTCGTTATCAGATAACACATGGATTCATTTAAAGCCTTGGCAGTTTTTACATGTCTTAGCTGCAGACATGACTTGGACGCATGTTACAGAAAAGTAATAGAAGCTCGTCAGGTGAAATAGATTTAGACTTCACATTATGGGAATATGACAGCAGACTGGCGCTATATACTATATGTCTGTGCCGGTCGGTCATATTTATCTGATCCTGTTAAGCTGGCTGATGGGCCACCTGTTATATTGATCAGGAGGCCCCAGCCACATTTGCTCTCCTCACGGCAGCTTATGTTAGAAGTCCAGCTGGGCTATATCGTAAAAAGTATTATAAATCTTGATTTAAATGAAGGGAGGCCAATATGTTGCAGCAGATTGACAGTGACGTTGGCAGTAAGACCAGAGGTGGATGGTAGATTTATGACCTGCTCCTCAGTGGCTCAAGGCACAGGTTCAGTTCCCCGGCTGTACACTGAGTCCCTCTGAGCCACACCTGAAAGAGCTGCCTTCAGGAAGTCACTGGCGACCTACATAAAAGTCAGAAAAAATCGGTCCTCAGATTTGAGTCTCTCTGGAGTTCTCATTTGCTGCAGTTGCAGGTGAAGGAAATGACCTACAGAGGTCAAGCAGTTAAGATCTTTTGGTCTCTTTGATGAAAACCAAATGAACGTGGAAGTTGAATTTTGTGAAGCGCTGTTCAACCTGTACAGCCTTTAATTTGTGTTTGAACTAATAAAAACTGTCTTTCTGTTATGGGAACCCAACAGAATAAAAGTCTGACTCATTTCAGGAAATGTGGTGTAGATGAAGATAAAGATTTAATGTCAGTACCTGTGGCTTAATAATTACGATCACTGTTGCTGAATAAAAAAAACGGTCACACACTAAAACATTCCATCTCGTCCATGTGCCTTTATTACGTTCTCCCCATGTTCTGTTTTGGAACTTTCTTTCCCTTTCTTTGACTCTTTGGTGTTTACTACAAACAGCAGCGTACCAGCACTGACCTGGTCTTTTGACGAGTACACTGGCAACATGAACCAACAGGGTTGTTTAGCCGTGCCGTGAAATACATGGAAGGTGTCGTCGTCATCGTCATCTAAACTCACCTTTTCTGAGAACATCTTGATCTGGAGGAGGGGGTCGAGGTCGACTCTACTAAATTTACGTGGGGTGCAAATATATATTTGGAACCTTTGAAAGCTAAAAAGAAAGATATACATAATGGATAAGAACTGTAGAGTCACTGTAGAGTCTGTAGAGTCACTTATCGTGAAAGCCAAACCAAGCATGCAGCATCCAGTTTTATTTAAATGAAGCTTAATGTTTAATGGAAAAAAATCTCAATCAATTTAAAATAGGAAATGTCTTTATTGAAAATTGTGGTCAAAATTGACTGAGACAGATTTTGGAAAGCCCCTTTAAATTGGCTGCAGTATGTGGGTGAGTTAATGAAATTTAGGTGGGTTTGTGTTATGGGACCCAGGGGGAAATTATCCAAAAATCAGACACACATGCTGTGATTACTGACATGATGTCAGAGAATATAGATTGTATACATTTGCTGCCTTTGCCACACTTTTCACTCTTGTAGCCATGGAAACACAGGCTATATAGGCTAAATATAGTGACAGCAGCTCCTGAAGTTCATAAAAGCATCGACTATCACTCACTGTGAACAGAGTGTCTTCATTATGCATTCAGATGAGTGGAAGTACTCACACTGCTCTCTATAATTAATGCTCAGAATGAATTTATAAAGCATGTAGTTCAGGATCAAGTCCATAGATTAGTGAGGAATCCTGCAGTAAAAGTAAGAGTTTTAGCATTCAGTGAATGAAAAATTACACTGTTAATACTAAACTAGTGTCACTGCTTGATTTGGGTGGTTTAATAGAAAAAAGGGTAATTTAGCAATGATAAGATTCATATGTTTATTTATCAGTTTTAGCTTAAATGGTAGTCCTTCAAAGGTTCATATATCAGAGTCATTTAAAAATCAAATAAAACCACCCATAAGATGAGCACCGAGTGAGAGAACCCTCTACGCAAATCCCTCCTCGGGCATAAATGTCCCAGCGGATTGGTGCCACAAATGCGAGTGTTTGGGAGCGAGAGTGAAGTGGGTGTACACAGTCTCTCCAAAGCTTTAACCACAATGAGATTAGTGTCAGTCGGCAGCATTAATCCCAATAGTCTCCCAGCAGCAGCACCAAGCTGGCCCACCGTTAGCCGAGGAAAACACCGTGGGGAGACTGAAGGGAGTGGGCTGTAGCGACTTAACCAAATAATGGATTAATCAGATACAGCTAGAGGAGGACACGCCGCTCTGCTTAATATGTAAAGCAAAACAAATGCTGGGATGTCAGTGATACAATAGTGTCAGATGGAGCAGGCTCCAAGTGACATCATGGAGAAATGTTTAGTAAAATACTGGTTTATTAGGGTGTGAATGGTGTGGCCCTAAAGTAGGCTTAATGGTGCTATGTGTACGTTTTTGCTATCGCTGCCGAGCCAACATTAGCATTAACAGCTGTTTACTTACCAATCTAGAGGAAATGTTGCAAGTTCAGCATCAAACTCCTCATTTTAAGTCTCCAATGGTGGAAAGCAATATTTTTCTATATTATTTGTGGTCCATAGCCTTCATTCACCAGTCCATGAGACATTGCATTGATCTGTTTCACCTTGAGCTGCAGCAATTAGCTGATTAATCAATTAGTTTACTGTTTTCAGAATTGATTTAGTCATTTTTCAAGCCAAAATGCAGAACATTCACTGGGTCCAGCTTTTCAGATGTTGAGATTTGTTGCTTTTCTTTGTCATACATGACAGTAAACTGAATATTGGTGGGTTTTGGAGTGTTGGTCAAACAAAACAAGCCCATGTCAATATATGCTCAAGCGTATATGCTCAAGCGTATTAATACTGTATAGTATTACTGGGTCATGCAAAGATCAAATGCTCATGGAAAGTGTTTTAAGCTTTTGCCTGTTGGTGACCCACAATTTAATAGCACACCTATCACATCTGTTTTTTCAGATATTAAACCTGCTCTGCTCTTTTGGCAAAGCAGCAGCTCTTTTGCCTCTCTGTGCTGCAAAAACTCTGTTCTACCCACTGATTCCCCACCAGAGACATCCCCCGGCTCCCCTCCCTTCCCCTCCGACGTTGGTACGATCCAAAAGCCCGGCGGTTTGTTTGCTTGGGAAAGGAGAATATCCTCTGAGGTCAAGTCAAACAGGATGTGCTAGAGTGTGGTCCTTCGCTCCTATTGGCTCTTTGTAATAACGCTCTCAGTGGGGCGAACACACACAAACACATTTGACCGTGTGTGTGCACATACACATCTGAAATGCCATACCATACAACCACAAACTTAGTTTTGTGAAATGCCTATCTGACAAGCTATCCAGTTGTATTTACCTTAAAAGAGGAGTTTGTGATTAAAGCAGCGTGCTGGGAGCAGACTTGTTTGAATAAGACGCTGCGTTGGGAAAATGTCAAACACTAAAACTAATAAACAGAAACTGCTGCAGATGAAGACACCACTTAGTGAAAGCAGGAGCTGGACAACGCAATCAGAGGAATCGCTGCATCAGCAACTGGTCATGGCTTACTTGAAGTCACAGATTTCTTTCCACCCCTAACCTCCAAACTGAGTTCATGAACAGTCCTGGAGATGTTTGTTAAGTCAGTGGATCTAAGCAAACATAAGATTTTTTTTTTTTCTAAAGAATCTCCTGAACTGTTAATGCCACAAGACCCAGAAATTTTTTCACCCACTTCAGGCTAAGAGCCAATAATGTAGGAGAGAAAGAACAAGCACACTGAAATTGTTGTTTGTTCGGAGTGGTCTGCAGTTTTTGTCAAACAAGTGCACAATGGGCAAGGTTTGCTAACTGTTTGCCATATTATATATAAAAAATGTTTCAGTCATACTGATACCTAACAAAGACCATAGAATGAAACCTTACCCATTACTGCTTTGATATGAGGTAAGAGCTATGAGCTATGAGTGAAGTTTATACTATTTGGGAAGGTAAGGGTGAAATGAATCACTCGACCAGATTTATAAATATGATCCGTGTGTTTCGAGTCAAAATGAAACATGTTTCCTTGGGCAATGTTAAGCGGTTCTCAAGTGCAGTATCCATTAGAAGTTTGGTCTAATTTGATCAATGGTCAGTGGTAAATGAATGAATAAACAGACATAAGAACAAACAGAAGGAGACCAATCTGGAGTCCTCACAACTAGTGTAATTACCCTGATGTCATATTGTGTTTACATGCACACAGAAACGGGTCTGACTTGGGTTGAATTGTTTAACACCCATCAGACATGTTTCCTATTTACATATATATATATATATATATATATATATATATATATATCACTTCGATAATGGAAACTGACCTACACTGGGACATGATAACCAGTGACAGACAGGGCAATGTGTGTGTATCTGAATGTCACCAGTGAAGATGTGCACCTGTATTGAGTTTTTTTTACCATCAGGGAAATAACTTTGTTATTGTGTTTTTAACAGAATATTAGTGTAAAGTTTAGTTTACATGCTACTGAAGAAACAGTTCTGTTATCTACCCAGTGCCTGTTTTGTGTGACAGTCTGCATGAAGCCTAGCACAGGCAACGCCTGAAGGCAAACTAGAGGTCACATGGTGTCACTAGTCTGTCTCCAACTTATGACACAGGGTTTGGTGGGCAAATGATCAAATGTACGTTTGCAATAATACTGCAGTTTTATAACTGAGAACCTTAGAAACCAGCTGCCATGGATGTGGCTACTTTTGTCTTTTTGTTGTTAACTCCGCTACTGAGATGGAGATTATCATGTGTGAGCACAAAGCAACAGGATATAGGAGTGTGTCTGTGGCTTAAGACGGTGTTACTGTATGTTGTCATTGAGCTTAGCTAAACTGGAGATGACCACATATTTTCATTTTTTCCATTTACAGTCCCGTGTTTGTGTTCTGTTTTAGTTAAACAGATGACGCCACTGTGTCAATAAAAAGGTTAATTATGTTGCTTAGAATGACACAGCTTTAATAACACAGAATCAGTTCTCCCAAGAGGGCAGCATGAAGAGTTGCCCTTTTTTGGAGACAAGGGGAAGGAATACTGAGCATGAGGTATGGGTCTGTTAGAACATCCTAATCGGAGACCAATGGCTAGGAAATTGAATCAATTAGGAAGAAAAGGTCAGAGGAAATGACCTCAGGGTCAGTGAACCCAACCCTTAGCCACAGGAAGGACTCTGTCATGGTGCTGTCCCCTGGATCTGACAATCTGTTAAACTTATATCTAATCAAAGGAGCCGCTCGTATTGTAAAAAAGCTTATATTAACTTACATTTAATAGGTTTGTAATAGATGGTCCAGCCATTCTAATAAAGTTTTCCACCACTTTTTTTTTTTTTTTTTTTTTTTTTTTTTTAAATATGTACATCTCTTAAATGCTGACACATTAAGGAAGCAGCAGACTGCTGCTCTCAAACTTCAGACATGTACTTGTGATATTATGATGCAATGCAAAACTGTATTGCACCACTATTATAGGAAGCTGTTACCGTAAAAAGGACATCATTTCTAACCAAAAGGGAGAACCACTGGCTGGGTGTGTGGGAGTCTGGGCGTCTGGTCTGCTATGGAGGGGTTCAGCCGCTCTACTCAGCGTTGATTAGTCCAGGGCCTAATGTGGTTCATAGTTAGAACCACATTAGGCGTGGCTCTCCTGACCTATGTAAGAGGTTGGCTGGAAGGAATGATCTGAGGAGCAATCTCATTGAGCATACATCAAAAAGCTCTGCTACTTGAAAAAGTTTCCTCAATGCTGAGTAGCCAGCTACAGAGTTGAGGAGCGGAGGATGAGATGAAGGAAGTATGTAAGGAAAACTGTCCTGAGCTGGAGGATGAGAGTAATGATATTTCTGTTTATCTGCGGAGATGGTCCTGAGGTATTTTTGGATGGCTGCTGTTTTTTCCTCCGTAAATTCCAGGTTCCGGCTGTTTTTCCTTCTCCTTGTTCCCAGCCTGTGAATGCAGGGCCGCTTCCTCTCCCTCCTTCCTATTCTGAGCCTCTGATTGCATGGAGGTGGGGGTAGTTAACAGGATAGAGTGTATATTTGTGCATGTGTGTGAGCAGGAGGGAGTTGTGCATGTTGTTAATCTGGAGGAAGGAATGTTGCAATATGTATTTTTTCTGTCAGTCGGTTTAAACTAATGAAGGCGTGTGTGTCTGAGTGTCTCGGGTGCTGGGTGTGGAGGATGTAACCATTAAAGAGATCAGCGTGTCAACTGTTCCCCAAGTGGTGCTTTCTCTGATCCAGCTGGCGATGGGAGGTGTGTGTGTGTGTGTGTGTGTGTGCGCGCGTGTGTGTGTGTGCGCACTCTATGCCCTACACGCTCCTCTCAGCACGGAACAGACAGATGGATCTTTGCTTTGGCCAGTGTTGTCTGAGTCTGGCTTCTGATCTAACTGTACAGTCCTGCTGCAGGCCAAATTACTCTGCATCTTTCCCTGTAAATTAACCTGCTTTTAGATAAACGAGCTGCAAGCACCCCGGAGGAAAAGATACATGAACGTAAATAAAAGGTTTGAACCTTTATTGCATAAAATGTTCAAAGTCAGTTTTCTGTAATTGCATTTGAGCATCATGATATTTACTTTGCACTCATTTCATGTGGTTGCCTGTCAAGCAATAAACATCACATAAACAACATACAGCATTTGTTCTGTTGCCTGTGGTTGCCATGCAATCGCACATGTTGATACAACATTAATCTTGGTAAAGCGTTTGACAACTTGGAACGGGGTTATTGGATTGGCATCTTACCCACTGATGTCTTCTATTTGTGCTTTTCAAGAGTTTATAAACTCTGCTCTCTTGGATGAGTTAGAAAATGGAGGGTGAATATTTATGTGCATTTGGCTGCAAGGTTAAGGAACAAAAAGTCTTGTTGGGTTACTGTGTGATTTTCTTCCAAAAGGAAGCTTTTACATATTTAAATAGGATATTTCTTCCAGCCGTTGCTGTGTGAAACATTGGATCTCGATTGCTAGATGTTATTATAAACACATGAAAGAATCAAGTCTTGCACAGAAATGCATTTCTGGTCCAAAACTTTGGTTTGTTAGGATTCTTGACACTCTTCAGTATCAGCTCTATCTCTGTGTTTCTGTGCTCTCACAGCATATAAAGAACAATGTATTTCTCCTGTCGCACGACTCAAAGAAACACATTACTCATATTGTACACAACACAGGTCAAAGTACAGTTGAATTTATATTTGACTTTCAGGGAAATAAACCTGAATTGCAACTGGAAAAAAGAGAAGTACTTAAATTCATACCACTGCCAAACTCTCAGCCAGAAATAATTATATCAGTCTGTTTGTGAAATCTTTGTTCTTCCAAATCAATGTTTCCTGTTTAATGAATGAATTAATCTTTTACTTTTGTATTCTAAAAGTAAAAGACTATGAGTTTGTTTTTTTTAATGTTAATTATTTAAAGTAATTAAAAAGACTTATATTGACATTTAGACACATTTAAAAGGCAGATATAAAGTAGTTTAATAACCTTAGAGGAAATGTTTGATATGTAAGTTTATCTGCTTTCTTGGCAACAGAAAGCACTCACATGTATATACACTAAGTTTGAAGCTACCACTAGCAGGTGGTTAGCTTAGCTTAGCATAAAGGGGTAAAGCAGGGGAAACCTGGCTCTGTTCAAAGGTTTAAAAAAAAAAAAACCCCATCTGCCTACCAGCACCTCTAAAGCTCACTAATTAAGACATTGTTTCTTGTTTGTTTAATCAGTTGCCTTTGTGTCGAGTCAGCATAGCTGTTCTCGCCCCGTTCCCAGTCTTTATGCTAAGTTACCCTGCTGCTGGTGGCAGCTTCACATTTAACACACAGATATGAGGGTTGTATCAGTTTACTTATCTAACTCTCAGCCAGAAAGCAACGAAGGGTTTATTTTTCAAAATGTCAAACTAATCCTACTAATATCAACCACATTTGGAGCAGGTGATATACAGCAGTAGCTTAAAGGGAACAGACAAAAACACGTACGTGTGTGTCCTCTGGTCCTCTGGATGAACAGCTCAATGTTGACATGAAAACAAAGGGACACTGCAGCCTGCTTCTCTGTTTATTGCACAACAAGCCGTCCAAACCACCGCCATATTGTTTTTTTTTCCCCCAGTCTGCAGTTTTTAGCTATGCTGTTTAATGTAGAGTGTACACACCCTGAGATGCACTTGAACACACACACACACAAGGTGTGTAACGCACCATGCCAGGCTTGCTGTTCCTCTGTGGGGGAGGTCTCCCATTTATCTTCTCTCATGTCTCCAGACTGCACTGTTTTACGAGTGTTTTACGCAGCCCAAGTTATCAGATTTATAGTTTGATGAATCTCTCCAGCACTTCCAAAGATAATGATTTCCCTGAAGACTAGTGAGGTAAACCGCACAGTGGTGTTTCCCCAGATCTACTTTTACTATCATTTGGCGTTCATCCTCAGGAAAGTGCATGGTGAATTTGTACAACTATTGTTTGTATCTTTCCCATCAAGCTCACACCGTAAATCCTATATTTTCCTCTTTGTCTGCTTCCTCTCAGGGACTTTCAGGGATATTTGGACCGACAGCAGGGACGCTTGAACTCTTTGTCATTCTCGTTATATCTAGATGGGAGATAGGAGCTGTACCGTTTGCTGGGGATCATGAAAATGACAGGCAACGGGTTTCTGCTTCAAAAGATATATTCTTTACCCTCTTTCCCTATCAGACCATGGTTGTCTGGAATTTCCAGCCGAGAGTAAAGTGATAGGGGTAGTGTTATCTATGTTTAGACTATAAATGTTTATGAGGGATATATTTTGGAATATAGCAAAAAGCCCCAGACCTTTCTGTGTGGGAGTTTGTGTGCATGTTTTATTGTATATAAAGTGTGCATGAAGGCCAGCGTTCCAGGTTAGAAAAGGATAAATAGCAATGGCAACTCACCACTGCAGAGGTTTGTTTTACAGGGATAGAAGGAATTTGTCTTTTCCTGGACTCATACATCAATATGGCAGATGTTTCCTAAAGGATGGGTCATGAGGCCTTTCAAAAGGATTCACAAACTACCTTAATTGCTGTTTGTTTTGTCTCCCTTCAACCCCCCCCCAACCCCCCACCATCCTTGGTCTTGCGTCAAACATCTGAGGAGCATTTTGAAGAACAAAAAGGAACTCATATTGCCGCTGCGTATTTGGCTCCCTGACACACAGGGAACTGGGTATTGTTTCCAAGCTTTTATCCATCCACCATTTGATCTTCGTTCCTAGTCTGAAATGCGCTCAGCCTGCACAAGCTTTTTCATTTTAAGTGAATAGTGAATCCCATTCATGGTGTTTTTCCATGCCTGAGATGGGTATTGGGTGCTGATAGGATATCAAGCACACCTAAGTGCTTCCCTTTCCTCCCCCTCTTTATTTTCTTTCCTTTTCTCATCGGCCTCTGCCTCTCTATCAGGCCCCCCACACATGCTCTGTGTCACGTCCTGTCGCGAACAACAGCCCTACCTTCCCTGGAAGGCTGCCATAGATCAATCCTCAACATGTGTATAAGACTGATGGAAAACTTGGAGAGAGATTTACTGTGTACATTTTTTGGAAGAGGGCAAGATTAGTCATGCTTTATCCCTCCAACCTTTGTGTTCTCTGTCATTCTCCACCCTTTTCTTTATGATTCGCACATATAAAGACTCACTTATAGATGCACTTATGTTTTTTCTTTCTTTCTTTTCCATCCCCCCTCATTTCACCCTCTTTCTGTGTGTTTATTGACCAGCAGCCATCGTTCAGCCACCATTATCATCAGGTAGGACTGTGTTTGTTGATGTTGTCTTGGTAACGACATGGGTTGCCAAGAGAGCCAACCACTGCTGAAAAGCTAAAGCTTTTTGCTTTAAAATTAACAACTTAAACATAATTTCTTTAATTATGGGAGGTTCTTCATAAACTCTCCATTAAAGGAGGAAAATGTAAAAATTCAAGATCTGTTGAACGCTTCTTGAAGTTGTTCAGAAAAATCCTGAACTAAGTGTAATCACTCAAACTCAAGTAGCATATTATCCTTAACTGTCTTTCTTCGAAACTCCTTGGAAATGCTGGATTGGCTTATGAACAGGACAAGCTGTATCCTGACTGGCATCTTGGTTTCACATAACAGGGAAAAGGAGTCACTTTAACATCATGTTGAAGTGAGTCAACATCTGTCATAAGTAATACTCTAGGTGCACAGCAATATCAGTAAATGCGGCATGATAAGGAAATAAAGTCCGAAATGATGGATGTGCAGTGATGCATGTGACTGACTGGAACTGCTTTACGTGGCATTGAGGGGAAGGAATTAGCTCATTGCACAGTGAAAAGTATACTGAGTAATTTAACTGTATGTGAGTTAGGAGTGTAGTTCATAGCTGCTGCCAGCCCCTCGCCCTCTCTGTGGCAGCGGTGATTCATGTGATTGAGAAGAGTGTGGGAGGGGAAGTGGGGTGGAAGGGGAGGAAGAGAGGCAGGAAGTAGGGGGGAAAAGCTGGTCTATCAACGAGGCCTGATAATGGAGACCCACAGGAAACCGCTGAGGAGGATTTTCCACGATGTCGCACAGGAGCCCTGGCACTAGAGCTGACCAACACACACACACACACACACACACACTTTTTTTTTACCCCTTCCCCATCCCGACCCCACCTCTAATCCCAAAAAAACAGGGCCACACATGCCCACATGGGTGCCATGTTATACAGCAGTGTCCCCTCGGCCAAAAAGCAGCCTCTCAATCAATGTTTTTCAAGTTGATCGGCAGATCTGTCAGCATGCTCTCCTTATCTCCTATTCTGGCTGCACCTGCTCCAGTGGAGCACCGTGCCAGCTCCCATCCCAGGACTGTCATTGGCTGGCGGCTCTCAGGTCCACGATGCATGTTGGGCAGTAAACAAGATGAAAAGTGAGTGTATACAGAGATAAAGGTGGTCCTCTTCTTCCTCCTAATCCGAAACTTAAAGCTTAGGTCGCACGAGCTGAGCTGCACTGCGCAGTGTCTGATCTCACATCAAAACATATTCTTCAAATATGAGACGTAGCCAATGAAGCACACACATAAGAGAAAGGTGTCCAAAAGGATCTTGGCTCTGGTCCAGATCAGCCTGAAAGAAGAGCTAGTCGGCATGTGTGTTAATGTGTGTGTGTGTGTCGAACATGTTTGTCCCATACTCGGACAGGGAGGGGTCCATGTTTTCCTTCTGCTCTTCCCTTTGGTTACACTGTTGTTTCCCAGGCCCCCCTGTATACAACACATCCCATTAGGAAGGCTGCTGCTGAGACCTTCTTCTCACACACACACGCGCGCGCACACAAACACACAGGAGGAAAATCAGTGCTGAGAAGACCTTGCTTGTCTTCCTATGGTGCAGTCGTTAGGGAAATGGAGAGGCAGTTCCATCTGCGTACGCCTGCTGCTAACGACATCTTTAGGCTCTCCTGCACTGGTTAGCTGCCGCCGCTGTTTTTCCGACCACTGGTCATGGTTAGAGCATCAGCCGTGGTGTATTTTCATCCCATTAACATAAACAGCTGCTTTTTGAATATGTGCCAGATGGAGATTTAACCGTTACAATTCCCTCACGGTTACCTTATTGATATTTAATGTCTGTTTTTGATGGATGGGACATTTTTCTGTTCGTTTTCTCATCTGCTGGCATGCTGTTATCTTAGCCTTTAGGGGTATTATGATCATTTGTATTGCATGTGAGCCCTGTTCGCTGTGTATGTGCCTTGACGTGGTGTGCAGCTCGTCCCCCATCTCAGAAGCTTACCATTCTCAGGACGTCCTGTAGAGTAACCCCCCCCTCCCCAAAAGAAAAGAAAAACACACACAAACAGACACAAACAGACACAAACATGCACACACACATACTTCATCTGAGCGACCCCCCTCCTTCTCTCTCACAGCTCCAGCTCCTTATCTTCAGCGTCCAGGCAGCTGCGTGTTTCTGTGTGTGTGTGAAAGAGAGGAGACAGACAAAGTGTGTGTGTGTACATCCATGTGTGTAAGCGCTCTTGTGTGTGAAGGCAGAGAAATAGGTGTGAAGTACAGTCACCGAGGTTGCCTTTCAAGTTCTCCTTCCCCCCTGTGACTGTGGTCAGTAGTTGGAGCTGGGAGGGAACAGGATTAACAGCTGCACAGGCTCGGTGAGTCGGCGGGTCACAGACGAGGGAAGGACTCGCTCCAGACAAATGTCCACTCCAGTGAGCAGTATCATAACCAGAGTTCATCCTAGGACTTTGTCTGCCAGCAGAAGAGTCCAGCATGATGTCATTTTACAGACACAATGAAAAAGATGACTGTAAACATTCAACATGGGGCTTTACAGACTTTGTCACATATTAGGCAAATCTGAGAAAACTACTTTTAAATGAAATTCTTCATGATACTTTTCAGATTTTGTTTTTTTACAATGGACATTTTAATGACATTTTCTTTCTCATCTCTCTGCTTGAATGACTTATGTGACTTCCATTGGGATTAAATTGGGCCAGGGGAGTGTTGCGATACTGTTATCAATACCACACGTGAGTTTTGTTTATATACAGGTAACTTATAACTATATTTATGATAAAACAATAAGTAAACATCACTTTCAAACACAGACTTATGGTGCTTTCACACATATGGATACACACAGGGAATTTACAGCCATGTTTAAATGCTAACACAGGTAAATGCTAACGTGATGGTTCCCATCAGGAAGTTTCATGGCAGTCCATCCTTAGTTGTTGAGACCTTTAATTCCAGAGCACAAATGTCAACCTGCCGGTGGCACTAAAGGAAGAGTCATAGTAATTAAGATGCACCCTCTGGGGACCTGTATGTCAGTACAAAATTTGATGGCAGTCCATCAAAAGAACAATGCATTGCTTGAAATTATTATGCTAAATTGCGTATTGTTGATGTCTGTCGGTTTGTCTGTCTTTGAGCTGCACCTCCATTTTTTAGTGTAGCTCTTAGGTATCCATCATATAAAGCTATTGCTTATGTCAGACATGAAAAGAAGGTGAAGATGTGGAACTGTCGAAGACAAATGCTGAGGAACTGTGTGCAGATGGTTTATCTCAAGTAAGGGAATCCCTACAATATGTTCCTTCGTCTGTGTGTTTGTAGTGCATTAAAACATGACTCCAGCTGTTTACAGGAAGCGTGAGAGGTTCACAATGGATTTATGTGGCCTTGACACAGATCAATTAGCTAAATCGGGACTCCTACTGTTGAAGTGAAGCACAGAGGCTGCCATTGACTTCTACCAATAAAGAAATGCGATGCTTCAATTCCATATGTTGGGTGCTCCAATGAAGATATATAGGAACATCACTTTTTCAAGTCCTGTGTAAAAGACATGATGTTACCAAGTTGGCTCTACACTGTTTGCCACACTGTCCTGTGTTTATGCCTTTGTGTATCCTTCTCTGCTCACATCTCTAGTTGTTTCTACATGTCTGATTCTGTGTTTACTGGATTGTTTGTGTTCACAAGTCTTTTATTTTGTAAATCGGTGCACTTGATGTTCTCTTTCCTTGCCGTGCGACTCTCTGCTTGAATGTGGGTTGTTTGTATTTCTCCGGCGTGTTGTTTTTGAGGTTGTTGCAAGTTTGTGAAGGGATTCGGGGTCACTTGTCCATGTTATCTATCACTTTGTGCCTTGCTGTGATTTCAGATTGTTTGCCTGTGTTTTTGTCTTGATTATTATGGGATGCAGCTTGCTGCTGAGCTACTTCCTGTTTATTGCCCTCATCCTGGCCCCGGGATCATCACTGACATCACAAGGTTGTTTACGGTGTGGGAACCAAGGTAGGCTATATTTACCAGGAGTGCAAAGCCATCTCTTAACCTTTGACCTTATAGTCAACTAGTATTTTTTATATTGAAGATATTGTAGGAGAGATTATCATTGGATCAGTCCGCTCTTCAGTCTCTTTCACTGTGCATCAGAAAACATTGACCAAAATAGTTCCATTCCATCATTCACACCTTTCTCCAACTTGTGGCCAAGTGACGACATGTCAATCTGTTACGTATTTTTGGAACGGAGGACAATTAATGCGGATGTCCCAGAGCAATATATTTTACATGTCTGAATCCTGTTCAGACAATGTCTCTCTCAGATGTCTGCACACCTTTCATAAACTTTAGTACATATGGTTTATATAGTGCATACATAAACCAACTTAACTTATCTACTAAGCACACTTAAGAACAGTTTACACATGTTTGACCACATCCTTTTTTTTACTGATAATAGAACTTTGTGCTTTCTGTTCTAACATGGGTACATGTTTAAGTTCTAAAGGAAAAGCTAACACTTTGCATAAGAAGCCCACTAGCCATTGTAAAACCTGGCTTTTAAATTTTATTTTGACCGGGGTCAGCCTCTGCAGATTTAGGAATGTGTATACAGCGCATTTAGAGAGTATTCAGACCCCTTCACTTTTTTTTTTTTAACTTTGTTTTTCATTGTTATTTTATTGCATTCAACAAAACAAAAACTTACAAAGCAAAACAAAATACATACATAAACCAAGCAAAACAGACAGGGTCATCTACCGCACAGTGAAATGTCAAACATCACTCCAGAAATAAAATAAGTAGAAAATGGGCTATCAGTTTGGATTTGGGGGGGTTCTATTTGTCCATGACTGTCCTTTGAGGACAATTCACTAGTTCCCTATTAAAAGGAACTTCCCCAAAGGGAATCCTCAATACAGTCCCAAGGTTCACTTTAAAAGTCCAGGCTTTAAAAAAAAGGAAAATAATAATAAAATAAAATGCAGAGTATTGCACTCAAAGGAAACCTTCAATGTCCCAGCTCAGAAAAATGCAATGAAAACAAATATTCAGTAACAAGATCACATCTGGTCTAAGTAATACTTCTCCCAATATCTGTTACCCTTCTCAGTATTGTGTTTAAGGAAAAATCTACATCATGGAAAATCTTTCCATGATGTAGATTTCTTCGACTATTCCTATCCAGTCTAAGACTGTTGGACACTCATGACTCAGCCACTTCCTGGTTATTGCCTTTTTACTACTTGCTAATAATATTTTTAATAAATATCTATCTTGTTTATTAAGCTCAATTGGTATGTTTCCTAAATGTATAACAGTGAAACTGAAGTCAACCTGCAAGTTGATTATTGATCTGATTGCTGTTACCACATCTATCCAGTAAGAGGAAATATTAGGACACTCCCAGAATATGTGATAATGGCCGGCAGACCTATTACCACACCCTCTCCAGCACTGTCCATGGTCTGGATTCAGACCCCTTCTCTTTTATCAACATGTTGTTATGCTGCTGCCTTATACTGAAATTACTTGAATTCATTTCCCCCCCACATCAATCTACATTCATTATTCAATGTATATATCATAATGAGGAAGTGAAAACAGAATTTTAGAATTTTCTTGTTTATGTAAAAGGAAAAACTGATATATCGCATTGACATAAGTATTCAGAGTCTTTGCTATGAGGCTTGAAATTTAGCTCAGGTACCTCCCATTTCTACACCTTAATTGGAGTCCACCTATGGTAAATTCAACTGATTGGACATGATTTGGAAACACACCCACCTGTCATTATAAGATCTCACAACTGAGAATGCATATCAGAGCACAAACCAAGCCATGAGCCCTAAAGAACCAGCTGCAGAACTCAAAGACAGGCACAGAGGGAAGGGCTGCAAAGAACTCCTGCTGCATTGCAAGTGCAAGAGCACAGTGACCTCCATAATTCTTGAAAAAAAAAATCTTGATTCTTTTTCAAATGGAAGAAGTTTGAAACAACCAAGAATCTTCCTAGAACTGGCCCGCCTGGCCAAACTGAGCAAGTGGGGGAGAAGAGCCTTGGTAAGAGAGGTGACCAAGGACCACTGGGTCACTCTGGCTAAGGTCCAGAGACCCTGTGTGGAAATGGGAGAAACTTCCAGATGGACAACCATCACTGTAACACTCCACTGATCTGGGCTTTATAGCAGAGTGGCCAGATGGAAGCTAAGATTCTCTGGGCTGACGAAACATTTGAAATGTTTTGCCTCAAGCGTAATGTCTGGAGGAAACTAGGCACTGTTTATCACCTGCACAATACCATCCCAGGGGTGAAGCATGGTGGTGGTAGCGTCACGCTGGGGAGGTGTTTTTTAGCGGCAGGGACAGGGACACTGGTCAAGGTTGAGGGAAAGCTAAGCACACAGCCTAGACAGTGAAGGAGTGGCTTAAGGACAACTGTGTATGTGTCCTTGAGTCCTGACTGGAACCCAATCGAACATCTCAGAAGAGACCTGAAAATGCTTTTCCACCGATGGTTCCGATCCAACTTGATAGAGCTTTAGAGGATCTGCAGAGAAGATTGGAAAAGACTGGAGACAGGGTGAAATAGATAGCCTGGCCTACACTAACGCCTTTCGTATGGATTAAACAGACACGATCTTTAGAGTTAGTGATCTTTAGAGGTGCTGGAAGACATATATGGTTACCTTTGGACAGAGCCAGGTTAGTTGTTGCCAGTCTGAGCAAAGCTAAGCTGATTGGCTGACAGAGACATGTGAGTGGTATTAGTGTTTCTACTCTGGAAAGCTAATATTATTTTTCAAAATGCTTAACTATTAGATAAAAATAAAGCAAAAATAGCTGACTAATTGGTATTGGCATATGATTCAAAGTTAACATCAGTTAACAAAAATATTCAACAAATATAAAGAAAAGCCAGTTCAGCGGTGCAGTTGTAAAACACAGGATGATCATGGATTGCAGCAGGGAAAGAGGGCCAGAGGTAATGAGAGAAACTTTGGCAGCGCAGCGTTCTTTCTGAGTCACAACGCAGGGTGGAGACCGCTTGCTGCCTCAGTGCCAACCAGGCCGGGCACTGCACTGCCAACTTCTGTTAAAACAAAACAGAGCAGTGGGGCACAGCCAGCCCCCCCCTCCATTTCCCTCCTCACCCCCCTTTCTCCTCTCCTTCCTCCGATGTCCTGCTTTCATTCCTCACCCCATTTCCTCAAAGATCGCAGCCAGCTTCCTCTTTCATCTCTTGCCTTGTCTTGATCTGATCCACCTTTACTGTTGCACTCTGACGGCTGTGTGTAAATGCACACAGAGAAAAGACAAATCTCTACTTATCTGGTTAAGTGACCTTTCTTTGTTGTTGTCAGAAGGGAGCTGTCAGTTACTTTTCATGCAATGATGGACCAAATATGTTTTATCACATCAGCAGTAAATCCCTTTCAGTATCACTCATCCTTGAATTTAAAGATTAAACGTTCAGTGAATCAAATACCAAGTCACTGTCTCATATCTCTTGACTTTGCCGCTCTTATTACTCATATTATTGTTCTAATCAGCATGTTTCTTTGTCTGCCCCCTTTCAAATGATGGCTGAGAAACTCAGAGCCGGTTCCACAGCTGTCGTTCAGGTTACTTAGACTATGGAAAAGTAAACACATGGATATTGATACAGTAAATTATATTTAGTGATGTAGCCACAAATAACCGATTTACTCACTTTATTTCTCTCTTACTCGCTGTAGTAACTCCACACATCACATCATGGAAAAAAAACCCCAAAACAATTCATTCTACGTCACTCCAGATTTAATCTTTGTCTATAATGCATGTTGGAATGCCAGATCCTCCCTGAGAGAGCCATGAAGACAGTGCCGTGTTTTCTCTACATTCTTTATGATCTTTCTACAAGATCAGCACAGATTTTACTGGAGTTTTATGCAAACACTCGAGGTTCACAAGGACATATAAAATGGTTATTGTGTGAAGCAAGCAGCATTAGGGATGTAATGTTACTAGCAAGGCTATTAAAGCAGCACAATAGCATAGGTTTGTGGCTGCTGTAAATGAATTATTGCCTAGTGCTTTTTACCCTCCTACCCAGCTTTGTGAATCAGCTGCTATAGATTTCACCAGATACAACGTTTATTTTAAATTTTAAACTAAAGTGGCTTAATTGTAGATGAGTTATGAATGTGTTCCGAAGACAAAGGTCTCCAGTGCTAGAGCTGTAAAAAAGTACTTTGTCTTAGTTTCTGTATAATCATGAAGTTCATAACTAAACATTCAATTCCTGAAAATCTGACATTAGTAAAATCTGATTTGATCTAATTCTTTTTAGCATAATATAAAACATATTTTGGGGTGTGGCTTCTACAGTCAGGTCATCAAAACAACTGAGCTAGGTAAAACTGAAAGTCATCGCATCAGGAAGTCTCTTAACTGTTATGGATGTTTATAATGGACAGTTAAGCTAATGACTTTATCGTTTGCCTTTGTTTTTCTCTTACTAAGAAATTTAAAAGTGAGGACATCAGGGTCTGGACCTGTTTTCCCCTACGCATTTCCACAAACTTACTTTATGAATGTTAGTAACTAATAGCTTACAGCTTGTCAGGAGGCCACCCAGGTCTGTTCCTGCCGATCTGGGCCAACTGCATCCTCGTTAGCAGCTTCCACAGCCCAACATCCACATGAGTAGGAGGACAGCAAATACTTTGCTTTGTTTCAGTTTTACTTCCCTAAAATGGCCTGAAAGAGGCACATTAAGGAAGTAAAGATTTGCGTGCCAATATCACATCGTCTATTACAACAGCTGATTAGTCTGATTAGTTTTTATACAAAGAGTGGGAAGGGACAACAATGTATTAACGAGCAGGGGACTGAAGTTAAACAGGCTGTGGAGCGAAGGCGGGGGGGTGGGGGGGGGGGGGGGGGGCACAATGAAAGTTGAATCTGTACTATCTTCCAGTTCACCTGGCAGAAAGAGAGTGCCCTGGAGGCTGGATGGTGTGACTGGTTGTTTGGACGTGTGATTTAAGGCCACACCCCCTCTTCTTCCATCCAACTAATCAGCTTCAGGAGTTGTAGTTGAAGTCGTCATGGCTACAAATGCTCCTGGTAGCACAGGTTTCCTCTCCCCTCTTACCTTTCTTCTCTCTCTCTCTTTCGCTCTCTCTCTCTCTCCCCCTCCATGCTCTCGGCTTTATACCTCCAAGCCTGGGAGCGGAATTCTGGGAACATTTTTCCATGTGAAACAGCGAGGGTCAGTGCAGGGGTGTGACGCCACGGCATTGTTCCCGCTGCGAGGAGAGGAACCGTGCGCCGTGAGGCCAATTCCTGTCCGCTCCAAAAAAACAGCCACTTTCTCACACCGCTTTCCTTCCTCCGCCAGACAGCTCAAAACAATCCCAGAGTGTTTGTGGGTACGAGGTACAGCGAAGCAGGCCAGAGAACAAGCGAACAGAGGGAGATGTAGAAAAATTAAATTAACAGAGGAGGAGAAAGAGGTCTTTTTTTTTGCGGGCTTATCCAGACTGTTTATGGGCCATTGAAAACAAACAAAGGGGAAAAAAAGATCCCACTGTGCTCAACTGACAATCGCTCAAACAAATGGCAGGCTGACATTATATTACTTTAAGTGGGCCTGAGCAGCCGGCTGTTAGCCCTCCCGCATGTGCCTCAGCATAATCTGTTTTGTTGTAAAAACAATGAAACATTCTTGTCATAAAAAATGATTGCTGCTCCCTCGGCCACAAGTTTTTCATTTTTCCCTGTCACCCATATTCTCATAAAAATTCATCTGAGTATAATCAAGTGGTTCTTCAGGGTAAACTCTGATTAAATTTAATGTGTATTGAAGAGTTTGTGCATACATGGGAGTGTGCAAGAGAATATTTAAATCATGCATTCCAGAGCATCTTCAGCTTTTGGTGTTGGCCTCTTTGACTTTTGGCCAAACCCATTTTCCCCCCATTTCACCATAAATAGTCCCCGGAGAGCCGAACTAGTGGCTGTAATCATATCTTATTACCATAACCCAAAACTAAATGACCGTGCCCTATTTCTGTCGACAGCAAAGCTACTATTAAAGTTGTTGTGATGACACTAACAAAAGGATGCACTTCTGTTATCATATATGATTAGTTATTTCCTATGATTTGGTAAATTGCACTGTTGGGTTATTTTTTTCAGGCTTCCACTAGTGAAGCCAGGAAGATGTCTAGCCCAGTTTAGGTCAGAATGAGCAGTTGCTCGTCTTTGGTTGCAACCCTCCTCAGGTCAGAAGTTTAATAAGTTCCAAATGTGCGTCTCTGTGTGCATATGTGCGCGGTGTATTTAACAGGGGACTCGGTCTTGCATACGTGCACCTCTCGGCACTGACTCAAAGGATCCCTATGCTCGCTATTCTAACCCCAGCTGTCCCCTCTCACGACCCCCTCGAGAGCTGTGATGGTCCCATTGTTTAAGTCCGCTATGCAATCTGCACAAATGAACACCTCACAGGCCGCATTCCTCCCTGCTCATTCATTTATGGTATAGAGCTGATACAGGGCAGAGTCCCTCACTCTTTATTCGATGTATGCTTTCCTGTACACTGCAAGGAGGAAACATAATAGGAAGGATGAGCCATCTAAATCCCTCTCATACGTAAAACAGGAGACATTCCTATTTTGGTGTTCAGTTTCCTTTTAATACCTTGTTCAAGGTTTATTTGACTTTTTCATCATACTCCTGTTTACCTTTTGGATTTTTTTTTTTATGGCTTTTTTTCCTACCTGTTTTGTCAAGAATGGAAACTGAGAGCATGAAGGAGGAGAGAAAATAGCAGTGGCTGCTCTCTAGAGTTTCCTGCCTGTTGTCAGGCTTGTCTGCGTGCGTGCCCTGTCCTCCGTCCTCCTTGGCCTGCTTGTCCTCCACACCCCACCTCTCTTGTCTGAGGATGCATGCATGTGTGTGTGTGTGTGCGTGGGCTGGATGTCTGGGAAAGCCTCTGACACAGCTGAGGGAGGAGATGAGCAACAGGCCTAATATAGTTTGCAAGTGTGTGTGTGTATTTGTATATGTGTGTATGTGCGAGTGCAATGTGTATCATTAAGGAAGCACCTGTCCCGTGTGACCGTAAGTTCTGTTGCGTTTATCTGACCCCTCTCACATCAGGTGGCTTCCTGGTTTGCGTCAGATGCTGCTCCCCGAGGTCTGCTGGGATTGGTTGATATATGCTCCTCCTGTTCCTTTGCTGGTGTTCATTGATCTTTAGAGGGCTGTTACCTCCCTCACACTTCTTCCAAGACCCAACATTAGACACAGATCAGAGGATTTTTTTTTTTTTTTCATTCACACAGAATTGAAACTGTTACATGAATGGAGCATGCTTGGATTTAATCCATTTATGTCTTAATTTTCTAGTGTCTGAATTTAAATTTAACAAAACAGTCTGAAAGCTATATTCATAATAGATTGATTGATTGATTGATTTCTGTACTAAAATACCATCATGTACAAGTTACTTATGTCAAAACAGCAATCATTAGCTTTTCGGGCTAACAAGCTTATCACCTGCAGTAGCTCTGATCTTCTGTTTATTTCCAAGTTTTTTGACATTAATGATGGGAGCAGCTTTAGTGTCAATCCTCTAGTATGCCATCATGTATTTACACATCAAGTGCATATTTAAGGCAATTTAAAGTTCTCACTTTGAAACGAAGAAAGGCTGATCTTTTTCAGCTAACTTACGGAGCCAGCGTTAGCTTAATTAGCTAACTAGCTGCAGCTCATACAATCTGCCAGCAACAGTTGTCATCTCAGCCAGCAAAATCTGTGGTTGCTGGGTAGAAACGAGAAGCCTGCTTTTGTCTGTGCGAGAATGGAAAGCTTGACAGGTGTAGCAACAGTGACTGAAGGAGGCAGGGCTTAGCAAATGGCCAATTGCTGGCATCCACAAATGTTTGGTTTTTAGTCCCATACTCGTGCATTTGTCCTTCTTATTATGATTTTAAGTATACCAAGTGACCTTATAGAAACACTGCAAAGGCTCCACAGTCTGCGGACTGTTTCTCTAACTACAGGGACTTTAAAAGACACAGCAGATACTTCCTCAGCCTCAGTCTCCCCTGAGTCTTTACAACCGTCATCAAAGACTGTCTTCACCTGGTAAACAGGACACTCGTATTCTATTGTCATCCTTCTGTTGATTACTCTGCCATCTTCCCCGCTGGCTTGTTCCCATATTACACCTCCATCTCTCAGATCCCATGGAGTACTGTTTTCCTTAAGGAATATAATAGTCTACTGTATCTTAGTCTTCTGGATGCAGATATTTGATGATTTTTCTTGTTCTGATTGGATTTTTTAATATAATATTATATATGTTGTTATAAACGTGTCTTTGAGCAAGTAAGTGGAAAGCCCAGTGCTGTCTTTCCTTCACACTCTTTCTTGTCATTCTATTGTGTTATTCACCACATGCACTCTCAGTCTTCTTCCCCTCGTCTGTCTCTCCCTCCCTCTATCTTTTTTATGGTTATATCAGTCCTATACAAAGCCTCCACAGTTCTTTAAATTAGTCCAGCATACATCAGATCTACCCTGTTTTTTAACTTCCAGCCAGTGAGGTTTTGAACTCTGTTTGTTTACCAGCAGGAGTCTTTCCCTTGATCCGTTCAAAGGCGGCCTACTGTATTCTAGGATCCAAGCCCAGGACGAGGCCAGCTGGGTTAGTGCACACATCATTTGGGGAATTAAATGATGGTGGGAGCACAGAAACAGCAAACCGACTCAGCAGACCCCCTCCCCCATCTCCCTTTCCCTCCTCTATCCAACCTCCACCCTGGCACTGGTGTGTCCTGCAGAAACAGCTGGGCAGTCTGCTTAATAATGTGATACATTATTGATCCCTGTAATGAAATTCTCTCATCATTTACTTGCTTAAGGAACCTTGAATAATGTAGTGCAAATGACTTCTAACTAAATCCATATCCATGAAGAGCAATCAGTTGATTTATAAAGCCTTTTTGGATGTTGTAGAAGTTTCTTTTCTAAAACAAACTTGAAAACTGTGACTCACACAGTGGACTGTTTACCTTATACAGTGCACTTAAGATGCACAAAGAGCTTCACAGTTTCCAAGCAGGCTCTGTAGCTTAAAGCTGTTCGCATGTTTACATCAAGGTCCGACTGGGAGCGGGGAGCAGATGTGAGAAAGTAGACAGTAATATTAACTTCTCCATTTCTTCATTGTCCTTACCTGGACAAGGACAAACCCTCCCCTTCATCACCTAGCATTGTGTAAATCCACTATGACACTGTATTTTGACAATAACAGTTCACTGACAAACCCATATTGCTAAATTATACCTACTGTTATTCCTTAAGAGCATCCTGACCGTCGCTCTGACTTGATAAATGGACCCATAGGATAGCAAACCTAAGTGCATTTATGAGTGGCAGTAATCGAATAGGGCTTAAAGGAAGTGATTCAATTACTTTTGTGTGTGACACGGCTTGCCCTCTTCCTTCTTTCTCTCAGTCTAATGGTATGGTGCCTGTAAAGAATGCAGTCCGAATGGCCCCCTGTCATTGCACTTAAGGAGTGCAGTGGGATCTATATTTGGGAAATGCAGAGTGCTTGTCAATAGTCTAAAGTGCCCTCAACCTTGTCTCTTCTTTCAAAGATGAGTAAATGCTAATTTCATATGTGTATTGATCGTGACATATTGACACATTCTCCGTATTTATAATACCCTTATAACTATTACTCTATATATAAGTGAATCAGTTGCAGCTACTCTGTGCATTATTAACAGGGATATCGCTCACTGATACAGCCAACCCATTTAGGTGATGCAACAGAAACATACTGTTTTACTTTAAAACTGTTTTTAGAGCATTTTAGTCTTTATTTGACAGTTTATAGCAGAGTGGTGGCTGGAAATGAGGGGTGAGAGGTGGGAAACGGGAGACAACACGCAACAAAGATTCCTGGCTGGGCTCGAACTGGTTTTGATTATACACTCAGTGTCTTATACTCCAGAATGCCCCTTACTGTTCATATTTTACAAAATCTTGAAAAACTATACATCAGAGAACAGTGAAGAATCTTCCTAAATTTCAAGTTCTCTGAAAATATAATCAGGTATTAGTGAATAAAATAACAGTACATGGACATGGGTGTTCAGTGAACCGTCATATATTTTCATGTACTCTTGTTGAGCTGTTGATATTTTATATATTATAGTTCCACATTTTGGGAAATATGCTTATTTGTCTTCTTGCCCAGAGTTAGGGCGGGACTTCCTGACAGAGCCAGGCTTGCTGTTTCCCCCTGCTTCCCATCTTTATGCTAAGCTAAGTGGTTGCTGGCAGTAGTAAAGTTATAGGCACAGAGAATTTTTATATTGCTGCATGCAGTGCAGGACACAAAATACATGCAGTATAATAATGCTGGCCGCAGATAGTCTGGTGTGGCTGATAACAGACACCAGAGCACAACATGTTTGGACCAGAGCCCGAGCAGGGCCTTATCACATCTAGATAGCTTTTGATGTTGTCACTACAGTCTGGTTTGTAACAAAGTCTCAAAAATCTCCCACCACAATCACAGCATTGTCAGAATGTTGCTTTCTGTTTCTAATCAACAACACGGATACAACGCACGACAACAAGCAGGTTGTTTCCTTCTCGTAAACTGGTCTGTTTTCTGCAACTTTCCACAATATTCACAGTTGTGTCCATGTTGTTATCTAGCAGGTGTTTATCCCCCCCCCCGTGCTCCCCCTTTTTTAACCTGTGACACACCGACTGAAACATGTAACTGTTAAAGGTAGCTAGTTCCCTTTTGGTACCCCATCCCCCCAGTGCTGAAGAAAAAATAATGAGCCTAATTGACTTGAGGGTAATTTTCGAGCAATTTCCTTTTTAATGGGCAACGGTTTGATGCCATTTGTTTGGTAAATGGCATGTGCCCTTAATGGTCTCCCTGTGAATGGACCCTCCCCCTTTCTCTCAAGTCCCAAGTGATCTTCAGATCCTGAGAGGGCTTAAGTTAAAGAAAAAGAAGTGTAATTTTTTTTTTTAAAGCTGGGTTGTATACCCTAGTGGGACAACAACAAATGTTACAGCAACTGCTAATTGTGTCCAAGGAGTTGGCTTCAGATCAGGTTTCAGTGCAAGCCAACTTGGAGTCAAGGTGGTCACCTCTGCATCAGATGCTCTGTATTGTCTGTGGTTTGTCTTAATTGCAGATGAAGTGAGGTTTGGACCAATCCCCTCGCCAAGTTCTACATTACAAAGCCAAGATTCCTGTAACTCATGTTTTTGTGCAGACATTTTCTCTAATGTTTGGTAAAAAGGGTTTTGGGTGTGTGTGTACACATGTGTGTCTTTGGTTGTAGAAGTTTTTCTCATCAGGGGTTTGGTTCCCAGGGATATTTACTCCCCGAGGCAGAAGAGTGACATTGGCCAGAGTGTGATTTGGAGCAACACAGCCCCTACATCATACAGTGGAACACATGGCCTCTCATACACATTCAGTCACACACACACACACATAAACACACACACACACACACACACACACACACACACACACACACACACACACACACACACACACACACACAC